>CM070557.1:37313759-38040071 GCA_036346405.1 Phyllostachys edulis | reverse complement strand
ACAAAATTGATATTGTAGATACTTTTAGAGGATTACAGCAAACTGGAACAGTTAATGCTTACATTGATAAGTTTGAGGAAGTTATGGCACTAGTGAAGAGAAACAATACTACACTAAGAGAAGGATATTTTCTAGACTTCTTCTTATTAGGATTGAAGGATTACATTAAAATTCCCTTGAAATCATTGGATCCAATAAATCTGGTGGATGCATATGTTCATGCCAGGAACTATGAGAATATGCCATTACACAAGAAACCAATGCACTGGACAGGAGGTGGAACAACAAGGGAAGTTATCAGGGCAGTAACCTAACCAAGGGAAGTGTGGCTGTGAATTCTAAGGAGAATCATGCCAAGGGAGCCAAGTCAGCAATTCCAGGAGCCAAGAGGTGGAATAGTGGGAAATATTTCAAGTGCCAAGAACCCTGAGTTCTAGGACATGGCAGTGTGTGTAAATTCAAAAAGAATGTTCACCTCATAACTATTGAGGATGATGAGGAGGAAGAAGTACCACAATTCAGCACTCCACCATCTAGTCTTGAGCATAAGGAGGAAGAGAAGACAGAATTGCAAGTCTCCATGCATGCAATATCTGGTACCAGCATTGAAGCCTCGACATTTGCCTAAAATGTGAAAATGGGTAATACTTCATCAGTAGCACTTGTGGATACAGGAAGTACTACCACCTTTATAACTCTAGTATTGGCATTGAAGGCAAATTGTAAGATGATGAGCCATAAGTCAGTGAGGGTATCTGTTGCAAATGGAGGAGTGATTATGAGTAAGACAGTGAATCTGGGCTGTAGCTACATTATACAAGGTGAAGTCTTCAAGTCTGATTTCAGAGTGTTAAGTCTGAAGGGATATGATATTATTTTGGGAAGTGATTGGATATACTCTCACAACAAGGTGAAGTCTTCAAGTCTGATTTCAGAGTGTTAAGTCTGAAGGGATACGATATTATTTTGGGAAGTGATTGGATATACTCTCACAGTCCAGTCAGTTTGAATTTGAAGACTAGAGAAGTTTCAATATGTAAAGAGGGTGAGAGGACAGTGCTATTTAAGGATGAAACCTTGCCTGGAGAAAACTGTCTTGTGAATGTGCACAAACTACAGAAATTGACGGACAAAGGAGTAATAGGTGTAGTGGTGTACTCAAAACTAGCACTAGTTATTCATGCTATCTCTGAAGAAATACCAGATGAAATTCAAGGGATCCTAAACCACTTCTCTGACATCTTTGAAGAGCCACAGGAATTACCACCAAGGAGAGAAAAAGATCATAGCATTCCACTAGTTCAAGGAGCTAATCTAGTGAATATCAGACCCTACATGCTTCCTTACTACAAAAAAGATGCTATGGAAGGATTGATTGATCAATTGCTGAAATCACACATCATAAGGCCAAGTGTAAGTCAATACTCATCTCCTGCAATACTTGTGAAGAAAAAAGATGGAACATGGCGTATGTGCATAGATTATAGACCCTTAAATGCTAATACATTAAAGAATAGATACCCCATTCCAGTTATAGAAGATCTATTAGATGAGTTGCATGGAGCTAAATATTTATCAAAGATGGATTTAAGATCTGGATACCATCAGATAAGAATGAATGTTGAAGACTCTCAAAACAACAGTTAGCACTCATGTGGGGCATTTTGAATTTATAGTCATGCCATTTGACCTCACAAATGCAACAACTACATTTCAACCACTAATGAACAAAAATTTAGCCAAACATTTGAGGAAATTTGTATTAGTCTTCTTTGATGACATATTGATCTATAGTGCCTCATTGAAAGAACACAAGGAGCATCTGGAAATAGTATTGATGATACTTAGGGAGAACAAATTATTTGCTAAAGGTAGCAAGTGTGTTTTTGGGCAACAAAAGGTAGAATACCTAGGGCACATCATCAGTAATGAAGGGGTGTCCACTGACGAACAAAAGGTAATTGCAGTGCAAGAATGGCCAATTTCCAAGACTGTGACAGAATTAAGGGGATTTTTGGGGCTTGCTGGTTACTACAGGAGGTTTATTAAGGATTTTGGGGTCACCTGCAGACCACTATTCAACATGCTTAAGAAGAATGCTTTTCAATGGGGAAGTGAGCAACAACAAGCCTTTGACAAGATCAAGACATTGTTGTCTATTGCACCTGTGCTGAAACTCCCTGATTTCAAGCAACCATTTGTTATGTAAACTGATGCTAGTGGATTTGGATTAGGGGTAGTGCTAATGCAAGAAGGAAGACCCATCTCATACCTCAGCAAGGCCATAGGCCAAAAGGCAGCTGCCCTATCCACATATGACAAGGAAGCTCTAGCAATTCTAGAAGCATTGAAAAAGTGGAGACATTATTTGATGGGGGCTGAATCGGTGATTAGAACTGATAAGCAAAGTCTCAGGTTCACTAGTGAGCAAAGATTAGTACAGGGAGTTTAGTACAAGCTGATGGCCAAGCTAATGGGTTATAATTACAAAATTGAATACAAGAAGGGAAGAGAAAACAAGGTAGCATATGCATTATCAAGGGTTCCCATCCTTAATCATGTGATGGCTCTTACTGTTGCTATTCCTAGTTGGATATAAGAAGTGCAAACCAGCTATCAAGGTGATGAGAAATGTCAAGAGTTAATGATGAAGCTCAATGTAGACAGTCAATCACAACCACCTTATACACTACAGAATGGAATAATTAGATATGGAGGTAAAGTTTATGTGGGAAGTAAAGGTGAGCTCAGAAATCAGCTCTTAGACTCATTCCATGCTTCAGCATTAGGAGGGCACTCAGGTGAAAGGGCTACATATCAAAGGCTCAGGTTGATGTTCTATTGGCTTGGAATGAAAGTGGAAGTTAACAACTATATGAAGAAATGCCCAACTTGTCAGAAGAACAAGGATGAAAATGTCCATTACCCTGGACTACTACAACCCCTATCAGTTCCAGATGTGGCTTGGGCTCAGGTAACACTGGATTTCATTGAAGGATTACCTAAATCAAAAGAACATGATGTGATACCGGTAGTAGTGGACATATTCATAAAATGTGTCCATTTCATATCCTTGAAGCATGCATATACAGTACAGAACATTGTGGACTTGTTCATTAAGAATATTTACAAGCTACATGGACTGCCATCAGTAATTATCTCTGATGGGGATAGAATCTGTACTAGAACACTACGGCAGGGGTTATTCAATGCTCTAAGAGTCAAACTTCGATTTAGTAGTGCCTACCATCCTTAAACCGATGGTCAAACTGAAAGGGTCAACCAATGCTTGGAAAATGACCTTATATGCATGGTCTTTGCAAGTCCTAAATGGTGGAGGTACTGGCTGTCACAAGCCGAGTGGTGGTATAATACATCGTTTCACACTTCTTTGGGCATGACACCTTATCAAGCTTTGTATGGGATGAAACCTCCCCAAGTGACCGAAGCAATGATCCCTGATGAAGCTGCAATAGGCACACAAAATGTTTCTCAACAACGGATGGCAGCTTTCGAAGCGATAAAAAATTCTCTGCTAAAGGCCCAATCCAGAATGAAGTTCTTCGCTGACAGAGGCAGAACTAAAAGGGAGTTCAGTGTGGAGGATATCGTTTACTTAAAAATGCAACCTTATAGGCATAATGCACTTGGATTGCACAATTCACTGAAACTACACTCCAAATTCTATGGACCTTACAGGGTCATAGAGAAGGTGGGACAAGTAGCCTATAAACTCTTGTTACCGAAAGGATGCTTGATCCACCCTACATTCCATGTCAGTCAGTTGAAGAGGCATGTTGGTCCGAAGGTTATTTTCAGTTCAGAACTGCCATTGGTAGACCCTGAAGGAAATGTCTTGACTGAACCTCTCTTTGTTGTGGAAAGAAGAGTGGCGCCCAGAAACAATGAACCCGTGGTTCAGTGGAGAGTTCAATGGGTGAACCTTCCTGTAGAAACAACTACTTGGGAGGATGCGGACTTCATCTCAAAGGTATTTCCAAAGTTCCATCTTTGGGGTTAAGGATGCTAAGGAGGGGGCATAGTCAGGTTTTGAGAAACATGACACTGAATTCAGAAGCTATTGACAGAGAGGGGAAAACATGAAGGGCTGAGATCTTGTGATACCATTTCATCAAACACATCTAAGGGCAGACGGCACTGAAAGTTCCCTAATGAAGATCCGAAGGCTGGCGTTCACCCATACCTCCTCAAGCTAGATCGTGTGGCTAGCATTAGCCGCTGTAATTACTGTTACTCGTAATCCATGATTTGCCTTGTCGCTAAGACTTAGAATGACCTCACCCTTAGCTGTACGCAGCTCTGCGTACTCCATATAAGCAGTTGGATGTCTTGCTTGAGAATCATCATTAGAAAACCCTAGTTACCTTATGCCCTGTAATAGACTTTCATCTAGTAATTCCTATTACAATTGCTATCTTGCTCCTTTGCTTTTCGTTCAATCCACTTTAGCATTTTTGTCTGGATCTTGAGTTAGTTCTGAGCTGCAGCAACACGCCGCTCGACGTCTACACCTACAACGCCGACGGGTCCGCGGAGCCTCTGCAGGCTTACCTCAGCTCCTCCGGCCCTGAACAATTACATTACAAGATCATAATATAACATGAGATGTACAGAGATATAGTAAGAGATATCGTGTCGTCTATTTTGATTCAGTTCCGATTCAAAAAAAAAGTTCAGTTCAGTTCAGTTCAGTTCCGATTAAAAAAAAAGAGAGTTCAGTTCAGTTCTTTTCTTCCTTTTCTTTGTAATGTTTGTGTAGGGCACTTGGCTGCTTAGCTAGCTTCTGAACGAGTGCATTTCTTGCTATTTCGACATCATTTTTGCTGTTCAATTGCCAATGGAGGTATGGAACCGTTAGGAGAAATGCCTTGTGTAGATCAAGGCTGCTAGCTTCATCCGGAAATTATTACATTGACATTAGCATTTCCTGGGATTCGGCCTTTGGGCTAGAAGTGATGAATCTTAGCCTGAGACAACCGAACCAGACCGTACGTACCTTGGCCCAGATGGCTGCAAGCGTAGGCTTCATCATTCTCTCTTCTCACTGATGCAAAAGAAGTGAACAAATACAGCCCCTTGTCTTTATTAATTAGCTCAGACGCTAAGCAAGTAAATGAAATGACAGATTAGGGCATGTACAATGATATAGACAGCTGCTGTCTATAACAAATATTCATGTCACTTGTAGACAAAGACTAAAGGCGATACAATCTGATGGTATAGGCGGTTCTTTGTCATTTTAGGTGTCTTTATAGAACATACAATCTTTTAATATTTTTCTTGTTTTTGTGCTTATAGTCATTCTGATTGTAGATAACATCTTTCTCTCTCTTCATTCTCTTTCATCCACGTCAGCAAAAATCCTATGTGGCAATGGTTATAGACGGCTGACATAAGCTCATTGTACATGCTCTTAGAAGAATGTTTTGGAGGTTTAAACTTGACATGTTTAATTCTGCGAAAGCGTGTTCCAGTTAAAACGCTTGCATGCATCCATCATGGAAGGTTTTGCCTGCACTTGGGTCACTCTGCAGAGTGCTTTTCCTGACATTACATTTGCTTTAACTTTGTTTCGCTTGCCGGGCAACCTTGTCGGTCGGGGGTATCATGCCATCCTTTTGCGACTCAAGCAACACTTCCATACGTCTCCCGTTGCTTTACGACGGCATCATGCATGGCAGTGTGCGCAACAACATATAGTACTAGTAGTGTTGCTCACGGATCAAAGCTAACTCAGGCTGGGGGCTTTGTGAAAGCAGCGTGTGAATTTTTTCCTACATATATCCTGCGGAAATTGACTGTTTCAAGTGAAATTCCTACTGAATTTCTTTGAAATCCATATATGTTCCAAACATGACTTAATTATGAAGCTCTCTCATTCCAAACAAATTCTAAAAGATAGAGTTGGGGTTTTCCCGTGTCTCCTATGCATGCCTGCATGGTCACCCAATTTGTTGAATTCAGTTTTCAAACTAAATCTTGCAATTCCATTAATTAGTTACCCGTCAGTATGTCAAATCCAACGGTGTATTATATGGAAAACAAATCTTGTCATTTGGTGAAATGCCCTAATAAATCCCTTTTTCTAAATCATAGAGGGACTACAGTGTAATTCAGAAATATAGCAGGGACCAATCAGCAAAAACACTAATCACCCTGCCAAAACCAAACCAAAGCACCCTCACACACGAAAGCCATAATCTAAAACAGAAAGCAAAAACCGAAAAAGAGAGGCCCCAGTAAGTAAAAGTTACACAGCTCGTCAGAACAACTGGCTCCCCTCATTTCTCAAATCAAATCCATCCTCGCCTCCGCCTCTCGTTCGTTTGTTCGTTCCCCACCCCGACCTCCGGGCTCCGGCGACCGATCGCCGCCGCCGCCATGGGCTCCGACCGCGCGGAGCTCGCGCGCCTCTGCAGCGGCCGCAACTGGTCCAAGGCCATCCGCCTCCTCGACTCGCTTCTCGCCCGCTCCCCTTCCTCCATCCACGACCTCTGGTACTGTCACTCCCCCTTCTCTCCTCCCCGATCCGCCCCGTACCGGCCGGCGGGATCTCTGATCTAGTCTAGGGTTTTGACTCGCTGACCCCGAATCTGGCTTCCCCTCGCAGCAACCGGGCCTTCTGCTACTCCCAGCTCGAGCTCCACAAGCACGTCGTCAAGGACTGCGACCGCGCGCTGCAGCTCGACCCCGCGCTGCTCCAGACCTACGTCCTCAAAGGTTTGGACTTTTGGTTCCTTCCTTCCTCCTCTCGTTCCCTTGCGGTTTGGTTCTGATGGGAGTGTGGATTTGCCTTGCCTAGTCTATGTTTAGGTATGCACTCTCACTGCTAGATGTATGGGTAATGATTGGGTATTGTAAGCTCATCATGTTGATTAGTGCGACTTGAAATGCATAGGTCTCAGTTTCCAAATTAGTGTCTAGAGTTCTCATGTGTTTTTAAACAAGTACCCATTTGCATATAAAAACTTGTGGTTAAGTTCTCAAGGAAGCATCTTTCACGCAGAAGAACAAAACAAAAGTGTTTTTGCTACTTTTTATTAAGGAAACACACACCTGTAGATAACATTAGTGTAGAGCAGATTCAAGCACAAAGATTAGATTCTACTACTGCATTGAAATTGATCTCAGAGAAAACATCTTTTTATCATCCCAATGGCAGGGTGCTCGAGACAGTCCTCATTATTGCTCTTTTAGCCAGCTTGAGTATCGTCTGGGCACCCTGGATCACCTTCTCTGTCTTGTCTTCTTGAAGTTATCCTGCTCAGTTATGAGAAAGACCACATTTTTACTAACATACTCATTAGGGTGGGTCTCAGAGCAAACTAGAAACAAAGAATATTATCCAAATGAAGTCAAATTCTAGGCAACCGGGGTTGTTGAGCTGATCAGGAGTGTGAATCATGAGGGAGCAGCCTTCTTACTTCTTAGGTATAAATAGCATAGGTGTAGGCCTATCTATGGTCTAGGAAAGGAAGATATACTTGTTTTGACCCACACAGCCACGTGTGCAGCGGTTTAAACCTGAATCGACAACTTCTTTACATGGATAAACCTGAATCTGCATGTCAATGAAAATTCATTTACATTTAGGAAGAGCAAAATTCATGTGTATGTGCCATTGAAACATAAGTCTGCGTATTATACATTTTATGCACATTTTCTTCTTGTGTGATTGCATTTATTAAATCTCAGTGGCTGATAACAACCATCTTTTCTAAGAACTTGCAGGCAGTATATCATTTGCTATCAGTTAATATGGGATGTTCAATCATTTTTCTTTTTTGCTTTCTGATTAAAGATGGAATATTAATTGGCTGACAACCCATGTGCAATTGTCTACGATCAATTAACAGGGCTTCCATAGTAGTTTCATTTCATGCCTAAGTTAAACAAAGCGCACTTGGACATGTTCATTGAAATACTGATCTCATATGTATGTAGGAATTCTAGCCCTCCTGGACATGCTAGTTAGTAGTTATTGTGTTGGAAGAGAGAATAATTTATTGGTGTAGTGCGAGCTACCATTGCAATGACATTTTATCTATTTCTAGTAGTCTTTTTTTTCTAACTTTGAGAAGGTCCATGTAAGCAAAGTTGCTGATGGAACTTGCCCATAGACTATTGCAAATTTGCAAGGGGATATAGCTGACTTTTGAAGCTAGTAAGTTCATACTAGAAGTTCAAATTTGGGCATATATGCCCTTAGAATTCACAGTACATGTTACTGGAGATAGGCTAATAAGCCATATTTGACTTATATTGAGAGTTTGAGTTTTCTTTAGATGTACTTCCTAAACTGTAAAGACATTCTACTGTTAACAAATGAGTGTGCAGCTGTCAAAAAATAATTCTATTGTTTGTCAGGCATTATTTATTGATTTGTTAAGTTGTCAATACAGTACCTTGGGAATAATAACCCTAGACGGGGTCCATAAATTTGATCTGAATTTTTGTTCTCTCTATCCTTGTGTCTTCTCTCTTTGTACCTCTTCCATGCTCACTTACTGTCGAAGCCTTTAAGGTACACCGTACACCAATGATCCAAAATACACATGAATGAAAGGCAGTGTTCTCCTAGGCGCTAGTCAGGCGGTAGACCAACGCATAATCGCCGCCTAGGCAGGCCTAGGCGGGATAAATCGGCTAGGCGGTCTAGGCGGGAGGGCTGCGCCTAGCGCCTAGGCGGTCTAGGCGGGCACCTAAGGGAACACTTTGAAAGGGTTCTTTCTTCCATTTGCAATGAGACTAACCTAGATAGTGACTCTTTTTCATATATATTTGGATACTCTTGTTTTGAAACAAATGCCACCAGTAAATTATATATTATTATTGTTTTTTAATCAGGCAAGGCACTCTCCGCGTTAGGGAAAAAAGAGGAGGCTTTGATTGTTTGGGAGCAAGGACATGAAATTGCTGTCCGTGACACAATGGACCTGAAACAATTGCTTGAGTTGGAAGAATTGGTTTCTTCTATTAAAATTTGCGAGACAATCGAGGGTGAAGAACATGTCATGGATGCATCGCCATGTGATACCAAAGTTGTTATCTCAGAAGATCGTGTTGTTGACACGTTGTTCACTGCAACTACAACGGCTGATACAAAAACTGTTGTCTGTGAAGAGAACGTTGGGAATTCCAAAGTTTCATCAAATGATGATACAATGTTGGCTGACAATAATGAAGTGGACCATAATAAAGATGAGAATAAAGATTCTAGCAGTCCGGCGAAAGACACCACAGCGACACATCAAACTCCCAAGAAAATAGCGAAGCTAGATAAGAAAAACAAAGCAAAATGTGCAAAAGAAATAAATGGCCAAGCTGAAGATGTGGAAGATAGAAGAAGTTCTGGTGAAACCATAGCACTAGATCAAACACTATTTGCTACAGAAATATCAAAATCATCAAATTCTATAAGCTTGGATTTCCGACTTTCCCGAGGCATTGCACAGGTATCTTCCATTTGTTCAGCACGATGCCATCTGTCATAGTTTTTGAAGGAACTTGGCCTCGAATACTAATATATGTGGGACCTTCACCAAACATTCGAAAGCCTGCTAAGGCTGTGTTTTGGTAAGGTACTAAGGTTTAACTTTGCACTGTTGAAAGCAGAATAACCACTTTGTTGGGAGATGTAAACTTTTACGTTCAAGATGATTTTATTTCATTTTCCTCTAAAAACAAATGTTGGAGACTGACAACCTGTTGTATATGGTGTTGAAATTATTTAGAAAGAGATGTTATATTCATACCTTGACCATTATCACTGAACTATATCTTTTCAGGTAAATGAAGGAAAGTATGACAAAGCAATATCAATTTTTGATCAGGTTTTGGTCTATTATCAATAATCTTTGATCATTCTCTCTAATCAGAAAAGGACCCTGACAATTTGCCATTGACCTTTTTAGATACTGCGAGAAACTCCAACATATCCAGAGGCACTGATTGGAAGAGGCACAGCTTATGCATTTCAAAGAGAATTGGATTCTGCTATTTCTGACTTCACCAAGGTGGAACTTTTAAATTGATAACTTCCCCTTTTCCTGTTGTGTCAAATTACCTTACATCCTTACCTTACTAGCAGGCTATACAAACAAACCCATCAGCTGGGGAAGCATGGAAGCGGCGGGGACAAGCTCGCGCTGCTTTAGGAGAGTTCACCGAGGCAAGCTCACTATGTTTGTCTAAATTTCAATACTAGTATGGATTGAGTCGATAAAAAAGTGTATGAATTTAGTAAAAAGAAAACTACTATGGTCCATCTAGCAACTCATTATCAAACATCTCGCTATCTTACATTTTAATCCTTTTCTTTTCAGGCTATTGAGGACTTGACTAAAGCATTAGAATTTGAACCGAATTCTCCTGATATTTTACATGAAAGGGGTTAGTTCTGTACCCACGGTTGAATATCGTCTCCCCTAGTGCCATTTTTCATATATCTTTCGATGGAAAGTGGAAACGAAAGGACATTCGGACTTCACTTCATGCTCAATTGCTATCGTGCATTTTAGTAATAAAGCCGTATAGCTAGGCTGTAGATCATGCCGACTGCTCTTGTATTCTGATAGCATATCCTGGCTAATGGTAGGGATTGTGAGCTTCAAATTCAAGAACTACAATTCTGCAGTTGAAGATCTCTCAACCTGTGTGAAGCGCGACAAGAAAAACAGTTCTGCCCACACTTATTTAGTAAGTAAATGGTTTTCCGTCGAAAATTTCTTTTATCCCGCCCAAGTTCTCCGCAAGCTTCAAATTCTTTCTTCTAATAATCAAACAGAAATACTTTGCTTATGCACCAAAATGGTACTTTCTTTTGCCACCCTATTTGTGATATAATTTTAGAGTATTCAATAGTATTTGTCTATGATGCACCGTCTGCGATCTGGAATGCAGCGATACGGATCTGGCGATCTGGCGATCTGACGATGATACAATGATACCCATTTCTCAAAAAACCCGATACGGCGATACGGATGTGTGTGTGTATATATATATATATATTAAAAATAGTAAAAATATAAAATGAGATACTTGATAAGTTTGAGACTATGAGTCAAGGGTTTATCAATGTACGGCGATATAGACTGTAAGTATATATTTCAAGTTTAGCCGTGAGCTACATCAATCAAGTTATATATTAAGGGACCACCACCTACCACATCTCCCGATCACTAACAAAGAACAACTTCACCTTCAATCCCCACCACCACCGCCACATCTCCCCACTAGCAACATCAACTTCACCTTCAATCCCCACCACCACGGCCACATCTAACCATCTCCAACTCTTTCCGTTTTCCCCACCGGATCGAGAGAGAGAGGAGGCGCACCTGTCGCTACGGAGGAGATGGTCGCGGAGAGGGTGGCGCGGAGGATGGAGCGGAGGAGGAGAGCCACGGCCGCCGCGGCTGTCGTCGTCCGTCGTTAGTCGCATGGAGAGAACAAGGTCGCCGCTGGCTCGCTTGCATGTGAGGAGGAGCGTCGCCATAAAGGTCGCATGAAGGAGGACTGCCACCGCCACCGCCGCCGCCCTCCTCGCCGATCAGCCTCCTCTGCACACCAGACGGCCACTCGCCTCTCGACTACACACGGAGGCGGGAGGAGGAGCATCTAGGTGCAGATCTGTGGCGGAGGAGGTTAGGCAATGCATCTTTGTGGCGGTCCAACCTAGGGCACCCGGAGGTCCTCCCAGATCTCCTAGGGCGTCCTTAGGACCTCCCAGAGGTCCGTAGCACCTCCCGAGGCTTGGGTGGGACTCGCCTCGGTAGTACCAATTGAGGCCTTGGCGGGACCTCTCAAGATTACCACCGGGAAGTGGAAGTCACGGGAGATTCTCGCGCCACGGCCACCAGGGAGAGGTCGAAGGACTGGCTTTGAGGAGGTCGTGAGACTTGAGGAATCACTCTGTGATTCCCAGCGTGAACTGAGCTAGTCCTAAGGATCTTAAGCTAGCTCTTCACAGCAAACAAGAATGGTAACATCCACGACATAGACTTTATTTACAACATAACAAAAGAGTTGTTTACAAAAGGTGGCCTTGGGCCAAAAGCAAGCTTACAAAAGAACAAAGATGACGTCCATCCACTATACCACAGGCAAAATGGTGGAGGCACAACCTACTCGTCTGGTCTTCTCTTCTCCGCTATTGTCTTCTCCTCGATAAGATTTTGCATTGAGCAAGAGTGAGCACTACCATTGTGCTTCGCAAGTCACACCCGTGGAATAACAAGATGACATGCATATATGGATATACAAAAGAAGGCATAATAGGGTTGATTTGCATAAGGCCAAGTTTTTTCAATTACAAATATTAAGTTTCAAGGCGGGTTTTTAATAGCAAAATTCATTTTTCAAACTTGATTTTCGGTTAGATAACATTCATCAACAAGTTGGTGAAGGATACCCTCTGTCACAAGGCTCCTCGCCCAAAGCCTATGGGATAGAAATCCCAAAACAGTTTATTAAACATTTTAGAAACCCAAATCCAACATCTAACTCTGAGTGGCCGCTGCCAGCATGTCCATGACCGTGGACACGGCTATTCGAATAGATTTACACTCGATCGAGGATGTGCACTTTACCCACACGACATGAATTCCTCTAGTTTATCCAAAGATCCGTCGATGCCACCTCTCACTACCAAAGGTAAGAGGTCTAGAGTTCATGACAAAGCCTTTAAAATGCATTGTCCCACCACCTCTCCTTGCTAAGGTTTCGCCTCCTTTGGATTGACTCATGAGATCTGGGCCCTCTTGCACCAGTGGGAACATAGGTCATAAAGACCACCGGCCATAAGACCTCTCGCTCCTCCAATGGTTCAATCTGCGGTGGAAGTTCTCGCAAATTACTTAGCTAGGTCTCACACCCCATCTTTGAGACATGTGGTTGCACGGTTTTGGCATAGCCCATCATAGGCCTAGCATTGGCGGCTCAAAGACCGGTCCTCAATCGACTTGGCGACAATCACAAACCCTTGGACCTCCACCTTATCCAGATAGAGTCCGTGCATAAACCTTGCACCAACCAAGCAACCAATTAGCCCAAGCCTAAATCAATTTTCATTTTCTTTGCTTCCCAAAAATATTTTCACACTCCCATGACATCCCAATGCCATGGTCAAAACATTTTAAACAGTATTTGGTCATGAAGGTAAAGGTTTCCCAAAACAAGTACTTTTGGTCTAAGCAATACTAAGCATTTGGTTTTTCAATTGCTCCTGGTTCACACTAATGCATCAACCAGGTTTTTGTCTAAGGTGGCAACAGATTGGGTTCATTGTCAAAGTTGGCCATATGAAGGAATTAGGCATAACTAAGTGTTTAAAGATAGGCATTAAAATATCTTGGTAGAAATAAGCATGCATTATACTTTGAAACAGAACATAAGTAAATTGAAATATTGGGGGCAATATGATCAAGAGCATGACTTGCCTTGCTCACTGTCTTGAGAGTCTTCTTCTTCAGTGCTCTCACGCTCCTCAGTGCCTTCACACTCTATACGAGAGAAAAGAAGACAACTCAAACCACATTCCAAATAAGAGCCAAAAGAACTTTAAAAGAAACTCCAAAACTCAACCAACAGAAGCAACTTATAATCAAAATAGGTTCTTTGGGAGAGGTCCCAACTTACTGGGGAGAGGTCGAATAAGGAAGGTCCTCATGAAAGACCAGAGGGGCGGCTCTAGCAACAGACCAAGAGGATAATGAGTGCGCAGGATCTAGAGAGGTGATCTTCACACAAAATCCATAGAGTTCCAAAGAGAATCCAAAGGAAGAGGTCCTGAAATGGACATAACCTCTTATGGTGGTGACAAGAACAAGAACAGCGCAATATGCAAGGAAACTTATCAGCAATAAGAAGGAGGTGACGGGTGAAGGGGAGGTCGAAGGCAATCTGGGCGGTTGAGGTCAACGCCCAAGCTCTTGTCGAGCCTCCAATGGTGTTAATACGATGAAGAGAAGCTGCTGGCGATGTTCTTGGCAACAAAGCTCTCTAGGAAGCCACTGGGTGTGAGCAATAATGTTGAGTGTGTGAAAAAGGTGGCAATGGAGGCTCACGGGACTAGTTATAGTCAAAGGAAGTGAAAAGACCACTCAACGCAGTACATGATTTGGTGAGCATGTGAGATGGGCAAAAGGTGCAGGAGTGTCAAAGAAAAATAATAAAGGACATAGTGTCTTTATTACGGGAGGAGACTAGAAAGGACACCAATAGTGCCCCAGAATGACCCCATACAATAAAACGACCACTTGCTTGGCTGCATTTAATGCGACATTACATGCATTAAATGCTCACAGACTAGTGTGGCGGGAAACATAAAATAGGTAAGCTTTGGCAGTGGGACTAGTCAAATCTAGAGACAGTTGGGTCAAAGGAGGTCTGACAGTTGGATCTCCAAAGAGGAGGTCCAACGGCCATGATTGAGTGCTAACGGGAGGTCCGAGTGGTAAGAGGGAACCCCACCCGCTAGGAGGTCTAGAGTCAGAGGATCAAATCCAGACGGAGAGAATGCGAGCAGTTAGGATCTCAGGGAGGTCCTAACGATCGAATCTCGCTAACGAAGGAGAATGCAGATTGTTAAGATCTCCGGGGAGGTCTTAACGGTCGAGATGTTCAAAGAGGAGGTGCAGGCATGGGAGGTCTTAACGGTCCAGATTCTGAGAGGAAGTCTGGACATGGGAGGCCAGACACACATGGAGGAGGTCTCTGCGACAAGAGGTTCTAACAACCAAGATCCCATCAGTGAGGTCTGGTGAGGGCATCCTTGCAAAAAGGAGGTCCTGACTGGTAGGATCTCACCGACGGGGAGGTCCTATCAGTTAGGCCCTCACGAAGGGTGGTTCCACGTGCTCAAGGAGGTCTTGAGAGGAGGTCTAAAGAACTAAGTCGACCAGGGGAGGTCCTAATCGCTAGGATCTCCACAATGGGAGGTCCTGGCGGTGAGGATCTCGATATAGGAGGTCCTAAAGGTTCGGGAGGAAACCCACGGAGGTCAGGGGTTCCTAGTTAAGCGAGTAAGAAGGTCCAATGGATGGGGGAGGTCCAAAGGACTTGAATTCGAAGGGAGGCCTAAACATATAGGCACGCCTTAACCAAGAGGAGGTCTAGACCTAAGGAGGAGATCTGAACCAAAGAGATTCGAACCAACAAAGAGATCCAAAGAGATCTAACTTAGAGAGAAAGGTCTGGACATAAGGGCATGTCCAATTGAGAAAAGGTCTGAGCCCCCAGCGGAGGTCCAACTTCAAGGACCACTTTGGGAAGGTCCAGCCACGAGAGAAGGTCTAAACCAACATAACACAAAAGAGAGATCGAGGAGGCGGCCAACTTACAGAAGGGGTGACAACATGCAACTTAACCCTCTCCAACGAACCAACTATGAATTCTCATCAAAACAAAATAGTTTTATTTTATTTTACAAATTTAAAAGGACTTGGAAAATCAGGATGTTACAATCTTCCATGGGCTTGGGCGAATCAAGACCTTGTTGCCACGGGTGGGCTTCTTCGAGGCCAGATGTCGGTGTATCGGGTGTATCGGGACGTATCGGAATTGCATTTCTTTTTTTAATTAAAAGAATCCGATACTTCCCGATCGTATCGAGTCAGATCGGTCAGATCCGTACCGATCGTGTCGGGATACCGTCTGGCGCATCAGAGGTATTTGTACTGTAGGAACCCTTTTGGGCCTTTTCCTTGTAAATAAATACACAATTTGTAATTCGACCAAGTTAAATTCCATGTTGGAAATTTGTTAGGGTTTGAGTTAACAATCTTAAATGGCATAAAACCATGAGGAACTGAGGATTTTTTTTTTGTCATGAACATGCTATGTTTCAATTATCGAATTTTGGTCAGTTTTGAGCCATTAACTGATTTTGCTTGCTTATGAACTCTTTAAGTGGGATATAAGAGAATGTAAATCTTTCAGGCATTTGAATTAGTGAGTTGCTAGGTATTTACTTCTTTGAAGATTCTTTTGCTTTGTTACTCTTTTTGTAAAATAGCAATCTTCATATTGCTATAGGGTCTAACTCTTTCAGCAATTGGAGAGTACAAACGTGCTGAAGACGAGCATCTCCTTGGTATAAAATATGATGAGAGTTTCCTTGATAGTTGGGCTCACCTTTCTCAGGTTTATTCCATTATCTTAGAGACCTCTGCGCATTTCCATGTCTTTTATCTTCTTGTCTAGTTATATATATCTTTACACATTTCCATTCGTTATAATAGTGCATGAAACCATGAAAAGATGCCACAGAAATACGGAATTTTCTGGGGGCCATACTGTTTAAGATTTCTACTAGTTCTAACTGCTTCATTGAGTGTAGCAAATTCAGCTGTGTACAATGATTCTACATACAGGAAAATTACCTGCATATAATAGTTCTACTTACATGAAGGTTACTTAGTTTGTATTACTCTGATAAGTTTTCGAGCTACTGATTATCCTTCAGACTGCTCATTTCTGTAACTTATCAATTACAAACGAAATAATCGAATAATTCCTTTGCGCTACAGAACAAAAGTGTTATTCAAGAGTGTACTCTAGCAGGTCTCGTTTATTAGAATTTAGAAGTGGGGTCACAAATTGTTCATGGTCTTCAGGTATCTTAAATGGGCTTTAGCATAGCTATATAGCCTTTTGTTACCAAGCTTACGCCTGTGTTTTTGTAGTATATCAGAAGTGCATTCATTCTTTTGGGAGTAACCGATTTATTGCCACTTTGTGGTGTCTGTGTTGTAGCTTTATCTTGATTTGGGTTATCCAGAGGAGATGCTGAATAGCCTTGAGAAAGTTCTTCAAATTGATTCGAGGTAAACTTTGGGTGTTCAGTATTGTTTTGGTTTCTTCTGCCTGACTGGATTATTTATTTTCTCTAGTCAATTATTTAATTGGCTTGGTTATTTGTAGGTTTGGAAAAGCATACCATCTACGTGGAATTCTCTACCATGGAATGGGTAGACATAGGTAATCCTTTTTGCCGGTGTTTATTTCTCATGTTATGACTCATAGAGATGCCTTCTCTGTACAC
This sequence comes from Phyllostachys edulis, assembly GCA_036346405.1. NCBI lineage: Eukaryota > Viridiplantae > Streptophyta > Magnoliopsida > Poales > Poaceae > Phyllostachys > Phyllostachys edulis. The sequence goes on along the minus strand of CM070557.1, from coordinate 38,023,006 downwards.
CAACATGTGTGTTTAAATGAAGAAATGTATTAAGTTTTTTTACCTCTCATCATACATACATTCACATTATTATGTGTGAGGTAATTCTCATACGGTTCTGTTGCCTGTTTAGGTCATACATCTGCCTAGTTGGGTATAATTGTGTTGACATATTTTTTTTTTCATCATTTCATAATGTATGGAATAAAAAGTAAGCATCTTTAGTTTTATTTGCATACTTTTGCATGTTGATGTGATAGTGGATATCTTTTGATGAATGTTCTGGATGCGATTGAAAGGGCTTTATTCTCTTCTGTGGGCCATACCGTTTGGTGTTTAGTGGATTAGTTACAGGGACACGCACAACTATTCATTATGTGTTGTGAGCACAAGTGGGGTCTAGTTACACAAATACCACCTTTGATTTTTACAAACAATGAATCTAATAGGTCTTTTCTTGAATTCTGGATCTCTTACTCTGATACCATGACAGAACTAGAATTGGAAAATGCCTTGGTCATTGGTCAATCTTCTACTTTAGAATTTAGGCTATGTCCACTTATTCTGTAGAATTTACTATATGCATGTTTGGTTTCCAAATTCCAACACAAATCCTCTAAGTTATCTTATAATATATATATTAAAAAGTTAACAATGTTTGTCCCAGATTGTTTTTTCCTTGCTTAGTGCTAATGTCTACCGTTCTGCTTGTCCTAATTTTTATCTCAAACTGGTAGCTTCCCAAGTTCCCCCTTAACCTAATTTTGGTTTTGCAGGAGTGCTATTAAAGAATTAACAATTGCTTTAACATATGAGGGTTCAAGTATAGAGTGCCTATACTTGCGTGCCTCTTGCCATCATGCAATAGGAGAATATAAGTCTGCGGTATGTTGCCGTCTCATTTGGTTAACTAGAAAATGCTAACTATACTTCATTAGAGGTGACAAGGATCCAGCTAAGCTAATAACTCATCATTGGTTGCATCATCTTTTTTGTTACCATTAAATACCATATGTTATTTTTCTGTTTGAGATCCTCAGCATGTAGTCATGGATTGCAGCAAACTTGAAACTGCTTAGGTCCTGTTGTTCACATTTTTTTTTCTTTTTTTCCTTTCAAGATCAAAGATTATGATGATGTACTTGATTTGGAGCTTGATTCCATGGATAAATTTGTGCTGCAATGTTTGGCCTTCTATCAGGTACACAATTCTTGTTCCTTACGTCAGAGCCATATATATCTGTTATCTAAAAATCTCAAAGCCATTTAAGAAGGTTACAATAATGGATGCTTTCTGTCCCATTCAAAAGCATTAGAACTGCAGGATACAACATGAGGGGTGTGATCTCACATTGAGTCCCAAAAATTGCGGTGGCCATTAAGTGATCTTACATTTTTTCAAATGGGGCCAGCCTTTTCTTTACGCAGATGATTAGTATTTATTTTTGGGTAGACCTGGCTGCTGTTTTCTTGCAACAACTAGCACGATCAACAATTTTTTTGGCTGTTGCCTCAGCTAACACATCTTTGTCTTGGGTTTGCTATTTACTGACTTGGTTTACTCTTCTGTATTTAGGGTCATCGTATTGTTTCTATGCTATTAACCTTGGTTTTCTTACCTGGTACTTCTTGCAGAAGGAAATTGCTCTGTATACTGCTTCAAAGGCCAATTTAGAGTTCTCTCAGTTCAACATTGATGATGATGTTGACCCACTATTCAAGGTTAAATTTTCTCTCCTAAACTGTTGCATAAGTTTTCTGGTGCATTAACTAAGCTGCTATATGAACTATAGGAGTATTGGTGCAAACGACTACATCCAAAAAATGTGGCTGAAAAGGTTTATCGCCAATCACCATTACGGATTTCATTGAGAAGTGGGCGCCTTAACAAGCAAGACTTTAAATTCACAAAGCATCAGACAACTCTTCTTCTAGCTGCAGATTCAATTGGGAAAAAGATTCAGTATAATTGTCGTGGCTTCTTGCCAAATCAACGTCAGGTATCCTTCTTGGAAGCTTTTCTGATTCTATATTGCTTTTTCATCATTCAAATTGCCCATTGTTTAAATGTTCAACACTCTGTGATGAATGGTGTTTCATTACAACCTCATTTCTGTATTTCTTTGAATTGTTAACATTACATACAATCAAGGGGGGAATAAATTTCCACCTACATTTTTATTTAATTGAATGTGACGTTCTTTAAGAGGTTGATGGCAAATGCTGAGGCAAAACATCTGATGAATGTAAAAGAGAAGTACTTTGTTATGCCTTTTTTCTTCTTTTTTAATATACAAGACTTGGTGGTGATTGTTCACAATTATGTGCATCTGTAAAATGAGCTAAATGACTGCTCCATCACCATGGGTGAGTGCATAGAACACTTGTTGAGAATATGACTGAAGGATAAATAAAGCTTGCTTGTAGGATATGTAGTATAGCTTTGTTTTCCCCCCCTTATTTCCTACCTGGATGCTTTATGGGATAGGGTTAAAATATATTTTATGTTCAAACTATACACAATAGTTTATTTGAATTTTGAAAAATAATAATAATGAAATTCCTATGAGTCTTGTTGCCTTTTAAGTTTTAATAGGTTAATGACATGTTTTTAGTTTTGATGGTTCTTTTGTTGAATGGCCAGTTGTATTATTGCTCCCCAACAGCTGCCTCTCTAGAAATGCTAGCGGAGATCGAGCAATAAAGCAGTTTGGGGTTTGATGATGTTGGTTAACCACACACTTGATTGCTCCTTGTTTTTTATTCTTTTTTTGGTCATAGTTCAAATCTTTATAGTTTAAATCAAAGTGCTACGCAGCCTACGCCTCGTTTCATTGAAAGTGTGGAATGATTTGATTTTTTGCGCAGATTATTCGGTTGTTTCTGTCTGCCTTATAGTTTCTATATGTCATTTCATGAATTTCAAAATATTCTAAATCCTGATGCTTTTGCTTTATCAGTGCATTTTAGTCAAGAGTTCCCTTTACTGAGTACATGGTTTGATAATAGTTTATTTTCCTTTGGTAGTACCGTATGGCTGGGTTGGCTGCTATTGAGATTGCTCAGAAAGTTTCCAAGGCTTGGCGCTTTCTGAGAAATCCAAAGAACACTGCAAAGTTGGTTAGGAGAAGGGATAAGCTTAACATGAGCCAGAACAGGGGAGGTTATTGTAGCACCAGTACTTTGCTTGGATCTCCAACATCCAGTCCAAGTGAAGACAGGGTTTCCTCTGGGATTTCTCTCTCCTGGCATGATGTCTACAATATTGCTGTTAAGTGGAGACAAATTTCTGAACCTTGTGATCCAGTTGTTTGGGTCAATAAACTAAGGTGAGCTAAATGCTTGTACAAGGAATAAATTATTCAATCAATTTTTTGCTTAACTTCTTTTCTGCTATACCAGTGAAGAGTTCAATTCTGGATTTGGTTCTCATACCCCAATGCTTCTGGGTCAAGCAAAAATTATTCGTTACTATCCATATTACCAAAGGTTTGTAGATGTCTATCATCTTTTATTTGGCTGTTTAGTTATATACAGTGAGTCACTAATGGCCTTAGCTTATCTTCTCTTATATGGCAGAATTTTGGAAGCTGCGAAGACCATCATGCTTGACTTGAAGTATGTCAATAATGCAGAGGATCGTGCAATTTTTCTTACAGATATTGAGAAGTTGAAAAAAGTAAGCTATGGTGCACTCTGTTAAGTGCCCATATCTCATGATCATAATTCATATCAACGTGTCTCTTTCACGTAGAGCTCTAGTTCATATAATTCTGAGAAGCTGAGAAAACCAAACTACCAAATGGCTTTTTAGTCCTAGCACATGCCGCATTGGAGTTGATGAAAGTTTCCAAGAGAGCAATCAGGGTGTTGTAGGCTTGTAGCATCTGTGTAATGCTACATTCATGTTGCTCCATTAACATTATATCTAACCAAATAAGCATAAGTGGTTATCATCAATCAGATCTGAGATCTCAAGGGCATATTTCCTTTTTCCTCACAGTATTTTATTTCGTTTGTCATATTCCGCTTCCCATAGTTCATGTGCAGTTTATTATGTCATGTTTTCTAAACTATCAATGCTCTCATGAGAATTAAACCTGCAGATAGAAGTTGCATCGTCATGCTCGGACTTGTACAATATAGTTGGTGAGACCTACTGGGTCGCTACTAGATGTGACAGTATTGCATTTCAGGGGTAATTAACTCTAACTTAGCTGGATATATGTATGTTACGATTTGTCAATTGCTCTCATGCCAAACTAGTGCAAAGTTCTTAGAAAGTGTATCGCACTATCCTTGTGCTTATTTAATAACACAGCATGAGCTCTTTCAGGAGACGTCTTGAAGGGACAAGAATTACCACTCAAAACATGTAAGTTGTCCAGACCCATTTCTTTGCTCTTTGCTATACTCTCCTGCTATGCTGCTTACTTGTGTTGATGGCATTGCAGGGGTAATACAGGATTTGACTTCGCAATACGAACACCTTGTACACCATCTAGATGGGAGGAATACGATGAAGAAATGACTGCAGCCTGGGAGGTAGAGTTTAGATTTATTGTACTGTAACTTTGTTGACTATGATACCAAAGTAATATCCTGCGACTGTATGATACCAAATTCCTTCCAAATCTGTTGCAATAACTTGTTGAATCACTGTTTTTGGAGCCTTCGTACTTCAAATCAATTGCAATTGAAACAACTGAAGTTGTACTAGATCACATGTGTCTAGACTTGTATAATACTTAGTAGTTTGTGACAAACTAAGAAGTAACTATGTGATCTGCAGGCCATTTGCGATGCATATTGTAGTGACGCAAACCCCACACGTGACCCTGACACACTTGATGCTGTGAAAGCGGGAATATTGCGCATGACATATTACTGGTACTGATTGCAAAGAATTCTTCTTCCTCCTCTCTCTCTCTCTCTCCCTCTCTCTCTGCCGAAAAGAGTTTATGCCAATCAATTTGGGGAACTTGCAGGTACAACTTCATGCCACTTTCAAGAGGCTCAGCTGCTGTTGGTTACGTGGTGCTGCTTGGCTTGTTTCTGGCAGCAAACATGGATGTGACAGCTAGCATTCCACTCGGGGTTCAGGTTGATTGGGAGGCAATTTTATCTCCAGATCCTGACACATTTGTTGACGCCGTGAGGCCCTGGCTGTACCCATCCATAAAAATGAGCAGGAACTTAAAAGATTACGCGGATGTCAACTCCGTTTTCAGCACAACAGGATCGGTCGTAGCGGCCTTAGCCTCTGTTGACCCATAAGTTGTGAATTATTTCTGCACATGTTATAGGTTGATTCAGTCATTAGCGTCTGTTTCACAATAGCCTGGAACTGTCACAACGGCTTGCCTAGATTGTCGAATTCTTGCAGTTTGCTTCGATTTGCATTGCTTCAGAGCTGTATACAAGCATGATGTAATGTTGTAACTTGCAGAAATAAGATTACTCCTTTTTATTGCAACAATGTTTTTGTAATAGGTACCAATAATTTGTGAAACATTTGTATAGAAGGGGCTCTCGTTGGGTGGTATTGCTATGCGTGCACTGGACATCAGGAACTCACATTGGATTCTCTGAAATCGCTGTCGTGCATGACAGATGCACATTTGGTCTTGCTTGAGGTTTCACCATTTACGCCCTCTTTCAGTTCGAGATGTCCCATGTACTATCCTGCATTACTGCAGATAGTGTTTTGCCAGAGCTGTGGCAAAATGTATGGCAAGTTGATGGAGATGTATCCGAATGCGGTTTCATCACATGCACCATCCCCAAGTTGAAATGCTCCAACAAGCTCATTTTGCAAAACCCTCCCACCCTTTATCTTCCTTCGCCTCTCTCTCTCCCTTCCCTCCCATTCACGCCACCGTCGGCCCCCGCCAAACTCTGAGGTTTTCGGCGGTGGCGTGGGGTTTTCGTTGGGCTTGCGAGGACTCCAACGAGGTGACGGCGGCGCGGGGGAGGTGTTTCTAGCGGCGGCGTGGGGTTTTCGACGAGGCATAGCCGGAGAGAGACAATGTGATCGAGGAGGCCGGTTCCGGTTGTTGGGAGAGAGAGAGAGTGAAAGTGAAAGTGAGAGTGAGGAAGAGGAGGGATTTTTTTTGTTGCAAAAACGGAGTAGGAATTTTGGAGCACTTCAACGACGAGAGAGTGAGACCGTTGAATAGTGCATGTATGTGGTTTTGATTTTTTTAGATGTATTCACGAGTAGAGCTGGCCAAACGGGTCGTGTCTACCGGGCCAGCTCGAGGCACGGCACAACCCGCACTATTCACGGGCCGAGTTGACACGGCACGTCACGAATCGTGTCGGGCCCAAATTTGCGACCGTACCACGACACGACCTCGTTAGGCACAACACTGTTTTAATATACATATATAATTTTATTTTTATTTATTAATATTTATATGATTTTCTTTCCATTTTTAATACTTATATGGTTTTATTTTGTAGTTTTTAAATTTTATATAGTTCATTTATTTTGGTTTTTTTTAATTTATCGGGCTAAGCGGCCACATTGGCTGATGGGTTAAACGGGCCATGTAGGCCTGCATAGCACAAACGGTCGACGGATCGTGCCTGGGCCGTCACCCTAGTACGTGGGCTGGCCCTGTACGGCATGAATAGTAGCCGGGCCAAAATGAGTTGAGCCTAAATGGATCGTGTCGACATGGGCCCGTGTCGGGCTGGACCGTCCGTTTGACCAGCTCTGTCCACGAGAGTAAATTTTAGATGATGTTTTCTTCGGATGGAAAACCCACCTTCCTTTTTTGGCTCCTCCCTAGGCGGCATAGATTTTCGATGAATTTTTTTATTAATTAATCTTTTTTTTAATTTTATTTTAAAGTTAACCCTCGGCGCACTTTATTTCCAATTCTGACCCCTCTTGTCACGCCACCACCCGTAACGTGACAGTGTTGTTTCATCACGCCAAGACCAGCGGCGTGACCAAAAGTGCTATTTTGGCCCTCTTTGTTTAGGCTTTTTCTCTGGCTTAAAAGCAAAAAAGCCTAAGCCTAAACAAAGAGGGTGCTTTTTTATCCGGCTTAAAATAAGTTAAGCCAATTTAAGCCTAAAAGCCATAAGCCAGGGAAGAGGTGCTTTTTTTTGGCTTTTACGGAATGAAATACCCTTTTGCCACTAAACTTCATTAAAATTACCCGCAAAATGCCATCCATATATAAGTTCATACCGTTTCATTTTTTCCTCTCGATTCTGTTCTTTTCACCGTTCGGCTAACACCCCGCCGCCTCCAACCCCGTCCTCCCACCCCCTCCTCCGTGACGGCCTTCCCTCCCCCTCCTCCGGCCTCTCTCTCTCCAATCACACCTGACCACCTGGCGCCTCCCTCCCAACCGCGACGCCTCAATCCTGTCCCCCCGCCGCCTCCTCCCATCCCCAATGCCGCCTCCTCCTCCCCAACCCCGACGCCTCAATCCTGTCCCTCCCGCCTCCCACGCCTGCCGCCTCTCCCCATCCCCAATGCCTAAGACCTCCTCTCCTCCCCCAACCCTTCCCTAACCCCGCCGCCTCCATGGGTTTGTGCCAATTGAGGTTGCTGAATGATATGGTAGCTTGTGGGCAAGTTCCACCAAGCAAATATGGTGATGTTTAGTTCATACAGTACAAACAAGACGAACTTCGCTCAACAGTATCATTCATGGACTTTTTTACATAGTGTTGTTCCTTTCTCTTCCATGATTTTATTGCCAAGTGCCTAACAAAAGATCCAAGACTTCACCCTGCTGCAAGTGAGATGCTGAAGGTACTTCTTCAATTGTTTCTTGGATGGATTGCTTCTAAATATAGTGCTGTTTTGTATTTTCTAGTTTTGTGCTATGCGCTTGAAACCACCATTTATTTGTTGTCCTTGCAGGTGATTTTGGTACAATGATAGTTCATCCTGAAGACGGTGACGAAGTGGCTGAATCACCCATTTTCCCAAGAACAGAGTTTATACCAGGCCTTGGTAGCATCAACTCTTTCACACATGATCCAAAGAGGGCGCAGCTTATTTCAAATTTTTGGTATGATACAGAAAAAATATTTTCTTATGTATGATACAGAAAGTATGCCGCAGACACTTTTCTTTATCACTTGCAAAGTGATAATATTTCTCATGTCCAGATGTGTGTATCTGATACTGGATTTGCTTGCATTAGGTCCCTCTTCCTCCTGGTGTGCACCACAGATTGACAACAAGCCCCATATTGATGAACCTGGCCCAAGCTCTTGCTTACCATAAGATGTGAGTTGTTTAAACTGCTCTGTTTTGTTAGAGCTTTCCTTTACACAATTGCCTAAGCAAGTGATGAGGCTTATATCCATTTCTTTCTATAAATATTATAGGTGCTACGAGGACATGCCTCTGCAAGATTCACAAGCGACACAAGAGCAGCAGACAATACAAAACCTTTGTGATACACTTCGAACCATACTGAGGTTGTAGACATGCATGAGTAAAGGCTACATCCTTGAAGAATACCAAAGTGCTGCCCGGATGCAAGGCTGATTTTGGCTTTTTGATTATGGGCATTGTGATCCGACTCAAGATGGGGTCCTCTGGTATCAAAAGCGAGCACGGCAAGGTGCAGATCGCAGAGCAACGATGGAGCTTGTGATTAATTGTTAGATGTCAGGGTGACCGGAAGTTGGATGGACGGAAGGAATTCTACTCTCCGATGGAAAATTTTGTCTCGTGTTAGTAGTCTCTAGGTGTTTTCATGGTTGGTGTATGTAGACTGAGATACTGCTTATTGATGTTTTCCTAATCAAATTTTGCAAAGACAAATGGCGATCTCACTCGGCTTGTATCTACGACAAATGCAATTGTTTTTCCCCCAAATAAAGAGGAATAATTAATCAAGAGTCCATTTCTTGCCGGATAAATGTAACATGAGTTTTATCCATGTAACCATGTTCGATGGCTTAAGGCGGAGAATGGTTTTCTCAACTACTGTTACGCTGCTCGACCATTTTACATGACATGAATCTTGTTGTCACGAGTGTACCCGTACGTTCTCCTGACGACCACCATGTGAATGGCATGCTTCTTGTTGTGGGCGGCCCGGACCTGTCCCAGTTAAGAATCACAAGACCGGGTTGGACATGGAGAGATCGGTTTATTCAAGCTCATAAACTAACGATTTGTTTAGACTCACAAATAAATGCTTAAAAAAGTCCTTTAAACCCTAAAGGGCAATTCAGACTTTTTATCCTTCACACACAACTCAATAAGCCAACATTTTATAAAAAACCTGATTACCAAACACCAAAGTTTGGCTTAAAAGCTAAGCGGCTTATAAGCTGATTAAGCCAAAAAGCTGGCTTTAAGCTATAAGCCAAAAAGCCTAAGCCTAAACAAAGAGGGCCTTTAGGAACTTATCTCGTGGCGTGACAGCATTGTTTTGTCACGTCACGGATGGTGGCATGACCAAAGGGATCAGATTTGGAAATAAAGTGTGTTGGGGTTAACTTTAAAATAAAAACTAAAAAAAGTTTAAATAATAAAAAAAAAGTTCATTTTCGCTTCCCCTCTGAATTCTGAAACCCCCCTCCGTTAGCGGTTTAGCCCCCCAAAATGTTTCGTCCTATGGGCGATGGCGGCGGCGGCGAGGTCGCCGCCAAGATCGCGGAGCTCTCCTTGGCCTCCAGCGGCGGCGGAGAGGACCGTCTCAGTGCGCTCCCCGACGATATCCTCCGCTCCATCCTCCTCCGCCTCCTCTCCACCGCCGCCGCCGCCCAGACCAGCGTCCTCTCCCGCCGCTGGAGAACCCTCTGGGCCCAGCTCCCGGAGATCCGCCTCCCCTTCCCCTCCGACCCCGCCGGCGTCGGCCCTGCGCTCGCCGCTAACGCCGCCCCGGCTCTCCGCCTCCTCCACGTCGCGTGCCGCGACGTCGGCGCGGGCGCCGCGGACGCCTGGCTCCGCCTCGCCGCGACCCGCCTCCCCGGAGGCGGGGAGCTCTACTTCCACAACAGGACTCCGGGGGAGGAGAAGGAGCAGGTGGAGGCGTTGTTCTGGCAATGCCCCACCTTCCAGCTGCCCTGCTTCGAGATGGCCGCCAAGGTGTGGCTGCGCCTAGGGTTTGTCGACCTGGCGCTGCCGCCGTCCGGCGTGTTCGCCGGGCTCACCGAGCTGCGCCTGGAGCACGTGAATTTCAACTGCGGGCGTGAGCTCGGCTACATGGTCTCGTCGCTGCGGTGCCCGGTGTTGCGCGGGCTCCGCATCGCAAGGGCTCGGGGGCTGGTCAGCCTCGTCATCCACTCGGAGACTCTTGTGCGCTTGGAATTGGAGATTCTGATTGGATTGGAGGGGCTCACGGTTATGGCACCAATGCTCAAGGCTTTGAATGTGCACGCTTGCTTTGTGTGGAAGAAGCCGATCGCGGCGATCTATGCCCCGGGGCTGGAGTTGCTCTGGTGGAATGATGCATTTGATCCTAGCTTGGTACTGTTTGGTGAGGTTGCACGCCTCCAGCAGTTGACCACCTTCACCATTCCTGTCTATGGGCGGTTTGACTATACACTCCTTAAGGATTATGTGATGCTCTTACAGCACTTTTCGGTCGTCTCCCACCTTGACCTCGCACTGAACTATGAACGTGTGAGTACACCTTCTCTCTAATGTGGAAATACACTACTAAAGTAGTATGCTAGCAAGTTGATGCCGCAAAAACACTTTTGGAGTTTAATAGAGTCGTTCTCTATTTGTGATACTAATATCTAACGATTAAGAATAGTTAAGGGTGGCTACATAACACTGTTTTCAGTAAAGGAGGGAGGAGGGGGACAGGAAGAAGCAAATGTAGCTACAGGTTTGGTATTTTAAAAAAAATTAGATTCTTGTTTTGGTGCTGTGGTTGCATGCAAGGATCCAAAACCCGTTTCCGGTGGAAATCCCGGTCGCCGGCCGGTTACCGGATTTCCCGGAAAAAAATCTGGACGAATTTCGCTCGAATTTGCTTAAAAACCAGCCGAAATTTGAAAATTGGAATTTGAATTTTCAAAACCCGGAAAAACCGGCTGGTTTTTCCGTTCCCGGTTACCGTCGGTGCCGGCCGGTTTTTTTTCCCTGGTTGCATGTTTTACAATGTTGCCTAGGCACAAATGTGAGTGTTGGACATCAACATGTATTCAAGTGCCCAATGTGGCATGCGGAATAGGGAGGGTCTCAGGGACGCAACAGCACAAGCTAGAAAAGAACCATCGAGAAATCACACTGTTCAAAGACTTAATAACATGGAAAATTAAGCAAGTATCATGTAGAACCCCGAGAGTTGAGAAATATGACATCTATGTGTCTGTCTTATTTTGTTAAATAGTATTGCATTACCATTTACCATAAAAAGGTGCCCTGGTTCCTGTCAAGTTTGGAATATAGAATTTGGGAATTGGGACACGTGTTGGATGCGAATTGTGGGGAGGGACATGGGTCACTAGACTAGATAGTGGTGATATTTCAGCATACCTGTCCAAAATTCTCTTGTCTTGCTATTTGAAGTCTGTCTCAAGATTTCTTATGGTTGTACAAACTACAAACTGGCTAAATCTGAAGAGTTATAGAGCAGAGCAACTACAGGCTAGATTTGAAACTCATGTTCTATATTTGCTCCTTCTAAAGTGCAACGTATCTAGATACTCTCTTAAATAAGGGTATTGCTTTGCGCCTTGGCAAGCAAAATGTGCACCAATGTGGTTATATTAGTTAACCAAAGGGATATTCTACCAGTGTTTGCTTCTATCCTTGTTAATGACTTATTCAAGAGTGGAGAAAACAGGAACAACTATCAATTGTACAGCTTAGAGCATATTCGTGTGTCAACTTCAGAGTTGAGACTCAAACTCGAATTATGTTCCTACATCCTAGAGAATTAGCAACACAGTTGTTCATTTTTTACCATGGAAATCTCGAAACAAAACCTATTCAAACTCGTTGGATGTAAACCTATTGATTTATAAAAAGCAGTCTTTATGAACAAATAATTTATTTTGAAACTAGATGTTTCTGTTTTTCCCTTACTGTAATATATGATACATTTTTGGCTGCCTTCTTTTGAATTTGCAGGATTTAGATCAGTACGAATACTTGCTGGAAATCATAACCAGGCTTCCCAACATTAAGATTTTATCTCTGTGGTTACACACAAAAGGACATGCGATTGGAGCTTCTGTGTTCCATTTGCTCAGGATATGTCCTGGTATTAAAAAGCTGAAACTGACATTACTTGATGACTTAAAGGTAAAGTTATAACTCTTCTTATCACATACTTTGGATACTGCAGGAGTGATGTAAATTGATAGAAAAGCATTTACATCATTGGCACACTATGGCTTGATCTCCTAATAGCGTGCTCTGTTGGCTTGATATTGATACTTTTCTCCAAAGTTTATGATCAGAAGCTGCAATCGCACCTATGAAACTGACCTGATTTCGACCATGTAGGCTAGTTTGCAAATTCTTAAAACAAAACCTGATGCAAGGTTATTAAGTCGGCAAGTCGACACTACTCTCCCAGTGACCGACTTGCCGACTAGTCGACTAGTCGGCCGACTAGTCGTCGACTAGTCGATAGATACTGTTCATATGAGTGCATAGTGCATATCGCCTCCCTTCCCTTCAGGCAATCCCAATTCCCATTATCCCTCCCTTCCCTTCGTTGAACCTCCGAGTCTAGACTCGAGTCCACCTGCACTCTAGAACCTCCACGAACAAGAAGGAGTCCAGACTCTGAACCTCGAGTCTTCCAGAGCCTCCAGAACCTCCAGCCCTCTAGATCCCTCCTCCTCCCTTAGCCTCCCCTCGGCTCCACTAATGAGAAGAGATCAAGAGAAACAGAGAAAAGAGGAACAGAGGAGAGAAGCATATCTGGGTGATGGGAGCGCGGAACGACGGCCGAGGGCGGCGGAAGCCGCGCCGAGGGGGCGGGCCGATGCTTTGAGGGCGAAGACGGCGGCTGCAGAATCGCGAGTCTGCGACGACTTGGTCTCGCCTCCGGGGCAAGGAGGAAGGCGACGATCGGATCTCGCTTCCTCCGAGGCGGGACGGCCGGCGCGCGCGAGAGCTGCCTCCGAGGCCGGGCGCCATCGGATTTGGAGCTCGATCGAGTCACGTGTTCGCCTGGATCGAGCTTTGCAACGAGCCGACGACTTGGTCTGCCCTCCCTAACTCACTCCCCCACTCTATCTCTTGGACACCACCTCTGACAGCCAGCCCCACATCCTTCTCCCAAGTCGGGCGACTTGCCTCCGCTGTCGATTAGTCGACGGCAAGTCGACGACTAGTCGATTAGTCGCCCGACTTGCGGCGCAAGTCGAGTCGCTACCTCTAGTCGGTCCTTCTCGAGCGACTTGTCGACTAGTCGACGACTAGTCGTCGACTAGTCGACGACTTGATAACCATGACCTGATGTATGCGTTGAAGGTGCAAGAAGCTTCAGATTCGATTTTTTTAGGTGATTCAGGGGTCTGGTCTGTCTGTTTCAATTTTCTTATTTAGGTTTACTATATATTCCAATCCATTTTGGTAGTTGCACCTGTAATGCATATCTGTTCTCCTTTATTTGACATGGCATATTGTACGTCTTCTTTAGTTTGATCTCTCTGATGAAAACTGTTATGGGAACCTCTTCGCTTTACCTCCACCACTGTCATGTTGAGATAGAGGAAAGTTTGAGTGGATGGCAAGTTGACTTAGATGTTGCTCAGTAGCCTCAATCTTGATAAACACAGCTAGAAGATAGTTCTAAGATTTGACATGTATGTCACAAGATATGGTGTATGTGTGGAGCCCAACTAATAGTACTTATGAGATCCATGAATGCCAAAAGATTCCGTTAGAGGCCTGTAGTCAATTTGAGAAGTTTGTTGAATCTGTATTATTTGCAACCGGTGGTGCAACTTTGAATTTTGTGTAAATTTTGTTATTTTATCAAAAGTCATTTCCGCACCACTCTATTTGAACTACACAATATTTTCTTTGGTAGCAGTTGCTGATGACATATCGATTTTTCCGTACTATTTCCCTGTTCCTCTTCTGTTTTCGTTACCATTCAAAATATCAATTAGTCTTGAGCATATGCTGTCTCCTCGTTTCAGGTGGATACCCCATGCCCATCGGTTTGTGCTTGTGGTCAGCAGCCGAACTGGAGTACATGGGACACCTCCATTGATTGCCTTGAGGAGGTAGAAATCCGTAACTTCAGAGCGGAACATGATTTTGCTTTCGTGGATCTACTATTTGTGATGGCTAAGGCGATAAAAACGATGACGATAACGTTCCATCATCTGGCCAACTCAAGCGAGGAGTTGTGCAAGGAGTTACGCAGCCTCGGCACCGTGGGGACCTGCTTCGAAATACATCACAATACGAGTGAGGTGTCGTACAAACCACCCTCGAGCCTGTTCCCGAAGACACCGGATGGCCATTGTGATTACTAACTGTGCTGCTCAATCTTGGCGTCAGATACTCTTGTCTTGGTGTGATACCTTTTAGGTACTAGACCGCAGTGAAATGTGAAATGGTTGCAGATCCCTGCATTGTCACCATACCCTATTGCAAACTAAACTATAGATGAGGAACTGGATTCTTGGTTTCATTTTGTGATGTTTCATGTTGATATACCAACAAAAAAAGACTGGGAATGGAAAGGCAACAACCATATATACTGTTCACGTGATGGACCTCTACTCTACAATAATACATAGGATGCTGTAGCAATTGATGTTGGTCTTTGATTTTTGATAGTAGAGACCACTCTTAATGCTCATGCGTCCCAATCCCACAGATTAGTAAACGGGCACTCAGATCCGAGTGACTACACACCCAGACGAATTTTACAGAGCACGCAAGCAGCAACGAGGTCCTCTCAAGAATCAACATGACACCCAATCAAAGCTTACTAAGGTTTTTCAGGCAAGAGGAACAGTTTTCCTCGTCATCCCCACATATCTCATCAGGCCTTCGATAACTAGATTGACAGGGGATAAACAAACACCACTTTTTTCGGCCTCGATTCCATCGCGTGATGTAGAAAACGTTTCCACACCCTGCAAAACATGCAACAATCTGTTGACACAGGCAAGCCTGTACATGGCCATCACTGGCGTTAAGATGCTATTTACCTGAAAATCAATGACCGAAGTGCTCAAACATAACACCATCCAAAAAGGTGAATCGTTCCCCCCCCCCCCCCAAATGGACAATTTTGTACAAGCCCCATCCGCTAAAAGTTGGCCTTTTGAATTCATTTTGCCCGCAGTACCAAGGTTTTTCGTGACACAGGTCTAGCAAATGAAAGTTTAATAATATACTTTATGTATCACAAACTGCAGCTTTTGAGGATCTAATATTTTCATATAATTTCCTTTTAGAATCAGATTTTCATAGAATTTCTTCCAATGGTTTTAGAATTGTAACCAGAAAGAGGAACTACAGTTTGGAAGTTGATACAAAATAGAAATGCACCAAGTATCCTGCAACTTGTAGGGAAAACCATACAAAAATATATTAAAATAGAAGTTAATAGCTAGTAATATTTCTCAACAAAAACTAGTAGGTCTAGGTTAAGGGTAAATCTCCTTGAACTTCCACAAGAGTTATGCAAGAGATTGCCAGAAACCATAGCTTGTACAACAATGTATAAAATGAAGTTCAGCTTAAAGCTGCAAGTTGTTTTCTTGAACTCTCTAAACTTTAGCAAGAATGTATTTATAAAAATATATGGGGAAATTGTACTATACGTATACTTTGCTGAAATTGCAATGTTGCACTGCATATTTGAGCAATCAATATTTTGTACTTAAACAAAACCACACACACTCCTAGAAGGATCAGTTCCAGATGAAAAATAAAAAATGGAAATAACATTTTGCCTCTCAAGTTAGCAAGGGCTAGAATCAAGTTAGGTGCTGGGATTAATAGAGGCGGCGTTTGGTGTCGAGGGAGGCCGGCAGGGGGCCTGAGGGCAGCAGCGTTGAGGGAGGAGGAGGCAGAGGAGGTGGAGGTGGGCGGGCGAAGGCGGAGGAGGAGGGAGCCTGTCGGAGGAGGGAGGCGGCGCGTTGGGGCGCAGGCGAGTGGGCGGGCAGGTGATCAGGGACGCAGGTAGACGGTCGAGGGCAGCGCGTGGCGGGAAACCCTAGCATGGCTGCTAGGGTTTGGGAGCTCGGGAGTGAGACCGAAATGTGGGGTGGGGAACAGGACGAGAAGGGTGGGGTTTCAGATTATATATGTGGTAGGAGGAGGGTATAATTATCTAACTCTAGGGGCAATCTCAGAAGCCAATCCCACTGAAGCTATAGGAAGCTGTCCAGGGTGGTTTCCGGTTTCCCCACGTTGAAAACGGATTTGGGCTTTCCGAACGAAAAAACGAAGCCGTCCTAAGCAGATCCATAGTGTTGTTTGGCTTGCTGAAACACCTATGTGTATTTTATCCCTCTTCGCAAGGATTGTAATCTCTGTTCTGAGTAATCAATAAAGTTCCCTTTCCCTTGCAAAAAAATGCAATTGATCCAAATTTGAGACGATGCAAACTCAAACTAAAAAAACCGTCAAAAATTGCAGATTAAGTACCGTACAGGGGTGCTCCAATGCATGCGTAAAAGTCATTCTCAATCTTGTTAGCTTGGGCAGGAGCATACAGTGTCAACATATTTCTGCTAGTACTAATTGCAGTAAAACATGATTTTTTTTGGTACTACGCAGGACGTTGAAGGTCGAATGCCATCTGAGTTGTCTGGTGGCATGAAAAGACGTGTTGATCTAGGCTCCAGTTCGAGTTCAATATGGGTGTTTGACACGATTTTAGCTTTTTGTGAAAATCGGTTTTCGGCCAAGCTGAAAATGATTAGTGTTCGGTTATCTGGGTTTTAGGTAGGTTAACTATAGCTTCTGAGATACAAAATATCTAAAATGCTCCAGAGGATAGTAATAGCTTGTTTGATGCTCTTTAACGGTAATTAACGACAACTAACGACAATTAACGGTAGTTAACGACAACAAATGACAATTAACGCAATTGACGACAACTGCTGCAATTAACTGCAATTAACGACAACTACCGCAATTGATCGTATTTAACGATGCAATTAACGCAATATAACACAATTAACAACAATCAACGCAATAAACCACAATTAATAGAATTAACGACAAGTATTACAATAAATAATTATTACATAATTAAATAAATTAAATAACTATTAAAAACAATTATTACAAAATAATTATTTTACAATGTAAAAAGGGAAACATAGGCACTACTAGGGTTTTGGGCGCCAATGGCGGCGACGACAATGATGGGGAGGAGGACGGTGGCACCAAAGTGAGGAGGAGAGCGAGTCAAAGGGAGGAGGAGGAGGCGACGCCGTGTGGGGTCGGCGGCAGCAACACACGAGAGACAACGCTTATCAAGTCATGGCACGATGTCGGGCAAGAGAGGAGGAGGAGGCGCCAAGGCGTGGAGGAGGAGAAGAGCGGCTTGTCTGGAGGAGGACGGGCGGCAAGACGGAGGAGGAGGGGCGACGGTTGGCGAAGGTGCCGAGGAGGAAACGCGCCACGGCATGTGAGGAGAGAGAGAATAGGGCGGCGGCGGCGCGAGAGGAGGACGGGGGACGACGGCCACGGAGGATGATTTCAGGCAGGCGCCGACGCCGGGAAGGAGGAGGACGGGCAAAGGGCGGTGGCTTGGGTTAGGGTTCGGGTAGGGGGTTGTTCAGTGGTATAAAGCGGGTAAATAATACGGAAGTAGAGGGGCAAAGTCAGAACGGGTGTGCGGGAAGCCGCGGAAAGCTCCTCGTGGGCGGCTTTTGGCTCTCTCGCGTTATAGGCAGCTTTAGAAAAAGCCAGTGCAAAAAGTCTCCTGTTTGAAACGGCTTTCGGCTTTTCCGACCCAATATTTGATGATACAAAGGACGTAATCAAGCCAGAGGTATGTTGTCCCTGACTGATTATAAGCTAATCCGGCCCTTGTCACCTGAAACATTCTGAATTGGAAAGGATATAATTATAAATGCAGCTTAATTAGCGCACTTTTAATTCACATTTTCTCAAGTTTACGCACCTAGAATTTTTACACCTGCTAGGGTAAAGATAGTTTGGGAAGGATTGACACATGAGTTCACAACGTCAACTAATCCTGATCAGCAGGTCACACACTACATGCCTAGTGTTTCTAAGCGTTCTAGAACTTAGGTTTCACCTGTCTTCACTAATTTCGTAAGTATAGTTCCTCCTCAACTATGAATACATCATGTATTTCGTGGACATTTTACTGAACTACAACTCCATTGGAATGCATATTGGTTTCTGGAGCCAGCTCTCACTTACCTGACCAGATGAGTAAATCCATTGACTTGTACAGCTAGAAGAATGCTACTCACCATGCAGAATTCTCTACGCCATGGTCGGCCCACAAAAGTCACCAGTTGTCTTGGTCCAAATCTGCAAATATATGTGCAGTGCAGTGCAGTGCAGTGCGGCGATTCTATGATGGTATGGGGTGGGGCTTGGGAGTGTGGGTAGACCCCCAGTGTCGTCAATCTCCAGCCACGGGTTCTTCTTCACCAACGCCACTACGCCTCTTGTTCTTGCCGACCAACTTCGTTCCTTTATCGTCTCCACACGCTGCTCTGCTCTGCCTTTTTCTTTCGCTTTTGTTTTGTCAAAACGAAGCAGCGATTGGCTCTGCCTGATTGATTGCCTCGCCTCGTCTTTGAACGCAATCCAACCCAGACAGCTAGGCTAGGCTAGGCTAGCCTTTGGACTTATTGCTCGTTGACGTTTTGCCTGTGCCACTCACTCGCTCACTAGGACGGGAACGGGATGTGGATTTGGACTTAGATTCACCGTCACAGAAAGTATCGTGTCCAGCTTTCACACAAGTACTCTATTTTTTAATTTTAAACTTGTACTCCCCGTACGAAAAAATTGCTTACAAAATTCAGCACCTGGATGTTCGTGGCATATTGGTAGATTCTTTTTTTTTTTGAAATAATATTATTTTAAAAGAAAATTACAAAAAATAAATAGTCGATTTTTTTTTACAAAACTATACTACTATCGCCATTTAAAATAATGAAAGAGCCTGGCCGCCATTCCAAATGACGACAGTAGCCTAGATAATGGCGACAGGGACCTGAACAATATAGAGAGGTCTCTGTCGCCAGTTAAAATAGCGACATGAACCTATCGCCACTACAAATGGCGATAGGTCTCTATCGCCATTTCAACTGGCGACCAAGATCCCGCAAGTCTTTAAATTTTTTAATATTAAAATTTTGAAAAACCGTCATTTCAAATGACGAAATGACAACAGGGATTTCGCAAGTCCCTATTTCCATTCCAAATGGCGGCACAATCTACCCTATGAAAGACCCCAAAATTCTGGCATAACTTACTTTTATTCAAAAAAGAGAAGGCGGGGGGGGGGGAGCAGAGGGGATGAGAGAAGCTAGCAAAGCGCTGCCCGTTCGGTCGTTAGGTAATTTTTTTAATTGAATGGATTACATAGTTTTACGGTGCAGTACGTCAAATATGTCAGACACCACCAATTTCAAAATTTACTATGACTAGGTGACTATTTTTTAGGGTCCCGAGGTGATTGATTTGCGTTATTTTCAATCGGCGATAGTGACCCTAACAAGACCATAGCAGCGTACATGAGGCGTTGTGATGCGGTGGTTGTTCCATACATTCGATTCAGACCATATTGTGTATGATCTGAGATTGAGTTGCATTGCCAACTGAGCACCATAGGGCACATATTGGGAGTTAGTGCAACTCAAAGGAACAAGATCGTGGCAGTCATATGTACGCATGACGAGGGAGGAACTGTGAGATTTGATCCTTCTGGCCAAGGCATTTGCCAAACCCACTCCTGCATCGGCGGCTGAACAAGAAGGGGGTGGTGATGCCAAAGAAGAAATCAAGGACTCCAGCCACAGCACGGCGCACACAATGGCCGAAGGTCCGAGAGTTGCTGATGCTGTCGATGAAGACCCTATGGAAGGAGCTCCTTCAGTCAGGCAAGCTGGTGGGCTTGCTAACGAGGGTGAGGAGCTGGAAGCCCTAGTCCAAAGGATGGATCTGGAAGACCAAGACTATATGGCATTGTCAGAAGATGAAAGATCCGATGACGAGGATGTTGTGGAACAGCAGGCGGTTCCATCCGAGTGGAATACATACTGGTCCGATTACCTTGTCGTTAACGAAGACTCCCATGTGCCGTGGGAGTACGAGCAGTTTAAGGTCAAGCAAGGAGCTTTATACAAATGCAAGGAGGCCGTGCAGGAGGCGGTCAAATTCTGGGCCTTGTCGGTGCGGTCTACCGTGTACATTCACAGTCATCAAGTCCAACACAAAATGCTACGACGTGAAGTGTGACATAGAGGGATGCTCTTGGCGAGTGCACGCATTTCAGCCTAAGTGGGACACCTACTGGAAATGCTCTATAGTGGTCCCTCATACATGTGTCATCGCCAATCAAGCAGCACTCCACAAGAACTCACATCGCTTCATCACTTAACATCATGTACGGTGAGATCGTGGATAATCTAGATTTTGAGCCACGGTCCATCATTCGAGAGATTGAGGCAATGTTCCAGTATAAATTCAGCTATGCTAAAGCGTAGAGGGGAAAACAGAATGCATTGGAATCAAGGTTCGATACGTTTGAGGACTCCTACGATAACCTCCCCGGCCAACTCCAAATCATACAAGACAGGAATTCCGGCACTCATGTCGACATTCAAGATTCCACGCATCTGAAGTGGGACAATAAGAGGGTACTGAAGTGAGCATTCTTCGCCTTTGGTCCATGTATCAATGCATTCCTGCACTGCCGTCCGATCTTCTGTGTGGATGGCACATTCTTGACTGGAAAGTATAAAGGCCAGATATTGACTGCAATAGCGATGGACGAAAACAATCAAGTTCTTTCTGTGGCATTCACATTTGTTGAAAGCGAGAACACGGATAGCTGGTTGTGGTTCCTAAGGAATGTGATGATTTTTGTTGTACAGGGCCGTCCTAATGTATGCGTAATACATGATCGACATGCAGGTCTGCTGAATGCAATAACTCAGCTACAACAAGGAGAGAACGAACCACTTCTATGGACGGATCTGCAGAGCAGGTGGTGCATGAGGCACTTGGGTGCAAACTTCTACAAGTAGTTCCGTAACAAGGACTTGATGAACCTGTTCAAACGGTTGTGCAACTAGAGCTAGCAGCAAAAGTTTGATGCACTCTGGAAGATTCTATATGAGCAGACCCGGACGCAGAGAAGAGAGGCAGCGAAAATGGCCGCTACAAGCGCTGCCTAGGCCCTCGAAGCATTGCCACCCATAGATGGTCCTAATATGGCGAGGAAGACAAGGACGCAGGTGAAATGTTTTTCGAGCTGGATTGAACATGAACCTAAGGAGAAGTGGTCGTTGCTACATGACAGTGGCGGTGCTCGATATGGTGTCGTGACAACCAATCTAGTCGATGTGTACAATTGGGTCATACACGGCGCTAGATGCCTCCCTTTGGTTGGTATTATGGAGGCAATTCTCCGCAGTACCACAAATTAGCAACAACGCGTCGCTCGCCATGGCAAATAACAGAGTACTGTACTCCGTTATGATCACCAAAAAATAGAGGAGAAGAGCAAGAAGGGTGAGATGCACTAGGCATTCAAGATAGGCACAAGGGAACTTCGCTTCGAGATAATGTGCAGGGAT
The DNA here is from genome assembly GCA_036346405.1 of Phyllostachys edulis. Taxonomy (NCBI): domain Eukaryota; kingdom Viridiplantae; phylum Streptophyta; class Magnoliopsida; order Poales; family Poaceae; genus Phyllostachys; species Phyllostachys edulis. The sequence goes on along the minus strand of CM070557.1, from coordinate 38,001,295 downwards.
AAAGGATGCTACGGGACAAATCGCAAGAGGATCACCTACGAGTGCACGCTACACCGCGCTAGTTGCGTATGCATTTGTAACAAGCCTCTTCTTCTGCATAGGCCCTGCTTACATGTCATGGCCACATGTTCGACGGTGGCGCAACATCCTGGCTAGTACATCTCTGATTATTTCAACAAGGAGGAGGCGATGCAAACCTGGAGTACATAGCTTTATGGTTACGGCGTGGTTGGCCATTTCACTAGCCATCCGACCTGGGAACAACTTATATGGGCCGCGGACATTGATAGATTGAAGGAAAAGGTTGGCTGGCGACAGGTACGACGTATCAGGAACGACATGGACAAAGCAGAAGCCAGACGTTGTACAAAGAAGTGCTCCATTTGTAGGGAGTCTGGGCGCACCTTCAAGAAATGTCATACAAGAAAATCCACAGGACAAAGGAGACATCGGCAGTTCAGACGTTGCCGTGGGGATCTCATCCAACCGTCCTACTCTTTGATTTCTTCAATGCTTTGTAATATCACTTTGATTTGTCGACAAACTAGGTGATGACATTGTGCTGAATGGTTTGTAATATCAGTGTGATTTATCAATAAAATATGTAAGGACGTTGCGCTAAATGTTCTGTAATATCATTATGATTTGTCGACAAAAAAATATGATGACGTTGTGCTGAATGTTTTGTAATATCATTGTGATTTGCCCACAAAATATGTGGTCGAAAATAGACAGTAAAAAAACAGACAGAGGTCCCTGTTGCCAATTGAAATGGCGATAGGGACCTGTCGCCATTTGGAGTGGCGATAGGTCTCTGTCGTCATTTTAACTAGCGACAAGGACCTCTTTGTACTATTCAGGTCCCTACCGCCATTCTCTAGGCTATTGTCGCCATTTGGAATGGTGATAGGGCCCTTTCGCCATTTCTAATGGCGATAGTAGCCTAGTTTTATAGAAAAATTGACTATTTTTTTTGTAAATTTCTTTAAAATAATATTATTTTAAAAATTGATTCTTTTAGGCCTAAAAGACATGATTTTTTAAAATAATATTATTTAAAAAAAATACAAAACCAAATAGTCACAAAAAAAATTACAAAACGAGGTCTATGTCGCCATTCCAATTAGCGACAAGGACCCTCTTTACTCCTTGTCGCCAATCCAACTTCCTGTCGCCAGTTCAACTATCGATGGGAAGTGAACAATGTTCCTGTCATCAGTTGAACTAGCAACAAGAAACCGCGTGATCCTGTCGCAACAGGATCCATCTACATAAACCCTAAAAATCAGTCCAAATATCATTTTAATTCCAAAAAAAGAGAAGAGAGAGGAGGAGAGGGGGAGAAGAAAGGTAGCGAAGCCCTGCCAGTTCGTAGCGGAGAAGAGAGAGAGACGGAGCATCAGATTTTTTTTGGAAGCACTGGACACCATGCGTACCCGACCCAACTGAAAAGGCCTCGGACGAGCCCAAGAAAGCAGATGAGTACGACAAGGCCATGAGGGCGACGGATAAGGGGAAGGCTCCTACAAGTGAGACCATGGATCGCACTACCGCTCCCCATCGCCCGGGCGCACTTCGGATCCAAGAGGTAAGTTATATTCAGTACACATCATAATTATTGATTTGGCTCGACATTGTGTTATCCTAACATCATTCAACCGTCTAGCCCATCTTGCAGGACATGGATGACTTTGAGACTGGCCACCGTCACCACCGGCAGCAAGCGGACAAGGGGAAAGCTCCTGCAAGTGAGACCATGGGCCGTACTACCGCTCCCCGTCGCCCGGGCGCACTCCGGATCGAATATGTAAGTTATGTTCAGTATGCATCATAATTATTAATTTGGCATGACGTTGTGTTATCCTAACATCATTAAACCGTTCGGCCCGTCTCGTAAGACATGGATGACTTCGAGACTGGCCACCGCCGTCGCTGTTGCGGGTAGCAAGGAGACAAGGAGAAGGGAGTGATGGGCCGCCGAAACTAATGATCTTTGTTCCAATTGACTTTATTTCTATTCCAAAAAGACTCATATGTATCGTATGTGTATTTTGGTTTGTTGCATCGTGCATATGGTCGTTCCTTATGCACGTAACCAAACCATGCGTGCCGTGTAATTCACAACTTTATTATAAAGTATATTTCAATTCGTAACTGTGTTGTAAAACCGCCCACTTCAAATCTTGTTCTCTTTTGGAATTCAACTCTTGTTGTTGCTTGGCAGGGAACAACATAAAATTAAAGGTCCAAAAGACGTGTTGTGAAAATGGGCACTAAAAATAATGGTCCACATATCTTATGCAACAAACTACATCTCTTTTCCCCTAATATCGGGACAACATCGTGCATGATAACCATAAACACAATTATTTTGTCAATTCTCTACTTCACAATACATTGTTTTCTCTGATTTTGCATTTCGAATTACGCGGACACTTCAACGTATTACCAAATTTTTAAAATAAAATTACAAAAAATTAATAATTCTGCTACACATAAATAAATAAAAAGACATAGCCCTCATGTCGTTAGTTCAATTGGCGGCAGGACTCATGTTGCCAATTCAAAGGGCGGCAGGGTCATGTCGCCAATTGAACTAGCAACATGAACCTCCCCCGCTGTTTGCTTTGGTGACAAAGACCTAATTATGCAATTTTTTTGTGCGACTATTTAGTTTTGTAATTTTTTTTAAATAATACTATTTAATTTTTTTTCTAAAAGACATCCTCCAGACAGGAGTGCAGAAAAATAATGGTATTCCAAACGGTGCCTCTAACGGGACTCAATACGTGAGCGGATGATCTGATCTAATTGCATCAGCGCGCAAGGTTATCGTCGTGCAGTAGTACATCAGTGCTCCAAGGGAAGTAAGCAAGACAAAGATGGCCGTCATATGTGGTAAAACAGATGACAATAGTCGTAGTAGATGGTTAACCAAACGGATTAGGATGTTGGTAAGTGTTGAGAAACCATCGTTGGCGAGTCCAGTCCGAGCGATTACCTCGTAGACAAACTAAGAATCGTAAAAATAATGCAAGAACACAAGAACAGAATAGATTAAACACAGAGATATGAGGAGACTTCTGGCTTCTCTTTATTGCTCTTCTATAAACGGTAGTACAATGGTTGGGATTCCTCTTCTTTATATAAGCTATTGGATGGATGAGGATCCCATCGTGGGCCAGGACTGTCGACCTCGGTCTAGTTTCTTAACACTCCCCCTTGGGCACTCATCCGTCATGTTCATGTCTCATCAAAACTCTATAAAAACCTAGTAGAAAAAATTTAGAGAAACAATACATGAAACACATTCTGCTGTGTTGCACGAATTGTCTCATCAAAAACCTTAGCTGAGAAACTTTAGGAAAACTCGTCAAGGAAAAAAGAGTACAATCCACCTAATTTCATTTAATCTTCAGGATTTATTCTTTGGGCACTCGATCTTCGTGATCAAGTTTTAATAATGAATTCGTGAAGATTCTCCCCCTGAATTTTACACTTCTTTAAGTCTCATCATTCCAATTTCATGTATGCATCTTTCAAAGCTAGATGCTGGAAGTGACTTAGTGAATAAATCTTCTAGATTTTCACATGACTTAGTATGCAGTACTTTAATTTCATTCATCTTTTGCAATTCATGAGCATAGAAGAACTTGGGGTTGATATGCTTTGTGAGATGACTATTCACATAATCCATTTGCACTTGTGCAACACAAGCTGCATTTGTTGGAAATATGCCCTAGAGGCAATCATAGAGATGATATTTCATTATGTTCATGACATTAGATAATATGTTATCTTGTTCCCAGAATAATACCGATAATATTTATTATCAAGTATGTGACTTGATTGTGAAACTTTATATTTATGTGATGATTATTCTTAAACGTTCCCTGGTCGGAAACATATGAGGATATATATGAATAGACTAGCATATGTATTGGTTAATGACTATGTTTCACGAGTCATTGATATGGAGATATCAAACCAATAATATGAACACATGTTAGAGAACATGGTGTTGGAAAAGACCCACATTGAGACACTGTTGAGATTGTTATGATTTCGTGTGTCATTAGTTGGTCTCAAGCAATGATGATGCATAATTCTTAGACCTGAGATCAACATGGTTTCCTATATGTGTGATAGCACTCTTAGGGGTTGCCAAACGCTACACCGTAACTGGTTAGTTATAAAGGTAGCTTTCGAGTATGCTATGAAATATGGGGATGAATGTGACTTGTCGGACATGGGATTTGCCCCTCCTAACATAACAGGAGAGATGTCTCTGGGCCCCTCGCTGTGGTTGAATAAAGAAAGTGCATGGCCATGCCACTAGTGGTCGAAGTATCGACCACATGAAGTTATTCGACACTTGATCGAGAAAGTATTGAACAGTCCATGGATGACTTAATCTCACCTGGAGTTCAACCAGATGTCGTGAGGTAAAGGGATAATACACAAACTGGTCGTACGGTTGATATCTGTTCTCCACATATGGAAGACCTCCTAGGTGGTCCTAGAGGACCTCCTAGAAGACCTCCCAGGTGGTCGTGGAAGACCTCCTGGGTGGTCCTAGAGGACCTCCTAGAAGATCTCCCGGGTGATCGTGGAAGACCTCCTGAGTGGTCTTGGAGGATCTCTTAGAAGACCTCCCAGGTGGTCCTGGAAGATCTCCTGGGTGGTCCTGGAGGACCTCCTAGAAGACCTCCTAGGTGGTCCTGGAAGACCTCCCGGGTGGTCGTGAAAGACCTCCTGGGTGGTTGTGGAAGAGACCTCCTGGGTGGTCGTGGAGAGAACATAATCACCAACTAGTCGTAAGGAGTTACGAGTTGTTCGAAAGTAATAAAGACCTGGTCATAGATCATATTGTATTAAGGTTCGTCCGATATATTCTTTGTGTGTTTGGGAATCGTTATGTGCTGCTAGGTACCGCTAACGACTCGTGGTCGGAAAGGGTTTTCGAATCACAACCGATCACACATGAACCTATAGGGTCACACACTTAAAGGGCTGGGATTTGATTTGGATGGTGATCCGAATTCTGGTAGGCTATGAGTCCCATCTTGGATGCCTATAAATAGAGGGGCGGTGGCATGGGGTGAGGAATAGGATTGAAGCTTTGGAATACTTCTGAAAACCCTATTAGCCACGCCTGCCTCAACCACGCCGCCGGCGCTAGCACTCCAGAGCGTGGTGTCCCTGCCCCGTACGTGTGGATACCTTAGAGGTGTTGTTGCGAAGCATCAGCACTAGGACGATCCACATCTCGTGACGACCACTCGGAGGAGAAGACGTGCGGCAAGAACGACCACGACTACATCAAATTGCTATATCGACTCTACTTCCGCTACGAGTCAGCGCGTCTAGTGGTAATCTCGTGATCTATTACTAGCAGAGGTTCCTTAATAACGTGGTAAATTTTTGTTTTGTGCTATCGTAGCTTTCCCGCAATACACTTCAGCATTATCTTCATAGATAATAGTGGGGGTTTACGCGGTATTCAATCCACATGACTACTGGATGTGGTGAATCATTCATTGAAGCCAAGCACATTCTTGTGAGGCCTCATATAGTGCTATTATTTTCAAGTGGTTCATCGAAGTCGATACAAGACTTTGCTTAGACGATTTCTATGAAAGTGCAGTTCCACCACATAAGAATACATAGCTTGTTTACGATTTAGCTATATGCGGGTCCGACAGGTACCCGGCATCTGCATAGCCAGTCATAGTTAGGTCCTGATTCTTTCTGTAGAATAGATCAAGTTCTTTGCTTCCTTGGAGGTATCAGAAGATGTCCTTCATCCCCTACCAATGCCTTTGGTAGGTTCTGCACTATACCTTACTAATATGTTCACGACAAATGCAATGCACGGTCTAGTACAGTATGCTAAATACATGAGTGCTCCGATTGCACTTAAGTATGGGAATTCCGGTCCCAGGATTTCCACCCCCTCTTCTCTAGGTCTGTACGGATTCTTGTCTTGCTTCTAGGATCTTCTGACCATTGGCACTTTCGAAGGGTATACCTTTTCAAAGCCGAACCTTTCTAACACTTTCTGAGTGTAGGTTGACTGATGCACTAAAATCCCTTTAGGGACATGCTCAAGCTGTAAGCCTAGGCAATATTTGGTTCTACCCAAATCTTTCATTTCGAACTCCGACTCCAAGTAAGAGTTTGCTTTCTTAATACCTTCCAGGGTTCCAATGATATTCAGATCATCTCCATACACTGAGATTATACAAAATCCATATTGGGGTCGTCGTATAAATACACATGGATTATTCTCATTGTTCGTGTAGCCTTTCTTGCATAGAAAACCGCTTCAAGCGATTATACCACATCCTGCCTGATTGCTTATGTCTGTATAATGACTTTCTGAGTTTTTCACTGTACAGATTTCCATTTGCTCTGTCTTGGTTCCGGACAGGGATACATTCAGGTACCTTCGTATAAATGTCCGAATCCAAATTTTCATAAAGGTATGTAGTTACCTTATCCATCAATTTTATTTCTAAATTTAAGTTTACTACCATTGAGATTAAATACCTAAAGGATAGTTCTGCCCATGATCGTGGAATATGCTTCTTCATAATCAACTTCTGGACATTGAGTGAAACCTTGTGCAACGAGCCTTGCTTCTTTTCATTTCTCTTTCGAATAAATACCCACTTATGCCCTACGGGGTACACATGGGGAGGCGTGCGGCTTACAGGCTCAAACACCTCTCTTTTATTCAGAGATAATAATTTAGTTTCTATTGCCTTTTTTCAATCTTCCCAATCTGATCTTCTCTTATATTCAGCGAGTGATGCAGGCTCTGGATCAAGATTGATGATTGTGACAATTTTCTTTACAAAATCAATGTCGACATTGGCTGTTGTATTATTCATAGATTCTCCTGAGGTCACAAAGTTTATAGCTATTTCTTCAAGGAGCGATTCTTCTAATGGTTCTACTTGCTCACCGTTGCTTCCAATTACAGGGCCAAGTCCCTTCAGTTTTTTAGCTCTGATGTGTGCGCATGCATCCATGCTGATGTCTCCCTTCATAGGGATGTTCAAACCCAGTATACCTTTTCTGAAGGTTCCATACTAGTGTCAGGTCTCAACTGGCTCTCTTTCTGGTTCTAGGGAACTTCGGTGATCGGCTGTGTCAAGTCCTTCTTATTCTTTTTCACCAGGCGTCCTTGGTTACTTTGGATTCAAGAGGCCGGAGTTCTCGTCCTTTTGAGGCCTTAGGACGGGATTAGGGATACCTTCATCAGTATTTCAACCCTCTCCGGTGCATTGCGTACAGGCATATGCGACTTGGTCACACTCTTCAAATCCCTAAAGTGGTCAGACAGTTGATTCGCTAATATTTCCAAATCAATTATCTTCTGGACTGTAATTGTCTTCTAGACTTCAATTATCTTCTGGACTTCTCTATTTGCTTCACTAGTGCGTGAGTCATGAGCATGGATTTCAATTATCTTCTGAACTTCAATTATCTTCTGGATTTCTCTATTTCCTAACATTTTTCATCAAGGGGTTGATTTCCTCCCCTAATGACGGGAAACAATCCTCATCTAATATACTATCAGTGAATCAGGTAGTATGCAAATCTCTCGTCATAGGATCCAAATACCTGATTATGGATGTTGTCTCATAACCAACGTATATCCCAGACTTTCGGAGAAGACCCATTGCAGTTCGCTGTGGTGGTGGTATAGGTACATAAATCTTGCAAACAAATATGAGAAATTTTCGGTGTTGACCCTTGCACTAGTTGCATAGGTGAATGGATGTTATATGCCGATGGTCTAAAATTGATGAGAGTTGCTGCGAGCAGGACTGTGTGTCCCCAACATGTAGTTGGCAAGTTACAATTCTTCAAAGTGGTCAGGCAAAAATTTAATCCTTTTAATTAATGCCTCTGCTAGTCCATTCTGGGTGTGGACATGCGGTACAGAATGCTCAACTTTAATTCCCATTTTCATGCAATAATCATTAAATGCTTTCGAAATAAATTCTCCAGCGTTGTCTATTCCGGTGGACTTCACATGATGATCAGAAAAAAATTATTCTTAATGTTAATTATCTACGAGATTAGCTTTGCAGAGGCGTAATTTCTCGTAGACAATAAACATATGTGCAACCATTTCGAGGAAGCATCAATGAACACCATAAAATGGCTAAATGGCCCTGACAGAGGCTGTATAGGACCGCAAATGTCTCCCTGGATATGGTCCAGGAATGCAGGGATTTCATCCTTTATTTTCAGAGCAGAAGGTCTAGTAATTAATTTCCCGGTGGCAGATGCGGGACACACAAAATCCTCTTGATTCAGGAAATTCTTTACATTGACATTATGTCTCTGTGAATTTTTAATTATATTTGTCATCACCCTAAGACCAGGATGGCGTAATATATCATGCTAGAGATAGAAAAGTTCAGAGCTTCTAAATACGATTTTCAGGGCAGTATAGGCTGCGGGTGCCTTATAATTAGTGTAGTATAGCCCGTTTCATATGAAGAAAGTTGTTCTAATACCCTTTTTCCACTTTTTTCACACTTTGTAATGAGCAGGTATTCCTTACCATACTCTTCTTCAGTCTCTACGTGGAAACCGTTAGCGCGAATATCCTTGAGAGTTCTACTCGATTCTGGGTACAACAAGGCTTCTTTAATGACCAAAGTTATGTCCATCAGGAGTATAATTGTGGCTCCTCCTAAGCCTTTTATATAAGTATCGTTGCCCGCGATTGTCGTAAGACTAACTGCATTCTTGCCGATTGACTGAAAGAATTTCGTCTATCTCAAGGTGGTACTCGTTGTGCCACTACCCGCTAAGCACACTTCCTCCATAGGGCGCCGCACGTGTTCTAATATAAGGTACTTTATTAGTATGCAGCAGGAAGGAAGCAACACATAAATAAAATACTTCAGATATCATAACATAACTTGCAGGACTCATCATAAGAATTTAATGCTTTGCTCTCCTAGAGCTTACAACCATTATTCAAAGTTCCATCACAATCACAAACTGCAAGTGACTGTAAAAAGATCTAAGTGCAATGCGTGTACTAGATCGAATCAGCGAAGTATGTAGAAACTTTTGCCTGAATCTACTCCATGGCGATCTTCTCCTCTTGGGCAACTACGGTTGCGACTGCCGCGATGTCCAAAGGAGGGGTGGAGTTGCTATTGGGCTGTCCGCATTCATGAGTGCAACTAATGGGTGTGGATCCTCGGTGCCTGCAATGGCGAGGTGCGCCTCATGCTGTCCTTTGCCCTTCTTCTTAGACTAGAAAGTGTCAATAACGTGCTGCGACCCACGGCCTTGCTCTTCCTGCCCCTCTTCTTCGTGAGAGGCTTCCTGTAACGGCCCAAAATCCCTAACTTGGATTAGGTAAGCATCTAATATATATTTGTGAAATTTTGGATTTTTGAAAACTTTCTGTTGTAAACCTTATGTTGAAAATCCTTTGATTTATAAAGACTATAATTTAAACCTGCAATCCAATACTCCTTCTCCAATTCAAAAGCTCAAATTTGATTTGAGGGCCACACTAAAAAGATTTCCAGTGAGGGAATGTTTATTTTGGAATTCCAATTATAAATAGTAAAACCTCCTAAACTCCTAGAATGCTTGAGGAACTTTTAAAAAGAATTCTCAAATTCTATTTTACAAACATACTTTCTCTAACTTAGAAATACAAACTGATTTTCATTTTTGAAAATATAGTAGGACTCAAAGCTGGGAGTATTTTATTTGGATCTGATATGCTTTGTTATGCTTGTTTGAATTTTTCTGAAAGTTTGGAGGCTATTTGGTTCCTTATTTGATTTGCACATTCAAATTTAGTTTGAATTTAAAATGCAAGCAAATCTTATGAACATTGCCTAGAAATATTTTTCCTAGGTTCTGTAACACCTTATAAACTCACCTACAAAATTTCACCATTTTAAGAACTAAATTGCTATTTTAAAACAACTAGTTAAGTAGTAAATTCAAAGTCAACCAACAAAAACTGGAACTGAAAATAATTCTAGAGAATAATGCATTACAAGTAAAACCCTAGAAAATCTATAGAATAATCATCTCTATTTTCTCAACCTCCACTAGAAATTTCATCAATTTTTGGAGCTGGTAAACTTTGTCTAAAAATTCCCAAAGCTCTCAACTTTTCTGAAAATTTTGGAAAATCAAAAACTTCTACCTCCCACTAACTGACCGGGGCCACATACAGCCTTTCTTCTCCACCGAGCCATGCCCTGCCCAGCCCATGCATGGCCACACGACTTCTCCTCAACGTCAGCGCACCGTCCCCGCCCCTAGGTTCGCCTCCATGCCCATGCCACCGTCCACACCTCGCTCATACCCCTGTTGCGTCCCGGTCGCCACATCCATGTCGTGCTGCCGCTGCACCCGAGCATGTTGCCACGCCACCCGCGAGCTCTCTCGAGATTCCTCTGCCCCCCCCCCTTCTTTATATAAGGTGAGCACTGGATGCCTCTAACCCTCTTCTTCACTTCCCTGTTTCTCCCTCTCCATTTCCCCTCTTCCCCGAGCCCCAATCGAGTAAAGCTCCAAATGCCGCTCACAGACTAGTCGTGTCGCCTCCAAGCTCTCCGACTACCCTGGTAATCTCCAGCCACCGTCGACCGCATCACAGTGCATCCCACATCCCCAGGAACCAAACCCCTTAAGCAATTTCGGATTTCATCGCCCGAGGAGCTACGCGCACCCCTTCTTCCCCGTGACCAGCCAACACAGCCTCCACCGCCGCCACATCTCCTCCGGTGACCCTTCCTCAAATTCCTTCCCTCTGGAGTAAGCTTAGACCTTACCCTAACATCCCCTATCACTCACTTGCTCTCTCGTTCTCCCTAGGATCGCCACCACGTTGAACCGGCCGTGCCGTAGGAGGTTCCCGCCACCAGCTCACCTCGGCGTCTCCTCGCCTCCAACAACTATTCCGATAAGACCCACTCACCTCCCTTATGCTCATGCTCCCACTAATTTGACCTCTATCCCCTCTGAGCTCTGCCGCACCTTGTCATCCCCACGACAGGTCGTCGCTCACCACCGCGCGACCGCCACAATGCCTCTCTGACTGCCTCGAGACCACCCCTAGCTCCCTTGACACCTTGGCAACCCATTTTGGTCATTTCCATAGCCTCCACGCCGCTCCAATCACTGGCGATTTGTTGCTCCAAACCAGTCCGAGCCCCCTTGTTCATTGTCTCTGTGACTGATCGGTGGGACCCCCTTGTAAAGTCAATCAAAATTACTACTAACAAATGTTGTAACTATTAATTGGGACACTCTAATGAATTGACAAAAGTAAAATTTGAAATTTGGTGGAAGTTTAGACAATGGCCTTTCAGTTTAGAAGAAGTATCTATTGTCTGTTGATTGAATAGTTGATTGATCAGAGAAGAGTTTAGATGAAACTTGAAGTGTCAGTAGACCTCAATTGCAAAGATAACTATCAAATGCTAACCAATATTTTGAATGTCAGTTAGGTCACTCAAATAAATTAACCTATTTGATATTTGAAGGAAGTAGCCAGTAGCACCTCAGATCAGGAAGTTGTCTATTGCAACATATGTAAACAAAGAAGTGCTAGATGAAAAAACTGAAAAGATAATAGGCTAGTGACCTTCTAATACAAGTACTTAGAAAGATGGAGATTCCATGAGCACTTTTAGCTAAGAGTTGTGATGAACTAATTGATCACTCAAAAATTTGGGTAAATAGATAGTTGAATTAGTAAGAGGTTCAGTTAAATTAAACTTCAACTCAGATCATATTTCCTTTAAAAGAGGTATGAACAGTAATATGAAGAATTTCATATTTTTACAATGGACTTCTACTTAGATTTTAGACAATAGAAATTTGTTGTTTAAGCTAAACCAATCTTTCCTAGTAGAATTGCTAAAAGTTCGAGCATAATTGATAAGAACTAGAGAACCAAAGCCAAAAATCTTATTGGTTGAATTAGCCAATAGTGTTTAGCCCAAAGAAAACAAGAGCTAAAAGGGAGGCAAGATTAGATTGTAGAATTCTAATAATAGTGAGATAGAGATTTGTCTAATGCCAATACAACTGGATTCTAAAATATAATTACTAGTCTATCACATGTAACCTAAAAGAGTAAAATCAATTATAAGCCAAGATTTGGGTTATGGTTAGTCCATCAACAATAGACCTTATGTCATAGTCTCAATTTCAAAAGTTCATAACCAATTCAATTCAACTCCAAATCAAATAATTTTTGTTTCTAAATTCATCTAAAACCAATATCCTTCTTCTGTATTAATTTCATTTTGAAGACTTTTGGAATTCTGGTGTTTATTCGATACTTTTGCCTTGTCGAATCTTTTTGTTAGATGGCGATGATGCGGGAGTACAACCAAAATGATCGCGAGAATGTCCAGATTATCAACAAGCAAAAGCAAGAACCCATTCTGTTGATGCACGTTGATCGTATTACATTCAAAAACTATTATCTTGTTTTGCAACTGTATGTATGCATGCTTTATTTGTCAAGTTAGTTTTGCCGATTAGAGATAGTTAATCATATTGCATGAATTCCCTAAAATTGTTCATCCCATGCCACTAGTCTAAGTTAATAATCTCGTTGGTGAAGTAGAGCACGGTGGATGTTATATGGTCTATTTATGTTTATTCGATGTCATGCTTAGCAATGCTTAGTTTTCGGTAGATTAGGCGATTGTCAACTTTGTCGATGACCTTGATCACATAAATCATTTTATTATGTTATAACCAACACCCTGTGCTGTAATATTTGGAAAACTAAAAATGAAAATAAAACGTTTTGGACTTGGGCACATGGTTGATAGGTGTGGTTATCGGGTGTGTGGTTGGTGCCCGAGTCAACAAGGACCGAACATCTTCTTACACTGAACCAAGCATTACTGTGTGCATCCACATGAGGGTCATATGGGTCCCCTCTTGACTTAGTACTTTGGCGTGTGTTAGCTCCGAGTCGCAGGTGGTGGTTGTGTGTTGTGTTTAAAAAAATAGATGTTGTTGTTGGATGTGCAGGAGTGGGATCCTAGCTAGGTTCTCCACACCGAGGGACATTGTAGTTGTTCGAGGCTTTACCCCGAGGGGTAGTTGACTGAGGCTTTGCAATGACTCCGACACAACGTATGGGTTCTATCTATACGGGCGACTCGTAGTTAATACACAATATTGAAAAACGTTTCGTAGGACTTAGCTCTACCGGTATACCTTCGGAAGTGTGCTTCATCGCGTGGCAAAAGGAGCGGTCTGACATGTGGGTAAAGTTGTACACCCCTGTAGGGTTGAAACTATTCGAATAGCCACGTTCTTGGTTATAGACACGCTTGGTGAGGTCTTTCGAGAGTTAGACTCAATATTTTGGAATTTCAAAACTTAAAACTTGATCGGTGGCATTGAGAATGGTCTCTCATGCTATGTTTGTGTGTTGTAGGGGCAGCCACCTGTAGATATTTTGATGTTGTCTAATGTTAATTACTCGTTGTTATTTAAAGTATCAAAAATGTTTGCTCACTTGCCATTTTAATCTACTACTTGTATTGCAAATGAAATATTGCTTTGTGCTTAAAATGAACCCTATAGCCTTCTCCTTTGAGTAGAGCCTGCTTGTAGCTATGCATAGGCTTGGTGAACTATTGCAGAGTACATTCGTGTACTCACTAGTTGCTTTTATTTACTAATCTAGACAGCAGGTATTGAGATGCGCAGGAAACGTCGATTTGCTAAGGTTTTAACCCCAGTCGGTTGGCCTGCGGGTTATGGCAAGCCATTGGGGCTCCATCGCTGGTTAATTTATGGTTTTATTTCAGTTTATTTATTGTTTTCCGCTGCATACATGATATTTTATCTTGCTATTTGGCCGGTTGGCCCTATGTTTGAAAATTGTACCTTGTATGTTATAAATTATGAAGATTGTGGTATTGTGATAACTTGTGTACGGTTTGATACTATTTGTGAAGGTGTATGTGTACCGCTCCTGGGAGGTATATAATACACTGATAGTCGGGAATTTCTCTTGTGATGCTAGGACCGTTGGGATGGCTAAGCATTACAAGTTAAATCCTCGGGGCTCTCACACTTCCTCATCTTATAGCTGCTAGCATTAGCTTCATGGTCGACATTGCTACTAGGCGGCTATGAGATTTAGTTATTCCTTAGAACATTATCTTGAGCTTCCGCTACTTGCATGTCGTCAATCAATTCGACATACTCCTTGTAGCCGTCTTGATGATAGTTGCGTGCGGATTGCACCGCATTCGGGGTGAAAGGTAGAGAAGTCTTCTCAATCTTCTGCTCATCCGTAATTACCTTACCACAGAGTTGAAGACTGGTATAAATTCTGGCCATACTAGGTCAGTTCTTCGAACTCCTAGTTCGTGGTGCCAGTCATCCTTATATTCATGCAAAGAGTTCATAAGATTACTACTGGTAATTTATATAAAATGGTTTTAAAATTCTCATAATGCTCTTTGAACTCCCGATTCGTGATCACATATCTTTTTATGCATTTTTCATGATTTACTGCTATTTTCAGTGATTAAAAGTAATATAAACAATCACAGATAATCAAAACAGTAAATATAATACATAAATTGCATAGCAATAACAATATCAAAGTTAAACATGCTTCAAATGCAAAAACCGATTCAAAATTTGAATTCCTATGGCCCTTTTCTGCTGGACTATGAATTTTCGGCGAATTCTGCAATTTCTAGGGGCTAAACCACTAATTTCCTGTTCTAAGAAAAATTTTTGCGCAGTTTTCAGAATTTCCAAGGGCCTTTTTGCAAAAAAATTCAATTTTCTTTTCGTTTTGTTTTTCTTTTCTTCCAAAAAAAGCTTGGGTCAGGCCCATTAGGCCTTCCTGGCCCGTTCTGGCCCACCACGGCTGGATCAAAAGGTCCTCAGAGGGCTTCCTCGCCTGCTCAAGGAGACAATGGCGACGGCGGTTTGGCGAACCCTTGCGAGGGCGACGGATCGTCGGGAGTCGGCGGCGCTAAGGGAGTGGCCTCCGACGAGCGTGGCAGCCTGAGCAAGCGGCTCGGCTCGGTGGTGCGCGGTCGAGTAGCGCCGCTTATGCGAGGCGACGGCCGGGCAATTTTGCACGGCGATCTCATGTACCGGTTGGGCCTCGTCGCGGTGGCTATGCGAGGTCGTGGCGATGCGCGCGCGGCAATCGTGGTAGGCTCGAGGCGCGACGCGATGGCCGGAACGTGCGGGCGATCGAGGCGACGCCGCTGGCGCTCAAGGTAGCGTCGTCGGGCGGCGCCGAGCGAAGGCTGGCGAGTCGCAATGGTGAGCGTACCAATCGTGGCGCGGGCGAAGTCGTGTGGAGGCGCGCGATGACGCGCGAAAGGCCGTCGCAGTGGTCGGCAATCGCGACGGCGACGGCGCCCATGCGTGGCGTGACAACTTCGCGCAGACGGCCGGAGTTTGATGGCGCGGCCAGACCGACAATACAGACGGCCGCCGCAGATTCGCGACACGTAGGTGGCCAGCCGCCGCTTGCGCGCGGCGGCGACGGCCAGATCGCATGCGCCAAGAAAGATGGCTTTGCCAAGATGGCTGCATGGGTTAGGCTCGCCAACGGTGCTGTGGCACACGGCACAGACTCTGAGCGCGGCAGGCGAGGAGGCGCGACGTGATGGGTGCAGAGGGAGCAGTGCGACGGCCTTTAGGCTAGCGGCATGCGGTTATGGGCGGCGCCGCTCCAGGCCGACAACCGTACGGGGGCTGTCGCCTTTTTTTTTTTGCATGTTACTGTTCATCCAAAACAATGTTCATGCAATCTACCGATCGGCTTGGCCGGCGACTTCAAATCGGCTCGCGGTAGATCAAAATGGATTTGCAATCCAAAGTGCAATCATCATTTACTCTTTCATTCAATCTACCGATCGGCATTGTGCCGATGACTTCAAGTCGACTCACGGTAGATTAGAGCGGATTTGTACCGTAGGATAAAGCAATCTAGAAAGCAATAATTGCGAAATTGAAAACGATCTGAAAAAACAATTCGATCTACGAGCGTCGTTCTTCGACGGTTACTTTTCGATCTGAGGATAGTCGATTGTGCTGATGAGTCCAGTCCGAACGATTAACTTGTAGACAAACTCAAAATCGTAAGAACAATATAAGAACACAAGAACAGAATAAATCGAACACAGAGATATGAGGGGACTTCTGGCTTCTCTTTATTGCTTTTCTGTAAACGGTAGTACAATGGTTGGGGTCCCTCTCTTTTATATAGACTACTGGATGGATGAGGAGTCTATCGTAGATCAGGATTGCCGACCTGAGCCAGTCCTTAACAGTAAGTTTGTACTGCTAGTCTATGTAATGTAAAGCCGCTGGTTTTCCTGCGATAAATGGTTTATGGCCAAAGGCACGATGTACTCCTTTCCCTGTCCCTGAACTGCTCAACTTTGTCAAGCAAGCACACTAGCACAGGCAGGATTAGGCTAGCAGTGCGGCATGGCATTGGCAGCTTGGGCATGGCTCAGCTCTGCCGTGAGCCCAAGATGCGGAGAGCAAACGGACGGTCCAGATCGCGTCCGCCTATACACCGGGGTCCACACGATCGCGCAGGGCAAGCTGGACCCTGGCCCTGACCGGTCCGGATTGACGACGCCAACGCCGACCTGCCTCCGGGCCCTCTGCCTCCTCTCCTCTATTAAACGCCGCAGCCGAGCCTTTCTTGCCTTCCCACCACGCGACGCAACGCCGGAATAAACCAGAGAAGACTCTTCTTGGAGAGAGAGAGAGCGAGGGTGAGGGAGGAGCAGAGGCGGAATCAGGGAGAGAGCAAGAAACATGGGCGGCGGCAATGCCCAGAAGTCTAAGATGGCGAGGGAGAAGAACTCGGAGAAGAACAAGGCCGCCAAGGGTCGGTAACCTTACCTTTCTTCACTTCTTCTTCCAATCGAATCTTGTCGTTGATTTTGTGGTCGTCTTCTTGATTGAGGAGGGGTTCTTGATCTGATTTTGCTTGGATTTCTTTCGTGTTTTGCAGGGAGTCAGCTTGAGGCCAACAAGAAGGCCATGAACATCCAGGTGCGTAATTTCTCCCCCTCCAATCGCTCGATCTGTCCCCTAACCCTCTTCTTTTCCTGGTGATTTTAGTTTAAGGATTTTTGTCAAGAAGGATTACTGGTGGGATTTAGGGCGAATTACTTAATTAAGCGTGCAACGATGAAGAAATTAGTATTCTTTTTAATCGATGTGAATACTGGCAGTGTATTGTCTTAGTAGTCTGTTGTTAAAAGAATGTTCTTTGCGCACAGATCCGGTGGTTCTGATGAGCAGTCGACAATTTTTTCCCTACTACTTTAATTTTTTGTGTTCCTATTCCATAGGTGAAGGTTGCCAAGGAGGGTTGCGAAGTTGCAACTTGTACAATTGTGTGTTGCCACATTTGATGACTAGGGAAGTAATGTGGTGTTGAGAAAACACAGAGGGCTTTAATAGTGTGGCTTGATTAAGGCAATAGGCAATAGCTTTACTTGAATTTGGGCACTGCCTAGGCTATGCTTATGTGTGGAAGTAGATCCAGGTTTTGCTAGTTGGAATCCATCTGTTGTTAGCTGCAAGACTTATGCGTCAGTCCATGACTTAGCTCAACTTCAAAGCTGTTATTGGCTAGCATCAATACTCGATATGCAATTTTAGCGTAACTTTGCGATTGCTGAAAGCTTTAGATGTTGCCCTTTAATTCCATGGTTGTGATTGATGAACTTGATGTGTGCTCAACAAATTAATGAACTGAGCAGTAAGTATCATCAGGCCAGTCATGATGAAATAAGCTAAAGTTTGCTTACGGCAATTGGCATAACTGATAAAAGTGCCCAGCCTTTTCTAGAACACAGCCCAGCTGTGCAACCCTTGGATGCCAACATGAAGTAGCAACGATGGTATACTTATCAAGGCGACGCCTAGGTGTCCTGGCGCTCCAGGGTGGACGCCAGGGGTCATCGCCTAGGTCGTTAGCAGTTAGGCGAGCGGCTGGCAATTCTAGGCATCCAGGCGGAGGATTCGGCGTCCTGGCATCATCCTTGGCGCACGCCTGCAGATGAAGTGGCAGTAAAAAGAGAAGGGGGGTTGGAAAAGGAGGAGTGAGAGAAAACAGATCTCGGGCTGCTTGCTTCGTGCGCCAGTCACTGCTCAGGAGTGAGAGAAAACAGCAATACATATGCATTATACATCATTGGAGCTCACTGCTCAGGTCTACAATAATGCAAGTGTCAACTGTCAACTATGAACTATCATATTTTCCTATTTTCCTGCAATCTTCTAATCATCACCTAGGCGTCCTGGCGCCTCCGGAGCTCCTCGCCTCGCCTTGTCGCCGTGACAACATAGAATGGTAGTGATAAGCCTTGTCAGTTATCACAAATGCAAGCTGCAATGTGAAATCGGCACTCTGCTGGCAGAATGATCTTGGTAGCTACATTCTAAAATTTGAAGTGGCAATTGATGTGCAATTTAGTAGCTACGTCGCTAACTTCTTTGGTACATCTGTCTGATCTAACGAATATGTGTACATTCTTATGAAAAAAATCTTAAGTTCTTAACCCACAAAACAGTATCAGATATTTCATTGTCAGCTTGTCATCTGAACAGTGCTTATGTCTCAATGTAGTGCAAGGTATGCATGCAGACCTTCATCTGCACCACCTCTGAAACAAAGTGCAAAGAACATGCTGAGGCGAAGCATCCGAAGAACGACCTCACCCAGTGCTTCCCCCACCTCAAGAAATAGTGGCAGTGACATCTGCTCAATCAGAGAGAGAGAGAAGCTGTCGTAATCCACTAGTATTATCATGTATGCCACTGGTTGCCCTATGTATGGGTCTGACCGTCTGAGCTTTGGTCTGCTGCTGCTGCAGCTGCTTTGGTTGTGTGCCCCATCTAATATGTAATCCTTCACTATCAGCCTGTTGTGCTACTATATTAATCCTTTGCGGATTTGCAGCTTGCGCTTAGTCAATACGTTCCTTGCAAAAATCAGTATTTTAGATTATATCTCGTGTCCTATGGTGCGAGCGTGTGGCATTGCTGCCAGCCTGATTTTCTGGTGCTAGTTGCTGTGCCATTGTGAAACTACGTGTAGTCTTCAATCAGCGAACTTTTTTTTATTAATTAACCCTTGTTTAATTTTTATTTTAAAGTTAACCTTCCGTGCACTTTATTTCTAATTTTGACCTTTTTGATAACACCACCATTCATACTGTGACAAAATAACGCTATTATGCTGTAAAATAAGTCCGCTAAATAGTACTTTTTGTCACACTACAGAACTGTAGTGTGATCAAATAACATTGTCACGCCACAGGTGATGGCGTGGCAAGAGATACGGGTGACGTAACAACATTGTTTTGTCATGCTATAGGTGATGACGTAACAAAAAGGGTTAAAATTGGAAATAAAGTGTGTCAGAAGTTTACTTTAAAATAAAAGTTTTTAAAAAAGGTTCATTAATAAAACAGTAGTACCCTTTTTGTGCATCTAACATGAGGTGGAATTAATTGCACTAAGTAGAGGGAGAACAAGAACTTTTTTTATGACATTGTTGCCGGTGACTACAATCTACAGATATGATAGCCGTACTAGTTTCTTAAAATGAGTATCCATTCAAGCCAGACTTGGCTTCACCTTTCATGCGCTAGAACTTTACCTCATAAACATAAAAGCACGGTAATCGCTTCCAGTATTTTACAAGAATTTCTTACGGATGAAAAGCAAGTTTTTCGTTGTGTGCACCGAAACAACCCACTTTTTTTTTTCCCGAGGATCAAACAGTGAGCGTATTTGGTGTTGGGATATGTTCGGTCTGAGAGGTAGGCTGATCTTTGGATTCCTAGAGTTCGAAGAAAAGAACCGAGTCTAGGATTCCTACTCGGTTCATCACAATGCCATTGCTCATAATTACAAATCTTTATTAGAAAATGAAGGATCAGATCATACCGCAAGAAATATAAGGATGTCATATGATGAAACAACTAGTCTAGGACCCACCCCAAACCAAGCACACCATAAAGCAACCGAACAACTCCCAAGCTGATAAGAAAAAGAATGGCAGCAAGAACCTGAATCCAAACAAAGGATATTCTTTACAAGCAGAGTCATACAATAGTGCAATCAGCCAATAGCAAAACCATTTATACCAAACACGTTACATGAATAATGTGTTGCGATCAATCATGTCTTAAGACACAAACAACCCGAGTGAAACGCAGTTCTCCCCCAAGCCGTTAAGCACACGCCACAGGCTCTCCCATAATTGTCTTTGCCAGCTGACCCAACCATTATCGAGTCTTAATACATGTGACTGGACGAAGTCACTAATAGGGCGCAGCTCCATTGGGAGCACTGCTAATCGACAGTTAGAAACAGTATTGCTCTTGCCTATTGCGCGCGTGTCCTGCTGTTCTCCGCTGCCCTCACTTGGAGGAAGTATGGGTGTGCCTGCAAGTATTCAAGCGTCAAAAATTAGAACAGGGAACATTTCATAATAGCTCCAATCATATGCGGGTTACAACCTTTCAACAAGCACGTGAATCAATCAAGTTCAGAAAACAAATGCGCAAACAAAAATTATCAGAACCACGAGAACCAGAGACTAGTAAAAAGGTATATTTTGCAGTCAAATGGATATTCAGCACAGTGACAGGCAAGACAGTGAACAACCAGTCGAACAGAGTTGCCACAATAAAAACTTGTCACTAAAACTAGTAATGGGAGACTTACCATAGCTTCACGTGCAGTGAGTCTATCCTGGTGATCATAGCGCAGAAGCTTATCAAGAAAATCTATGGCCTAAAAATAGAGAAAAGAGTCTTGTTGATAAATCATGAACAGGTTAATGCTAGTTATGCACATTTAAAATACATGTGCTATTAACAGACCTCAGGAGATACTAGATGTTGGTTGTCTGCATTAATAAACTTTGACCAGGGTTTCCTGCTGTGCCTGAATACAAAACAAAAAAATGTTGAAATTGTAATTTTGTAAAAATTAGAGGCCTTGCATCAAAGGCCTGGTGAGCGGTGATATACCTTCCAACAAGGGCTTCGAGCTGTGGGTCAAGCTCAATACGGTACTTGTTCAAATATGCATTCAGCCCATCTGTTCCGAGTACCTGAGAACACAAGGAAGTGACTATAATTAGTACTGATGCTTTATCGCATATCTAATAGCACTAAAATAGGACTAAACAGACTAGAAACAAGTCGGTAGTTAACATGCAAGAATGAATTTAAATGTCAGGTAACTGGATTTGACCAGAGTACAAGTTCAGTGAAATGAACTTGTTAAAACTTTTGCCCCTGACTGCTAATGGAACTAATAATAACAAACAAAGATGATGCCTTGAACTACATCACATGGCAAACTTAAGCAACATCAAATGTCATCAAAGAATCCACAGAGTATAGCATGCATGATGAGCTAAACATGAAATCCAACCCTTTTCTTGAATGAACTATCTTTTCAAAGAAATGCAAGAAACAAACTGAGTAATCACCTTTGCAATCTTAACAAGTTGATCATGGTTGTCATGGCCATAGAAAAATGGCTCCTTGCGGAATATCTGCAGACAACAATACATTATTAACAAATCAACATCAATTCTTTCAGCAACAAAAAAACAGTGTAAGATAAAGAAATGAAGTTATGGACAATATCAAGTTGTATTATCATGATGGTAAATACCATTCCAGCAAACATGCAGCCAAGACTCCACATGTCCAAAGAGTAGTCATAATCTTGTAAGTCAACAAGCAGCTCAGGTCCCTTGAAATACCTGAATTGCAGTGAAACAGGACATGTCAGCCGGCCCAAAATGTTGAGATAGAACGTAGAAGGGGGTGCAATGGGGAAAATATGGAATATGTAAGTTGTATGATCACACATCAGCTAAGCAATATATTCGTTACAGAAATCATTCTGTAAATCAAATAAGTAATAATAGGACGTGTATGATGCAGTCATGATATATAGTTATATACTTTTGACTTTTGCCTATTTTATACAGTAGAGTAAAAGGATTGATATTACAGAAAGAATTCGATGTCTACACAAAAGGTGAATTTACATTAACTAAAACCATGTCCATCTATTGCCTCAGCAAGTCACCAGATGA
This sequence comes from Phyllostachys edulis, assembly GCA_036346405.1. Lineage (NCBI taxonomy): Eukaryota > Viridiplantae > Streptophyta > Magnoliopsida > Poales > Poaceae > Phyllostachys > Phyllostachys edulis. The sequence goes on along the minus strand of CM070557.1, from coordinate 37,979,118 downwards.
ACACCAACCAAGTAAACTACGCACCCAGTATATTCTGATTTATGCTATTTACCACTTCCCCATACGTCCACAAAGCATATAAAGGTCAATATCTGTTGTTAATTAGTCGGTCTAGGAAAATTAAAGAACAAGCCCATCAGGGGAGTATTATATGCACCTACCTTGAAGCAACACGGACATTATATTCCTTGCCAGGATGGTAGAATTCAGCAAGGCCCCAGTCTATTAACCGGAGTTTTCGGAGCTCATGATCTATCATAACATTGTGAGGCTTCACATCTCGGTGCATAATACCTTGTGAATGGCAGTAATCTAAAGCCTGCAACCACCAACAAAAACAGTGTAATAAACCATAACCAGATCAACTAAAAATTGCTCAAAAATTAGATCAGGAATAATTTGGCTTGGTCCTCTCAAAAACTAAAATAAACAGAAAAAAGAAAAAAAAATAACTTGGTACGGTTGCTTGTTATATAGGCAAAGGTTTCTTACTTTCCTTACTAGCATAGATATGCCTTCACCATGCACACAAAAAGGTCCTCAGAAATGATTCTAGATGGATACAAATAATTTGAAATTTCCAAGACTTTATTTACGCAAGAACAATATTCTAGATGCTTACTGCATAAGTGCAGTTTCTTCTTCGCAATGTTACAGTAACAGAAATTTGAGAACGAATAAAACCTTGAGTAGCTCGTAGATATAATAGCGAATGTCATAATCTGTCAATGTTGGGTATAGCACTTTGAAATCTGTGTTGTTAACATATTCAAAGATCAAGCTGGGTGTTTTTGAATGCTGATCTCTAACAATATCAAGCAGCTTCACGATATTTGGACCTCCACAGAGATTCTGAAGTATTTTGATCTCTCTTTTGATCTGCATGGGCATGAGAAACATGAGTTAAAATCTGAAAAGCATAAGGCCATTTAAGGTGCAGATGAATGGAAACATAAACAGGTGTATGATGAAACACTACACTGTGATTGCTAAAAGAGCAGATTCAGGGAGAAAGCAAATTAAAAAAGATGGGTAACAGGATTCATGAACTACCTTCTTTTTCTTCACAGGCTTGAGGATCTTAATGATGCATTTCTCGTTATTGTTAACATTGACACCCTCAAATACTTCACTGTATTTGCCTCTCCCAACTTTCCTGACAACTTCATAATCATCCTGCTCACTGACCAACAAAGAGACATCATACTAGTGAGAAACCCATAATTGGATGGGTTGGAAAAATATAAGTACATATTTGGACATTTTGTAAGTTTATTCACAGCATGACTATCAAATGGACTGGGACTAATGTCTAACAACCACACTATTCAAAATAGAAAGTGGCACGATGAGAACAGTGTTACCCTTGTGGGGGCATACATGCCCTCACGCTAAACTATTTATGTGGTTTAAGAAAATTTCAGTGTGGTTGCTTAGAGCATAGGATTTTTATTTCCTATTTTGGAAGATGGAGAACAAGGAGAAAACACTAATACTATACCAGGCATTTCAGAGGGTAATTTGCTGCCGCACTTTTGGCATATTACATCACAATCAATGAAGACATTTATTTTACATGCTAGGCAAAGGCCAAAGCACCCAACTCCCACCGGGTTCTCACACTTAATTTATATCATCTTTCATCTATACACGAATATAAAAACAATAGCAACCCATATCAAACTCAATGGACAATTGCCTTGATCCAATGATAAAATACATGGCAGCGGAGTTCAATGGTCATTATTATTTAAGTATCAATCGCTGATTACAATCTTATAAATACAGAGTAATCTAACTGAATTGATTAGCACGTTTACTAATCTAAAAAACATGGGCACTCCAGTCTCCACTAGATTGCATACTTAAATTGAGCTTTATATATCACAGCTCACACACACACACATAATCCTTAGGGTTGGAGGGCTTGGCGCACATTTGCTTCAGCATAAGCCTTAGTGCCAGACATGGTTGTTGCTGAACAGGGTTATTTTAAGAATCTACAGGATCAGTGTGACCTGGAAACTCTAGACTTGTAGGGCAATCCATATATATTCTAGAAACCTTGTTATGACGAAATCATATTGTACCACCAAACAATGAATCCAACCATGGTTATTAAGGCATCGTCTAAGCGGTAAGGCGCTGCCGGAGGGCAAGGCGTCGTCCCCGCCTTAGGCCTAAGGCGTCGCTAAGGCCGAAGAGGAAGAGGGGGAGGGGAGGCAGCGCGACGCAGGCCGGCGCTGCCGCTGAGGGAGGACCGGAGGAGGCGGCGCGGGGCCGGCACTAAGGGAGGACCAGGAGGCAGCAAGGCGGCGGGGCGGGAGGAGGCGGGCGGTTGCGGCAAGCATGGTGTGGCGTTGGCTGCTCGCCGCTTTTTCCCCGCCAAAGAAGGACAAAAGGGAGGCAAAGGGGAAAGAGGAGGCGCCGCCGCTCTCTCAACAAAGGGGAAAAGAGAAGAGGAGGCGCCGCCGCTCTCGATCAAAAGGGGAAAAGAGCAGTGCAGGGCAAAGGGCAGGCGACGGCAAAGGGCAGAGCGACGGCAGTATGGGCAATGGGCTGATGGGTATTTGAGAATTATTAATGTCATTTACTAATAAAAAAGTATATGTATAATTTTGTATTACAAAATTAATATATATTAGATGATTCCTCAAATCCTATATTTTCAAATCCTAAATGGCCTCGCCTTAGGATGTTTATAAGGCGTCGTCTCGCCTCGCACCTTAGCGCTTAAAAGGTGTGAAGGGGGTGGGTCGCCTCACCTTACCGCCTTAATAACCACGAATCCAACTAATATAAGCCACATCAATGGACAAACTGCAACATTAACAAAGGAACATGCTCTCAACACAAAATCGCTAACTAACATAGCTTCTGATGTTATTGCTAAAAGCGAACCCTAGCCGCCTCTCATCTATTGTTCTTCTCGTTCTCATCAACTTTCCTTTACTTTCCCCATTCTGATTCGATTTGGTGTAAGAGCAATTGGAGTCGATTCCCACTGGATCTGACAAGCAACTGCCTGAATTATCTCAGCAAGCACATCTACCTTTCCCGATCTACAACATGAGAGAACCTACCCAAATCGCACCCGACTCAATCGAGCTCGCACCCGACAATACCTTCCCAAAATTGCATCTAGAACTGCATTAGGAATTTAGAACACCACACATAGTCCAACCCTGAATCCTCCCGTAACGAACCGACCGAGCGAATTCACCGCACGCAGATGCACCACGCGGGGGTGGGGGGGGGGGGGGTGGTACGGGTGGATGTGAAAGAACGAGAGAGGACCTACCCCCATTGGACGGTGAGGGCCTCGTAGTCCCAGTACTCCTTGGGGCGCAGCACGTTGACGTCGGCGTAGACCCTGGCCTTGGACATGGCGCCGATTTGGATCCCGTGGATGATCGAGAGCGACGGCTCAGGGATGGATGGAATCCGCGGCGGCGGAGGGGATTAGGAGGACGGTGGCGAGGCTGGGAGGTGGGAGGAGCTTTGGTGGCAGCGCGTCGGTCAGGAGGAAATCGCCGGCGGCGAGGTGGGGCTAGGGTTTCGACGAGATGGAGTCCGGGAGGGGGTAAAAACTAGAAACGAATCTCATATTTTCTTTTTCTAGGAAAAGAGAAAAACAGTTGGAGATATAGGTGGGGTGGTAGGGGAATACTACGTACGATGCGCTGGTCACTGAAACTGACATGTGGGGACGATGCCGATGCGGGACCCAGTACTGTGTCTTTTGGACTCCTGTAGCCACCGTACGGCTACCAAAAGGGTCGGCGTCGCCGGGTGAGGCCCACCTTGAAAGGGTAGAATTTTTTGCATTCCTGGCCTCGCCTCGTAGCTATTTTTAATTTTACAATAGCTATTTTTTTTGTCATAATTTGCGAAATTGGTCTTTGCATAATGCTCCTACCATGGTATCGGAGACGGCAAGTAACACGCCTCGCCAGCGCACGCAAGCGCCGCCTCTGCCTGCCCTAAGCAAGCGCCGCCTACGCCAAGGGCACTAAGAAAGTGGTGACGATCCAACAAAATTTCGATTTAAAAAAAAATCAAAAAGATTTAAAAAAATTAAAATTATTGAATTTTATTTTATTCATAAAAAATATCGACACTGAGATTTGTAAAAAAAACTTTCATTAAAAAATAAGGGCAACGAGGTTTGTAGTAATTTTAAAATATAGCAAATGAGTTTAGGAAAATTACGAAACTTTTTGTGGAGCCTCCCATCATAGTGTTGTTGCTTCTGTAATTTTTGTATAATTTTATTCGTTCAGAGAAAAGATAATTGATAAACATATCAGACGAAGTATAACCTTGAGGATGTCATCCTAGCAAACTTTGTCTGCTGAAACACTTGTTGTCTTTTAGAAGTGGGATAAAAAGGCGCCAATACTATTGGAGTCTCTCCTTGATGAAGTCGTCTGAACGTGTATATAGCTAGGCAGTCGATGAAGTACTTTATGAAGCTTATACACAATAGGACTAAAGGGGCTGAGAACGCTCGTTGTGATTATGAAGATGCCCTAAAACATGGAGGATTCGATCTCGGTGCGAATGGTTCTTTCTGGGATTCCACTAGAAGAGGCATACTTGCAATATAGGCTTACTTTGATGGCTTAGTGGAGACACAGAACCAGAACTACATTAAAGTCCGTGGACAGAAGCACGTTACACGTAGTCACATGGCATGATGGTTCGGCTAATTGCTTTAGTCATCCTCGCTACTACTACGACACACTGTGACACAAGCATCTAGACCATGTAAGTATACATGCCTTTAGGGGATAGTAAAAAACATGGCGGGTAGGACAGGGGACTACTACAGAATGACCTGACCTACTGTGTGGACCGGGGCTATTTTCCCTTCCTTGCTAGCTCGGCGTTGAACTCCTCGCCGGCCTCTTTGGCCTTGGCCGCAATTTTCCTCTTTCTCTCGCTCTCCCTGCGCTTGTACGCCTCGAGATAAGCTTGCGTCTCCCGACGTATGCACTCATTGTGCTCGTCGTTGTGGCGTCGCTCCTCTAGGATCTCGCGGTCTCTTTGGTGATGCCACTCGTCCATGTCGAGAGACCACTGGTCATGTGGGTGGATCTCGTGGTCGATCTACTTGCGGTAGCCACATAGCGGATCCGGGGACTACAGGTAGACAGGAGAGGTTGTTAGTGCGCATTTTGAAAGAGAAATAGTACGGAACGCATCAGAATCGGGTCCTACGGCCGCCGATAGCTCCTCGTGTCCCAACGTCGGTCAGGATAGTCACTGGAATAGTTCGCGCAACCCCAGTAACGCATGCCCAAGCTGAATGGGTGCTTGGACTTGAAGAACTTGTATCTGTCCCTGCACCAACAGAGGGGCGGCGTCTTCCCCTCAAGCAAGTGTTGCGGCGAACGCTCGGTTGGAATGTTCGACATAGGGTTGCTGCTACAGGGGGCTTCATTATGAAAAAATGCTATGTAGGCACGCATCTCTTGTTCGACCCGAGCCGTAGCAACCCTTTCTCGGTCGTTCCGCTCCCCAGCAGCCCTTGCTAGTTCGCGGATCCGGTCCCATTGCCTCTGTCTGTCGTCCATCTCGGCGTGGTGAAGGAAGCTCTGGTGTAGTGTTGGGTTTGGTTGTGTAGTGTCGTGTAGTGTTGGGTTTGGTTCAACCCCTTTTTATAAGCCCCAGGGTTGACATAGTGTGGTTAATTTCATGCAGAGTCCGGTCTTTTAGTTCTGAAAAGTTAAGGAGGTAGAGTATTATCATGTCGATCTGAAAAGCTGGCGAGGCATAGTGTTGTCACGTCTTACTTTGCAGAGAGAGTCTTATCTTTTCGGTCTAAAAAGCTGGCGAGGCGGTCAAGGTTGTCAAGTCGATCTGAAAAGCCTAACCCTAAACTTAAACCCTAAACTGCGCAAAGCTGTCTCCTTTGGTCTTATCACTGCGCAAAGCTGGCCCGTGTGGTCTTGTCACTGCACAAAGCTGCCTCGTCTAGTCTTGTCACTATGCAAGGTCGTTTCTTTGGTCTTATCATCGCGCAAAGTCGCCTGCAGATCTTGTCATCGCAAGCAAAGTCGTCTCCTTTGGTCTTATCATCGCACAAAGCCGCCTGCTTGGTCTTGTCATTGCATAAAGTCGCCTCCTTTGATTTTGTCATCGCGCAAAACCGCCTGCTTGGTCTTATCTTCGCAAGAAAGTAGCCATCCCGCTCGGTCTTGTCATCGCAAGTTAATACATTACCCGCTTTGTTAGCCTCCCCGCAGTTATAAAATGCACGCCCACGCCCAAAGTAGAACCACTCGACTCTTGAAACTGTAGGAAGAAGAACCTTCTCCGTCGTACAGTAACATACGATGGCAGACGCCCAGAGACCAGTCCAACCGGGATCGCCGAAGTAATACCTTCCCCTAGAAAGGAGGGAGGACTTCAGCCCTAACTACCGGTTGATGCCGAACAAGCGTGCTCAACCGATATGGCCGAAATGCGGACACAGGGAGGACGCTGTCGTGTAGGTCTTGGACGGCACTTTCGATGGCGGACGACGTTTCTTCCGATGCCCACACTCTGGGGTACAATTAGCAAATAGTTTGTTTCATGTTACTGCTAATACAACCTCTATGCTAACCGTCCCTTGCAGTAGATGGCGAAATGTGGCTTTGTCCGCTGGATCGATCCTCCCCACGAACGACATGTTGTGATGTACGTGGATAGATTGTGGGACCGAATCTTTGAGTTGGAGGCGCGGATTGACAATCTCAATGAGGAAAATGATGACCTCCGGTAACAGATGCAGCGCGAGAGGGGAAACGAGGAGGTCGTGACCATAAGAAGTTTCTATGATCCCACATGCTGCTGCGCGAACCTTAGCTGCATATGTGTGTGCCACTACAACGACGGCCAGCCACGTCCGAGGCGCCCTCCCTGTAGAACACTCTATGTGGGTAGTGAGAGGCACCTTCTACCATTAGGCACGGGCGGAGAAACTTGTACTTCGGTAGTCTCCCCTTCTGTACGCACTTATGTTCAATCTCCTAAAGCATGTAACTAAATGGTGGACGCGTCATTGCAGTTGCCTTTTATCGAGTTGACATGTTGCATTGATGTGCCACGTGCATTAAGCTATAGGCGTCCATATGCACTGAACAAATATGCATTGTATGAACGAGTACACATAAGAATGCAAAAGTATTATAGGCATCACACATTAAGTGCAAAATTTAAGTATCACATATAGTAGGCCCCCTACTAGGCGCAGTAGGTGACCTGCACCCTCTGGGGGGCGCGTCACGTTCTGTCTCGACCTGTCAGTCGCTGTCTGTGTATGACGAATCTTGAAGCCACGTAGCATCATTTCCGCACAAAGCTGCTTCGTTAGGTCACGTCACGCGCAGAGCTGCCCTTGGTGTGGGGCGCGATAGGGACCTGCCCCCTCTGCCAGGCGCGGTAGGGGACTTGCCCTCTCGCCAGCGCGTAGGGACTCGCCGTGCCAGTGCGGTAGGTGATCCGCCACCGCCAGAGCGGTAGGGACTCGCCTGTGCGCGCGCAGGGTGACTGCACTGGGGGCACCATCACGCTATGCCTCCGTGTTCGGCTATTTAAACGCTGCGATCGCACACTCATTCTTCAAAAGCCTCGTGTCTCGCTTAGGAAATTTTCGCGACTCGGCCGATCGCTCCTCTCGTGAATCTCTCCTCTTCTCGAGGTGTCTCCTCTCCGTGCTTAACATTTTTGTTTGTCCCTTGTTGGCACCATTTGTCAAGTCGCATTAATGCGATGCATGTTTTAATTTGCGCTTACGGTCTCGAGGTTAAGAGTCGGTAACGTCGTAACGGTAAGTTCATTTGAGCAACGTACGTATGGTTTTATGCTGTGTTTTGGTTGAAATATTGTCTTATTTTCGTCAGAAATGGAGACATTGTACGTGTTCCACGGTAATGTGCGTGCCGGTCCAGATGGAGTTGATTTGTCCAGCTGCCAGCGCGCCTTGCTAAACGTTTCTAACTTGGCACACGTCGATTTGCTCGAGCTACGACGGTGCATTCAGTAGTTGTTCGATAGGCACGTTGTCAGGAACAAGATAATAATAGAGGCGGTCACCGCCACCATGGTCCCACCACACAGGCAGATGTTGTGGGGCCTGGTGAAGGTGACCAGCAGTGCCATATGGGCACAGTACATGGAGATCGTTAGCAATCCTCATGCTCCGATCTATCAACGACCCATGGTGTATGTCCATTTTGTTTATCCTGCTCAATCCTCTTAGGGGGGCGTCGTTGAAGGGGGGCAGTGACGCTCTTGTCCCCCTTTTCGGTTTGTTGATGACGAGAGAGGTCTCAAGAGCGCTAGACGTCGTTAGGCAGGATGCTCCAGTTGATGGAGATTCTGATAGTTTCCAACCGAATGAAGGTGTGGATAAATGGCGGGGTGCTCGTGTTGATTGTCACGAGATTATCGATGGCATGTCCGAGGACACTGCCACCGAAGATGAGGACAACTTTGACTTGCAATCCAGCGAGGACGAAGCCGACGATGAGGGTGGGATCGTCGATGGCATTGTTTCGACTGACACAGACTATGTTCCAAGTTGGTTGGATTGCTGCTGCCTCTTCCCTTGTTCTCGCCTGTGAGCACGAGTCTTCGTGGGCCTTCGATGCGACACCCCGCTTGGGGCAACATTTCCCACACAAGGTCGCCGCCAAGCAAGCTATCGCGAAGTTTCGGTGAAGACCAAATGGACTTACCAAGTTTACAGTGAGTTTGAACGTTGTTTCCTGTATCTTGAACTATCTACAGTAAGTCGTACTAACTATTATATGGCTTCCATTATCTGCAGGTCTAATCTTGACACGTACATAGTTAAGTGTGTGCTTAGCTCTTGCCCTGGCAAAGTGTCGGGACCCCGTATATGCAATTCCGGGACCCTCTGTGTATTCTGAACTAGTCCCAGATTAGTAGCTAACTCACACTGTTTCAACATTGATGTAATCATATCTATACAACAAACTATAGATGAAGCAAACAAATTAATATTAATAGTAGCAAAAGACCTTATGGTCAAGTCTTACAGAGTTGCCACGCAGGGCTTAACAGCAAAAGACAAACTTGCAGCGGTGACAAAACATCTCGTGGTGGCCATCTGATGTGACCACAGGCAATCGAGTGGAGGACGCGACCTTGTTCGCACAGTCTTCGAAGTACTCCTCTTCATAGAACTCTGAACTCCCTGGGTCCTCTTCAGTGACTGATCAACCAGAGGGCATAAAGTCGTGAGTACTTTGAATTTACTCAGCAAGTTGTAGGGAAATGTATACAACTAGTATTCATGCAAGGCTTGACAAGGATAGCTTTATAGCTATTTTGCAGAAAGCGGTATTGATAGTAAATACAGTAAGTAGATTGAAAGCACGATTTAAAAGAGTAATACATAAGTAATTGAATTTCTTTAAATCAACTAGTGAACACCCCGTTCACTTCCCAACCATTCTAACCAAACCATGCCAAACCATTCCAACATTTTTGATAAGATCTACCCCTCGTGTGAAATGACTAGGCATTGTCCATAACCGGGGACACGGCTATTCGAATAGTTTTTAATACTCTACAGAGGTTGTACAGCTTGACCCACAAGACACGAATTCTCTAGTTTGTTCGACATATATCTATGCCACCGCTCACTACCTTAGGTAAGCAGTCTAGAGCACGTGACAAGGCTTTTACAAAGCTCTGTTTTGACCCGGTTCTACTCGCTAAGGATTCGCCATTCTGGGCCCCCCTTGCGCCAATTCAACAACCAAAACAGAACCAAATCAAAACATTGCTAATTAGTTGGCCAGGTCCACCCCATAAATGAACTTGTGATTGCACGGTATGGCCCAGATCAATGGCTTACAAGGTTAAGTCTTTAGTGGCTACTCTGGTGAGGCTACCACATCCCATGTGCTTCGCACACCTAAGTGCTTTCCGCACCCAACCAAGTACTTCCCGCACTGTGGTTCGCGCACCCCCTTTACTACACAATCACTCGCCCGAGTATAAATAATTTGTGTTCACCCAAGCCAATGGCAACCCCCGCCATGGCACAAAATTTTATAACAGGGGTATCACACCGCAATTGACACAACTGTGACTTCACACCGCAGTTGCACAACAGTGGTATCGCACCATAGTTCCATATATCATTAAGTCAAGTTCAATCATTCTCGAGTAGGTGATCATGAATCCATCGTATCGCTAAAGCATGGCTAAGCATAAACGCTACCCAAGTTGGTAGTACAACAATACCCAACTAATAATTAACCCTCCTATGGTGTCCAAGGATTTATGTCATTCAAAGGGACATGTCATTCACAATTTATCAAGGAGGCATAAAGGCAGTTACGTAATTATCTATTCCCGAAACCATTTTTATACAAGTAGCCATGCATGTTTATATCAAACAATATACTTTTATAAATTGGGTTCAACAGGATCAAAGGCCTACGGCTTGCCTTCGTTGAAGAGTTGAGATGCTTCGGTCGTCGGGTCCGCGAAGTCTTCCGAAACGCCGGAATCTATACGTGCGAACAAAGCTAAATAAACAAAACAATACCAAATAATTACCAAATAAATACTAACATAAAGATAATGAATTTAGAAATTTGAATCACTCGAATCGGAGTTCGAATGAAGAAGCTATGGCCAAAGGAAGTTTGAAAAACACATGAAATGATGAAATTAGGGGTTTTCCAGATTTTTGGATTTATTATTGCAAAGGAAAATATGAATATGACGTCAACTAACGTCATCAGAGGGATTTTCAGCTAAAATAATTAAAAGAAATGAAATTGACATGTGGGGCCCACTGTCAATGAGATGGGTGTATGTGGACTGGGTTCACACTGTTTTCGAATGGTGTTTGGGTTTGGACTATCACGTGGGCTTGCCACGCGTGTACTAGGGCTGACATGGCGCCGACTTGGTGCCGATTAGGTCTTTGGTGGCGAGCCACGTTAGTGAAACGCAGTCTTGGTGGCTCCAGCGGAGGCGCCACGGCGATGGCAAGATTCCACCATGCGTGAGGGCACGGAAGGGAAGAGGGGGTCGCGGTGACCACGAAGCTCATGGACTCGGTGACGCGGTGTGAAGAGAACGTCGGTGGCGAGGACGAGGAGTGGCGGCGGCGGTGGGTGAAGGTGGCGGCGGCTTCCCAGAAGGCTCGGGGGCGAGGCGGCGCAAGACGGGGAAGCCCTCGGCCGTGCGAACCCGGTGGTTCAGAGGAGGGCGACGGAGGAGGCCTTTAAGCGGCAAGACTAGAGGCGGCGCAAATGGCATATGGCAGGGAGCTTGAAATACGGCTAAGCTAGGGCGAGGGAGGGGAAGTGGATTGGGAGAAGAGCAAGAGGGGCTCAAAACGCACCCGGTGCTCGCTTAAATAGGCGTGGGGAGGCCGGGGAGAGGTATGGGCGGTGGCAGACTTCGCGGTGGCGAGGACTGACGCGGTATGGGGGAGGAGGCGTGGGGCTAGCAGGGCATGGGGGAAAGCGGGTGCGGCGGAGGCGGGGATGGGCGGAGCGACAGGACGGGACGGGGTAGGCGGCCATGGCATGGCGAGGAAGCGATGGGAGCCAGCGGGATTCGCGGCAAGGTGCACGGGCGACATGGGCGGAGGTTGAAGATGACCAGGAGGCGGTGCGTGCGGTGATGATGAGGCCTCATGAGAGAGAGAGAGAGGTGAGAGGATGGGGGGGCGGAAATGGTCTACGCAAGACGGGAAAGGTCGTTGGGGTTGGGCAAGACGGGTCAAGGAAGGAGAAGGGAGGCGGGCCGGAGAAGGAATTCGGCCCAAGCCAAAGAAGAGGAATTAAAAACATTTTTTTATTTTAATAAATACCAGAAAATGAAAAAGCTTTTTAGAAAATAGTTAAAGCCATCCAAAAATTCTAGAAAAATTCACAGAAGTCCCTTGAATTATTTAGAACTTTAATAAAAATAGTTTTAACTATATTTTAGCTTTTAATTTTACAAATAAAATATATTTTAATTTCGGGACAAAGGAAAAACCATTTCTAAATTCCAGAAAATCCAAGAAAATACTTAAAATAATAATTTTGACTCTTAAATCCAATAAAATCCAGAAAGCTCAATTAAACCAACTTTTGAATTAATTGAAGTTGGATTAATTCAAGTTAAATTTCTTTTAAATTCTAAATTTCATATTAAGCTTTAGCAAATTAATAAAACCAAATGGTTATTTTTAAATTTTTGAAAATTTTCAAAAACTCAGGAAATTTGAGATGTTACACAAAGTTCGTGCGCAGAGATTCCCTGGGGCGGGAACGGCCTTCTGCATCACAGTCGTGACGGGTCACACATGCAAGCTTCAGGAGCCATTGCAAATGCATAAGAATGTAACCTCGGGCTACATCGCGAGCATCATAAACCATGTAGTTGTCGCCAATTTAACCGTTTCGCCGAAGGTCCTGATGGCTAACGTAGCGAATACAGTAGAGTATGCCGTTAGCTACAGTAATGTTTGGCGGGCGAAGCGGTAGGTCCTCGAAGGGTTGTACGGTACCTACAAGGAGGCGTACGACCTAGTCCACAGAATGCTGAAGCAAATTGCGGATGCTAATCCAGGGACATGCATCAACAGGGTGGACATGCCCCACCCGTCAACATCCCACAGTCCCTAATCCTTGATTGAGTCTTCTGAGCATTTGGCCCGGCAGTCCAGGGCTTCTCCCACTACCGTCCCGTCCTGACTATGGACGGTACTTTCCTTTGCGGGAAGTACAAGGGCACCATTCTCACCGCTATTGCCGCTGATGGCAACGACCAGTGCTCCCAGTTGCCTTTGTAATTGTGGAGAATGAGAACACTGACAGTTGGTTGTGGTTCCTAGCCAACATAAAGCAACATGTTGTAAGGGACCGGCCAAATGTGTGCATCATAACCGACCGTCATGCCGGGTTGTTGTCTGTGCTGCACACCATGCAACACGATACAAGCCCGTCGTTCCAATGGAACGACATGTGCACACGTTGGTGCATGTGGCATCTAACCGCAAACTTTCACACGCGCTTCCGGAGCAAAGACCTCATGAAGAAGTTCAAGAAGCTCTACCTACAGAACCAAAAGTGCAAGTTCGATGCCGTGTGGCGGGAGCTTAAGGTCGAAACCGAGCGTGCAAGTTGAGGTTCTGGCCTAGGCGCACCGTAAAGTGAGTTCGCTGAGTGGATGAGCGTGCATGCCATCGACTATGATAAATGGTCCCTTCTTCACGACACCTATGGTGCTCGGTACGGCATCATGACAACCAACATGTCTGAGGTCTACAAAGGTGTGTTGAAAGGGGTCCATGCCCTGCCCATCACCGCTGTTATCGACAAGACATAGAACCGCGATTCGGTTACTTTCATTAATTGAGCAATGATGGCCAAGCAAAGATTTGGACGAAGGAAGCAATGATTTGGAGGTTACCCTTGCCTACATGGACAAGAAGATTACCAAGGCCCGATCCCATGTAGCTATCACAATGGATGGCATGAGGAGGAAGTTCGAGATCCGTCATGGGACAAGTAAGTTCGCGCCACATGAGAGGTGACCTAAGCATGTTTGCACCATAGGCGTCTGACGGCTTGCACCTACAACAAGCCTCAACTCCTGTACAAGCCTTGCTCCCACGTATATGCTGCATGTGCTGTATTTCACCAATCTTGTAGCATGTACATGTCGGAGTACTACGACATACGACACCTGTATGATACTTGGAACGGGGAGTTCAACTCCTACGGCGTGGAAGGCCACTACAGGGACCTATGGCGGGGAGCAGTGAAGTGGTCACCGAATGAAGCACTGTGGCATCCAGGCCGTGGGAGGCATCAGTCAAGGCGCATCCGCAACGACATGGATGCGAGCCAACGTGGAGATCGGCCAAGACCAATAAGGTGTAGGCTATGCAAGACTCATGGGCACTCATTCAGGAACTGCCCGAATAGACCTTCTTCCTCTGGCGCCACTTAGTATCTGTAAGCTATCTGGTGTATTGAGTCATGTTGGTCATAGCGATGTGAGTGTTGTAGCGATTTGTGCTGTAACCTGCACTGCTTTCTACGATGTAACAAATTGTTATTACCGATTACAAGTACGAATATATGCCTCGTTTGGGTCATGTTGTGCTTTCCAGAAAGTAGTCGCGTCCTGCTTTCCAGAGAGTTGTCACGTCCTGCTTTCCAAAGAGTGGCCACTTCGTGCTTTCCAGAGAGTGGCCACTTCCTACTTTCTAGAGAGTGGTCACGTCCTGCTTTCCACACTGTGTGGTCACGCCTCCTTTCCACACAGTGGCCCATTCGTGCCCCCAACGCTATATATGGATGCTTTAGCTACCATTCACCTCACTCTTCTCTTCCTCTTCTCCTTTCTTCCAGAGTAAAACAGTATGTCTTCGGCCTCATCTAACTTTTGAGTGAGCAGAGAATTACAATCACTACGGCAGCACCTGGTTTGCCCTCGTTGCAGGGATCCGGCGAATGTGTTTACCTCTCATATGCCAATGAATCTGTCCCGAGTGTTCATGAAGTGTTCAAATATTACGGTAACTTGTGCAAAATCAGCACGAATGAATTGCATTGTAGATACCAGGTTTTCTTGCTTTCATTTGAAGCTATAATTCTTTTGTAGAACACAACATGTCGGTTTTGGCAGTGGGCTGATGAAGCTATCCCAGTGGTTCGAGATATTACAATGCAAACTGCTGCTTTGCAAGAAGACTCCCGTGGTGTTTGTGCAATTCGTGCAGTGGCTCGAGCGTTCGATCAATCAATGCAAAATGAAGAGAACAGACTTAAAAGACTGGATGAGAGAATGGAAAGAGTTGAGAAAATGCTTCAGAAATTAGTTAAGATAGTTAGTTTTGTGGTCTTTCTTCTATTATATGTTATTCTTGCCAAGTAGAACGTCAGTTCTAATGAGATTGTACTGTCCACTCTTTATCTATGCATCGCAGTTCTTGATGAATGAGAATAAAATTGTTCTATCGAGATGATAACGGCACAAGTATCCAATTACAATCCAATTACTACACTCGCTTGGATTATAAATCACTAACTGAAGTACAAGTTACAATATATAATAGACTTCTAATGTTACTATCGCCACGCCGGTGTTCACCGCTCTCGTAGTAGGACCTCAGAGTGGCTTCCGTGCCATGTTCTCGCCATAGGTCTCCGATTTAACTGCTCTCTGAGAACATTAGCGTATTAGGTGACCGTGGGTTATGCCGTAGGTCATAGCGAGCCTCCTTAACCGTCGTGTCGTCGTACCGGGGGGGGGATCACCTGCAGGAGTGGCGTTGAGAACATCTCGGTGATCCAAGCAGTAGTAGGATCCATGGAGGGGCACCAACTTGGCTGATCTTGCGGGGTGAACTGGTGAATCGCCGGTACTACCGACCTTGCGGGTGAATCGCCAGTAGTACGGCGTGTAGTCGGACTGATACCATGGGGCCATATCGCCCATTTCAAATTGTCCGAGAGTGTGGGGCTCGACGGGAGAATCTGAGATAACCTCTGCGGTTCCGGGTTGCACATCCGTGCTCTTTGGAATGGCCTCTTCCTGCCTCTGTGACGACAACGGTATCAGCTTAGAGTCCTTTGTGACGATGACAACACCAACAGAGAGTCCTCGCGTGGTAATCATATGGACGACGGCCATTACCACGCCGCTACCGCTGGTCGACTCACTCGGACAGGAAGATGGAGAGGGTGAGGGTACGCGACGATGCTCCGTCCAATGCCTCAAGTCGACATCGGTGGGCCTTCCACAGCTCATGCTATGAACAACGTGCTTAACATCTTCAACAATCATCTTCGTGACTGCATAAAGGCATTCAACTGTGTTGTTCTTACCCCTCTCGATTTCCCGGTGGCCACGGTCCACAATGCTCTGCAAACGATCCAGCTGCATGGTTACTGAACAAACAAAATTTTGTTAGTTAACCCTATTTCAGAGGGTGGTTAATCTACTACGGGCTCAACGTACCGAATCGTCACGGCGTGCTGCATGATGCGGGTCTAGCCCCAAGTCCAAGCATTCGGCGTGGCTATGATCTGCATGTCGGGCCGGGGTCATTAATCTCGCCACAGTGTCAGAGTGTACCACTCCAAATCGTGTCGAAAGTCCCTTCATCGTAAGGTCAGGCCTCCCGCAAAATGCAATCGGGGCCGCTTGCCATGCATCTATCCACTACCGATGCGCCTGGGTTACCATCGCCTTATGGCCCTTCTTCGCTCGCCTAAAGGTGGAACAAAATAAATAAATTATGGTAATGACATAACATATGACTAAAGGACCTACAATATTATTAACCAATGCAATCTACTTACAAGTGATTATGCCTCACAAGCGGTCGCCCTAGAGCAGGGGGATCTCCTGGTGCAGCTGGAACTTCCTCATCACCCGTTGTGGGTTGTAGGGCTCAACCATGTGGGAGAACACCATATGACAAGTTGTCCTCTGGTACGACGCATCCTGGTGGCATAGCAAGCTCAAGCCGTCGGGTGTCGTGCCCTGCACAAAGGCATCTGTCCAAGGAGCCCATATTATGTCGTCCTCGTGCAGGGCCTCGAATTTCTTGTGGAACTCGGGGTATATGCGACGCGCTTTCCCTAGCCCACCCCAAGATTACCACAGCCCATCGGGATCCCATGGTCGGCCTTCCACGGATCTCGCCGTCCGCCCCCACCGTAGAAATGTTGTGTGCGTGGGTAAGGGTGGATCGAGAGCGGAAGTACGGCCATTTGACCGCTGGCGTGCCCACGACCACGCTTGTAAAAGCGCAGACAACCCGAGAGCACGAGCTCGCTCCTGCGCGACACTATGAAGCGCTGCACACAAGTGGTATGTAGCGCCTGATCTGGTGAACCCCAACTGCATCACAAGACGCCTCATCGTCGAGTCCACGATGGACTCCGCAAGGTGAATATAACTGGGTACACCATGTCCCCTGCGTGCTAGGGAACATGACCCACCCAATATAAACAACAAATATGCAATTAGGTGGCATCGAACCACCTCCTCCGTTCGCCATTTGGGCAATGCATGAATCGTCACACCAGCGTGGAACGCCTTAGACCTCTCGGGGATAGGCTGCCTGGCGATGGCGAGACGCGCCTTCTAGTCCGGCGACCTCGGAGGAATGAATCGCGACGGCCTCGCAATGGCAGGCGGTAATGAAGCCGACGTCTTGCAGTGTCACGGTCATCTCCCCCCACCGGAAGTGGAATGTGTGGGTCTCCGACCGCCAACGATCAACCAGGGCAGAAAGAAGGGAGGCATCAATCAGGAGGTTCTGCCCCATGTTCAGCATGCAGGTGAACGCAATCAGCCCAGATTGACATAGCCTCGAAACATATCGTTCGTCCAACGACCAGGTCTCCCTCGGTCCCCGTGTCACCAGAGTTGGCGGCCTATCGCCACCGATCCAAGTGTGACAGCGATGCTGGGTGTCCCATGCCTCCTCAAGTAGGGGTGGTAGAGTACGTGACATTGCTGCAAATAGAGAACAACTAACAATTAGCGAAATCTAAGTACGCACGTAATGCTAAAAATTGCAATAAGAAAAAAAATTAAATACGTACTTAGCTAATCATTTGGAACGCACGCTGCAGCTTATGAGAAATCATCGGCCACACGCGTTCGTTTATATACGCAGAAAACAGATAGTGAATGACATCGTCGAGTCATGATGTGAAGCGATGTGACTTCGACGCGATTTAAATGGTAAAAAAACGAAAATCGAATGCAACCAAACGGCTTTTCGTGGCGACGAGGTCGCTTCACTGCCGCTAAGGCCGCCACTGTAAGGCGGAGAGTCGCCGCTTCCTCGGGGCCGTGGGGTCGTCACGCTCTTGGTACACGCGGTAGGAGCACCGTGCAGAGGCTAGTTTTGCAAATTATGGCGGAAGAGGGCTATTTTTGGAATTAAAAATGGCTACAGGGCCACAAATGCAAAAATTTCGAAAGGGTAGATACCCCGTCTTGTACCTGGGGCATATACGCCACTCGCAGCCACAGTTGCTCTATTTATTAGGGTGTATTTGGTGGGTGAACAAGAGTGAAGGGGTGAGATGGTACAGAATGGATGGGATCGTTCTAGATAGGATGATACATGTATGATGTTTGGTTGGTTATACGGGAAGGTACTCGAATATATTTGGTTGGTTGTATGGGATGATCTAGGATGGTATGAGATGATGTTTGGTTAAGGGGGTAAGGTTGATTTGAGTGAGATTATCTCAATAATATTTTTTTTCTTCCTTTTCTTTTTCTTTCTTCTTTCTTCTTTTTTATCCTTTTCTCTTTTCTCCTTTTCTTTTCTTTTCTTCCGACCGGCAGTCTCTTCTTTTTTTTTCCGATTTCTTCCACCAACACTACTTCTTCTTCATCATCTCCCTTTGCCTCCCAGCGCCCCCCGCCTCCCTAGCGAGCTCCTCCCTTCGCTGCCGCCTCCCCGCCTCCCTAGCATCGTCGTGCCTCCCTTCGCCACTGCCTCCATGCCTCCCAGTGAGCTCCTCCCTTCGCCGCTGCCTCCCCATGTCGTTGCACCTCACTTCTCTCCTTTTCTCTTTCTTCCGAGCCAAACCGGCCCGGATTCGGCCGTGGGCTGTCGGATCCAGCTGCCGCTGTGCCGCCTCAGGCCGCCACCATCGCTGGCTCCCCCTCTTCGCACTAGAACTTGCCTCGGGCCGCCACCTACGCGCTGGCACCGTGTCCTCGCCGCCTACGCACGAGGGTGGACAAGTTCGTTCGACGAATTTTGTAGTATCACGCTATGCAGCATCTCAATGGAATATTCCTCTGTGGTGGATGAGTTCATCTGGGATGAGTCCATCCTATTCACCCATCCAAACACAAGATCCGCCCCAAAAGTTGGATGGGATCATCCCATACACCCTCATCCATCCATCCATCCAAACACACCCTTAATTTCCTCTTGTTGTGAACGATTTGGAAAAGGAGATCGACCATGCGTGCGAGCTGCTTAAATTGGTTTTGGGTGTGGCTTCTCTTGAAGGCGACAAACCTAGTGATGCATGTTTAGGGGCTATTTGGTTTGCTATCCTTGCAAACCAAATCAAATATTTGTAATATCAATAAAAATAAGCTCTTGTTTGATTTGCTACCAAAATTTGATAATGCCTACAAAAATTTGGTATCACCAATGAAATCCAATGTCACACGCGGACAATCCGAGGACGCGAAAATCACTCACCAAGTTTTTTCTAATACCAAAATTTAGCTTGGTCATGATCCAAACATTTGATTTGGTGAATGGGATGGACTCATCCCGGATGAACTCATCCATCACAAAG
Source organism: Phyllostachys edulis (assembly GCA_036346405.1). NCBI lineage: Eukaryota > Viridiplantae > Streptophyta > Magnoliopsida > Poales > Poaceae > Phyllostachys > Phyllostachys edulis. The sequence goes on along the minus strand of CM070557.1, from coordinate 37,959,781 downwards.
GAATATTCCACCGAGATGCTGCATTGCGTGATACGGCAAAATTCGTTGAATGAACTCGTCCACCCTCGTGCGTAGGTGGCGAGGACGCGGCGCCAGCACGCAGGTGGCGGCCCGAGGCAAGGTCCAGCGCGAAGAGGGGGAGCCAGCGATGGTGGCGGCCTGAGGGTTGGATAACATCTATGGGTTTTACAAAAAAAACCTTTTTGGTTTTGAAAAGGATCATGATGTGGGGTTGGATGATGAGATTTGGAGTAGTAGGCTTAGAGTTCTAGGGAATGATAATCTGTTTCTGGTTCAAAATTTCACTGAGGATGAAGTGTGGAAAACTATTAAAGAGTTGCCAGTTAATTTGGCTCCTGGTCTAGATGGTTTCCCTACTTTCTTCTACAAAGAGTTTTGGAGTGTGATTAAGAAGCCTTTCCTTGAGCTGGTCAAGGATTTTAGTAAAGGGGATCTGGATTTGAAGAGACTAAATTTTAGGGTGATGACTTTAATTTCTAAACCCAAAGAGGCTAATAGCTTTAAACAATATAGACCTATTTGTTTGCTGAATGTCAGCTTTAAAATTCTGACAAAGCTTTTAGCTAACAGATTGGGGGTAATTGCAGATAAAATTGTTAATGACAACCAATCTACTTTTATCACAGGCAGAAACATTCTGGATAGGGTGGTGGCCCTTCATGAAATTGTTCATGAGATTAGATGTTCTAAGAGGAAACACTACCACAAAAAGGCTAAAACTGGACGCCTCATCACAGACGGTTGACCAAAACCGTCTGTATTAAATACAATCACAGGCGGTTTTGGTTTAGTGACCTTCTGTGTTACTAGCTGCGCTAAAAACCATTTGTGAAGAAGTAATATCGTAGACGATTCGTGTTGAAAACCGTCTATGAAGTATCACAGACAATTTTGAACAAGAACTGTTTGTGATATTACTAAACATCACAGACGGTTCTTATTCAGAACCGTCTGTGATACTTCACATACGGTTTTCAACACGAACTGTCTATGACTTCCCGTCCTCATCACAGACAGATTGTATTAAAAACCGTCTATGATAAGTATCTCTGATATTACCATGGCTTGGAATCAGAGAGTCTGCGGCGGAATATGAAGCCATCAAGGCCCTCGCCCTCCTCGTTGCCGGCCAAGGTCTCCTCGCCGAACCGCACTAGGGAATCGAGGGCGGTCGCCGGAGCTCGGCGTGGGGAGGGGAGAGGGAGAGACTGATGGAATACAAGGCTGGGGTGGGTATAATATATAAGGACAGTGCCAAAACATTTCGCCTCCCGCGAAAGCGTTCAAAAATTTCTGCGAATCACATACGGTTTTAAACAAAAACCTTCTGTGATGAGCTAGTATCACAGACAGTTCATATTAAAAACCATTTGTGATAAGTATCTCCCGATTTTACCTGACTCTGTGACTTAAAATGCCTAACTCTGTGATTTTACCATGGCTTGAAATGCCTAACTCTCTGATTTTACCATGGCCATTCGTGCTATGTCATGGTGGCTGTTTGAGAGTCACTTCTAGGATGTTATTTATGATTATAAATGTTATCTCGCTGTTATTTAAACACATAAAAACAGATTTGATAAAATTGCCTTCAATCTATTACATTATTGCAAATGAAATATTGTTTTGTGCTTAAAATGAACCCTATGGCTTCTCCTTGTTCAGCTTGCATGTAGCTATGTATAGGTTTGTTATGCGTAAGTCTTGCGAGTACATTTTTGTGCTCAACTGCATTGCTTAATTATTACAGAGGTGGTTGACCCCCAAGGGGTTAACTGTTGTGAGACTGACTTCATGCAGGACGACTAGCTTGGCAGCCCGGTCGGTTGCTTTGTGGGTAATGGCAAACCGGTTGGCTTTTGTTTCCGCTGCTACTTTATTTAATTACCTTGTCATTTTGGCCGGTCGGCCCTACTTTTGTATTATGAACTTGTATGTCTTTGTGTTGTAAATTTGAAGACTCGGTAATATAATGACTTGTGTATGGAATAGATGCTATATTTTGTAAAGGAGTATGTGTACCGCTCCTGGGAGGTACATACTACTCTGAGGCACGGGATATTTAGTTGGCGATGCTAGGGTCAAATGGATGTCTAAGCATTACGAGTTAAATACCCCGGATTCTCACATGGATGAAGTGTGGAGTATTACTTTTAATAGAAGCTTTGGTAAGGAGGAGGCTTACCAGTGGGAGGATCTGAAAACTTATCTTATGGATATTGATCTTAATAATGATATGGATAAAGTGGTGTGGTGTTTTGAGAAATCTGGGACTTTTTCTGTTAAGTCTTTATATAGACATTTGGTTTTTGGAGGTATGATCTGCAGGAAGATGCAAAAGCTCTGGAAAAGCAATTTGCCTTTGAAAGTCAAAGTCTTTATGTGGTTGTGCTATTAGGACAGAGTCCAAACTCTTGATTAACTTTAAAAAAGGGGTGGAAAGGAGAGAATAATTGTACTTTGTGTGGCGCGGAAGAAACGATTAACCATGTTCTGTTTTTCTGCTTTTTGGCTAAGTTTTTCTGGTCCTATATGACGGAGATGTTGAATTGGGAGAGGAGTCCGTTTTCTTTAGATGATTTCCAAAGGAACTGGTTGGAGAATAGGGGAGCTAATAACTATAATCTTGTCCTGTTTAGTTTTGCAGCTTTCGCTTGGATCATTTGGAAATGTAGGAACATAATGACTTTTGACAAGCATTTTTCTAAGCAACCAATAGAAGTGATCTTCAATTTTCTATCTTGTTTCAACAATGGAGTGTCTTCATAAAAAAGGGTAATAATGATAAGATGGTATGCTTTCTGACGATAGCTGAAGATTGGGCTAAGAACTTTTGTAATTTGGACAGTTCTGTGAACTTCCCTGTAATATCCTAGTTTTAGTTGTGTCTGAATACTAGGTCCAAAACTTTGCTTGTAATTGTTAGCTGATGTTCGCAGCTGGTTTGCTTCTCTTTCTCCGTAAGAACCTTGTTATATGCTTTCTTTTTAAAAAAACTGGGTTTCCTTAAGAAAAAAACAATACTCGACAAGAAGAGCACCTAGCTCCACACTTTCGCTGCTTCTTTTTGTTGGAGCATTACGTACCTACCTGCCATGCATTAAAGAGCAATTGATTGCGAGATCTATGTCCCGGAGGCGAAAATGGGAGGAGGCGGGAGAGCAGATCGTTTCGGCCGCCGCGAGCGGCATAGCCGACCGACCGGACGATCTCCATGGCGCTGGGCAGCTACGTCGAGCTCAAAGCAGGCGTCGACGAGCAGGCAGCAGCTCGATCACCTGGAGTGGCTGTTCCCGGAGATCCGCAGCACCGTCATGGAGGCTGAGCGCTTCCGCATCCAGAACTGGTCGACGCGCCGCTGGCTCTGGCGGCTCCGCGAGGCAAGCCTTGGACGGCGAGGCCACGCTGCGATCCTTCAGGAGGCCAGAAGCCGAGGCGGCGGCAACGAGAAACAAAGCCGGCAGGTACGCCGCGTGGTGGCACGGCGCCAGGCGGATCGTCCGGTCAGCCAAGGCCTTGCTCTTCGGCGACAGGGACGCCGGCAGTCTGAGGCGCAAGCTGCGGATGCTGGCGCTAGCGTCCGCGGGCACCGTCAAGTTCCTCAAGCTGCTCGAGCTGGAAACAGCGCGCGCGAGGCCACAGCCAAAGAAACCGGCCAATCCGGTCCCTGCGCCTCCGCTTATGTCTTTCCGCCGATCGCGAGGTCATCTGAGCAAGAAGAAATCATATGTTCTAGGATTCCAGGCCCTCCGTATTGAGGCTCTGTTTGTTTCGGCTTCAGCTTTAGCTTTTCAGTCAGAAAAGCCGGAAGCCGAAATAAACAAGTTGGCTTTTCAAAGCGGTTTTCTCGAAAGCCGCTTTCTATGTACATATTATGAAGCTCAAAGCCAAAAGCCACCGACAATCAGATTCCGCGGCTTCCCACCACCCCTTCCGCATTTGCCCATCGACTTGTTGGTTATTTACCCTTTTTTGCCATTCCACAAAACCGACACCCCTAGCCCCACCAAGACAGCCCACTTCATGCTCCCTCCTCCCCACGCCGCCCACCTCCTCCTCCTCCCTCAGACGCCTCCTTCTCCTCCCCACCCGCCAAGATGCTTCCTCCTCCCCGGCGCCCTCCTCCCCGGCCACCACCTCCCCCCCCCCTCCTCCTCCTCCCCAGTGCCCTCCTCCTCATTGGTCTCACCCGATCCAGATCTAGATCTCGATCTGGACCTCCCTCCTCCTCCTCCTCCTCCTCCGCGCCACCTCCTCCTGCTCCTCCTCCCAAGGCCTGGCTCCACCTCCTCCTCCATGCCGCGTCTTCCTCGGCCACCGGCCTCCATCCTCCCCTGGCTCTCTCCTCCTCGAGCCACCCATCTCCCATGAGCCACCGCCTCCTCCGCTTCTGCCAGCTGCCTCAAGACGCCGCCTGACCTCCACCTCCTCCCCCATCCTCCTCCGCCGTGGAGGCGCCGGTCTGGCGCCTCGCGTGGCTCCCGCCCTCGTGCGTCCCCAGTGTCTCCTCCGATGCCTTCGTGTTCTTGGGCACACACGGTGACGAGGAGGGCAAGGAGGCTGCAGCGTACTGGGCCGTCGGCGTCAGCAAGGGCGAGGGCGCCAGGGTCAGCGGCGGGGGCGATGGGCCATGGGGGAGCTCGCCATCACCGGGCACGTATGTGCGGTTCTTCTTGGCTCGGGCGCTGCTAGAATGTGCAGCAATGAGTCCTGCAAGAAGAGGATATACCCTCGAGTTGATCCCGTATGATTTGTGCTCTATTCCTGACCTTTGCATAGTGTTTGCAGTTGGCAATGGCATTTGGTGATCTGTACTCACTGTATCCATGTCTCTTTTGGTGTATTGTAGGTTGTGATTATGTTGATCATTGATAAAGAAAATGACCGCACCCTCTTAAGCGGTGCAAATTACCCGTTCTCATTTCTTATTTACAGTTGTTCATATGTATATATTGTGCATATTTTTATGTGCTTGGTTGATTCTTGTCACTAATTTTCTTAATCTGGTATTGGGTGGGGTGAGAAGGAAGAAAGGCATACTTTTGTAGAAAGGCATACTTCTATAGCATGCCAAGTATGGGAACCTGAAAATTTGGGTTTGACCTGTTAGGCATCCAGTAATTACATGTATAAACACTCCTTGTTAGATATAAACCTCAGTGATTCCATTCACTTGTCATTTGTTCGGCTATTTCAGTGTGCTTGCGATCAGTATCATGCAAGAACTCTGAAAGATTTTGCTCATATTTTAGCTGTTCAATGTTTGCATGACAGTAGTACTTTTAGTTATAATATGCATGCAAATTAATGTAGTTGTCCTGTGAATCTGTGATCTTGTTTGGTTTACAAACATCTGAAAAGATGTGTTTGTAATTTGGTTGTAGGATACATCCAAAAATATATTTTTTACATTGTTTACCTCATGTAACCATTTCCACATTTTATGTTATTTTGTTAGGTTCCTGAAGTCAATTTATAGATTCAATGACTTTGTTGTTTTACAAATTATTAGGTTGTTGTTTACAAGTTCAATAATAAATGATGTTTGAAATGCTAATTCTTTTGTTCGTAAGCTGGCCCTGCATTCCAACTGATGTTCTAATGTTTCCTTCTACTGATGAGTGCAGCAAATTTGATAGAAAATAACTAGTTTGAATTATGGTTACTTTTGGTATTACTTTTGCTAGGTATTACTTGTTGTTAAATACAGTCTTGGTTGTGATGTAGGATATTTATCCATGAATCTATGAAAATGTTGACTTGTCTGCTTGTCCATGGAAATCTAGATTATCTTGCTTCTAGTTTGCATAACTGAATACTTGATTTTGATGATGACACACATTCATTCATTTGTTAGTACTTGATGTTGTTTCATTAAGACATTAACAGACTTAAACAAAGTGCCTAACATTGCCGATGCCGGTCCCAAGTCCGGAAAAAAGTGGAGGAGGCATTAATTGTTTGTAATAATTATTTATGTAATTAATGTTTGTAATAATTATTTGTTGTAATAAATGTTTATTGTAATAATTATCGTTAAATACGCTAATCATTGATTCACATGGTGGAAAAATTCGTACAACATACTTCAATTCGGTGCTTGATCAGTTTTATGACTTGGTAAGGTGTACTTGATATCTAGAGGATCAGTGAAACTTACTCAGAAGTAGTTTACAATGACTATGAAGTAACTCTGGATGTCTTAACATCTATAGAAATCTGTTCGGTTACTCTTATTATAACATTATTGTCAATGTCTCGTCAATTGCGTTAGTCGTCAAATGTTGTTAAATATTGTTAAATATCGTCAAATATGGTTAAATATCGTTAAATATAGTCAAATGTTGTCAAATGCCGTTAAATATTGTTAAATATCGTTAAATGTCGTCAAGTATTGTCAAATATCGTTAAATGTCGTCAAATATAGTCAAATGTCGTCAAATATCGTTAAATGTCGTCAAATGCCATTAAATATCGTCAAATGGTGTTAAATATTGTTAAATATTGTCAAATGTCGTCAAATGTCATTAAATGTTGTTAATTACGTTAAACGGCATCAAATAAGTCATTACTGTCCTCAGGGGCATTTCCGACATTTCACATCTCGGAAGCTGCAGACAGCCTACCTAAAAGCCGAACTACCAAACACTAAATCGTAAAAGCTCAAATTGCTTAGCCCACAAATGAAAAGCTGCAGAAGATACCAAAGTTGTTTTTTTAAAAGCACAACCGAAACAAACAGGGCCTGAGTTGTATACACCAACCAGTTCACTCAAAATCTTAAGGTGATCAGGAAAGACGGATAATTCAATTATATTTCAACACTCATCCTCATGTATAGACTTTTTAAGCCTAAGACATGAAATAGAAGTATGCTGCAATTATTATTATTTAATTGTGTCAATCGGACCTTGAACTCAAGATTTTCTGACTCTGATACTATATTGAGTTGCATGCACCAATCAATTTACTGAAAAACTTATGCTGATCGAAAAGACAGACAGTTCACTTATATTTCAACGCTCCGCCTCCGACCATGCCACCGGGAGAAGACAGCTGTAATGACGTGACCGATTATGACCGCCGCGAGAGCGCACGAAGAGCTCGAGCTCACCGGGCAAGGCGGCTCAGAAGCCCTACGAAGATGGCTATCAGGGTCAGGATTACCCACGACAACGAGGCTTTGGTAGTGCTGGCTGGTCGAAACTCCAGTACGAGGCCGTGTTGATTCAAAAGGACTTTTGTGGAGCTGTGGTACCGTACCACAGTGTAGCAAGGTCATTCTTGTGGATACGAACCAAATGCAAGTTGTGTTTCGTCCAACTTGCCAAACTGAAAGTTCAACTGGTTGTGTTGTTGTAAACTTGATCAACAGGTAATCCTTTTTCGACCCATAAATGCAGGGTTTTGATAGGTTTAAGCTGACTGTTTTGTTGGCAGTTGGATTGTCGTCACGATCGGTGCGGCTCTGGTTGGACGGAACTTGTTGGGGGAGCGAATTTACTTGCCGGAGAAATATCAGAAAAGATTGATGAATTGCTAAAGTTGATTGTGGTAAGGTGCTGTATGAAGTACTTCAGAAACAATGTTTCCGGGACAGTGCTACTGCATTTAGCTCAAAGGTTACATACTTTTCCTCTTAACCAGGGCGGAGCCAGCAGCCCTTTAGGCCTAGTACTTGCCCAGGTTTTGCTTCGCTCGAGCGACCGTGGACTTGAGAGATGAGCAAGCGGCCGTGGACTCATGGCATGGCCATAGCCGTGGGCTTGTCCAGGCTTTGGAGGGCAGCTGGCTCCGCTACTGCTCTGAACTTATGGCCATATACACCGTGTGGAATGCAGGAATTTCGCATTAAATAATTTAATTCCTGCATAAATCTAGGGAAATTTCTAGGTTGCAATTTTCAAACTAGACTTGTTCGTGGACAATCCGGTCCGAAGCCTACAAAAAGCCCGACAATGGCAATAAAATAATACAAAACTATTTTTATTCTCTAAATGAATCAAATACTAATTATTATTCAAGAAGAATTAAAATAATATTATTTTATTGAAAAACGCAATTTACGGGCCGGGCCAGGCTCGGGCTTGCCCAATCAAGGCCAGGCTTTTGTAGGTCCAACCCGGGGTTTGAGCAGGTCTATTCCAAATAGGGTCATGCACACAACACCGTATATGTTGGAAATATGGATAATATTTTAATTCTAGATTTTATTATGAGACAAAGTTTATATAAAACTAGAGATGCATAAAAAAAAATACTAACAACAGACAACTCATTGCACTTTTAAACATACACAATAATATGATTATCACTGAATAGATTGGTCGCACAACCAACTTACAGTCGGACGTAATGAAGAATAGGAAGCAGCGTAGACTCGAAGCAGCATAGCGAGCGGTTGCGCAAATAGGCTGCCTGGAAACCTTATTGTCGCCCTGTGCAGGTGAACTTCAAGACAATAGTTTGGAGACACCCGCTCATCCTCCTTCCTGGTGCACGCCGAGGAGAAGGGACGGTTTGGTTCGACAGCATAACTCTCCAGTACAGTAGAACAGAGAGGAAGAAGAAAAAAAAATAAAAGTGTATCAAAATCTACTCAGATTTGGGCATCTCTAGATCTTTTAAAGGTCGAGACAATTACTCTCTAGTAACTACATAATAAAGCACATATTAAACCACTGGTAACTGTTAATTCAAAACCAATTAATGGTAATTAAGAAGTGTTTATCAGATCCTGATTACACACTAGTCTACAGTTTCGACCAATATATTTCGACCACACTGGTCTATGGACCCGACCACTATTTTTCGACCACTGTGTTTCGACTACTTTATTTCGACCACAGTGTTTCGACCACACTGGTCTATGGCTTCGACCATATTATTTCGACCACACTGATATATGGCTTTGACGAGGATATAATAATCCACATTTAATCATTTATCTATAATTCATATTATAGATAATAATGACGTCATATAACTCTTGAATATACCCCTTAATAGCCATAAGGGAGAAGCTGTAGGTCGTAAGTTCTTCTACGACCACCCCATAGTTGTAAGTCCTATGACTACTCCATGATCGTAAGTCCTTCTACGATCAGCCTATGGTCGTAAGCTCTTCTACGACCACCTCCTGGTTGTAAGCGCTTCTACGACCAGTCTCTAATCGATAGGGCTCGTAGACATGTGGGCCTAGTCGATCAGGGAATCTTCTGTACCGTATCCAAGGATATGAGCAATCAATTACGCTGTTATTCTCTGGAATAATAGCACGATTTAAACTCTCTGTTATGGTGTTAGCTGTCTGACAACATGGGAACGTTACTACTCCCACAATAACCTCCAGTAACGGCTCCACAATCTGGAACATTAAGGCAGCCTTTAGACTGGAGGCACAACGGTGCACTTCGAGGACTGTATAAAAGGCAGAATCATCGGGACAATCGGGGAGAGCCGAGAGCAATCAGAGATACAATACTCCAGTCTTTCTTTTGATCTTGTAATCCAGCAATACTCAATACATACACACAGGAACAGGGTTGTTATTCTCTCAGAAGAAGGCCCGAAGCTGTATAAAAATCCCTGTGTCTCCCTCTCTGCGTGATTTTGAGCCTAGAGGAACCCTCGAATCAAACAATCTTTACGTAAGTTTGGTTCTAAAACACCGACAGGCTTCAACCACATTATTTTGACCATTAAATTTCGACCACACTGGTCTATGGCTTCGACCATGTTATTTCGAGAGAGAGAAATGCACAGTTAGCAAAAGAAATGTGTATTAAGTTCACAGCACGTTCACGGTCGCGCGTCGCTTCGCCCACTTTATTTCGATCACATTGGTATATAGTTTCGACTACATTATTTCGAGAGAGAGAGAGAAATGTACAGTTAGCAAAAGAAAGGTGGACTAAGTTCACGACACGTTCACGGTCGCGCGTCACACGATTGCCATGCGAATACACGCACGCGCGTGCGCACACTTTAGCTATAGTTCTCATGTCATCTCATATCATGTGTCACATGTTTCAATGAATGATAAGGATTCCACCTTATAAATTGCTCTACCACCATTTGACTAGGCAATATAGGACTAAACCATACATGCTTTAGAATTTCAGGAATGAATCCGCCTTTACACTTGTGGGCCTAATTCTAACAGTATATGGCTAGTATTAAAACATGAACATGCAGAAGAAAATAAGCAGGAACCGATGGGAAAATTCAGTGCCAAAAAGGATTAATTCCTTCTTGGCACTTTGCATTGGCAATTTTGGCAGCTGATGTCCTGCTTGGCTTCACCAGACTGAACTTGCCATACTCTCAAAAGAAAACAAAAATGAGGCAGGCAGGCAGCCTTGAAGTTGCAAGCTGGATCTGTCGCTGATGTTTTTGCAGATCCCATCATCAATGTATACATGGTGCGGTGAAACCAAGGAGACAAATTAACGCAACAGGCCACATTTCTTGATTAATTTGTTGAGGATAGCCAGACGGTCTTGTGAATTGTGATCAACCTCACTCCAGCTAGCTTGCAGACAAGATGTGTCAATAGCTAGCTCGCAGTTTCGATTACTCTAAAAACTTTGCTTGATCTACACCATATCCATCTCCAATATTTGTTTTGAGTTATGATTGACGACTATACTACTCTGGTCGATGTCTGTAGAATTTTGAGTTATGATTGACGACTATACTACTCTGGTCGATGTCTGTAGAAGCAGCACGGCATTTTGAAAGTTCTATGTTACTTCCACTAGTCTCTAATATTTCCTAATTTTTAATAGTTACAACTTGCCTTATTTGAGCTTCTCTATTTCAAGTTTTAACATAATTTGTATGGTAGCACTAATTTCAATTCCATCACCATTTATATTTAGATAAATCACAGTTCATTAACATTAATTGCCACTGTCGGACTAAACCATCTTGTGTAGCATATATCATCAAACATAAACAGTGAGTTGCACTTACAGTTTGGAGCTCAATTTTATCTCACTTTTAGTTCATAAGTCCGCAGGTCTCGTATCATCCATGGTCGGGACCATGTTGGTATTTAGGGGTTGTTTGGATTGGTGCCCTAGTGAGTTAAACCAAATTTTGGTAATATAAAAATCTAGACAATGCTAAAATATAGGCAAAAAAAGTAGTGGACTAGTGTTTGGTTTGGCACCAATATGGACAAAAATTTGATAATGCCAATTTTTCTGTTTCAAATGAGTTCTAGTTGAATGCAAATAGTGATATTAATTACATGGTTATATTGATTTACCTGTTTCAAATGATTATATTTTCTAAACCGAGTATCCGATTTGCGATCCGTTTGAACCGTTATGTTCCTTGTCATTTTATCAACAAAACAAGACCCAAGTTGATATATTTTGGGGCAAAAGAAAATTGATGTCATGTGGGACCCACGAGCAATACCGAAATTGACTAATATGTCCCTATTCACATCCAACGAAATGATGCCACCTAGCAAACTCATGGGCTAGTTGTCCTGCCAATTTTTTGACCACCCAAACTTTGCCTGGGAATTGTGAAGAAAAAAATTGGCTTTACTAAATTTTCGTTGGTAGTACCAAAATTTGGCAACAAACCAAATCCTAGCTAAATTTTATGGGCATTACTAATATTTGGCGTTGCCAAGATTTTCAAGTGTATGCCACATATAGGAACCAAAACAAAGACTGACCAAATTTTTTAGATATTACCAAATTTTGGTACGACAAGTTAGGGTAAAGATTCAGGGACGCCGCCCCGCCATGTCCGCTGCCCGCAGCCCTCCGTGGACGCCAGTGTGTTTTCTACTAATTTCATTCAAATTTCTATGTTCAAAATTTATTTGAAAGTATCAGCTGAGATTTTTCCAAAATTTCGATTTACGTTACCAAGAAGAATCGGAATCAGGTGACCCCATAATCAAAACCCTGTCACTTAAAGCAAAATCACCAGTTGAAAGATCACTGTCAATATGCAATTGAACCAACTACACAATATATCAATTGACAGGAATGTAAATAGTGACCGAAAATAATCAGAGTGAATCACAGTGAGCAGAAGGTACCAACCGAATGGAACAAAGTGACAAGACAAATAGAGATTACATGACACAGTAGGAAAAACAGCAAGGAATTCCTAGCTCAAGACCAATTTATATCCAATTGTTGTATTCAATTCTCACAATGACCCCAACTCCTCGTCGAGCATTAATCCGAGCCCGCAACATTACTAAGCAATATCTCCTAGTACTAGATTCAATCAAATCAACACAATTTGAAACTTCTACTAGCACATCACATATGCAAAGTAATACAAAAAAAACTCACGATGTGGATGGCACTCAAAGCCACCGAGTAGAAAAATCGGGCAAGGCACGCGAAATGCGCTGTCTCAGAAAGCCAATCGTCCTACTTTGCCGCTAAGAACAGATGAGGTTGACGGAGATACAATGCCACTCTTCACAATTCGTGACACACCGAAAGATGAAGTCGAGGTACAGAGAATGTCACGCAAGAATCACACCATAGTGCACCGGACAAATGCACTCAAGAAGCACCAAACACCAAAACCGAAGCCCTAATTCCACACAAGATGAAGCCAAAGCCGACCGGTTCCCACCTCCAATCGGCGCAAATCCAAGCCCTCACCGCACCTCAATAGAGAAGAGGAAGCAAGAGGAAAAAAAACGAGATGTGCAAGGAGGAGGGGAATCCAGTCCTCTCCGCTGACGGCGCCTTGTCCAACCACGGAGGCGCATCGGCTCTCAAAGCCCCAAAATCCGAAGCCAAATCGAGGAAGAAGATGAACCAAAAATTGGGGAGAAAGCTCACTCTTTTCGGGTCAAGGAAGAGGAGGAGAGAAGCCGCCTTAAGAAGGAGGAGTGAGCAACATGGTGGTAGCTAATCGGTCACCCGGCGCCGGGCGCCAATGCCTTGATCTGCGCTCGCGTCGGGAGCTGTCCAGGCCACACACGCGAAGGAGAAAGGGTTGGGGACTCTGTCTCAAACCTTATCTCATCTCCTTCTATCAGTGGGGCCCACCTTCTTATTTTCCTTTTCCTTTTTCGATTTCTTCTTTTCTCAATTGAGAAATTACCAAATGACCCTCAAATATACAGAAAAAAAACATCATTAAATTGCACGCGCACCCTAAATTTATCAACAAAGCTTCACAAACCATATGCCTTGCATTAATCATTTAATCAACGGAGGGAGTAGTATAACTCTCAATTTCAATCGCTAAGTACACTGCATTTACACGAACTTCATAAGCAACCAAAAAAGTTTCTCTTCTCTCAGCTGCTCATGAACAAGTTTATCTTCTCTAAATGCTTAAGGGAAATTAACTGAAGAAGGGCTTCTGTTCTGTATATCAGCATTCATATTTTATTCCGACGACCTCCTAATTAAGCAAACCAAAGCAAGAAATGGGAGCTACTTGTAAGAAGGGTGAAGCCACTGAACTAATGGACATCACATCACGTAAGCTGTCATCTGAATTAACCCACTTAATTTTCTCTAGCTGCACACCTAACCTAAGCCACTTATAGTGTGCGGTGGGCCGTGGGCTTTTTCAGGTTGGGCACCAAAGGCACTCTCGGCAGTGGAGTCATGGAGTGCAAACAAGTCTAATTAATTAGCGCACCTATATCTCACGTCGGTCTCCAGTCTAACAACCATGAACTCATTGCATCACACTTGAATCGTCAAACAAGTCTAATTAATTAGTGCGCCTATATCTCACCTCGGTCTCCAGTCTTAACAACCACTAACTCATTGCATCACATATTGCATCACACTTGAATCGTCGACAGATTGCATCGCTTACGACGTCAAGTTGGATTAACATTCTACACCTATCTTTCTGTTCGGTCGCATGTCCGGTCTCTTTTCCAAGCAGAGGGGCCGACTTTCAACTGCTCAATCTTAACGTAGGAAGACCAATTTTGCTAGCTCTAATTTCTCTGCTACCGAGACGGTTTGTCTAGCACGGCACAGCATGCATGCGGGACAGCGGGATGCTCTGGCGGTAATCTTTTTGAGTTTTTGGCTCATTTAGTTTGTTTTTAAAGCGAAATAATAAAAATAGCCTCTATGAATGGAATGATAAAAATAACACCACTATCGCTCGGAAATGTCATGACTAGAAGGTCGCCACGTATTATATCGCGCTTTGGGTGCGCGGCAGACCCCGCCACGACGTTTTTGCACGGTAAAAGTGCAATTTTTGTAATTTTATTAGCGACGGGGCTATTTTTACTATTTTGCTAAAAAAAACTCAATCTTTTCGGCTTGAGCTAGAAGTATGCACAGTTGAAGTCTGCTGTTGCAACAGTAGCAGCTCACTGCCGGAGGAATCTTCCCCTCTTTTTATCGCATGACGCATGGCGCGTACTCCCTGGAAGCAGGCGAAGGGCAGGATCTGGAACAGTCAAAGAAGAAATGAGTGGCTTCACCAGTCACCACCCACGCATGCGAGGCCGAGGCGAACCCTGCATGCTGTGATGGGCTAAACAGAGAAGAAGATAAGACTCGTATTGCCTTCCCCAAATACGCATCTAGCTCTTTCGATCCTTCCCTTCCTTTTGCACCACTGATCGTGTTCCTACTACGCGAGTACACCAACATGAGCATACTGATCTTGGTTGCAGACAGCTAGCTGCTCGCTCGTGTTGACCGACCACGCACAATCGTTTACCTCCTCGCCAGCCCTTGGAAACCTCCGTCCACTTAAACCCGCGCGTCCAATCTCGTCGTCACTTGTCCATCAACGTGAATGCGCGCATGCCATCAATGAATATATCCAACAGCCTACCACTGGGAGCAGTGGCGGAACTAGAAATTAGATGATAGGAATACACAATTCATACTTACAATTCTATGGTTTATACAATGATTTCATAACATTATAAATCGAACACATATGTTCTAAATTTGTCAAAAGCATAATGCAAATAGTTCAGATAAGGTCTTAGATGAATAGAAAATTACAAAATATGTAACTATAAAGTATACAGGTCATTTGGTCACAGAAATTTGTACAAGTTTTGAAGCACAAGAAAAACACAGTTTAAATCTGAGCACAACAGTAAGCACGACGCCAAGGAGAGACAAAAAAAGGGGGAATCTTAGCTCGAGAGAATATGTAAAATGCAACTGTAAACTACCCAACAAAAGAAGCACTACAAGTTGTCCAAGATTATAGGTCAAATCACATGTTAGTGAACAACAATTAAATGACCACCACTATTTTGTTTAGCATCACACAAGAAGAAATATGAAGGAGAATTATACAAGAATCTGAATTGGGTGTAGGCATTTTGAATCAAGCTCAAAACAAGGGATCTGACAATTCTAATATCTAAAGTTACCCAGGTAATTTCGGCTACTGGCCATTGCGGATTAGTGAACATACAGAAAGTTACTTCTAGAATCTAGATACAGGATCAGCTCAAACCTCAAAGACAACGCAACTTACTCAGTACTCACAGCTCGGCGCCTCGGCTGAGAGATGTACTCGAAGTCTCGAACTCAATGCGTGAGCCGCGAGGTCCTGCTTTTGTGCTCTGCCATTGACCAGACACCAGCAACAAAAAAGAGCAAACTCAAAGCCTACCAGCCCCGTCTGGCCATCCCCGTCCCCTATGTCCCGGGGCTCTCGGCTCCCAAGTCCCACGCCGTGTCGGTGCTGCGCTGCCTCCTGCTCACGCGTTGGGTGCCGCGCTGCCTCTTGCTCGTGCGTCGTGCATCTGCCCTCCAACAACGCGTCGCCGACCGCCTGCTCCCACGCCGGCACACCGCGCCGCCTGCTTCCCTGGTCCTCGCATTGGGGAATTGGGGAGGACTGAGGAGAGATTAGGGTTTGGGATTACGGAGGTTAGGAGGAGAGGATTTCCGGATGCCAATTGGAGTACTGTAGCAGACCGCTGCACAAAACCTTGCAGATAGGTTACTACTGTTTGAATTATGCTGTAGCGATCGAGCTCATCCGTCCGTATTCCATCTAACGGCTGAGAAGCGTTAATACAAAGAGCATTGTAGGTCTCTTCCGTTGCTAGTTGCAACAGTGAAGGATCCCGATCCTACTCTTTGGCTAGGCTTTCTTCCTGCATGTCTTTCTGTCTTCTGTCTACAAAAGAGAGTAGAGGCTTAGAGCAGAGCAGAGCATGCACGTGTGGTATTCATTTTAGTATCAATAAGATCATAATATCCTCCTGGTTAAATGGAGGCAGAAAGGGGCGCCGGGGAGGATGTCCACGTCGATGCTTTTTTACTTGGCCGTCGGATGTTTCTCGTGTTGTTGTGGTCGTCGGATTCCATCCAACGTTGTGATCGCATGCGTTGCCTCCTTTCTTTTTCCTCGCCCATATCGTCTCTCCATCATGAGTTGCCTCCTTTCCTTTCATCTTTATCCCCTCGCCTCCTCTGACCTGCCGTTGCCGCCTCTCCCCGCACGCCGCCTTCCTCTCCCGTCCTCTCTTCTCCCCTTGTCTCCTCCCATTCGAGCGTTGTTGCCTCTCCCCGAGCATTGGTGGCGGTTGATTTCAACAGCACCATCGCCTCCCTCTACTCTCCCTCCTTCTGTCCTCCATCTCGGCCTCCTCCCAGACTCCCCACACCGTCCTCCTCCCAGCGCTTCCTCCTTGCGCCGCGTGCGTGATGGGTAGTGATTTTCTTCTTTATTGCACCGAGGTTGCCTCCTCTTCCCTCCCTCTCCCCGCGCATCGCCATCGGTGGTTCCGGTAGCGCCACTGCCTCCCTCTCCTCTCCCTCCTCTTTCCTCCTCCATCCCAATTGGGAGGCCGCGAGGATTACTGAATTAAACTTGGTTGGGGTATAACTCTTTAGTTGGGATTACAATCTAGTGCTATTCTGTGGTTTTTTAAGGGTGTGTTTTTGTTTGATGAATCTGAATCCATGTTATGCAGAAAATGGAAAGCTCACTAGATTGTAACTCTATTATTTTTGGTAGTGTAGTAAGTCGACGGGATTTTCTTTGTTAGTTCGGTGTTTTTGTGGTTTTCTTCTTGCCATGAAAGTAACCTTAGCATTTGTTTCACAGGATGTGCATTTTTCAGGGGTAAGATCGTTGATGTGCTCGACAGCTGTGGCCTGAGGAGCATCCAGGTCATTGTTGTCACCGACAACGAGTGCATCTTGGGGCCTGGAGATCTGGGTTGTCAGGTATGATAAATTAGCACCTTCCACATGTTGGTTTTGTTGCCTATTTTCTTGAAAGACTCTGCTTATGTCTGTTGTGGTGATTCTGTACAGGGAATGGGGGTTGCTATTGCCAAACATTCTCTTTACACCACCCTCGAAGGACTTCACCCGTCAGCTGTAAGTGTTGTTGTTACAACATTTCCCTTTTCTTCTGAAAGCAAGAATGGATCAAAGTCAATAGGCTATTTTGCTAACTACAAATGATTATGCTGCAGTGCCGATTACAATTGATGTCTGTATGAGTAATGAGAAATTGCTGAAGAGCCCTACATTGGACTTCAGCAACGATATGCGACCGACGATGTAGGGATACAGGTAGGCTACACTAGCTGGTAATTAAAAAATTCTACTACGTAAACTAGAAAGACATGCAAGCAAGAGATCATAGATCGTTACCACTAGAAGCGCAGCGCAGCGAAAGAAGAGTTGGAGCAGTCTGATCCAACGTTGAGAGCGTCGATGAAGTGGTCGTAGTCGATCGTCCAACGTCCTCGGTACTGATCATCTCTTTTAGCAGCCTATTGCATTCCTTGTGAAGGTCGTGGATCGTCCTCGTTCAACACAACAGCAATCGCAGCAGCGCCTCTACGGTATCCACACGTCCAGGGATGAAACACCATACGCCGGTGTGCTAGCACCAACTTATACGGTAGGGCCCTCGAGAAGATGGCGACTAGGGTTTTGGTGGTGCAACTCACTTCATCTATCCCAACAGTCTCATGCATCCCCTTATAAAGAGTCCATGACGGATCCTATCCGAACTCGTTTATTCCAACCCGTTAAGTGTGTGACCCTATAGGTTCATGTGTAATCGGTTGCGACTCGGAAAGTTTTTTCTGACCACGAGTCGTTAGCGGTTCCTAGCAGGACATAATAATTCCCGAATACACATAAATTATATACTTTAATGCAATATGATCTACGACTAGGTTCTTATCACTTACGACCCGCTCGTATATCTATATGATCAGTTCATATATAGTCACGACCAATTAGTGATTATGTTCGACCAGTCTATGACTAGCTCATATCTCCAAACGATCAGTCCGTATCTGGTCAAACTGAACGACATTCTTGTGTATTCTCCCTTTGCCTCATGATATCTGGTTGAACTCCAGGTGAGATATTCATCCATGGACTGTTCAATACTTTCTCGATCAAGTGAGGGATTACTTCATGTGGTCGACTCTTCGACCACTAGTGGCATGGCTATGCACTTTCTTTATCTGACCACATTGAGGGGCCCAGAGATGTCTCTCCTGTTATGTTAGGAGTGCCAATCCCATATGCGACCAGTCACATTCCTTCGCATGTTTCATAGCATACCCGAAAGCTACCTTTATAACTACCCAGTTGCGGAGTAGCATTTGGCAACCCCTAATGTACTATTACACATGTAGGAAACCATGCTGATCTCAGGTCTAAGGATTATACATCATCATTGCTTGAGACTAACTGATGACATATAAAATCATAACAATCTCAATAGTGTCTTAAGGTGGGTCAATCCAACACCATCTTCTCTACCATGTATTCACATTATTGATTCGATATCCCTATATCCATGATCGGTGAAACATGTTCATCAAT
Source organism: Phyllostachys edulis (assembly GCA_036346405.1). Lineage (NCBI taxonomy): Eukaryota > Viridiplantae > Streptophyta > Magnoliopsida > Poales > Poaceae > Phyllostachys > Phyllostachys edulis. The sequence goes on along the minus strand of CM070557.1, from coordinate 37,940,942 downwards.
CAATACATGAGCTGGTCGATAAGTCACTAGTGTTTCGACCAGTGATACATTTGGAATGACATCATATAAGTTAAAGAGCTTCACCAACAAGTCACATACTTGTTAATCTTTATAGCTGATAATTCATTCAGGGAACATAATAACATTTATTATATAACACATAAATATAGACATGATACAATTATCTCTATGATTGCCTCTAGGGCATATCACCAACAGGCGAGGTATGCCACTGGCTGCAATCTACATAGCTCACCTCTGTAGTTGGTGAATTGGCATGTTCTTTTGAATAATAGATGTGATTTGTGTGCTTCATGGTTTCCAGGAACACCATGAGCTTCTTGAAGAGTTAGTGACTGCAATTAAGCAAAACTACGGAGAGAAAGTCCCTGTCCAAGTGAGTCAGAGTGGACTAATTTGTTATATCCCAACCGGGCTGCTCATGGTGCATGGCTTCAAAGACTAGCTATGATTGTCTCAGGTTTACTTTAGTAGTTCCCAGCAAGTGGTGCTGCCTCATCAATTCCCAATGCTAGATATTGACATGGAGTGCTCTCCCTGACGAAAACAGAATATGTTCTCATTCTTTGTTATTATTGTTTCGCTCTTGAGCTGAATCTCATAGCCGGTTCATTAGTAAGACTATTTATCGATTGACACTTTATGCTCAAATGTCGTGTCTTGCCTTTGTTTTCATGCTTATATTTGGATAACCCTGCTCTAATATTTGAATGAATAAATCTTGAAACAAGACTTGAATGAATGACTTAATGTGGTTTGCATGTGACATATAATTGAAAAGTAGGTGAGTTCGTTTAATAAGCTTCGTACTTCAATAATTTGCTGTCTTTGCCATTATATATGCTCTTTCCTTTTTGTGCGATGTAAAATTAAGGTGACCTAATATGTTTAGCTTTTTTTTTATCAGACACTGTGCTCGGTTCGAACCATGAATATAAGACATGAAAACTGCAAAAAGATCTCATGCTCATGAGCAGGCACAAAGTTTAGGTAATACTTCGCTAGCTGTATATTATTTAATTGATTTTTTTGCCCTTCTATATGGCCCTCCCCCGTCCCCCTTCCACTACCGGCGGTGGCCTCGCCACGCTGCCCTTTCTTCCCCACCACCCCACCTCATTCCTTGTATCTCGTGCTTAACCTGGCTAAAAACACAAATTATTTTTCCTTAGGTATAATTTACCAGCTTTCAAAATTTTTCCCATACTGATTTTGCCTTTTGATTTATTCTTAAATGTTTGATGCACATTTTAGGTACCTGTAATGGTGGACTTGAGGTTAATAAGTTGCAAATTTGTATGCATCTTTAGGGCTAATGTGACGGTGCGGCATGAACTTCACACTCTTGCTTCTGATCATTCATGCACTCGCTTGGATTTCGGCATTGCTGGAACCGGTCTTATGTAAGCCATCTGATGCTATGATCATTATCATGTTAGTCAAAATAGGCTCTGGTAACAAAATTAGGTAGAAATGTTACTTATGAAATTATATAGTTTATACGAGCGTCGGAAGGGCTGAAGGGGCATAATATTTTGAATACTAAGATTGTTTATATGATTTTGTTTATCTATAAATTATTGGAATGCAATAATGTGCTAATAGGGTTACATCTGCTACTTTGTTCAAATGCTTGCCTTATTTGGTAAAATGGCTATTGAAATTGTAGTTTGAGCATTGATAAAATCCTTGTTTTTCGTAGCCTTTTCTTTATTGTTTCTAACATTTGACAATGCTTGTTATCAGGTATGAAAGAGATGACCATGTTGGTGTCTACAAAGAGAACTGCCCGGAGGTTATAGACAAGGCAGGGAGGTTGTTGGGCTACTCGCCAAATACATTTTTCACCATCCATGCAGACAAAGAGGATGGCACACCACTAGATGGTGGTTCTTTTGCTCCTCCTTTCCCCTCCCCAATCACTATGAGGAGTGCACTGGCTTGCTACGTTGCTCTTCCAAACTCACCGAAGAAGGTGACCATCTTAGTAGTTTACAACACTACAAGAGTTTCTGAAAAGTTAATTCAAGTATCTCTAACTTAAAATGCTACATATGATTTGTACACTGGTTTGGTTGCATTAGCTACTTATGCTTCAGATCTTGTTGAGGCAGACCGTCTAAGGTTCTTGGCCTCTCTTGCTGGGAAGGTCAGTTTCTCTCTTAGAGATCTGTATGAGCTTTCTTTATTCTATGGAATACCTAGGCTAAAGTCTTAACACGCTTATATTCACGATGCAGGATGAGTACGCTCAATTGGTTGTTGCGAGTCAAAGGAGCCTGTTGGAAGTCATGGCAGGGTTGGTACTGTCTGGCGAGGTTGCATGCCTCTAGCAGCTGACCACCTTCACCATTCCTGTCTATGGGTGGTTTGGCTATACAGTCCTTCAGGATTATGTGATGCTCTTATAAAACTTTTCGGTAGTCTCCCGCCTTGACCTCGCACTAAACTATGAACGTGTGAGTACACCTCTCTAATGTGGAAATACACTACTAAAGTGGCATGCTAGCAAGTTGATGCCACAAAAACACTTTTGGAGTTCAGTAGAGTCTTTCTATATTTGTGATACTAATATATAACGATTAAGAATAGTTAAGGGTGGTCACATAACACTATTTTCATTAAAGGAGGGAGGAGAGGGACTGGAAGAAGCAAATGTAGACATGAATGGTATTTATTAAATTAGATTCTTATTTTGGTGCTGTGGTTACATGTTTTGCAATGTTGCCTAGGCACAAATGTGAGTGTTTTGGACATCGGCATGTATTTAGGTGTTTAATGTGGCATGCGGAATAGAGAGGGTCTCAAGGATGCAATGGCACAAGGTAGAAAAGAACCATCGAGAAAGCATATTGTGCAAACATTTAATAACAGGGAAAATTAAAGAATTATCATGTAGAATCCAAGGGTTGAGAAATATGACATATGTATGTGTATGTCTTATTTAGTTGGATAGTATTACATTACCATTTACCATAAAAAAAACATGCCATGGCTCCTGTCAGGTTTGGAATATGGCATTTGGGAATTGGGTCAAGTGTTGGATGCAAATTGTGGGGAGGGACACATGTCACTAGACTAGATAGTGGTGATATTTCAGCATACCTGTCCAAAATTCTCGTCTTGCTATTTGAAGTATGTCTCAAGATTTCTTATGGTTGTACAAACTACAAACTGGCTAAATATGAAGAGTTGTAGAACAAAGCAACTACATGCTAGATTTCAAACTCATGTTCCATATTTGCTCCTTCTCAAGTGCAGCGTATCTAGATACTCTCTTAAATTAGGGTATTGCTTTGCGCCTTGTCATGCAAAATGTGTAGCAATGTGGTTCTGTTAGTTAGCCAAAGGGATATTCTACAAGTGTTTGTTTCTATCATTGTTAATGACTTATTCAAGAGTGGAGAAAACAAGAACAACTTCGTGTGTCAGACTTCAGAGTTGAGACTCAAATTATGTTTCTGCTTCCTAGAGAATTAGCAACACAGTTGTTCATTTTTTACCATGGAAATCTCAAAACAAAACTTGTTCACACATCAGATGTAAACCTATTGATTTATAAAAAGCAGTTTTTAAGAACAAATAATTTATTTTGAAAGTGCATATTTCTTGTTTCTGATTTATTGTGCTGGATCCCTATGCTTTTATGAATGGATTGAAAAGCAATTCATTTTAGTTTTTGAGTCCCTCAATAGTAAACCTAATACTTTAATTTTTTGGGCAGAGAATCTGACATAACAGAGGAGCTAACTGAGAAACTTCTCAAGGCTGGTGCTAATATTGTATTGACCACCAAAGGAATTGATGATATGTCATTGAAGGTATGTTTTCATATTTCAAGTAGGAGTGGTGTCTTTTACTTATTTTTAATATGTTTCTAGATTTAGTCTCCAAATTGAAACTCTTTATGTATTTTGGTTAGACTGGATAGCTTTGCTACTGCATGACATATTTTGCTTAGTTATTGGTAATTTTGGTTGGGTACTGCGTACGTAATTTGTTGCGTGCAGGATGATAACCTAATCGAGGTACTTATTTGGGATGTTGATGCCTAGCCAAATAGACATGCTCTCCTAGAAGCAACTAAATCTCGCCCTGATTTGGTGTGTTTTCTTATTTTGCCTCTTAACCTGTATCATTTTAAGATGCTGAAAATTGTAGTCTTGCATGGTGGATTGTGCGGGTAGGAGGTGCACAACATGGGAGTTTTTGGCATAAATGATACTATTTGAAGTGAGATTAGCAAAAATGGCGCCCTCGCAGCCGCAATTGCAAAAATGACGTTCTCGGCCGGTCGGCCATGGGACAGACAAGCTGTGGCACGACACATGGTGCTCTCGTCCGGCCGGCCACGGGACGGACAAGCCGTGGCGCGACGTGTGGCACCTCGTCCGGTCGGCCACGGGCGTCTCGGCGGCCACCGCCACGGACGCATAAGCCGTGGCGCGACACGTGGCGCCTCATCCGCCGCCACAGACGGGACGCTTGTCCGCCCCGTGGTCGGCGGACGAGAGCGCAATTTTCGCAATTGCGGCTATGAGGGTGCCATTTTTGCTAACCCCGCTTCAAATAGTGTCATTTATGCAAAAAATTCCACAACATGGATGGACATAACAGGGTTTGATATAATAGATCGAGAATTTTTTCCAATGTACCAATCCAATGATTTTCAGACCTAGTGCTTATTAGCATCAACTGTTCAGCTGTTCATCAGATATTAAGAGGACATCAGGAAAATGCTTAGTTTGCGCTTGTCATGCCATATGTACTATCCGGAAGTTAGCAAAATTTTGTCTTGTTGTATGCTTTTATCTTTCTCCCCCTAGACATTTATTCTCTTCTATCAAATACTATGACACGATAATCTGATAATTAACTAATTTAACAGCCGGTGGGATTCTCTCCTCCCCGCGCGGCCACGTCACCCTGAAAATAGTGGGTCGTTGGATCTTCTTTAGACGCCTGAGATCGTGTGGAGGGAGGGAATCTCTGGCCGCACGTCGATCTCCATCGAGCGGCTGGCATCACGTGGAGCGTGCAATCCTAAACTCATCCTTCTTTCTCCTTCTGTCTGCTCGCTCCCAGTGCTCGCTCGATCTCGTGCCGCCACTCCTCCCCTCGCTACCTTCCCCTCCACTCGCCCCCTTGGTCTACCTCCACAGCCACTGCCGTCCCCTCCATCTTCTTCCCTCAATTTTGTATCGTATGCTCATCAACTATCCTACAATTGAAAGTAGTGTTTGCTCTAATATTTTCTTTAATAATCCAGGATCGCTTTGGCTTAATCGTATCGGAGTTCTTACATGTTCTGTGGAAATACATGAAAGAACAAGTAGCGCTTCGAGCAACTATAAGAGATGATACCTCATGCACTCCGCCTATAACAATTATGGCTACCGAGAACCTTGAGGGCCAGGTCATAAGATACATCTGTGATCAAGTGGTTTCATTTAATACTCCCTATGCTCACATAGATGTTGTTTTATACATTGCAACAGTCTCCACAGTATGATTTTAACTAATAACCACTTATCTATTATATAGTTAATGTGATGTTAACAGGAACTAACACATTCGGTCTAAGAAACTAGAAATTCTCACATTCGTTCGAGGAAAAAGAGAACAATGTAGATTTATATTTGTTGGGTCCAGATTATAACTGTGCTAATTGATCGGATTTTAATATTAGAGTTGTTACAGTTGTAAATAAAACTATATTCTCAATCATAGACATTATTTATGTTTTGCCATGTTTTTCTTATTATATTTATGTCTTGCGAATGGCTTAATCATATCGGAGTTCTTACATGTTCTGTGGAAATACATGAAAGAACAAGTAGCGCTTCGAACAACTATAAGAGATGATACCTCATGCACTCAGTCTATAACAATTATGGCTGCTGAGAACCTTGGGGGCCAGGTCATAAGATACCGCTGCGATTAAGTGATTTCATTTAATACTCCCTATGCTCACACAGATGTTGTTTTATACATTGCAACAGTCTCCATAGTATGATTTTAACTAATAACCACTTATCTATTATATAATTAATGCGATGTTAACAGGAGCTAACACATTCGGTCTAAGAGACTAGAAATTCTCACATTCGTTCGAGGAAAAAGAGAACAACGTAGATTTTTATTTGTTGGCCATTAGATTATTTTCGACCGGCCGCCCGCACCAATTGGCGCAGGTTCCTTTTTAGTCTAATGAACAATCGACACAAGGCACAGCCATATTAAAATGCGAAGCACAATATAGTACTCCCTCCGTACATCTATACTTGACGCCACTGTATACAACTTTGTGAATATCAATGTCAAGCTTTTAAAAACAGAGAGAGTATTAGTCTATATATACAACAACATTATAGTCAACTATTCCGCTCCTCCACGCGCGCCAATCACAGGCCCCTAGTGACAGTAATTTGTGTCATCTGTACTAGTGCTATCATTTTCAGATCACCATGACCGAGATATATATATGAGCCATACAGCAGCTCGCGCGTATTGGCACTACAGCAGCTCGCGCGTATTGGCACTTCCGTGCACGTCGCCATCGATGGCTTGGCGCCTTGATCTGCACGGCAGTTGGCTTGATCCGACGGTCCAAAGCCACGGCATGGGCTGCAATAGAAAGTAGGACTCCTTTGGTCTGCGGCAACCAAACCAAATTTAAGTAACGTCAATAAAAATTAGCTATAGTTTAGTTTGCTACTAATATTTGATAGTACCAATAAAAACTGATAATACTAACTAAATCTAATGACACGTATAGACAATCTGAGAGCGAAAAAATCGTTCACCAAAAATTTAGTATCACCAAAATTTGATTTGACTACAATTCAAACAACATTCTTTTCACTAAATTTAGAATTTGTCTAAATTTTTATTAAACCAAATTTTAGCTTGATTCATCGGGCACGAACCAAACAGCCCCTAGGTTAATTATAGCGTAGCAAGCCCACGTGCATTTGTGGGCCACTAAATTCTAGACCTCTCTTCGTCAGTCGTCACCACACATATATTGCAAAATACTACTGGTACTATGCAAGCATAGACACAAAGGATGGATGGCTGGATGGACGGACGGACGGACGGATGGATCATGCAGTGCAGGAACATATCGCGGTCCATCACGGCGTGCCGCGCCACCGCCGGCCTTATCCACCCGGCTACCCCACATGCCACTACGGCAATAGCGGTATATGCCTTATCGTCGTGGCTTCACTTGCACAGTTGCACCCCACTACAACGCTAGCTATATAGCCTCCTCACACGCCATTGTCGCGGCGGTAACCAACAAACACGCGCACGCTAGCTACTGGCTAAGGCGGCCAAATTGAGGCGCCTAAGCTATAGAGGACGATGGGCGCGCGCAAGGTGAGGCAGCTCGTGGCGGCGCTCCTCGTGCTGGTCACCGCGGCTGCCAGCGCCACCGTCTGCGCGGCGCAGCTCCGGCGCAACTACTACGCCAGAGTCTGCCCCAACGTCGAAACCATCGTCCGCGACGCCGTCACCAGGAAGTTCCAGCAGACCTCCATCACCGTCGGCGCCACCGTTCACCTCTTCTTCCACGACTGCTTCGTCCAGGTAACATCAATTCTTTGATCATACAATTGAATGCATGTCGCGCCGCCGTGTGTACCGAAGTGCACTCAGTGACATGAGATTTTTTTTATATTAAATAACCTTTTTTAAAATTTTATTTTAAAGTTAACCCACAACACACTTTATTTCCAAATCTGATCTCTTTGGTCACGCCATCACCCATAACGTGACAAAACAACGCTGTCACGCTGGGGCATGTTCTTATCACGCCATGGGTGGTGGCGTGACAGTGTTGTTTGATCACGCTGTCAAAAGTGCTATTCTGCGGACTTATCCTGTGGCGTGACAGCGTTGTTTTGTCACGTTATGGGTGGTGACGTGATCAAAAGAGTTAGATTTGGAAATAAAATGTGTCGGGGGTTAACTTTAAAATAAAAATTAAAAAAAGATCAATTAATAAAAAAAGTCCGTGACATGACTATATATATACACAGGGCTGCGACGCGTCGGTGATGATCGCGTCGACGGCGAACAACACGGCGGAGAAGGATAACCCCGTCAACCTCTCCCTGGCCGGCGACGGCTTCGACACCGTCATCAGGGCCAAGGCGGCCGTCGACGCCGTGCCGCAGTGCCGGAACCGGGTGTCTTGCGCCGACATCCTGGCCATGGCCACCAGGGACGCCATTGCCCTGGTGCGTGCAGCGTACTGTCCCTAGCTTTTTCCTACCGTACGTGCACATATGGGCAGGCGCACTCGATCGCACGCGTGCAGCTGCACGTCACCCTCGATCGCCGCAACCAACTTATTAACCTTGCCCCAGATGCAACGATATATACAAATCTTTACTATGTTCGTGCATGATGTGTACGAAAAAGAAATTTCATCTGCAAATTAAGAGATTGCCCTTTTTCATTTCATCCTACAAGAGCTATGGCGTTGTAGTTCACTATACCTTCCTTCTCATATCAAAAAGTAATTTATTTGCGCAGGCCGGCGGTCCGTCGTACGCGGTGGAGCTGGGGCGGCTGGACGGGCTGAGCTCGACGGCGAGCAGCGTCACCGGGAGGCTGGCGCCGCCGTCGTTCAACCTCGACCAGCTCACGGCGCTCTTCGCCGCCAACGGGCTCTCGCAGGCCGACATGATCGCCCTGTCCGGTAAGTAGTGAAGGTAGCATTGCTTAATTTCGATCCATATGCCGCCAAGCAAGCTAGATATGGTTCCCGGTCTTGCAAGTGAAGGTCGCTAGTGCCACTCAGTGGACTGTGAGAAATTCAGCACTTCTGGAGATATATTGCCACTGCAATTAATTGTTGCTTCTTCGCAATTAGGCGCCCAATTACGCAAGCATCATCAATTAAATCGTGGGTGCTACTCCTACCTAAGGCAGTGTACTAGCTAGATCTGTCAGAACATGTGTACGGAATCGGTTGCATTTACACAACTTCATAAGTGCATATGAGATTGAGAGGGATCTGAATCTCTACGTTAGGTCACTGGGTGAGTGACAAACAATAATCTGCAGTGTACTGTATCAAAATACTACAGGACCAACGAAGAAATGTGTACTCTAGCGATTTTACTGTAACAAAAACAATGTAACAATTGATCTCAGCTTTCAATCTTCGATGGGACGATAGAGATCGGCCTTAATACCTATACACTATAGATCCTCTACATTGATAGTTTCAATACAGAGAATCTCAATCCGAACAAGAGAGCTAGACAGCCTTGCTCTTCCCAAATTTGCACACAATCCAAATCGTACCCAACCTACCATGCTTTGCCTGCCTGTTATGTAGTAAGAAATCGCCAATCCTTTGGAAAGACGTCAAGTACCAAGAGACAAAACTACGTGCCGGCCCATGAGCTGTTTTTGTAACGACATCTTTGGTCATGAGCTTAGTTTGTGACGATCTTTTTTTTTATTGGGAGATGCATTATTTTATTATAATCTTAACCAGCAAGCTATCACATGTTGTGCTGTAATAAGGAGCTAAGGACTAACTGATCCCAATGTTATGTCGTGGCGCAGCGGGGCACACGGTGGGGTTCGCGCACTGCAACACGTTCTCGGGCCGGGTTCGCGGGCCGACACCCGACCCGACGATGAGCCCACGGTACGCGGCCCAGCTGCAGGCGTCGTGCCCACCGAACGTGGACCCGCGGATCGCAGTGGCTATGGACCCGGTGACGCCGCGGGCCTTCGACAACCAGTACTTCAAGAACCTGCAGAACGGGATGGGCCTCCTGAGCTCCGACCAAGTCCTCTACTCCGACCCGAGGTCCAGGCCCACGGTTGACGCATGGGCCCAGAGCAGCGCCGCCTTCAACCAGGCCTTCGTCGCTGCCATGACCAAGATGGGCCGGATCGGTGTCAAGACGGGCTCCCAAGGCAACATACGCCGCAACTGTGCAGCGTTCAACTGAACTGAACTGAGCCGCTGCTCTTTAGCTTAATCAATTGCCATGTTAATTTCCTACTTTCTTTTCATATCTTTAAAGAACAAAGAAAAAGAAAACCGAAGTGATAGAGAGATAATTGAGCATGGAAACTCTAAATCTCTAGTTGTTCGTGATTGGTAATAGCCTAATAGCCTAATAATAGGGGTTGTAGTGATAATATTGTTTCAGTGTAAATTACATTCGTGAGAAATTTAAAGCAAAGAGGATTACTTGTTAGTCTACGACCAGATTGTTCGGTGAAGTGTCAGTCTCGGAGCAAAACTTCGTCGTGCACAGAACATACGTATAAACAGACGCATTTGATTTCGGATAAGAAAATAAAAAACGACGCGTTTTGGCTGTCAAACTGAATGTTCGTTGTCGTGCACAGCAGAGAGGATGGATGGATCGACAGATCGTCAAAAGACGCAAAAATGGATACTAAAAGATAAGCAAACCATCTGTGTTGCATTGTGCTGCAGGAATAGCATGGGAATAAACTGAGACAAGTACTACTTGATCCAGACGGGCAGAGAGAGACACAAGAAAAAAAAAAGACTACTCTTCCTTCAGCCTAAGCTACAGAAGCATATAGTTGGATGCACAACTAGGCAACAAGCATGCTCTAAAAAAATTCAGAGAAAGGGAATAAAAAGGCACTGGGCATTAGACCAAAACTTTCTTTTTAAACGCAATACACTAAAATGCTAATCAATGACATGACATCCCCCACACACCATATGACATAAACTATGAATGCATTAGCAATTTTTTTAAGAAAAGAAACATGCATGCATGAGAAATTATTGTCAAATACTTCATCTTCCCCCTCTCTGGCAGCCTCCGCAGCACCTAGACGCCGCCGGCCACTCTGGCGACGGCACACACCTCCCAATGGGTTCTTCCACTCAAAGCTTAGACTATAGGGGAGCAGTCACCGGGAAAAGGTCGGAGAAGGAGCGTAGGTGGAGGGAATCCTCCATCTCCAGTCCTGATTTGGTAGAATCCTGGCACCGCGGGTCGCCGGTCAGGTCGTTTTTGCCAACCCCGCTTGCTCGCAGACAGCGGTCGCCGAGTCCACTGAGGACTCGGATTGTTGAGTCTGGTCGCCTTGTGACTTAGGTCCCGACTGCTGAAGCTAGGGGCAAGATGGTGCTCTTTCCGGATGGAGAGCTTCAGAGGAGTAAGATCGTCGTGCCTTTACCTGCGGCTACAGGCAGTGCTACCAACGCGTCTGAGGCAGGCGCCTGGCAAGGGGTTCGACGTCGGCGTGCATGGCGCCGGAAGACCCAACCTCGGCAAGGGCAGGCCGCTACGTCGCGCCCGGTTCCGTGAGATCTCATAGGTCTTTGCTTCAACTATTTCGCCGATGACCACATTGCGGCGGCTTGTCGAAACCCTACACGCTGCATACGTTGTAGGGAAGTGGGTCACACTTCGGCTCAATGCAAAAAAGTGGCAAGTCCAGGTGCGGCACGTCCGCCGCCTGTTGCCGATCTGTGGGAAACATTGTCATCACGCTCAAGGGTTGTCCAGCTCAATACTTTCCGTCGTTCATCTCTGGCCTCTAGTAGCTCGGGTCATTCGCCTCTGGCGCAGCGTCGCCGAACAGAATCTCAATGACCAAGCTTGCATCCTCCTGTACCACAATCTTCGCCAGACAATGCAGCCCGTCCCGGCCTTAGGGACGGATCGTGCTTTCTACCTCCTCTTTACGGGGACGTGGATGACAAGTTCCCCCCGGGGAACCACCTTCACTGGCCCGTCAGAGAAGCTTGTGTGGTTCCTCTCTCCCCAGCCATGCACGACATGGAAAGATGCCTGGAGCGGGCACTAATCGTCTGTGTGGGGGGAACGAGGCCAGAAGTGTCAGCTCAAGAGGTCACGCAGGCGTTCCAGGTCGAGAGAGGTTTGCCGCAAGATAGCTTCTCCGTTCATCCTTTCTTCTCAAAAGACTTCCTAGTGGTCTTCAATACCCACTCAAGCAAAGAACGTATTCTTCATGGAGGCCCGATCAAAACTTCAAAATTTACCCTCCTAGTTCGACAATGGTCGCGCTTGGCTCAGGCAGATAGTCATCCCCTTCGTTTTCGAGTCGAGTTGAGTTTAGAGGGACTGCCTTTGCATGCTTGGAGTTTGGCTGCTGCTTCTGCCATTCTCTCCCCCTCCTGTTGGATCGAAGCTTTCGATGAGTCATCCACTTCGCGTGCAAACTTGTCGGCTTTCCATATGGTAGCTTGGTCTTTCAACCCTAGCTTGATTCCTAAGGAAAAGAAAGTGATCCTAACGGAACTGGACCGCTTGCCGGATGGATCAATCCTGGACCACGGGACGCAGGTCTTTGAGAGACCATCTGGCTCAAGGGTCCCACGGGAGGCAATGCGCTACAATGTCATTATCCACATCCATGTGGTCGATGATTTCTCTTCATCGACCGAGCACTCCCATTCTTTCACTCCATCAAATGAAGATTCTGGCGGTGGAGGCTTCCCTCATGACGACTCCAACATTTCTGGGCCTCGTCGGCATTACTTCTGCACAAGGCCTGGCGCGGTGGACGGTTCAGTACGTTCCGCCGGAGGTCGGGAAGAAGGATAGGCAGTCGAAGGCACGGGAGTCCCGACGCGCCTTCTTGGAAACTGCCCCCCATGTCTTTGGTCGGACCCAGGGTAGTCAGAGGCTCAGCCACCTCGGGCCAGGTTTTCCACGGCAAAGGAGGCGTGAAAACAAGCTCCTCACGTACTGGCAGACATGTCACTTTCAAGTCTACATTGCCTTTCCGCCGCTTGCCATCTTCGGCACCTGCTAGTACCGAGCATTTCCCAGAGATGGAAAAGATTGCATTGAATGCTGCCGCCCTTCCGTTTAGCCCGGTCAGAGACCTGCAATGCCTTAGCGTGAATCGCTTATCTTGCCCCTCCGATCGATGCAAAGAATTGAGGATCAAGGATAACCGACTAGAGGGGGGTGAATAGGAGGTTTTTAAACTTTTTAACTATTTAACAATCTAAGCTAATTAATAACTTAGTCTAAACAAGTTACACTTCTAGCTAGGCACTTTAATCACAATAATCAAGCTAGAAATATAAATGCGGAAATGTAAAGACTAGGAGTAACCACAATGAGACAACGATGTTTTCCCGTGGTATCGAAGACTTGCCGGTTTTCACTAGTCCACATTGAGGAAGCTTGACGACTCAAGCCGGCTCCACGAATTAAGCCTTCCCTCGATCACTATGGTTGTTCTTCCTGCGCTCCGGAGATGGTGAACACCAAACCACTCACAAACTTGCACCGGGCCTCTTCACAATCTTCTTGAAGAGATCATCGTGCTCCACCGTCAAGGCCGTCTAGGAGTTCGGCAAAACTCCAAGAGTAACAAACCAAGACCTTCGCTTGACGATGCTCAAGTGCAATATGATCAATCTAGAATGAATTGATGCACTTGAATGAACTCAACTACCAACCAATGAATGCACAAGAGAATTTTGGGTGTTGAGTGAATGCACTTGGCTCTCAAGGCTCTAAGGATGTTAAATGTTCACTAGCAGCTTGTCCAAAGGCAGTTGGGGGGGGTATTTATAGCCCCCACCAACAATTATGACCGTTGGGGACCAAATCCCCAACTTTCAGCCAGATTCGGTACAACCGGCGTTAAGAGTCCGGTTGAACCGCACTTGTGTCGAAGTTCAGAATTAGCTAGAACGGCGACATTAATTACTCTGACATAGCCGTTGGAATTTGCCGTCAGGTACAACCGCCAAGTAACTTGCGGTACAACCGCATTGAAGCGCGGTACAACCGATCGTAGGGTTTCCAAATCTGCTGAAACGACAAGCTCTCTGGAAAATATGAATCGCCTTATAAGAATCGGTACAACTGCAGCGCGGTTCAACCGCTTCCCAAATGCGGTTCAACCGAAAATCACAGAGAGATCTGGGTCGAGATTACACTTGTTCTGGTTTTCTTGAACCGCCAACTAATTATCGGTTCAGCCAAAAATCGGTACAACCGATTCTCAGCGTGGTTCAACCGAAAACCAAAGAGAGGTTCTGAGCCAAAATGCACTGGTTCTGTTTTTATTCAACCGCCAACTAATTTTCGAAACGACCGCAATGTGGTTGCACCGCTCCAAGAGCCGGTCGAATAGCATTAGCGCCATTGGCTTTCACCTACAAAATTCGTACTACCGCTAAGTAAATCTCGGTCATATCAAGACAGAAGCAGACAACCGCATAATAATAATCGCATATACCAATTTTAGACAAAAGTGCTCAAGGCTTTCAAATTAAAAGAGAATTCAAATGCATGCATGATCCTAAATTGATCCATATAGCACAAGAACATGCTATCAAGCTACTAGCCAAGATCCCTCTTAATAGTACGGCATTTAACCTATAATCCGGTCTTCCAACCAAACTCCTAAGACCGGTAAAATAAGAAAAGGATCCTAGACTGCTTGTACCTTGTCTTCAAGCCATGTAGATCTTCATGTTATCCTTTGGCATGCATCTTTACGTTATTAATTTCACCAATGGGACTTAACCTTGTAAATACTCAATAAACATGTTAATCCCATATTCACATATTATCATTAATTACCAAAACAATTTTTAGGGGCCTAGATGCTTTCAGTAGCTGCGCTTTATCCGTCTGCACCTATTGCTGTCTCGAGGAGAGAGGCAGCTGGATGTCACGGGGCTTCGGGTGGCCCTATGGCACACAACCAAATGGTCATGGCACACAAGAGCAGCATAGCTTACTCCCTTCCATAGAATCTACTGTCGGTGGAATGGTTGGTTTGACGGAGGCTTTCGCTAGCACAACCAAGGCGACCGTGGATTCCAACTGCAGTGTGCCAGCCATTACCCAGCCACCTCCTGAGGCAACTAGCACCATTCAAACGGGCCAAGTCCGTCTAGGCCAGACGAGCCCAGCCATCAATGTGCTCGCAGCTGAGGAGATCTCTCCAACCACGCAGACCGCCGATGACGATCCAACCATGCAGACTGCCGATGACGTTCATATCGTTTCATCAACATGTGCAGCTCAATGTCTTGGTGGCAGGACCGACATCTCAGGCCATGGTCCTTCTGGACCGTCACCTACTACCGACCTCAGTTCGCCGATCTCCACTGGATAGGCACGGGAGGGCGAGTCCAAGTTACTCTCTTACTCTTGTCGGGTTAGAAAGAAGCTAAAGACACCCGTCCTACTAGTGCCAATGGTTCAGCAAACTCCCTTCAAGAAAACCCAACATTCTACACCTCGTCGCAGTAAAAGACTTGTAGCTTCTAGCCTCAGAGGTGTCCCGGCGGAACAGCGAGCGCAGCTTCTATTTGCCAGTAGGCTTGGGCTAAACAAGGGAAGCAACTCGGACAATTGAGCAGCGTTGAATGACTTCATAACGCTCTTTGACAAACCTCTGTCAAAGGAGCACTTAGAAGTATTGGCCTCGCTGTTTCGGCTTTCAGTTCCAGAGGTTTTGGATCCTGGTTTCGATGGCAATGCAGAAGCTCTCGGGGCCTCCCCTCCCATAGTCGTCAACTGAGCTTGCGTGTTCAGGATGCTGGTCGCTTCACCACTTTTTATGGTTGATTGTAACGTTAATTTCCTTAGTTGGAATGTACGGGGCTTAAATATGAGAGCCAAGAGGAATGTAGTAAGGGAAACGGTCGTAGCTGTGCAAATCTCGGTCGCTTGTATCCAAGAAACTAAGCTCACTGTAATCGACTTGCCCCTCATAAAGGAAACCCTAGGAACCTCGTTTGACAGGTTTTCCTACTTGCCATCGTCTCTTTCTAGAGGGGGGATCCTTTTAGCATGGAACTCGAGCAGGATCTCATGCAACACGCTCGATGTAAGAAACCACTCCATAACAGCCGAGGTGACTCTACCTGGCGGTTTCGTTTCCTGGCTCACAGTCATCTACGGCCCTTCGGAGGATGTCCATAAATAGGCGTTCCTACAAGAGCTTCGTGATATACATGGTTCCAAACCTGGTCGCTGGATGATTCTTGGAGACTTCAACCTCATCCTTCAAGCAAGTGATAAGAACAATGATAGACCGAATCGGCGGCATATGGGCAGTTTTCGTTGAGTGCTCGATGACCTAGAACTCGAGGAAGTCCACCTTAACAGCCGGTCTTTCACTTGGACAGAGCCCGACTCTGGAGCGTATTGATCGAGTTTTTGTATCGTCGGATTGGGACCTGCAGTTCCCAGATTGTTTTCTTCGGGTGTTCCCCTCCACAGCTTCTGACCATTGTCCGCTTTTGTTCTCCGCGGCGGGTCTAATGGGACCAAAGAAAAGATTCCGGTTTGAAAAATTTTGGACAAAAATGGGGGGTTTCAAGATACTGATCAATAAACTTGGGCATGCGATGCCCGAGTGGCAGACCCACTGCGACGCCTTCATCACCTTCTCATAGCAATAGGTCATGCGTTGCAAATTTAGAGTCAGCGCGCATGTGGTAGTGTTCGCCAACTTATAGGTTGGTCCAAAGTGCTAATTGGTTGGTTGGATGTGGCTGAGGAAAAGAGGCTGCTATCCCTTGGGGAAAGATGGTTCAGATTGGCGCTTAAGAGAAAGATGCTTGGGCTGTGCTCCTTTGAACGGACAATCGCACGCCAAAGGTCTCAGATCAGGTGGTTGCGCGAAGGGGATGCAAATTCTCATTTCTTCCATCTGCATGCAAATCACAGTAGGCGCCGAAACTTCATCTCAAGTCTAAAAGTCGCGGGTTCATGGGTACACACTTAGTCAGGGTTAGAGGAGGCGTTCCATGGCCACTTCACCAAAAACATTTGGGCAACCAGCTAAGCGTGAGTATTCGCTGGATCTAAGCTACCTAACAATTCCTACTCTTGAGTTACAGTCTTTGGATGCTGATTTCACCGAAGAAGAGGTTTGGGAAGCGGTTAAGTGCTTGGCCTCCGAGAAGGTGCCGGGACTTGATGGTTTCTCAGGTCATTTCTATCAATGTTGCTGGCCTATCATCAAGCCAGCCATCTTGGCAGCCTTCCATGCCCTTGGTCGCTTAGCAGGAGCGAGCTTCCACCCGCTCAACAAGGCTTTGTTAACCCTTTTGCCTAAGAGGAAAGAAGCACAGGAAGTGCATGATTATCGGCCAATAAGTCTCCTCCACAGTTTTGCCAAGATCTTCTCTAAAGTTCTGGCACGAAGGCTAGCCCCAGAATTGCCAAAGTTAGTACCTCCAAATCAGTCGGCATTCACCAAAGCTCGCTCTATTCAAGATAATTTCTTTTTAGTCAGACAATCTGCCCGCATGCTTCACCAACAAAAACATTCGGCTTTCTTGTTCAAACTAGACATTGCTAAAGCTTTCAACTCCTTGCCTTGGCCTTTTCTGCTTGAGATTCTTCAGCACAAAGGGTTTGGCCCGAGGTGGTGTTTTTGGCTAAGTATTATGCTCATGTCCTCCTCCACTAGAATTCTTGTCAATGGTCAGCCAGGACGGCCGGTTTGGCATGGTTGCGGCTTGTGGCAAGGAGACCCATTATCATCGATGCTTTTCATCATGGCAATGGACACACTCAACTATTTGTTACTCGCTGCAGAAAAGGAGGGCCTACTTCGTCCGATCGGAGGACGCCGAGGGCTACCACATCGCCTTTCCCTTTATGCGGATGATGCGGTAGTGTTCCTGAGCCCGGTGAGCGATGACCTGTTAGCCATCAAGGAAATCCTAAAAATCTTTGGCGAGGCCACTGGTCTGCGTACCAACATTGAAAAAAACTCCTTCTCCCCTATTCGTTGTAATAACCAGCAGATTTAGTTCATCGTGGATAATCTGCAATGCAACATAGCCACCCTCCCCTATAAGTATTTGGGTTTGCCACTATCCTTACAGAAGCCATCACAAGCAGATTATCAACCGCTTTTGGACAGGGTCGCTAACCATCTCCAAGCCTGGTAGGCCGATATGCTGTCCCAAGGGGGGCGCCTGATTTTGGTTAAGGCAGTGATAACGGCAATGTCAGTGTACAATTTCATGGCACTAAATCCCCCTCATTCGGTACTTAAAGAAATTGACAAAATGCGACAAGCATTTCTGTGGAAAGGATCTACAAATGTGTCAGGAGGCAACTGCTTGGTAGCTTGGTCTTCAGTCTGCCGGCCCTAACAGCTGGGTGGGCTCGGTTTGCACAACCTAGATGTGCTTGGTCAGGCCATGCGCATCCGATGGCAATGGTTACAGCGTTCTTGAGTGTCTTGGTCGTGGGGGGAGTTTGCTTGCTCAGTTCAACCGGCAAGAGAAAGACATGTTCAATGCTTCCATTGTGGTCAAATTAGGGAATGGAATGAACACGCTGTTCTGGGAGGACCGTTGGTTGAAAGATCGCTCAATACAAGCCTTCGCACCGAACATTGTCCAGATGGTCAAACCTTTCATTCGGAGGAAAAGAACAGTTGCGCAAGCCCTCCTCAATGCCACTTGGATTTTAGACCTGCAGGGTCAACCAGTCAACGATTATCTTGAGGAGCTCCTCCAGCTCTGGAATAGGCTGCAAGGGATTCGCCTGGCTTAGGGAGAGGACGATTCCATAAGTTGGCGTTGGGAAGCTTTAGGTACCTACTCTGCGAAGTCGGCGTACATGTTCTTCTTCACAGGGTCGATCAGGTTTCCGTGTGCTGAGGATGTTTGGAAGTCTAAAGCTCCTCTTAAATGCAAAATTTTCATGTGGTTAGCTATTCGATAGCGGTGTTGGACGGCTGACCGTCTAAGGCGTCGGGGACTGCCAAATCAAGGGTATTGCGTTTTCTGCAGACACCAGGAAGAAACCATAGATCATCTTCTGATAGGATGCGTTGTAACAGCGCAACTTTGGGCTCGCTTCGTTTCACAGATCGGCTCGCGTTCTCCTATACCGAGTGGTTGTACGGCCACCCTTCAAGACTTCTGGTTGACCGCGCGATTGTCAACGCCAAAAAATCAAAGAAAAGAGATAGACTCTTGTATCACTCTAGTCTCGTGGATGATTTGGAAAGAACGCAATCAAAGGATCTTCAACAACATCGCCATATCGGTCGACCAACTTCTCCACCAGGTTCTACAGGAGCATCAACTTTGGCGCTTGGCGGCGGGGCATCGAGTGGGGTCGGCGATGCAGGAACAGTAGTCCTCTGTATTCTTGTCGGTCGCCCACACTTTTTCTCCGTAAATTGTAATGTTGTCTTTTTCTAAGCTTTCGGTTGCCATTTTTACTGGCCGCCGGAGCTTTCTTTCTTTCCCTTTGTATACTCCGTGAACTCGATTCGATTCCGTTCTTCCTATAATATTATGATGTGCGGAGCTTTTGCACATCCTTGAAAAAAAAGAAAAAGAAATTATTGTCAGTAAAGCAAGCAAAAAGAACAAAAGGAATGCCAATCGCTCATGATTTCATCTGGGCAATACTACCCTTTGGATAATCCCAAAAGACCTCTCCTAATACCTTTTTGTTAGCTCTAGTGGAGACCCCAACAGTGGCAAACTTGGTTAGGCAAAGAAGCAGAGTCATCAGCAATCTATACCGAATCGAATCTGGAACAGCCATGCATTAATCCAGGTGTCCATCTCTGAACAGGCTTAACCTCCAAGACTGACCTAATGTGCCTTTCCATGGCGCTAAAAGTGGCACAATTAGTGGGTCAGCATTATTGCTAGTATCCTATGGTGAAAAGTGCAGAGTGGGGTGTGAATGTGATCATCCATTGGCCCATTGAAGGATAGGAGCCAACTTTTAGAGTGAAATGACAGTCAAGTGTCTGAATGAGTAGTGCAGCATAACACACTTTCAGTAAGTTTTTATGCAAAAGTAATTAAATAAACTTAAATTGCACAAACACGATTGCCAGAATTGACAGCGCACTCTGAAAGTCTCAGTTTCAGCTCATTTCTGGAGCCTCTATTTCCAGTGGAGGAGATCAGGTCTAATTAGTGGGGCATGACTGTTTAACGCGCACAAATAGTATGGCATCGACGTAGGACGACGTGCAAAACTTAATCTCATGTTATGTTATCCTTCAAAGAAAAATAAACTTTTAGACCTCATGTTGGTTCCTTCTTTCCCTGTGAGTGAGATGGATCCAACTGTAGCTTGTGATGTCAGTGCCAATCAACCAATGTTGCAGTGCGTGCAGTATGTGGCCGCCGAGATTAGCAACAGCCATTTTTTTAAAACAAGCAACAGAAAATATTGAAGTTGAAATGCACATTATCTTTGAAAAAGAGCTTGGCATGTACACATTGTGACTGTGACCTGAGAGAGAGAGAGGTGATGTCCAAGTCGAATGCAACTACAGTAATTAACGGTGTACACGCACGCACCAAAAGGTCAGGCTGGTCCAGGGAATAGGAATGAGGAATTGTTCTTATCTGATGCATCTGCAATTGAGCGCTCAGGATTCGACTGTTACGTCGAATCCTGGCGGCTTATTTCAGCATCAGCTATCAGAATTATACTATCCACAACACTGTAACCTGCAGTTAACAAGTGACTGTCTGAACTAATCTGAGACGTTTTCAGGGCATCAAAGACTCTAATGTCTGAACAAAATACTCTCCATACGACATGATGGATCGAGAGACAAACATGTGATGCACATGTTTGCCTCTTCATTTTGTTTGGTCATGTAGATCGATTTCGATGATCAGTCATGGAGTAAAGCTGGTATTTGGTCCACCATCCTCGCTACAACAAGACAAGGAAGATCATCAATCACATCACGCAATCTCTTAATTATTTAATCTAGAGGAAAGCATGCAAACGAGAGGAATGGGCATGTGAAATGTGTTGCCTCGTGTTAGGAGCTCAAGAATAGACAATTAGCCACTGATCAGTCATGGTGTTGGGGGCGGCCGCAGCTGAATAGGTTAGCAGTTGCTGAATACTATTACTACTACTACTACTACTACTTCGGTTAGGTGTATATGACAGTAAGAGCCAGCAAGGAACAGATCGAGCTTGGAGATTGGTAAATATCTTATGCTCAATTTCGGATTTACGATGGTGTGTCGGTAATTTGCGAGAAGTATTGCTCTAAGAACTAGAGCCGTCGATTTTTTTTACAGCAAAAAAAAAAAATCCAACATTTTGGTGATAATGTCCACACCGCATGGTGCTTTGTTCGTATTCGGTACAGTAATTGAAAAAGGTCCACATCAGATAATGATGCTTTATTTTTAATTTCGATAGCTACTTGTACACTAGTATTGTATTCTCGAAAGAAATGACCTTTCAAATTCTGTGGCATGCTCCACGGCTCCACCATGCATCGGTCGATCGTGCCAGTCCATTTCAGAGTTGGACAGTACAAATATGTAATTTCATAGTGATCGATGTACATGTATCCGCCGTCCCTTGGCATTCCGTAACTGTAAGACTACAGAAGAACATAAATTTTCCTGGCAAAAAGAAGGCAATCAAAGGATACAGTCATGAAGTAGAACATTGAAGAAGAAAAGATAGGAAAAAAAGAGAGGAAATAACGAGTCAGAAATTGTGTTATGTCCAAGTAATCCTGGCCGCTGGATCCTGACGCGGAAATCCGTGGATCTCCTGTGCTGTGCAGTGACCGAGCGCGGCGGGAAGGGAAGGCGCGACGCGAGGAAGACGACGCGGCCCGACAGGGCGAGAGCGAGAGCGACGTCGACTCTCCCGCTCTCCATCCACGTGCGCGCTCGTCGGCCTCCGCCGCGTCCACATCAGACAACGGGACGGGAGGGACAATGGACGCCGTCGGGTTTGCATCCTCGAATAAAAAAATTGAATCAACACCAGTTCCCTCTCCCACGCGCATACCTCAATCTCTCTCTCTCTCTCTCCACCTGCCTCTCTTTCCCTCTCTAGCTCGAACCATTTCCATTTCATCTCTCACCGCACGGGCCTATAAATCAAAGCTCAGGGGCGCCACAGATAGAGCTAGGATTCTGGGGTTTGGGTTTTGGTTCTCTGTCTCTGGTGCGTAAGGCAGAGGGCTGGGAGAGGGGATCTGATCGGTGCTTTAATATCTGCGTAATTCACTATTTGGGAGAGCATAGGATCACCTCCCGCCAAAGCTAACGCCGGCGAGAGCAGAGGAGAGGAGTCAGAGACAAATACAGTAGGAGCAGTCCAAGAGATCTAAGAGGGGAGGATGTCGTGCCTCGGTCGCGCGGCGGTGCCGGTGAAGCGGGTGTGGCTCGGCCTCAGCGCTCGCCTCGGCCTCCGGCGAACCACCGGCCTCAGCGCTCGCCTCGGCCTCCGGCGAACCACCGGTAAGCTAGTTGCTTCTCTAAATCACTAGGTTTTCTTGTGATCAAACCACTTCATTTGGAGTTTGTTCGATCGATCATCCGATTGGTTACTGATGTGTACCGCGCTGTGCGTGCAGGGTTGGGTGAGCTGCATAAGGAGGTGCGGACGTGCGAGTACCACGACGTGCACGTGATGTGGGAGATGCTCAGCACTATGGACGCCCACCCACCTCGAGCTGCAAGGAAGACGAGGAGGAGGAGCAAGGCCGCCGCCGCCGCCGCATGGAGACGGTTGGTATCCTACTGCTGCGCTTTCTGAGCCGCCTCACCAGATTCAGAGACTGGGAGAAAACGCTGCTTCTCTTTAATTTCCTCTCTTTTTTCTGGCTTCTTGATTGCAGCAAAAAATTAAGCACTACTAGCAGAGTGAGAGGTTGTGCGTGTGCGGGTGTATTCGGAGGTGTAAATACAGGCTTCGGTGCTTTCGATTCATGTACATTACTATATACAAAGACAATTTTGTTTCTGTCCTAATTTGGTTCTTGTTTGTTCATCTGACTAGTGTTTCTCCAAGTTTTGTTCTGCTTTCACATTCTGTACCTGTTCTTTGTGACCGAGACTGGTTGTGATGTGTGTTATCACTAATCAATACTCGAGGATCACAATGAAATAGACACTAACTTGATCATACTGTTTCTGTAGCAGAAATTAATGAAATCAGACATCGACTTCTTGATCGAACAGTCAGACTTTTTGGGCATGCTTGTGTGTGCTGAGACTGATTGTAGATGATCAAAATCCGGTGTTTTTAACAGGAGGTCCGGCTCAGAATTAGTTTTTGATGTTCATGGAGAACTCTAGAGTTGGCCTTCTGTAAAAAAGAAATAAAAAACATCTAGGTCACATCACATATTCAAACCTGTAGTATTATGTTAAGTACGATTTGACAAACAAGGATTGAGCCGCGCGAGTGCCCACCATACTGAATT
Organism: Phyllostachys edulis; assembly: GCA_036346405.1. Classification (NCBI taxonomy): domain Eukaryota; kingdom Viridiplantae; phylum Streptophyta; class Magnoliopsida; order Poales; family Poaceae; genus Phyllostachys; species Phyllostachys edulis. The sequence continues at coordinate 37,917,692 of CM070557.1, read as the reverse complement.
CAACATGGATGGAGTTACAGAACAATACATCTCTCTGTTTATCCCATGCTGAAAATCCAAATAATGTAATGATCTGATCTGAATTGACTATTAATTTGACGTGCGCTAAGTGCTAACCTGTATTTCTTACCAAGCCACAGAGTACTAGTGATATTTCTGTCGATTACATGACTCAGAAGATATTTGTCGATAGGTTTGCTAATGTTGTGATGTTAGTTTTATGAGATGAGTTGTACTACAGAACAGCACATCTGCCAAAGAGCAAGTCTGACAAACCACATAGGAAAGCAAAAGAACATAAGCAACAGCAGCCTATAACAGACAATAGAAAAATACTCTGATGGTGTCTTGATGTGATCACTCGTGTTATATAATGCGGTGATGACTATATCAGTCTGAAAAATTGGTAGGACAATGCAGATTGAACTACTCCTATGATTATGAAGCTAACATGGTACTAAATAAGGAAGTTTCTTTTCTCAGATTAATTGAGGAAGCAAGTTTAATTCACAACACGCAAATTGATGCTCTGCAAGAAGGCTAGCACAATGAAGCAGGAACAGTAAATGTAATGTGCTAGATGACCATGTGATTGATGTCAAGTCCTTCAGATTAAAATTACTAGTTAGCAGTAGAAGCTTCGAGAATTTTGATGTCAAGTCCTTCAGATTAAAATTACTAGTTAGCAGTAGAAGCTTCGAGAATTCTGCAAGGTGTTGTTAAGTTGATGTAATCACCACAGATCAGTGAGACGACGCCCTGTGCCGTAGGCAGCGAGGCACTGGAATTCGCCTGCTTGCATGTGAGCAATGGCACCATCAGGATTAAGACGCGCGTGATCGTACAAGAAAGCAAGCACACGAGTAATCCGTGCTAATAAAAGCGACCGGTAATCACCTGGAGAAATAATCCATGCCATGTCAAGGCCTAAAATATCTAATCCTGTCGATGAGTCTGTATCTTTCAATTGGTTTTGGTAGCTACTCTGTGGTTCATGGTTTGCTGGTTTCTCCAGCTAGAAAGTTGTTCTGTTTGTAAAACTCGGTATTAGTTTTCTATAAAACTGGTTTCTTGATTAAAAAAAAAAAATGTAAGCTGCTACAGCATAAGCCCATTCAAGGCCCAAAACATTTGAACATGTGTGGAAGGCCCAAACTGGTACGACGGAGTCAGATAGTGGGCCTTCAATGGTCCGTACGGGAGGGTGTGGGGAGAGACTCGGCCTTGTTGTGGAGTGGGCCGCGCGGCCTTCCTAAATTCCGATCAGTTTCTCTGACGCAACGCAATTGATGGAAGGGGGCGATTAGCGTCCGACCGTACGATGCGTTAATCTCCGCCGTCGGATATGACTTAAAAGTTTGGTCATAGCCGTCCGATCAGACACAACAAAAACTTGATGAGGCGCAATAATTTTTAGTAAATCTTGCAACAAATTTATATCCGATGCAATACATATACTCTATTACAAACACTCTAACAAATATACATCCCTGCCACAACAACAAATTACTGTTGTGCAATAAATAAAAACAAAATTACAACAAAAATACCTTTTACGCAACATTTAGGAAGAGACAATGTAACAAAAAATATTCTTGTGCAACAAATAAAGAGCACAATTACAACCAGGCAAAATTGGCTACATGGCACTAAAATTTCGTGGCATTTATTTTGGGACACCGTTTTTGTGTGCCTTTGCACAAATATACTTCAAAATCCAGCACTACAGTACCAAAGGCAGCGCAAAAATATAAAACCGTATTGATACAACAATCACGTTTCTGTAGTATTGCTACAGTAAGGTACTGCTGGTGTCGAGTACTGTTTGCACGCTATTCTGCGCAGTAGCAGCGGAGAATCCGATTCCAAGTTTGATCGGACGGTTTTTGAGAGGCCGAGATTAGTTCGGGGAGAAAAATGCGATCAGTTTTGTAGGGCTTGTGCAAAATGCCATCGCTCTCTCCTCCCTCTCGATCCGCGCCGTGTTAACATTCCTCTCTATCTCTCTCCTCCATGGACGGCCACGGCGATGGCGACGCAGAGATGGCCTACAAGCGCACGAAGCTTTACTCTTCCTCTGTATCCGGTCACGACTGCGGGGACCGCCTGAGCTCGCTTCCCGACGACGTCCTCCACCTCATCCTCCTGCGCCTGCCCTTCACCGCCGCCGCCGCCCAGACCAGCCTCCTCTCCCTACGGTGGCGACGCGTATGAGCTCACCTCCAGGATATTTCCTTCCCCCTGTCATCCGATCCCGCCCGCGTCCAGGTGGCCCTCGCCGCCCACGCCGCCCCGGCCTTCCGCCGCCTCCACGTTGACGCCACGTCCGCCTGCCTCCGCCTGGCCGCGATTCGCCTCTCGGCGGAGCTCTTCTTCCAGATCACGGCGCTGGGGGTGACGACGAGGTGGAGGGGGCCGCGGAAAGAGGCGCCGCCTTTGAGCTTCCCTGCTTCGGCAAGGCCACCAATATCTGGCTGCGCCTGGGGTTTCTCGGCCTCGCGCCGCCGCCCTCCGGCAAATTCTCCCGGCTCACCGCGCTGCGCCTGGAGCGCGTCCGGCTCCACGGCCCGTGCGACCTCGTCGACGCCGTGTCGCCGGCGCGATGCCCTCGCCTGCAGGAACTCACCGTCCGCGACGCCTACGGGATGGCCAGCCTCGCCCTGCGCTCGGAGTCTCGTATCCCTGGATCTGAGGAACCTGCTAGACGTGGAGCGCCGCGCGGTCGTGGCACCGATGCTCAGAGTGTACAGGTGGTTCCGGCGCTTCCCCGGGAGGCCGGGAGGGAGCCGACGGTCGCCGACATCTCTGCCCCGGGGCTGGACCGCTGGAGACGCTGGAGTGGAGGGACGCGTATGATCCAGTCTCAATCCAGCTCAGGGAGATGGGGGCGCGCGCGTTAGGGTGTTCGTTCGATATTTTCAGTTCGGTAAATATGGTATATGCGATATTATTAGTTTGGTAAATACGATGTTTTTAATAATATGGTTCGGTTTCGGTAAATCTTAATTTTTTTCGGTAAGATATCGGTAAATACCATATTTATTAAAGTTGACACGAATTGCAAACGACGACGTTGCAGCAAATTAACTAATTAAGCCACAAAAACAGAAAGGAGTTAGCAGTCTGCAGTTGGGCTTGGGCGCTCCTCCCTGCTCATATGCCTGACTGCATGTGCATGGTGCATGGTGTCCTACGCGGCTACGCCATGATACATACATGTGATGGTGGTGGGGTCCCACGTCTTGCAAGACTTAGACAAGGCTGCTGCATGTGTTCGGGTGAGCAGCAGACCAACAGCATTACAGCAGTAGGCCAGCACTAGCAGCAGCGGTGGACCGTGATGGGGGAAATGGGACGAGCCGACGAGCGCACGCGACGTCCCGAGCCAAAGCAGTTGCAATATGGGTTCGGTATTTTCGGTTTTCGACCGGTTTTTATCGAAAAAACCAAAATACCGAAAAAACAAAATTCTGAATACTGTACCGAATACCAAATACCGGTCAAACCGAGCTGACTGGTATGGTTCAGTATTTTTGGTTTGGTTTATTCGATTCGATTCAAAAATGTACAGCCCTAGAGTCCAACCCCCATTGCTGTTCATCACAAGCATGGCTATCGTCTCAATCGGGGTTGTGCTCAGCTGCTGCGCTGCTTTGCAGGCATCTCCAGCCTTGATCTCGTACTCATCTACCAAGGTGTGAGTGCAAAATCTCTCTCTATTTATACATTCTAATGCAGCAAGACAGACACTACAACTTGTTGGACTATCACATCATTAATTAGTAATTACTCATTTACTTGTCAGCAAACAGTTCATTTGAAATGAAGTTTTTTTTCTTCATGTTGTTGTATATGACTTTTTTTTTCTCTTCTCATTTTCTGTTTTGACATCATGTGCTGAATTTGCAGTACAGGGCTAGCTTTCAGTACTTAATGGAAGACATAACTACACTTCCCGATGTTAAGGCACGATGAGGCACGATGCGGCTCGGCCCCATCGTGGTCCCGATAATAGGTGGACTGTGTCGTGTCGGCTCATGTATCGGGAAGACGGTTTAGGTACGGCTCATTGGCCATTCGTGCCGTGTCGGGCCAACATGAGCCCGTTTAGCCTGACGGGTCTTTTCGGCCCACTTAGCTTGTTAGACTGAAAAATCAAAAAAATTTCAAAAAAAAAATCAAAAAATATGTGTAATTCAAAAATAGATATGAAAATTATAAAAATGAGACAAGCATATTGAAAATATAATAAAGAGCTTTATTAATGTTCAAATTGCTGCCTCGTTAAAACCTTAGCAAAGAAAAAAGAGTACAACCTATAGCTCTACATACATCATTGTTTTACGTGTCGTTGTCTAGGTACAGATTTTCAAACACCTCTGACAACTGTGGATTTTCCACATAGTGTTGTGTTCGTGAATCAGCTTGTTCCCAGTCCTTCACAATTAGAAGTATCTCCACCATCTCACTTGTGAGACTTGTTCTTCTCTTCTCCAATATTCTTCCAGAAAGACTGAAAGCAGATTCGGAGGAAACCGTCGATACAGGAATAGTTAAGACATCACGTGCAAGTATGGATAGCACGGGATATGTTAACTTATGGGCTTACCACAATTGCAAAATTTCGAAGCCTTCTGAGTTGAAATCCACCATATCGCTATCTAGATAGGTGGATAGTTCCCTACTCCTTGTGGGTCTTGGCTAAGCAGGCGGCGGTGTAGAAGAAAAAGACCTGGACCTGGAGGAAGAGCCACCGAAGATCTTGACCCACATATTTGTCTTGCTACTTGAGGCGGGGCTACTCGAGGTCGTTGCAAGCGGACTCCCTGGAGGAAGCGCATTGTAATAGCCCAAAATCCCTAAGTTGGATTAGCTAAGCATCTACTGTGCATTTGTGAAATTTTGGACATTTTTAAAACTTTTTGTTGCAAAGCAAATAGGTTACAACCTGATTTTCCAAAACCTAGAAATAAAATTTCTAAAATAAAATAAAAAGTTTGTCAAGAATTTGAAAACTTAGTTCAGAGTAGGGTATAAAACCCTATGTAGAAAATCATTTGATTTTGAAGACTAGATTTGAAACCTAGTAATCCAATACTCTTTCTCCAATTCAAAAGCTCAAATTGAACTAGGGTAAAACTAAAAGGTTTCAAATATGGGAATATTTATTTTGGGATTCACATTATCAATAGTAAAACCTCATATGCTCCTAGAATGCTTGAGATAGTTTCAAAAGAATTCTAAAAATTCAAATGTGCAAACTTACTTTCTCTAGCTTATATTTACAAACTGATTTCTATTTTTAAATATAGTGGGACTCAAAGCTGGGAATATGTTATTTGTATTTGATCTACTCTGATATGCTTGTTTGGATTTTTCTGAAATTCTTGGAGGTTATTTGGTTCCTTATTGAAATTGCATGTTCAAAATTAAATTTGAATTTAAAATACAAATAAATCTTGTGAACAGTGCCTGAAAATAATTTTCCTAGGTTTTGGAACACTTTAGAAACTCACCTTCAAAAATTACATAATTTTTAGATTTTAATTACTATTTTTTAGGCAATCAGCCAGTCTAAGAAAATCAAAAGTCAAACACCACCACAACAACTTAAAATAATTCTAGAGAAAATTGTAGAAATTGTAAAACACTAGAAAAATTAATTAATGGTCTAACCAGTGTCAGGGACTTTCCCTAAAAATTTCATCAATTTTGGATCTAAACATCTACCTTCAAAAATTCACTTAAGCTGCCTTCTCCGCAAAAATCAGGGCTTTTACTGTTCCACCGACCAAACCCAATCGATTGAACCGACCGAGCCCTTTCGGACCGATCGAATCGTCTTGGTTCAGCCAACCGGCTCCGTGTGGCTACCCTCCCTCTGCCTCTGACCTATGGGCCCTGGCGCCCAGCTCATCTTCTCCACCACACCAAGCCACGCGCCGGTTCTTCTCTACTGAGCGGGCACGCATGGGCGCCACGCCGCCGAAGCCACCTTCGGTTTTGCTAAGCCCACCCCTGGTTTTCCTCCTTGGCCGCATCACCGAGCCCATGCCGCCCCATGTCCCCAGTCACTTCATGCGCGTTGCCACGCCTACCCGCATTGATGCCACCCGAGTATGTCGTCACGCCGCCTGCGAGCTCTCTCACGGTTGCTCCGCCCCTTACCTATTTAAGCCAAGCACCGGGTGCCCCAACTTCCTTTCTCCATTTCCCCCACCTCCCTTCTTCGAATCCACTCCTCTCTGAGCTCCAACCGAGCAAGATTCCGAATGCAGCTCTCGGACTTGCCGCGCCGCCTCTAAGCTCTCCGGCCGCTCCGGTGATCTCCGGCTGCCCCCAACTACGTCACACTACGCTTCCCACCACGAGGATCCCAACCCCTCCATCAATTCGGAGTTTACGCCACCGAGGAGCTACGCGCACGCCATCTTCTTCGGGTCTGGCCAAATCCGCTGCCACCGCTGCCGCGTCTCCTCCAGTGAGCCCGAGCTCGATTCTCTCCACCATGAGCATGCTTGTACATCCCTTTACCTCCCTCCATTACTCACCCGCTCTCTTTTCCTCCCCAGGTCGCCGCCGCCGTTGGCCCTTCTCGCGTCGCCATCGGCACACGTCGCCGGACCACTTCGGCCACTCCCCGCTTCCACCGAGCACACCGGTGAGTTCCCCATGACCTACTAGTGCCCATGCTCCCTCCATTTTTGTCCCAACTCTACTCCACGTCGCTGGCACCATTTCACCCCATGACCAGCCATCGCGAGTCCTTGCCGCACCGCCACAAGGCCACCCTAGCCGCAAAACCACCACCCTCATGGTCACATTTCCTCCAGGATCCCATTTTCGCTACTCCCGGCCACCGCCGTCCGCTCGATCGCCAGTGACCAACGTCGCCTAAGATCCTCCATGGCTTTCTCTGTTTACTTCCTCTAAACTGCTCTCTATGTCTCTGTGATTATGAGTCCCTTTCTATGGCTGACTTTGGGACCCACTTGCAAGACCAACTAAATTACTACTAACAAACCTTATGAATGTCATTTAGGTTCCTCAAATGAATTAGTAAAACTGAAGTTTGAGTTTTGGAAGAAGTTAGCACTTCATTTCAGCAATACTTTGTATTGTCTATTGGATGAACAGTAAACTGGAGAATTTCAGATTTTGGCAGTGAGTTAATAGCATAACTAAATCTAGTAGTTAGACCTTGTTTTCTTGTTTCAATTAGTTAAGTGGGGCATTTAGATATCAGTAGCAACCAAATCTGAAAATGAGTTATGAATGTGAATTTTCAGAGGCCAACCAACTCCTTTATGTTGAAGTGTTAGATGAAAAGAGAGAGCAATGCTAGTACTTTGTTGAGCTTTTAGGTCACTCAAATTTTGCTTAACAAATGAGTATCTAAACTTACAAGAATATTTGTTAACACCCAAACAATTCAGACAATTTCCTTGATAAGGGTATTTGAACAGGGAAAGAATTTAGGATGCAAATAAGAAAAGCAGTGAACTTCTGTCAGTCCTAATACATGTATTTAAGTTATTGTTTCACCTAGCTTTTAAGCTAACAAAAACAACCATAGTTGGTACAGTAGTACAGTTTCCTTTATGAACTTAAACAGAGAAGGTGTTGAGCTAAAGTCTATTGGATTAGCTTGTTGGAAGTTGAAGTCTGGAGGAAGGTTAGTTAGCAAAACAGTAGAATCCTTTTGTTGAAATATTGATCAGAGAAGGTATTCAGAGTTCAACTAAGATCACTAATCTGAAAACCAGTCAATAAGATTACTAGTTAATGGGGCTTTCAAAATTTACAAACAACATGATTGAAAGCTTAAACCTTGTTGAATGCTTAGATCAGTAAGTAAACCTCTTAGGGTCTAGCCTTTAGTTTTTAGTCTAAAGAAGTAAAGTTATTTAGAGGGCAAGAGTTAGGTTTTATGCATGTCAAATAACAGTAGACCTTATGCCCTAGTTCAATTTCAAAAAATTCATAACATATGGAAATGAACTCCAAATAAGATGAATTCAATTGGATTGTTCATAAATTTTTATTCTATTGATGATTATGTAATCTTTGTCTCCACCACTATTCCTGAAATTTTCACCAAAATATTTAATTTCAGCCGAAGCTACAGTAACCAAGATCAATTTTCTTAGCATTTTTCCTTCCAAAAGATCTTCGTTAGGGCATAACTCTCACATGCCAACTCCAAATCAAATGATTTTTATTCCTAAATTTATCTAAAATCAATATCTACCTTTTGTATTAATTTCATAATTTTTTTGGAGATTTTTGGAATCTTGGTATTTATTCGGTGTTTTCGCTTTGTTAGTTCTTATCGTTAGATGACGATGATTCGGGAATGCAACCATAATGATCGTGTGAATGTCCAGAGTGCCAGCAAACAAAGGCAAGCACCCATTCCGTTGATGCATGTTGATCCTATTACTTTCAAAAATTATTATCTTGTTTTGCAACTGTATGTATGCATGCTTTATTTGTCAAGTTATGTTTGCGATTAGAGGTAGTTAAGCCTGCTGCATAAATTCCCTTAAATTGTTCATCTCCTTCCACTAGCCTAAGTTAATAATCCTGCCGGTGAATTAGAACCCAGTGGATGTTATATGGTCTATTTATGTTTACTCGGCGTCATGCTTAGCAATGCTTAGTTTTCGGTAGATTGGGCGGTTGTCGACTTAGTCGATAACCTTGATCACATAAATCATTTTATTATGTTAGGTGCAGCACCTGTGCTATTTGGAAAACTAAAAATAAGAATAAAATATTTTCGACTTGGGCACATTGGTTGGATGGTGTGCTGTTGGATGTGTGCTTGGTGCTCGAGTCAACAAGGACCGAATTACTTGTGTCACTGATCCAAGCGTTATTGCGTGCATTCCACATGATGGCCATATAGGAACCCCTCTTGACTTAGTACTTTGGCGTGTGTTAGCTCTGAGTCGCAGAAGGTGGGTGCATGTGTTGTGTTAAAAAAATAAAATAAAAAGAAAGAAAGAAATGTGTCTATGTGTGTTGGGTGTGCGGGAGTGGAATCCTGTCTAGGTTTTCCACACCAAGGGGCGTTGTAGTTGTCCGAAGCTTTACCCCTATAGGGTAGTTGACTTTCGACTTTACAATGACTCTGACACAACGTATGGGTTCCATCCATACGGGTGACTTGTAGTTAATACACAATACTAGAAACATCTCGTAGGACTTAGCCTTGCTGGCATACCTAAGGAAGTGTGCTCTATTGCATGGTGAAAAGGCGGTCTGGCATGTGGGTACAGTTGTACACCCCTGCAAGGTATAAACTATTCGAATAGCCTCATCCTAGGTTATGGACATGCTTGGTTTGGTCGTGCAAGAATTAGACTCAATATTTTGGAATTTAAACTTAAAACTTGATGGGTAGTATTGAGAATGGTTTCACATGCTATGTTTGTGTGCTGCCGGGGCAGCCACATGTAGATGTTTAGTTGATGTCTAATATTAATTATTCGTTGTTATTTAAAGTATCAAAAATGTTTGCTCACTTGCCATTTTAATCTACAACTTGTATTTCAAATGAAATATTGCTTTGCGCTGAAAATAAACCCTATAGCCTTCTCCTTTGAGTAGAGCTTGCATGTAACCATGTATAGGCTTGGTAAAGTCTTGCGGAGTACATTCGTGTACTCAATGTTTGCTTTTATTTACTAATCTGCATAGCAGGTATTGAAATCAATTCGGGTAAGGAAAGATGCGCAGGAAACGTCGATTTGCTAAGGTTTTAACTCCAGTCGGTTGCCCTGTGGGTTATGACAAGCCATTGGGACTCCATCGCTAGTTAATTTATGATTCTATTTCAGTTTGATTATTGTTTTCTGCTGCGTACTTGATATTTTTATCTTGCAGAATTATGATAACCTATGTATGGTTTGATACTGTTGTGAAGGTGTATGTGTACCGCTCCTAGGAGGTACATAATGCACCAAGAGCGGGAAAATTTAATTTGTGATGCTAGGACCAATTGGAGGGTTAAGCATTAGAAGTTAAATCGCCCGACGGCTCTCACACGCATCGTTGATGTACCAAGATGGAATCGGCGTATGTACTCAACACTGGAGTAAGAATATCCATGGCCCTAGAGTCTGAAGCGACTTTGTCTAAAGTAATTGAGAATATTTTATCTGTAAGACCAAAGTCTTCCACGACTTTGATAATATAGCCCGCAGTATTCTCACTTGTGAGGAAAAACAGCTCGTTAGTGGGGCTTGTTGGCTCGGTTCAAAATTGCTCCAATTAGACTCGTTATTTGGTTAAACATTGAAATGAGTCAATTTTGAATGAAATTGGATTTCACTCTGGCTCGGCTCGGCTCGTTAGCTCGATTCTAAAAATACTTTCAAACTATAAATAAAATGATATTAAATCCAACTGTATTAATTTCAAGAAAAGCTCGGTAAGATGACTACCTAGCTCGATATCCACCCCTACTCGTGTGTGATACATCAATTAATTTCAAACCTATAATTATTTTCTCTATTACCTAGTCATCTTTAACATAATGAGCAACTACACTAAGATAATCCTCCGTAGCCCAACCACTCCATATGTCTGAGGTCAGGGCCACCGAAAATGTGTACGTACTAAATAGTTCCTTTATTTTATTACATCGTTCATTGTAGTATTTTACTAGATCCCTAGTTATTGTTTATCTAGAAACGGAAGAAAATCTAGGATTATGCGCGGTCCTAATGTAATTTTGGAAAGCAAGAGACTCCCCAAAGCCTAACGGTAAATCCTCAAAAGAAATTAAACGACAGAGAGATTGACGGGCTACATCAGGATCGTAGTCCCAGCTACGTGCTGTACCGTCGGGGTTGTACTGTAGCTACGTCTGCCTCATCACCAATCCTTGCTTGGCTCGACATCTTGTAGTATGTCTAAGCAAGTGCTCCGTTCCACCTGTAGACCTTGCAGACAATTCATTACGACAAATTTTGCAAATAGCATATGGTACCTCAATTTCTTGTGCATCTTGCTTCGTTGTCCTGTTGAAATTCTCCCACACTCCCGATGTAGACGACCTCGATCTCTTTTCTCAGGTTGGCGTGGAGCCTGATGATGGAACTCCGTCTTGCTCTTCCGGTTGGCTTGAGGCAGCCGCAGCCACATCCATGGATGCAATTTCCTCCGGTGAAAGCCCGTAAGCGTCAAGAGCAAAGCTATCATAACTGTCCATAACGAAAACTACAAAATCGAAACTAACACTATTATTACTTTCATCTTAGCATAACAAGTACTAACAATATAAGTATGCAAAAAATAGAATTGTACCTCTTTTGCTGACTTGCTGTTGAAAATTAAATTTTCCAAAATTTGGCAAAGTTTTTTTGAATTTTGCCAAATGATCTCACAACGAATTTGAATTTGCACATCAGAATTTCAAAGAGAGATTGGGGAATGGAGGGGGTGCTCAATGAGGGGGGTATGGTGTCTATTTATATAAAAAAAATCAGGATTTTTAAATTTTTTTTGCTATTTTTAAAGACCCAAACGGTAAAAGGGTAAAAAACGCCAATGGCTGGTTTTTAGTCGGGCTGTGTCGTGCTAGGCACGGCCCCCGAGCCTGCTAGCCTGGCTGCCCCCGCCTCCTCTTTTCTCTCGCCCGGTTGCTAAGGCGACATAGGGCATGTGCCAGGCCTGCCAATGTTTCTTGTCGCCGGGCAAGACAACAGCACCCTTTGCTCGCCTACCTCCACGCCGGCACCGCTCCCTCCCCAGCTCCCTGCCTTCTCCTTCCTCCACGCCGCACCGCCGCCCAGCCTTCCTCCCTCTTCTCCCTCCGCTCCGGCAACCAGCGCCACCGCACCCTCCTCTTCCTCTCCTCCGCCTCCCGGACCCCTCTCGGCCTTGTCCTCCCTCCGCACATGCCATTCTTCCTCTGCGCCAGTGTCGGCCCGCCCGCCTCTCCTCCCACGCTCCTAGCTCTCGCTCTCCCAAGCACAACACGTCCCATGAACATCGCGGGCCGTGTGCGTGCACAGGCCAACCTACAATGTCGTGCCTCGAGCCGGCCGCAGACACAACCCATCTAGCCAGCTCTATCTTTGGTGGTAGTGTGTGCCATTTGCTCAAGATGTGTACCAAGTGTACTGGTATAAGAAGGCTGACATTGGCATTGCGATCATATGATGGCTTGACGGTAAAACTTTTCTTTGTTGACGTCAGGGTTATGAAAGTCGGTGCTAGGCGTCGCCTAGGCGCGAGGCGGTGCGCTGTCGCGGCAATTTCCATCAAGGCGGCAGGCTTGGCGGGATGGCCGCCTTAGACCGGCTGGGCGGTCAAAGTCGGTCCTCAGTAGCTCGCAACGGCTCTAGGTGAGGTGGCGTGAGGCGGGCGCCGAGGCGGGAGCTAATAAGGACTGCGCCCGACGCCTTGACCCCATCCAATCGTCGTGACGTGCTAGGGTTCGGGCTCCTGCATTGCGCCTTCCCCGCCGCCGAATCGAGTTCGCCCCGGGTTTCGGTCATCTTGCACCGCCGATTCAGCCTCACCACTACTGAATTGAGCTCACCCAACCATCTCCACCGCCGAATCGACCTCACCGCCTCCAAAACGTGGTCGTCCCTCCATCTACGCCACCGAATCGAGGTACGCCGCTCCCCTCTGCTCCTGTGCCACCGACCTCCCCTCTCTGCTCTCACTCCTCTCTGGTTCCCTCTCCCGCGCCGCCTTCCCCTCTCCCCTCTCTTCTCCCGCGCCGCCGCCCTCCCCTCTCTCATCTCTTCTCTCGTACCGCCGCCCTCCCCTCCGATGCTCCCTTCCCTTCTCTGCTCCACCCTCGAGCCGTCGCCTCCCTCCTTCCCTTGCCCCCTAGCACCGCTCTACTTCTACTCTCTGCTCCCCTCCTCTGTTTGCTTTGCCCCAGTATTTGTTGGCTGCTGCGTGCTATGATGGTGCTCTGTCACAGTCGAATCAAGCACTTCTGTGAGCCCGTGACTGCTAATTTGAGTTTTGATTGTGAATACTGAATTATTCCTGATGATGATTTGCTTGCTTTTTGTGATATGTGTGACTCCTGAATACTATACTATGATTTGCTTGCTTTCTGAATTCTGTGATATACTGATATGTGTCCTAACTCCTGAGCATACAACTTACAAGATATGTGTGACTCCTGAGTCCTGAATACTGCTCTGCTATGATTTGCTTGCTTTATGTGATATGTGTCCTGAACTTACAAGATATGTGTGACTCCTGATTCCTGAATACTACTCTGCTGATTGCTGTGATTCATAATTTTGATGATTTACTGGTGCTTCTATGCACTCACATCATTTGTTGCATATCCATATTTCATCTTTATCTGGTTGACCTGACTCATCAATGTGACAATGTTTCATCATCAGGTTTTTTATTCCCTGAATTCACCTTTTCTTCTGTCTTGGGCTTCAACTTTCTTGCATATCCATAATTTGAACAACTTAAAAACATTTTTCATAGTTGTATTAGAATGCTAATTTTACAAAGCCATACCTTGGATTACAAAGTTATATATGAACATCTTACTATTTTACTTTACTGACATCTAAGAGTTTGGAGTCCCTTGCTGATTTACTATTTGCTTAGAAGTTAGACCTGGAAAGTGTGGTCCTTTACGCTTATGCGTGTTGTCTTCAATGTCGATATCATCTTCTTGAGGGGAAACATAAGAGTATATGACCATAAGTTTACCTAGACCCTTGAATATATGTATGTTATGGCTTATTGTTGTGTTGTAGGTGTAAAAACTGAACACGAGTGAGGGGGTGGACGTTGGCCGTCTGACGGGCCATCGTCCACGAGAGTAAAAAGTGACATGAGGATTTATATAGGTTCGGGGGTCCAAGAGGACCGCCTTACTCCTGTCGGTGAGCCAACGGGGGGTTACCTCCGGAGATGGAGCCCCCGAGGGCTCACCAGTTTGAGATATGCTTCTTTATTGCTCAAGAGAGCCCTCCCTCAAATGAGAGATATATGGGGTATTTATAGCCTCTTGGACCTGTACAAATGATAGGAATACCCCTCAGGGAGACAACTAGCTTATGAGTACAAGTGAGGGGTATTATAGTCTTTTCTAAGCAATTACATTTCTGGATCCGTTAAGTAGGTGTTAACTTAGTGGGGTGGGTCCTACTGGTAAGGGGATGAAATATTCCTCCAACATGTTGATTTGTAATTTTGTCAAGAAGTCAAGATGTCATCCGTTGCTTCCGGAGGTGTGACAAGTTCAAGCGTCCTTAAGAGAAATTTTGAAGATATAGGATGGAAATTTGGGTACTTAGATGATCCAAACAACTTGGATAGAGTGAAGTGTCGCTTGTGTCAAAAGGTAATTCACGGAGGGGTGTATAGGGTCAAACAACATATTGGTCAATATTCGCAAGAACGTTGCTAAATGTCCAAAGTCCACACAAGAAGAACAAGCGAAATGTAGGAAGTCTATAGAGGATGCACAAGCATTGAAGAAGGCAAAGAAAGCAAAAGAGGAAGAGCTTAGAAAAGAAGTGACAATTGAAAAAGAAGATGACCCTAATGAAGATGAAGAGCATGAAGTTGTTGGAGGCTCAGCACCTCGTAGATTAGGGTCAATGGATAAGTTTGCTTGCCCTATTGATACTTCCATTTTTTTGATGGGTTAGCAACAAAATATTAAAGACGCACTTTGGAAAGAAAGGACTCATAAGGTGAAACAATATGTTGTGAGATGGCTTTATGCTCATGGTATAATTTGTTTGCAACTCTCATTCTCTCATGATTACTATCCTTTCGTTGAACTATTGATTGCTAGCCTCGTATTGTATGTTTTATGTTTAGGTGTCCCTTTCAATGTCATCAATAATGACGAGTTCAAACAAATGTGTGAGGCTATTGGTCGCTTTGGACCACGGTTTGTAGGTCCTTCCCAATATGATTGTTGGGAGAAGTTGTTGAAGGAGGAAGTGGAAACAACAAAGGATTTGTTGAAAACACATAAAGAAGAGAGAGCCTTGACCGGGTGCTCCATTATGACTGATGCTTGGACTGATCAAAAGAGGAGGAGCACCATGAATGTGTGTGTGCATTGCAAATTAGGGACAAGCTTCATACAATCAAAGGAGGTGTCGATTATGCACACACAAGTGAGTACATCTTCGAGTACATGGATTGCATTGAACAACTAGGTCCAACAAATGTTGTGCAAGTAATCCTGGATAATGCTTCCAACAACATGGGAGCAAAGGCATTATTGAAGGACAGGAGACCAATTATCTTTTGGAGCTCATGTGCAACTCACACCATTAACTTGATGCTAAAAGCAATTGTCAAGAATATACCAAAGTATAAGAAGACAATCGATCAAGCAAATGCATTCACCATATTTGTCTATGCACACATAGGACATTGGCCTTGATGAGGAAACACACAAAGAGGAGAGATATAATAAGGCTGGGGGTGACTAGATTTGCATCGGCTTTTCTTACTTTGCAAAGTTTGATTGAGAAGAAGAACACACTAAGGTCGATAGCACTTAGTTTGGAATGGGAGCATAGCATTCACACTAAAACACAAAAAAGCAAGACGACAACTAATACACTAATGAGTAGGGCCTTTTGGAATGGTGTGTCTACTTGTTTGAAGGTATATCTAAGCATCATATCCTTGTGAATATGTGATGTCTATTATGTCATTCTTGCTTTGTTTGCTATTTCATAACCTTGTATATTGCATTGATTGAAGGCTTTTTGAACCACTGGTGAAAGTTCTTCTCATGGTAGATGGGGACTGTCCATCTTTGGCATTTATTTTTGGAGAAATACTACAAGGAAAGAAGCAAATCAAGGAGGCCTTGAACAATTTGGACAACAACTACAAATTGATCATGGATGCAATTGCTGGAAAGATGGCAGGGAGGCTTGATTCTGCATTGTACTTGACGACATACCTTCTGAATCCACATTATAGTTACAATGATAAAACCATCTTGCAAGATACAAATATCATGGATGCGTTATTTGAATGTGTTGAAACATTTTATCATGGTCATGATGAAATGCAAGCTCAAGTGCTTAATGAGGACTGACACAAGTTTAAAGATCAAGAAGGGGTTTTTTTGGAAACCTACCGCCAAACTTGGATATCAAAAAAGCCATTTTAGTCCCGGTAAACTTGTGCTCACAATCATAATTTCAACTCAATGCATGCTTATTTTACCATTTATCTTGTACTAATTTCCTTCTACTTTTTCTAATGTCTAGCGACATGGTGGTCTACTTTTGGATATCAAGTTTCTACTTTGCAAAGAATGGCCATAAGAATCCTCTCCTTGACCTCAAGTTCATCCATATGTGAAAGAAATTAGAGCACTTTTGATATGGTAAGTCTCAACTCTCAACTATAAAGTATTAAAGTATGAACTATCTCATTCTCAATATGTCAACTATGTAACTTACTACACTCCACTTTGCAATTCGTAGATACATTCAAAGAGAAAAAATAGGCTAGATGTGAGATGTCTCAACAATCTAGTCTATGCTCAATTCAATGCAAGATTGTTGAGCAAAAAAGAGAAACGCAATGTGAAGAACATCGATGTCATTCTAGCTTCGGATGCTACACAAGCTCAAGGGTGAATAATTGAAGGTGGTGATGATGATCAAGAGGTTGAGGCCAGTACGTGGCTTATATGGAAGCTCATTGATGAAGCATCTGGGGCTAGTGAAGCCATGCAACCTCGTAGGAGCACAAGAGTGAGAGACCTCTGTGAAGATGATTTCTTGTCCAGTTCCGAAGAGGATGTCAATGAGGGGGAGGACGACATTGAGTTTGAGTCCGACCAAGATGAAGTGGTTGTTACCAGGAATTATGAGGAGGAGGAAGACGAATACACTAACTCATGATTGACAGATCGAGTCATCTTAGCAATTCATCATAAACTCTATTAGTATTTTGCTTACTTCTAAGAGTCTAAGACTATGTCTATGTCTATGTGTGGTTCTATGTCTTATTGTGTGAGAGTGAGACTATGTGAAGTTGGCACTCTCATGTTATGAACTTATGATATTTTCTATGTTAAGTCTTTGAGATGTCTGGCTGCATATGTTTCATACTTCCATTCATTCATCATTCATTCATACATTCTTTCTCACACAATAGCAAAATAACTCATCATTAATTAAATATGCATGTTTACATCATTATTTGATTACATACATGTTTACATCAAGCTCTTGGAGGGGAGATAATATACATGACTACATCAAATTGCCCATGTCTTGCTTCTTTATGTATTTTTCCTTCTATCTTGCTCAATTTGATGCCTGATGCTTGCTCAATTCATCATATTATTCCTGTTGTGGGCTTATCTGCACCGTAGCCAAGCCGACCGCCTAGCGCCTAGTGCTTTCTTGAACCTTGGTTGATGTAGTACTTGAAGGCAAAGGGTGTGTCAAATGGATTGGTGATTCTTCAGTCTTGGTTCTTTGCAACTGATGGCAGATTATCTTAAGTGCTATTTACTCAGAATCATTTCCCATCCACTGTTCTTGTTATTTGCACCACACAATTAATTAAATAGCTGGATCTAGTAGGCTTAAAACCATATATATCACCCTGTTATCTTGTAAAATATATTGATTCATATCTTAATTAAGTTTTCAACATGTCTGATTGTTTAATTCCACAACCATCCAACAATGGTAGCCCTATTAAAGATCATAGTACTTCGAAAAGAATTTTTTTAGTAAACATATGTACCATTCAATATCTATTCTATCATTTTAGGATAAGTCTGCATGCGAATAGGGTTGCATTTGTCATGAGCCATCGAGCTGGAGAACTGAGGATATCTTCTTGAGTTCCCTCCATGAAGCACAACTCGGGAAGTTGAGGGGTGATGAACATGAAATTGCTTTTGTGGAACAGCTGCTATCCAAATGGGCGGCGGCGCTCAAGACGATGACAATATCTTTCGATCTTTCAGTCACTTTAACATCCCAAAAATTCGCTTTTCGATCAAATGAGTAAAAATATGAAAAATTTAAAACTTTTTTGAAACATCTGGTTGATATTTGAGTTTTCGGATTTTATGTTGAAGATAGTTGTCGAGCAATGAAACTTTAGGAAAAACAAAACCCTAAAATCCGGTCTAGGCCGAAAACCATCTGGTCCAGCCCATCTTCTCCTTTTCCTTTTCTTTTCTTTTCTTTTTTCTTTTCTTTTCTTTCTCTTTTTCCTTCCCTTCCCCTTCTTCTCTTTTTTTTCCTTCCTGTGCCCACTCGCCACCTCCTCCTTCCCACTCCTTCTTCCTCTGCTTTCTTTCCTTCCTCAACCGACAGCATGCCTGTGGCCATGCCGTCGCCCACACGCACGCCACCAACGCCATCGCCTCCTATCTGCCCCATCTTGTCACTTCCACTGAGCTCACATCGCCGGCAGCAGCTGCGCCCTCGCCCACGTCATCAGCGTCCTCGTTCAACCACCATCCCGACGGCCCGCTCCCCTCCGTGTTGCATCGTCGCCATCACCTCTCGCCTGCTCCCATCGCGCCGCTGTGCTCCTGTCGCCCCGCACAGCACCTCCTTGGCTTGCCTTCCTTCTACTTAAGCCATGCCCAGCCTCGCCTTCCCCCTTCTTCTCCCCCTCTTCACGACCATGAAGAGAAACGAGCCGTCCTCTGTTCTGCCCACCATGCCAATGAGCCGCCCTGGTGAGCCCCGCACGCTCTCACCATGCCGACGAGCCCCGCACGCTCTCACCATGCCGATGAGCCGTCCCGTCATCTCGGCATCACCATCATCGCACGTGCCTCCCGTTCTCCTCGCGGTCGTCGAAGCGCCGGGAACGCACCCTTGTCTTCCTCCCAGCCGATGACACCCCGTCCACGGTTGCCGCCTCCACCCGCTGTTCCGGTTAACAAGGTGATCCCCTCCCCAATATACTCGTGTCAAAATGTGTTCTAAGCCCTACTCCATCTTTCCCCCAGTCAATTCCAGGATTCCACCACGGGAGCTCGCGTCGCGGTCATCTTCCTCGGCTCCGGCCGAAAGCCGCTTCCATCGCTGTCATTTCCTCTCCGGTAAGCCTCTGGTCAATTCCTCCCCATGGGAGCACCTCCTAACTGCCCCCGACCTCCTCCTACCATTCACTCCTGCTCCCCTGCACCGTAGTACCACCACCCCGACACACCGATCACCCCGCCTCGGGTTGCCGCTGCCAGCCCACTCCGGCTCTCCTCCGCCCCCACCGATTGCACCATCGGACCCCCTCACCCACCTGGAGCTCATGCGCTCGCTATCTTCTTCCCTCTTCCCCTCCTGCGCCGCTGCCCCATCTCCTCCCTGCTTGGCCGTCAGATGTCATCACCCGTGCCTTATCACCGCCGAGCCGTGCCACCACCACCCTTCGAACCGCCTCTCCTTCCCGGTCCCATTTTCGCCGTTGCTGACCGCCACCAATGCATCCCTCGTTGGTGATGAGTGCCACCCAAGCCACCCCCTGCTCCTCTGTTTCAGCTGCACTGCTTCCCTCTTTGTCTCTTCTCTCTCTGTGTGGATGCGTATGACAGGTGGGCCCCCCTATGTAGCTCTCTGTCTCTCTCTGTCTCTCTCTCTCTATCTCTCTCTCTCTGTTGATGCATGTCAGTGGGCCCCTGTTGCTCCCTCTCTGTTTGAGTGTGTATGGCAGTAGGGGCCCCTGTAAGTAATTACATGACCCATGCCACTAAGTGATTAACTAGGGGATAGTTAGTAAGGTGATTAGCTAGGAGATAGTAAGATGTTATCGAGAACATTGTTAGCAAAAGCTAACTAGTAGGAGGTTAGTTAGTTTATGTCATTTCAGTCAGCACCTTGCAAGTTCAATTGATGATAATTCAAAATGGTCAAGTATGCAAATAGCTCTGAACCTAAGAGACAAATTTACTTAAAAAGTATACTAGGATGATTCATTTAGGCCATTACTAAAATGATAATAACTTAATAAATTAAGTTGATGAGTGTGTTGATATACGAAGATGTTAACTTGAATAGAGGTTGTGTCCAAACAAAATGTTATCTCTAACAAAGCATAATGTTGAAGTGATCGGTAGGCTACATCAGTTGGCGTATAGTTGCCTATAGTAATTGGTTATCAAGATAACAGTAATAGTAAGTGATAATAGTGGTAATATGACAATGACATACGGGACCCCCTAGCAAAAACAAAATAACAAATCATAACAACATACACTTACAAGCAGGCTCTTGCCAAATTGTTGAACTAGTAAATAGGTCACTATAGTTGACATCTAACTAGGATTATGATATGTCACCGACACCTAGACCTATACATTAATGAGTAGTAATAGTACTACTAGATACTCATAGAGGTTAGCAGCAGCTGTGACCTAGCCTCATGCTGGTAGTAGTAATCAAGATGATAGGATTAATCGCGAAACAAGGACTAGTAGGTAAGAGCCTATAGATCTTGTATCATAGTTACCCACTTAACTAGAAGTAGTCTTTAGCATGTGTGGAAACTAAGGGTCAACCTAGTGTGATAGGATACTTTAGTGCATGCCAAGCCACACAAGTAGTGAGACTAAGTAAGGATCACCTCACAGATAAAAGCCAAACCGTAGACACCACTGATCAAGATATGAGACTGATGTCTAGCCAATGCTTGGAAGTTCCAATTAAGGCTCATGGAGCTTCTTTGATAAATATCAAAGAATAAAAGGAATTATCAGTGTTTTAGAACCGATCTTACGTATGATTGTTTGATTCCGGGGGCCTCCAAGACTGAAATGACGTAGAGAATGACACATGGATTTTATATAGGTTCAGGCCTTCTCCGGAGAGAACAACAACCCTACTCTTGTGTGGCTATATTGAGTATGCTGGTTACAATCAAGAGAAAGACTAAAGTCTAATGTCTTGTGCTCTTGATCTCCCTCTCTCCCTTTGTCAACTGACTATGGCTTTATATAGTGTACGGAGAGGTGACTGTTTCTCCAGGCCAAGGGGTGCCTCATTATTTCACATAATGAGCACGTTGATGGTAGTTATTGCTGGAGTAGTAACCCCCCACATCGTCTGGCAGTTATCATTAGAGACAGAGGCGTATTGCGTGCAGTTATTCTAGAAAATAACAACGTATACTAACTGCTTAGATTCCCTAATTAATTGGGTCTACTTGTCTGCAAGCTCCATCGATTATAGGATGGTCGTAACTGACCTGGTCGTAGAAGGACTTACGACCCTGAGGTGGTCATAGAAGAACTTACAACCATATGGTGGTCGTAGAAAAGCTTACGACCATGAAGTAATCATAGGACTTACGACTATAGGGGTGGTCATAGAAAAACTTACGACCATGAGGTAGTCGTAGAAGGACTTACAACTATATGAGTGGTCGTAGAAAAACTTACAACCATGAGGTAGTCGTAGAAGGACTTATGACTATAGGGGTGGTAGTAGAAGAACTTACAACCACTTGGCCAGCTTCTCCCTTATGAACACTAAGGGGTATACTCAAGAACCATATGATGGTATTATTATCCATAATAAGAATTATAGATAAATAGTTAAATGAGGATTATTAGATCCTCGTCATCACTACTACAGAAAAGGCCTTCACAGACGGTTCAGAAACACCATCACAGACGGTTTCGTGAGCAGTCTGAGTTTATGGGTCAGTAATGCATGAGGTCATCACGGACGGTTTTCGAACCATCTGTAATACATAATATCACAGACGGTTTGTAGATGAAACTGCTCAGGATACTCGACTACCACTGCATTTGATGCAGTAGATAAAACCGTCTATGATACTCGACTACCACAGACGGTCTATAGATGAAACCGTCTTCTTGAAAACGTTTATTAGGAGTCCAAAGTTTGTTTATGTCAAATTTGAAAGAATTTTGACTTGATTTAAATTTTTTTTGACTTTTTCTCTATTTGATCAACATGCTGAAAATTCAGACTTTTACATGTTTTGAGCTGATTTATGATTTTTGTATCTCCAAATGGATTCAAAATTTGAGGAAAATATAATGATGACATTTTATCCTCTATAGTTGATCTTCTATTCCAAATTTTCTCAGATTTATTGGAACCATGTTAACCAGTTTTTCAGCTATGTTTCAAAGCTTAAATGAAATATCAAAATATGAAAACCTGAAATTTCCAGTTTTATGAAACTTTGTGATTTTTTATATCTTCAAATTGGTTGACATTTGGTTCATACTCCCAAAATTAAAATTGTGTGTATTTGAAAGGACTAGCTCCATGATCTATCTTAGATTTTTTGGAGCTTGTTTGCATACATTTTCAAATATTTAAAGAAAGTTTTTAGCTCAACATGATTTCCAATTTGTGAAAATGAGCATGGTATCTTCATGAAAAATGTTTCTTGAGAATATTTCAAGAGGGATATTATTTGAATGTAGGTTGAACTCCACTAAAAGTTTAACTTGAATATGTGCATATGTTTTCATTACACATTCGTGTATGCACACATTTAGGGGGAGTTCACTCTATGTTTTGCAGTTTCATTAGTATTGATCCATATTTCTTTATCCATATATATTGGAGATCTCTACTTTGAAACATATCCTTTGAGTATATAAAACTTGTGTAGTTCATGTATACTCATATTGTTTTATATTCAATTATTTAAAATTGTGTTGTGGGACTAATGTGTGTGCTAAGATGTTTTCAAGGCTTAGTCCCGGAGTTTGAATGATGACATGAAAAGGAAATGCAAAGATGATAAAAGATCGACATGGCTCAAGACAACGGAGTCATGCATTGCATTTCAAAAAGCTTCTGGAAGGATTTCAGTGGAAATCGGTATGATCGCATTTGGTAAGCGGTACTACTGATGTGCGGTAGTACCAGAGTTCTTTTGGCAGAACTACCGCATTGCGGTACGACCACATATTCTGAGCGGAACTACCGCACACTAGAAGTTCTAAATTTTAGTTAGCAGTACGTTATCTCCAGAGAAGGCCAGTTTTGGACCTCTAAGGGGAGCGGTAGTACCGCCCTATGTGAACGAAACTACCGCATATTATTTGGCGGTAGTACCGCACCTTTCTGCAAAGGCTTATTCAGAAGCATTTGTTGCAGGTATATCTTGGTAATTAATATTAATCATTGTGGGACTAACATTTTCCATGAGTTGGATGAATAGGTTATGTTCCATGGTAATGGAGACTTCAGATGGCATCATGAGTTGATCATCATCAAGTCAAGGTTCAAGAAGAGGATGCATCATTTGTTGATGCATATTAAGATCTCGAAGAGGAGATGATCATGAGTTGATCATCAAGTCAAGAGAAGACCCATCATGTGTTGATGGAGGTTAAGTAAAGGATGCATCATGGGTTGATGCATATCAAGACGATGACCCAGACTTGAAGTGAGGATGTGCATTATCAAGCTTCAAGAAGATGCCCAAGGCAAAGGTATGACTAGCTAAGGCTAAGGATGTGTTTCTAGTCTTTTACCGGTCTTGGTGTTTGGTTGGAAGACCGGATTGCTAGTATAGGTTGCCATACTATTAAGAGGGGTCTTGTCTAGTTGCTTGAGTCTCATCATGTGTTGATAGCTCAATCTTGCTTGCTCTAGCTCTCCGTGGCATGTTGCTATTATTTGCAAATGTGTTTTGCAAATAGTCGAGGCTCATGCATCTAATCCTTGTAGCATGTGACTATACTTTGCAAATGGTTGAAGTCCATGTACCTACTCCTTGTGGCATGATCTAAGTTTGCCAATGTGTTTTGCAAATTTTTGGGATTCATGCATTTTCTCTTGACATGGTCTAAGATTACTTATTGCTATTTCTTTGGACTTAGACCATGATAGTGGCTCTTTAGAGTTGTGCTTTTGATTTGATAAAATGTATTTGAGATCAAATCAAATAGGTGGGTTGTGTAGCCTTCTAAATAAGCTTTCTATAGAGTCCAAGATCACTCAATTCCGACATCGGAGTCAAACGTTATGACCTTTTTATCGAGTGTCGTCTGTGCTGAAATTGGACTGTGGAAATACCGCCCGAGAAGAGAGGTACTACCGCAGAACGGTAGTACCGGCCTTTGTACTGCGGTACTATTGCACCAAAAATTTTAATGGCTAGTTTTTGAGCGTTTAATACACCCCTTCCGACCGTTGGGCAAAAATCGGTAGTACCGGGCTTTGAACGGCGGTACTACCGTATTTTTGCTGAATTTGCTGATTTCTACTTCCAACAGCTAGTTTTTATGTGTGGGCTATAAATACCCACCTTGGCTGGTTGAGAAACAATCTTTGGCATCCCATTTCACTCACTTGAGCTAGTGTGAGCTTCTTCTCTCAATTATGCATGTGTTACACCTTGTGAGAAAGAAGAGAGGTCTCTAGTTGCATGTGTTGCATCTAGATGTGGATTTCATATCCACTTGAGCTTGTGCATTCGTTGCACGTGGTGAGAGTCAAGCAAGGGGTTTGGCTCATTACTCTTGGTTTTTGCTGACACCTAGAAGGCGTGGTGGCGTCGTGGACCGGTGATCTTCTCAAGAAACTTGGGAGAAGGCCCGACGTGTTGTGAAGGTTGGAGCTCACCTACCTAGAGCGGGAAAGAGCTACCACTAGTGGAATTGAGGTGTTTGGCTTAATTCGTGGAGCCGGTCCAATTAGTTTGAGCTTACCTCAACGTGGATTAGGGGAGACCGGCAAGTCTCTGAACACCACTATAAAACGTCATTGTGGTTTGCTCTCTAGTGATTTACTTTGTGCAATTTATATTCTTAGAATTAAATTGCTTACATGTCTTTGTATGATTGCTATATTTATCAATAGTCTTATTGTTGGTGCTAGTTGATTCAGGTTTTAATTGTGCAAAACCGATTTTTGTTAGCTTTCGCATTAGAAAATGTGTTAGCCAAAAGAATTTTAAAAAACCGTCTATTCACCCCCCTCTAGTCGGCCTCCTCGATCTTACAAGTGGTATCAGAGCTTGGTCTCTCATTTATTAGACTTAATCGTCTAGAGAGTAAAAGATAGTGACTAGTGATATAGTGCATCTCAGTGAGACACCTTTATTTGATAGCACAAATTATGATATTTGAAAAATCCGCATGTCTTATTATTTTATGGCCATGAGTCCTAAAATTTGGCGGATTGTAGATGTGGGCTTTTCTCCTCCATTGGATCCTCTTGCTCCAACAAATGAGGAAGAGAAATGCTCACATCTCGACGCTCAATCAACTAATGCTTTATTTAGTGATTTGAGTATAGGGGTATTCAATACCATATGCAATCTCAAGAGCACTCATGAGATGTGGAAACAACATCAAGATCATTATGAAAGGTCCACCTCAACCAAGGATGATTGCATAGAGGAGTGGATGTCGGGAGAAAAATGCTCAACCTCTAGCTCCGACAATGAAATTCCATAAGCCCCTCCACATTAACTCATTGCTTTATGGCTAAAGGTAATAAAGAGGTAAATAATGATGAACCTACATATGATGAGTTGATGGATATGTTAGAAGGGCTTTATGAATATCTTGGGAAGGAAAATACTACGTATAAGATTTTGAAGAAAGAACATGTCTCTTCAAAACAATTATGATATGCTAAAAGAAGAACACGAGTCTCTTCTTCTCAAGGAATTAACCAAGCCCAAGGTGGATATAGGCATTACATGTAATTTACTAAATGATATTCCATGTATAGCTCCTAGCTCTTGCATTTCATCTAAGGATAGCATATCCACCTCTTGTGATGATTTGCTAGATATGCCTTGTAGCTCTAGTAAAAATGCATCTACTTCCTCTATGCTTGCTGAGAATAATATCGAATATGAATACGGAGCGAATACGAATCGAAAACCGATTTGTTGTTAGATTCCGCATTAGAAAATGTTTTAGCCGAAAGAACATAAAAAAACCGCCTATTCACCTCCCTCTAGTCAGCCTCCTCGATCTTACACTTACGACCATGAAGTAATTGTAGGACTTACGGCTATAGGGGTGGTCGTAGAAAAACTTACAACCATGAGGTAGTCGTAGAAGGACTTACGACTACAGGGGTGGTCGTAGAAGAACTTACAACCACTTGGCCAACTTCTCCCTTATGAACACTAAGTGGTATACTCAAGAACCATATGATGGTATTATTATCCATAATAAGAATTACAGATAAATAGTTAAATGAGGATTATTAGATCCTCGTCAGGAATCATTAAGTGAACTAGGCCCTATGTGTTGGTGAGACTTATGTCTACCCTATGCGAACTTTGAACCTACGCATAGGTCTCATCTGACTTTTATGGAACTCCTCGATAAATAGGAAGGACTAAAGGAATCATTAGAGCAACTAGGTGTCGTGTATGGATAGCGGTGATATGTCCCTAAGTGGATGTTAGTAGTTCAACCATCCCTCAACATCACGTAGGTTCTATATGTCACCCACCACTACCCGCTCCTAGTAGAAGGACAATTCATGGCCCGAAGATGGATAAGAGAGTCCTACCTATCCGGGTAATCTCTCCTATCTAGGTAACGAATGAGGAATATTCCTATAAATATTATCTCCCTCCCATTGGATTCCCAACTCCTTGCACCAGCGGATTTCCCGAGAACCTGATCCCTCTCACCTTCACTCCGGATCAAACGGTTACCTAACCCTAAGTCTGACTGTCAACCCAAAACCCCACAACTAGACCAAATGAATAGAGTTTAGGCTTATCTACTTTGGTCTGAAGTATTCCTTCATTCCATCTAAAGTATGTTCTTCATCAACTACCTTTGGATGTATTTCGTTTGAAGTATTTTCTTCATCAACTCCGCTAAGTAGGTTTAGTTTTATTTGAGTACTTGCTTCTTTCAAGATACCCTTAGGTATGTTTAATTTTGTTTGAAGTATTTCCTGCTTCAAACACTCTTGGGTTTATTGGCTTTCAGTCGAAGTATTTTCTTCTGTTTCCAAGTGTTTTGAATTTATTGGATTTCATTGGGTTGTTTTTAGATATTCTTGGGTTCGACCGTATTCCACGTAGTTAGAATCTGAAGCCATGATGGAGCGGTAGTTCAAGCAAGAGCAAGAACAAGACCAAGATTATTAGAACATTGAGCAAGGCGATTACCAGAACATCGAGCAAGGCGAGTCAACACTTTGATCATTTTGCGTCTACTTTTAAATGCAAATTATATTTGATTTAAATTATGAAAGTGCATTGCTATGATTTATACAAATATGTTGATTCAGCTCATAGCTACCACCTTAATGATAATTGCTTATAAACTTCCAATCATTGAACTTGGACACTATCCTTTGCCACTCTAGACTAATGATATACATACTAGCTACTAAGTATGTTCCTAAGTGTCATGCTTAGCCTTGCTTAGGTACATTGGTATGCGGGCAATGATTTTCCCTGACATAATTTAAAACTTGAAACTGGATTTGGGTAGTCGAGGTTGGAGCCTGGCCAGTATGTTGATTAGAAAAGTATTTCAAAACAAAAGAACACCAAAAATAGATTTTGAATTGGGCGTCTAGAAAGCGTGGCAGGTGTTGGGAAGAACACGACAGAGTGGGTATGGGGAAGTACCGCCCAAGTCAATAAAGGATTGAGTTCTTGTAGCAGTCGTCTCGCGTAAAAACATTGCAACCACAATTCTATAATGGGTACGACCTGGCTAATTAATTTGTTCGCCTCGGCGTGGCTTTGCTATTGGTGAGATTGTGGTGTGGGTATGGGTAGAAGCCATAGAAAAATCACACGACGCAAGAGGGGGCCTCCCAAGAGTGCGGCTTAGGGAGGTGGAAACCTTAGTAGGTAGGGTTGCGTTGAGGTGGGGGCATTGTAAAGGCCTTGTGACAATCATCTTAGTCGCACACCTATGGAAGTGTGCCAAGACGGACATTATAAGTTGATGGTCTCTTGTCGGTAAAGTGTGCAAACTTTGCAGAGTGTAAAAACTATCAGGATAGCCGTGCCCACGGTCATGGATGGTGTCGAGAACTTGAATTAGCTTTCATTTTCATAAAAAAACAATTTGTGGGTGTAATGAAAAGATGGGTTGGAGCCCAGAGATTTGAGATGGTGCAGTTGAGAACCGAAGGAGAAGTGAGGATATGACTAGAGAAAGAACATGAGCATTAGGTGGATGGAGTCACTCAGTGATACTATAGGGTGATTGGTGCCTCCTGTGGATATCATGAGGACATTGTGGATGTCATGGGGACATGCTTATGATCTTAGGATGATGAAATAATTGGCAATTGCATTAAGAGTTTGTTGAATTCTGTGGAAATCAGCAAGTGTCGTTTTCTTGTAGTACTCAAGCATTGTGGTCATGATACTACCGCCAAAGCGGTAATACCGCACATCGGTTGTACCGTATTTTAGATGGCGGTTGCAAATTTCCGGAGAAGGTGTCTCTGAGTCTTTGGTGTTCTCCTGGAGCGGTAGTACCGTGTGTTGAACGGTGGTGGTACCGCATGGTGGTGTGACCGTTTGAGAACGGTATGGAAATTCCAGAGAACGTGTTTTTGGAGATTTTGGGATTCTCCGAAGTGCGGTATGACCGCAGTTGTTTGAGCGGTATGACCGCAATGCGGTGATACCGGATTTTGTTTGGCGGTTGGAAATTTTCAGAAGGTATGTTTTGGAGTGTGGATTTTCCCCTAGAGTGGTACGACCGTGCTTTGGTTGCCAGTAGTACCGCATGGTGGTATGACCGCTTGAGAGTGGTATGGAATTTCCAGAGAGGTTGTTTTTGGGAGATTTTTGGATTTCTCTGGGATGCGGTACGATCGCAGTTATGGGTGCGGTACTCGGTACTACCGGCCATAACATGGCGGTCATACCGTTTCTGAGCTGAATGTTGTTTCTCTTGGAGAATTTGTTTTGGGTTAGGTCAAGTTCATGTTAATCAGTGCATATGTGTTGCATGATGCATGTTTTTGGCTAACGTGGGTCAAGTTGTGAAGAACTTGTTCCCGGGAATGGTTTCTTGGTCTATTGCTGTGCAGGTGGCTTGCAGGTTAATGACGGTCAACGGCGAGGAGGATCGGACTAAGCTTGGAGAGCTGAGGTCCAGAATGATCGAGGATGCCGGGTGAGGTCAGGTGACTCAAGCGGGGCGCAGAATGGACAAGGATGACCGAATGGGCGGTTCGGTGCAGCTGGTTGGATCAAGCAGTGCGGGAGTCGGTGCAAGTGCCTCGGTGATTCCGGTGGGATCCGGACGGGAGAGACTTGCCGACATGAGAGCCGTTGATCAACCTACACGTGGCGAAGCAGACGATTGCTTCACGATGATTGGACTCGATTTTTTGGAGAAAGATCGAGAAGGGGTATTTTGGTCATTTTACCCAAATACCGCCTTGGTGACCTTTGCCTAAACCACGGCGCGGGTCGGCGCATAGAGAAGTGGTTTAGGTCAATCGAAGACGAAGACGACACTTTGAGATGCGTGCGTATGTTAACCCATTTGTGAGTTGGGGTTAACGGGTGCCCTAATGGAATATTCCCTAGATACTAGCCTCTACTATAAATAGTGTTGGGTGCTGTCCAGCAGCGGGTGGAACCCCATTCATTGTGTGCCCTATTTTGTGTTAGGGTTTTTGGAGAGAAAGGGGAGAGCTAGGGTTTTTAGGGTTTGGATTGAGTGTGTGCTCACGTGGTGAGCTTTGTCCTCCAGGTTGGAGTGGCTATAATCCAACAATCATCCATCTATCTGAAATCAATCCAAGCAAAGATTTCACAGATGAGCCTCTTTGTGTTCTTATTCTCTATTTGATGTTTTTGGGGGCTTTCTTTGATCCGGGAGTTTCTCTTTGGTTTCTGGCCTAGATTTGGCTTGTTATGACATGTGGGAATACATCTAGGATCATCTTGATCATCAATCACCCATGAGCAAGTTTCTAGATCAGTTTAGGTTTTGGCTCGGTTCTTGAAACAGACTTCACTCAAATCCAAAAAGGTTGGAACTTTGATGTGGATCTATTCGATCCTTATTTGGAATATGTTCCTAACCTCCTAAAGAAGCTTTGTTTCAAGTTTCATGAAGTTTGACCGAGTGGATCAAAAGTTGTGCCAATTTTAGATTTGATTTTTCAGCTGTCGGGACGAACTCCAGGATAATCGGTAGTACCTTTCATTTGCCTGCGTTAGTACCGCGGTGCGGTAGTACCGCCCTATACACTGTGGTAGTACCGATTATAGGTAGTACCACTAGTTACACTGTGGTAGTACCAATTGTCCTGATTTTTCAGAACTTCTTCATGTAGTTTGCTGCTGTGCCTTGGGGGTGTTGATTGGATTCGAGTGAGGCTTTCTCTGTGCCTGAACATTGATCTTCATAGCTCTCATAGCTATTGGAGTGATTTGTGAATTGAATTCAATCTTTGTCGAAAAGTTTTTGAGCTCCTATTCAGCCCCCCCTCTAGTCGCCTGTTTCGGTCCTACAAGTGGTATCAGAGCCAAGTTTGCTCTTTTGTAATCTCCACTGATCTTTGAGCATGGCGACTGATATGAGGACTTGTGAGCGCTTCTTTGCATCTTCTTGTGCTTCTTTTGCCATTGAGATCTATCGTGACAAGATGTTTGAATGTGCGTTATTTATGATGGCGGTTGAGGAGGAGTTCTCCTGTGATATTTGTGGCGATCTCTTTTGTTTTGATTGTCCTAGTTTCAGAGATGAGATTCACATGGAGCCCGAGGAGAAGGAGCCCATTGGCATATGCGCAGTGGCGATTGAGAACGAGCATGATGGTGAGCTTTTTGAGGATGATCATGATGACTCTTCCGAGGACGATCCCCTACTCGAACTAAGCAAGGTGAGCAAAGAAAAACTCATTGATGGCTTGATTTCATATGAGTACAAATTGCATGCTCTTAGGAAGAAAATAAAACTGCTAGAAAGAGAGAAGGGTGATTTGTCTCATGAGCTCTCCAAATTTAAAACCTCCATGAATGCTTTTGATTCATTGCTTGTAGACATGGAGAACTTGAATGATTCTTTTGCATGCCTAAAAGCTGAAAATGAATTATTGAAATCAAATGCTTCTTTGCCATGTGATTCTTGTGTTGCCTTACATCATGAGCTTGATAATACTAAGATAGAAATAGGCGATTTTAGATCTATAGCTAAAAACGATTGTGATTCTTGTGTAGGCATGCTTGCTAAAATTGACTATTTCCATGCATCTTGAGCAATTAGAGAAGGCTAGGGCTGAAATTACTGAAATTAAAGCTAGGCTTTGTAGCATGTGCTTAGAATATGAAAAATTGCTTAAGAATGGTTTAGTCTTTTGCAAGAATTGTGCTTGTTTAGAAAATGAAATTGATGACTTGAATTGTATGCTTAATACAAAAAACATTATTAATTTCTTGCACATCTTGCATTGATTTGAAGAGCGAGATTGAGTCTTTCAAGAAATTGCGCGATGATATAAGCGCCAAATCATGTGACTCTTGTATTTGCCTTCACACCGAGATTGATGTTCTCAAGATTTCTTTTGCCTCTTTGCATTCGGAGTTGGAGTCTTTTTGTGCTAAACGTGAGTCATTTGATATTGGTTTTTGTGCCATCGCTTTGGATAGCTCTTCTTTGGCAAGTGTGACTTCTTTTGACTCTTCTTGCGTTGTCCAAGGGATTTCTAAAGACAAAGGTGCTTCTTCCTCAAATGATACTACATCTTCAAAAGAGAAGTATCATTGCACCTTTTGTAAGAAGAATGGACACGTTGTTGAGTTTTGCTTTCGTCGTCTGAAACATGAACATCGAGTGCGTCGTCGTACCTCTAGGAACACACATAGTCTTTCTCATGGCATGTGTGCACCTAGTGCCGATACGAGGGCGAGTTGTGATGTTGGTCCTTCTAGCTTGTCCCAAGGGACTTCTTCTTTGAGCGATAATGGTGGTTTGTCCTCTCGGACTTGGTCTCCTAGTAGACCTTTACACCATTGCTCATTTTGTGGGAAGGATGGACATCTTGTAGATTTTTGTTTTCGTGAGCAAAACATTTGCGTCAAGATCATGCTTCCAAGTCTCCTAGTGGGCATAGTCTTTCTCATGACATGCACACTAAAGAGCCTAGCACGAAGACTCGCTCTATTGATAGTTTCTTTGACACATTTTCTAGTGGTGTTGGACAGCATCGTGGAATTGGTTTTCGTGGTTTTGGTTTTGGTCCACGAGCTGCCACGAGGCAGGATTTCCGCCGTTTTCCAAGAGGTGAACCTCATTTTGTTCATCGAGGTACACACCCACGGCGAGGATGTGTGAGTTCCTTTGGTGCTCTTGTTGGTTCTCATCACTGTGCTTTCAAGCAAGGTCATCGCCGCTTTTCTAGAGATGGATCTCATTTTCCTCTTCGAGTTGTCCACTCGCGGCGTGCCTCCAAGGATGGTGTTGGATCTTCTTGCATGGACCATTATTTGCATCATGCTAACTCACATAATGGTTCAACTGTCTCTCGTGGCTGTATGTCCAAGGTTTGGGTTCCTAAGCATTTGCTCTCTAACCGTTCGGGATCCAAGACTTAGACATCTGCCTTTTCCCATGCGTAGGTACCGGGGACGTGGGTTGGAGAACATGGACTTAAAAGGTTCTGGTCTTTTGCTTCATCACGTGATTGGAACACTTGATGGTTCTCCACCCTCATAATGGCCTCCAAGAGGCATGTGCTTCCATGATCGGTATCTTCACATGTTTTGTGAGCTATCTTATACCTTCATGCTTTTACCTTCATGATTATTCATTCTTGGCATGTTGTACTTGTCTTTGTGCTCACTTGTATCATATTGGCATATGTTACTCTTTCGATATCTTTCATCATGCCTTTGCTAGTACCTTGCTTATATATCCTTGTATTATATTGTTGTTCATTATCTCCATGGTTGTATAAGCTTGGTTTTGTCAACGTGAGCTTGTGCTGTTTTGTACATTTATTATGTTGCTTGTGTTGATTAGTGCCTTATGTATCCTCATGCTTACTTGGTATCCATGTTAGCATACTTTATTCATGATTTGTTCTATAAAATGCTTTATGCTTACATGGTTATTGTGCCTTATTATTAATTGTGGATGCATGAGCCTTGCCATAGCTTCACTAGCATGCTTTACCTTTGACGGTATATATGATGTGTGATATGCTATGTGCTTGTTTGCTCCTATGCCTTATTTTGGATTAAGGATATTTTGAGCTTTATCATATCTTGGATAGTATGTGTTGCAATTGATATGCCTATCTTCATGCTCATGTCTTGAATTGTTGATTATATGCTTGTATGAGCTTTGGATCATCTACTGCTATCTTTGTTAGTCGTGTATCTTGGTACTGTTTTCCTGGATAATGTCTCACTAACCCAGTACCAAGGCATAGACTTCTTCTGTCTCTTTGGTGTAGTCTTTTCAGCTGAGAAGAAGAACATGTGGTCCATGACTCCATGTTGGTTCTTCTTCATATGTGCGTTCGATGATGGCTATCACTTCTTGGAGACGAAGGAATTTGAGATGAGGATGATGGGTGAGCGCAACTACGATGGGTGAGCGCAACTACTTTCTGAAGCTTCAAACCAAGCAATAGATCTTCATCCATCATGACTACATCTCACTGCCAAGCAGTGCGACACAGGTCCGAGCTTCTATACCTTACATTTGTGTTTGGTATCCCTAGTCTGCCTTGCATAGCATCTGGTTTGTGTCAGGTGTTGGGCTTGTTGAGTTCAGGGTAGATAGGAGGCTCTGTTCCAACACATGTCCTTTCTAGACATTCTTCTTATCCCATGATTTTCTAGGATGCACTCTTTTCACAGCCTAGGTCGAGCTTGTCTCCCAGTCACTAGTCCTTAGCAGGTTTTTGAGCTGCCTGTAGGTCTTTTTAGTGATGGTGTTTCGCTCCCTAGCTTTTCGAGCTGTTTTCCCTAGAGATCTTGTGGAGTAGGAAGTCTTTGTGCTAGTTTTTGGAGCCCAAGGCACCTTTGGCAGGTTTCCTCTCAAAGCTTTTTGACCCAACAAGGTTTGCCACCTTGAGAAGCGAGTTAGGGATAATTTATCTCTATGGGTTGGTTTGAGGGGGAGTTGGTTCTTTTCTGAACTTTCCTTGCTCATCTGAATTTTCCTTGTTCATATTGAACTTTTGTGGATCTTTTCTGATACCTTCTTCAAGTGGTATCTTCTTCGAATCCTTTTGATCTTTTTAGGCTTTTAAGTCTTTTGTGCATCTCATTGTATCATATTACATTCATATGAAAATCCAAAAAGATGCATTGTAATATAAGCTTTACCATACATCTTTTAAAATTGATGAAACTTTGCTTATTACTCTTTTGAGCTTTAGTATTTCAATTCTTGCTCAATACTGTGTATGGTTCTCTGACTTGCTAGGATTATCATGCTTTCACATGTGTAGCATAGTATTTGCTAAATGAGCTAGCACTTTAAGACAACTTGAACAGAAAATTGCAATGTGTGGATCTTTTAGCTAGTTGCACAATTAGTGATCCTTTTGTGACATTGACCCTGTCAAAATTGCTTTGTTAGCTCTTGGATCTAGGATTGAGCTTTTATGGAGCTTCTTGTTCTTTTAAGAATCTACACTTGCTCTTTTAAACAATGAAAAATGATCTCTTTTGTGTGAAAAAACGGATCTCATCAATTCTTTCTCGTGAGACGGCTTGCCATTGTACTAGTCATGAACTCAGGGGGAGTTTTGGATAACCTAGACCACTCTTTTAAGCTTTTTGTGCTTGAGATGGTCGCGGCAAGGCTTGAGATCTAGCACATGGCTAAGAAAATAAATTGTCAAAATTGGTTGAAGCTTAGGAAGAGATTGTGGATGGCTCCTAGTCCAGGATCTTCTTTACTAAGATAGACCTTTTATCAACTTGAAATGAAAATTGTTCTGAACATTGGGCTTTTGAGACAATTTGAGCTAAATGATTCAATTCAGGACTTAATGTCTCTAAGATGGTCTTTGCTAGCTTCTGGATCTCACAATGACATTCTGACATGGCCAGTATCACTTTAGGATGCCTGTTGTTGAACTTGCTAATATTGAAGCGTTGCTTAATTTAATCCAACAACAAGTGGTATATTGAGCCTTTTAGCTTAGCTTTGCTATATATGTCTTAACATGATCTTGCTAGCTATGTCAGGCTTGATATGTCTTGAGTGATAATAGAAATACTAGCTTGTTCTTTTGGGTAATCCCCAAAGCTTCTTTCACTAAAAATTAAAAAATTAAAAAATTGAAGCCACTCCATTGCATTTCATGCATGCTCTTTCTTATGCTTCTTCCTTATTTTTGCACTTGTTATCTCTGGATGAGAGGAAGGCATGATTCCTTGATGAATCCATTGTCAAAGGGGGAGAAGTTTTAGCAAAAATGTTAAAAAAAAGCTTTTTGGATGTAAGGGGGAGAAGAAATGCTTTTTGGAGAAAAAGGAGGAAAATGAAAATTTTTCCTGGAAAATGATGATCATAGTGAGGGGGAGCATTTAAATTGCATTCTTTTGATCTTATTGTCATTTCTGAATCTGATTTGCAATTCTTGGAGACTCACAATGATCAAGGGTTATTTTGAACAATTGTTCTTTCATATGGACCTTAAGTGAGATTTTGACTCTTCTCTGGAATTGAAGCTTCTCTTGCCTTCTTTTGCCTTGTCTCACTTGCTGAAACAATTCTGAAGCCAACTTGGTCTTTCTCATTGCATTCTCTGGTATTTGAGCCAAGTTGAGCCTTTGCGCGAAAATGTCAGGTTTTTTCATTTTCAAACCTCAAACTTACATTTTTGGGAAATTACCAATGTGTTCATCAAGGGGGAGATTGTGGATGTCATGAGGACATTGTGGATGTCATGGGGACATGCTCATGATCTTAGGATGATGAAACAATTGGCAATTGCAATAAGAGTTTGTTGAATTCTGTGGAAATCAGCAAGTGTCAGGTTTTGCGGTAGTACCGGCATTGTGACCACGGTAGTACCGCACATCGGTTGTACAGTATTTGAGATGGCAGTTGCAAATTTCCAGAGAATGTGCCTCTGAGGCTTTGGTGTTCTCTTGGAGCGGTAGTACCGTGTGTTGAACGGCGGTAGTACCGCATGGCGGTGTGACCGTTTGAGAACGGTATGGAAATTCCAGAGAACATGTTTTTGGAGATTTTGGAATTCTCCGAAGTGCGGTATGACCGCAGTTGTTTGAGCGGTATGACCGCGATGCGGTGATACCGGATTTTGTTTGGCGGTTGGAAATTTCCAAAAGGTATGTTTTGGAGTGCGGATTTTCTCCAAGAGCGGTACGACCGTGCTTTGGTTGCTGGTAGTACCGCATGGTGGTGTGACTGCTTGAGAGCGGTATGGAATTTCTAGAGAGGTTGTTTTTGGGAGATTTTTGGATTTCTTGGGATCTTGATCGACCATGATTATAGATCTTGATAGTACCGCCATAACATGGTGGTCATCTGGTTTCGAAATGAATGTTGTTTCTCTTGGAGAATTTGTTTTGGGTTAGGTCAAGTTCATGTTAATCAGTGCATATGTGTTGCATGATGCATGTTTTTGGCTAACGTGGGTCAAGTTGTGAAGAACTTGTTCCTGAGAATGGTTTCTTGGTCTATTGTTGTGCAGGTGGCTTGCAGGTCAATGACGGTCAATGACGAGGAGGATTGGGACTAAGCTTGGAGAGCTGAGGTCCAGAACGATCGAGGATGCCGGGTGAGGTCAGGTGACTCAAGCGGGGCGTAGAATGGACAAGGATGACCGAACAGGCGCTTTGAGATGCGTGCGTGGGTTAACCCGTTTGTGAGTTGGGGTTAACGGGTGCCTTAATAGAATATTCTCTAGATGCTAGCCTCCACTATAAATAGTGTTGGGTGCTATCCAGCAACGGGTGGAACCCGATTCATTGTGTGCCCTATTTTGTGTTAGGGTTTTTGGAGAGAAAGGGGAGAGCTAGGGTCTCTAGGGTTTGGATTGAGTGTATGCTCACGTGGTGAGCTTTGTCCTCCAGGTTGGAGTGGCTGTAAACCAACAATCATCCATCTATCTGAAATCAATCCAAGCAAAGATTTCACAGATGAGCCTCTTTGTGTTCTTATTCTCTATTTGATGTTTTTGGGGCTTTCTTTGATCCGGGAGTTTCTCTTTGGTTTCTGGCCTAGATTTGGCTTGCTATGACATGTGGGAATACATCTAGGATCATCTTGATCATCAATCACCCACGAGCAAGTTCCTAGATCAGTTTAGGTTTTGGCTCGGTTCTTGAAACAGACTTCACTCAAATCCAAAAAGGTTGGAACTTTGATGTAGATCTATTCGATCCTTGTTTGAAATAGGTTCCTAACCTCCTAGAGAAGCTTTGTTTCAAGTTTCATGAAGTTTGACCGAGTGGATCAAAAGTTGTGCCAATTTTAGATTTGGTTTTTCAGCTATTGGGACGAACTCCAGGATAATCGGTAGTATCTTTCATTTGCTTGCGGTAGTACCGCCCTATACCTCTTGGGTAGTACCGATTATAGGTAGTACCACTAGTTACCTTGTGGTAGTACCAATTGTCCCGATTTTTCGAACTTCTTGAGTAGTTTGTCATTTGTGCCTTGGGGGTGTTGATTGGATTCAAGTGAGACTTCCTCTGTGCCTGAACATTGATCTTCATAGCTCTCATAGCTATTGGAGTGATTTGCGAATTGAATTAAATCTTTGTCGAAAAGTTTTTAAGCTCCTATTCACCCCCCTCTAGTTGCCTATTTCGGTCCTACACCTCCTCTAGTATTTTACAACAAAACTCAACTTTGTTAAAACCTATGTTAGTTAAAAATGCTAGGTCCCAGGATTTACTACTACTTAATCTATTTCAATAAGTGGCTTTGTGCAAACAAAAGAACCACAAGTTATTCCTTTGATCAGCCTTGCATATTATATAATTGCATTCTATGTGTTGGCTCGCGAGTACAGTTGTGTACTCATGCTCACTCAATATTATTATTCAGTAAGAATAAAAGAAAGATGCATGTACACTTATGAGCACCCGTTAAGACTGAAAATCAAGAAGGCCAAGGACTAGGTCGTGGGCCCAAGTCGATTGCCTATGGGTATATCGTGAGAGTTCCATGTGTTGCAGTTTAAATTCCATTTCCACTGCTGATTCTTTTAAGGTATTTGGCCTGTGCGGCCATTCTGAAAGTCAAAAGCCGTACAGTATATTTACGCTTGATTATTATTATACAATAGTTTTATATTTTCGTGATATGTGTTTGATATTCAATGATGTAACTGTGGGCGCTGGCTATTGATCCAGGGACTGGTGCCATGAACAAAGAAGATTCCAAATTACAAATTTGGGGTCTAACAGTCACCGTAAGCGAGGACTTATGCAACAACTTACTAAGCTTATCTAGACCGGAAACCTATATGAAGATCTACTTGTATCCAAGGGCGGAGCCAGCAATCAGCCATGACCCGAGCTGGACCGACTCTCCCTGGTCTAAGTCTTCTATTCCTTTGATTATTTTTTGGCAATTTCTTTAAGGGGCTTCCTTGGACTTTTGGCCCTAGGCCTCGGCCTATAGCCTACCCAACTCGAGGTCTAATCCGGCCGTGTCTGTATTGAAAGGGGAACCAGGAGTTGTATGCGCCAGTAGGCCAGCACACGGGCTAGCTAGTCAATGCTAAATGCTGTGTGTGATCCAATATGTCTTGCACAATGTGCGTGGATTGCAATATTTTTCTTCATGTTTTGCATGTACTTATGTGGGTATGGAATGAAGGTATGATTGATTGTTCTTTTGGCTCAAACTGAAGTGCATGGAGGCGTGAAGGGATCTTTATGCTGATTTGCACAAGACCGGTGTTGTTTAATTTGTAACATCAGAAAACACATGGCTAACTATGGAGACATCCATAATTGGTGACGCATAGGCATGCATGACGCTTGCTTTGCTCGAAACCGTTGCTCCATCTATGTATGTAGGATTAAGTTGTTGACTAGTGATCATATTGGATTCTAAAGAAGATTCTCTGGTTATTAGGCCATGTTTCTTAGGTGTTTAGTACCCCTTTCCGGTAAAAAAATGTGGCACCCTATAAGCGCAGTTAAACCACATTAGTTTTGGCTAAAGACATTTCTTACAGTATGTAGTTTGTATATATATGAAATGATTGAGTAAATTTGTAAAATGATATCATAATAAAGGGCTCTCGATCATGGATATCAGAGGCGCTGCTAGGAGAGGACGAGCCACCTCAGGTCTGCAGTTAGTGATTTTTGCGACTAGATATGGGCCAGGCCATGATGGCGCGAGTCAACATGCCAATAATCTAGAGTGATTCACTTAGGATGTGTTTGGTTGGGTGAACTAAGCTGAATAGGATGGAATGGTACATGATAGATGTGATGATCTTGGATGATATGATACAACTTGTGTGTTTGGTTAGTAGGATGTGATAATTTAAGATTTTATTTGGTTGCATGAATATGATGGTACCGGATAGTTCAAGATGTTGTTTGGTTTAAGGGATGAAGTTGAATGAGTTGTATACACAGAGGAGTATTAGCACGATTAATAATTGAAATATTAGCATGATTATTAATTTTACCTTAATTACAAAAGAAGTATTTAATTAAATTAGTTATTTTAACTATCTACTAATTGGCATGGCCCACTGATCAGTGATGTATACACAAAGGGAGAGGGGGTAACAGAGGGGACACGCTCGTCCCTGTACCGCGGAACCGTTCGGTATAACATATTTATGGAAAATTATCGAATCTGTATGACCTCATCCAAGACAAGTTGGTTCGGTTCACTCAACCAAACATTGGGACGGGGGCATATTGAAGACCACCCCGTATATGTATGCCCTGATTCACCGAACCAAACACACCCTTAAACGAGTTTAGTGATCTAGATATGAAGTTTGGGAGTTTGAAGACCTACTTGAACCAGTTGGACAAGTTTGGTGACTCACAATGCAATTTACACTACTACAAAACAGACAATAGTGGATGCCTCATCACAGACGGTTCTGTGTTGAACTTATCATAGACGGTTCGAAAGGAACCGTTTGTGATAAGTAACTATCACAGACGGTTTTTTAATAGAACCGTTTGTGATAATCTCCACTATCACAAACGGTGCTTTTTAAGAATCGTCTGGGAATTATCACAGACAGTTCTATTAAAAAACCATCTGTGATAGTTGTATATCACAGACGGTTCGTAATAAGAACCGTCTGTGATAGGCAGGCATTATAAATACCTGGTCCTGACAGATCCCCCTGCCCATTCCCATTTGAGCCGCCACCCCTGCTACCTCCAACCCCATTGCGCCAGCTTAGAGAGGAGAAGGAAGGGAAGGAGGCAGGGAGGAGAAGGAAACGAGGAAGGGAGGAGAAGGAGAGGAGGAAAAAAGGGAGGAGGATCTCGTGAGATATTTGGGATATTCTTCATGAGTTCCGAGGGTAACGATTTGTAACTCTTTATATTTGCTCTAGGTTAATCGTTAATCAATTTAAGTATGTTTGGTCAATAGGAATAGTATGTACTTGCGGTTTATTAATCTAATTTGACACTAATTTGTTACATGCGTAGCGTGGATGGACCGAAACTAGATGTACAGTGAGAACCGTGTGAGTGAAGAGTACATTAATGGCGTGTTTGCTTTTAGAAGAGCCGCTGAGCAAGATATGTTGAAGAAGGGGATAAAATTTATGTATTGTCCATGCATTGATTGCGGTAATATGAAGATGTTTAACAACCTAGCGCACATCGAAGCGCACTTGATTCAAAGGGGTTTTAAAAAAGGGTATACATGTTGGACCAGTCACGGTGAAGAGCAGATTATATATGAAGTTAATAATGACGACATCACCGAGGAAGTCAACGATATGTCGGATGTGGACTGTGCTTTTGATGAGGATAGGTCGCATGATGACAATCTGGATCAGATGCTACGCGATGCAGAAGGGAACTACAGTGAGAGAGAGTTTTATAAATTCGAGGGCTCAATGGAGGACTCGGGGAAACCTTTGTTCTCTGGCTGCCAACCGGAATACACAAGGTTGTCAATCGTGCTTGAACTGCTAAAATTGAAGGCAAGCAATGGCTTGCCCGACAAGAGTTTCACGGCGTTGTTAGATCTCCTAGCGGACATCCTTCCGGAGGGAAAAGTGTTGCCCAGCACCACCTACCAAGCAAAGAAGGTTCTTTGTCCATTGGAAATTGAAGTAGAAAGAATACATGCATGTCCGAATGATTGTATCCTCTATCGTAAAGAGTATACAGGCATGCATGTATGTCCCGTATGCAAAGCATCCCGATACAAGCGTAAGAATACTGCTAAGGTGAAGCAAGGACCTCCTGCTAAGATGTTGTGGTATCTGCCTATGATCCCACGTTTGAAGCGTTTATTTGCGAACCGAAAGGAGGCAAGATTGCTGCGTTAGCACTCGGAGGTGCGTAAGAACGATGGAAAGCTAAGACACCCTGCTGATTCTGCCTAGTGGAGAAATTTCGATTGGAGCTTCGAAGAGTTCGGTGCGGAACCGAGGAACATAAGGTTAGGGTTGAGTATAGATGGAATGAATCCTTTCAATAATATGAGCAACTGACATAGCACCTGGCCTGTGAATCTATGTATGTATAACCTTCCCCCTTGGCTGTTGTGAAGCGGAAGTACATTTTGATGGCACTACTTATCTAAGGGCCGAAGCAACCTGGGAACGATATTGATGTGTACCTAGCGCCATTGCTTGAAGATCTTGTGACACTGTGGAACGAAGGGGTACAAGTATGGGATACGTACAAATGAGAGAACTTCACTTTACGCGCTATGTTGTTCTGCACCATCAATGATTTTCTTGCCTTTGATAACCTATCGGGGTTCAGTACAAAAGGAGCCAAAGCCTGTCCGCACTGCTTAGATGGTACCGAGAGTGTATGGCTGAACAACTAGTGCAAAATGTGTATATGCGTCACCGTACGTTCCTTCCCAGGATTCACCCATACCGCAAGATGAAGAAACAATTCGACGGAAATAAGAAGGACGGTTCAGCTCCAAGGGCTTTTAGAGGGAAAGAGGTCTATGATATGGTTAAAGATATCGATGTTATATTTGGGAAGGGACGTAAATTAAGGACCCGTCAGAAGAACATATAGAAGAAGCGGTCAATTTTTTGGGACTTGCCTTATTGGGAGCACTTAGAAGTTCGCCACTGCATCGACGTCATGCACGTGGAGAAGAATGTATGTGATAGCTTGATTGGTCTCTTACTGAATATTAGTAGCAAAATAAAGGATGGTGTTAACGCACGGTGTGACTTGATTAATATGAACATAAGGACCGAGTTAGCACCGAAAGAGACCGATAAAGGACAAACGTACCTTCCCCCAGCTTGCTACACTTTGTCTAAGGCCGAGAGAAATAAACTGTGCCAGAGTTTGCATGGTGTGAAAGTTCCATCTGGTTACTCCGCCAGTATTAAGAAACTTGTTTCCATAGAAGATTTGAAATTAATTAGTATGAAGTCTCATGATTGTCATGTGCTGATGACACAAATGCTTCCTGTTGCAATTAGAAGTATCTTGCCGAACAAGGTCCGAGTGGCAATCTTTAACTCAATTGCTTAGAAGGTCATCGATCCCCAAGGACTAGATGCTCTGCAGGCCGAGGTGGTGACGACTCTATGTCATCTTGAGATGTATTTCCCTCTGTCATTTTTCGATATCATGGTCCATCTTATTGTTCACCTTGTGAAAGAGATAAAGATAGGCGGCCCTGTGTTCCTACGTCATATGTACTCGTTCGAGAGGTGCATGGGAATTCTCAAGTCCTACGTACGGAATCAATCTCGACCGAAGGGCAGCATCATCGAAGGTTATGTAACCAAAGAGGTCATTGAGTTCTGCGTCGACTACATGGCTCAAGTGGAACCGATAGGTGCGCCCCTATCTCATCATGAGGGGAGATTGGAGGGTATCGAGACCATCGGAAGGAAAGCAATCACTCTTGATCTAGATACGTACGCTCAAGCCCATTTCACGGTCTTGCAACACATGACTCAAGTGTCCCCGTACATCGACGAGCACAAAAACATGGTACGCCAACAGAATCCAGACCGGTCGAAGGTTTGGATCACAAGAGAGCACAACCGTCGGTTCAACGAATGGTTAAAGGTGCGATTCACTGGGAGGTTATCAAGTGATGATACGCTGCTATGGTTGGCAAAATGGCCAAAATTTACAATTGTAACATGGCAAGGATACAACATAAATGGGTACACATTTTATCTGACATACCGGGATAGGAAGAGCCTGATCCGAACAGCGGTGTCGCATAGATCGTTCCTGGCGGTTCAATACCGCCAGAGAACGCGTCGTTGAACACCTACTATGGGTTCGTAGAGGAGATTTGGGAGCTCGACTACGTGCTTTTCAAGATCCCCCCTGTTTTGATGCCATTGGGTTAAACTTCCGTAGGGTGTGAA
The DNA here is from genome assembly GCA_036346405.1 of Phyllostachys edulis. NCBI lineage: Eukaryota > Viridiplantae > Streptophyta > Magnoliopsida > Poales > Poaceae > Phyllostachys > Phyllostachys edulis. Next base: position 37,874,220 of record CM070557.1, on the reverse strand, counting down.
GGTCGACAAGTATGGCATTACTACTGTGGACCACAAATGTGTCAGATATAAGGACGAACCATTCATACTCGCTAAGCAAGTTGTTCAAGCTTTTTTATGTAACAGACTCGGCAAATAAGAACCGCCACGTAGTTCATCATGGAAAAAGAAGGATTGTCGGAGTTGAGAATGTCGTGGATGAGGAAGAGTACAATCAATTTGACGAGTTAACTCCTTTGGAGACGGCATCGGGCTTGAGGAAAACCCAGTGAGGAAGCTAGCTATATGCGCGTCAATCATCATGAAGGGCTATATTTTAATTAAGAATTTATTCTATTGTAATTTATTCCATAACATGAGACATGTCAATGTGGACTTGCCATGTGGTATGAACTTGTAATCTCTTATTTTGATGTCAATGTGGAATTTTCATGTATTATGGACTTGTAATATCTTATTTTGATGTAACGTGGAATATCAAAATTGGTTTCACTTGATTTGGAGTTGAGTTGAATTAGATATGAATTTTTGAAGTCAAATGAATTATGGAATCAGGTTCATGTGCTCTATCACATAGTAGCATATCACAGACGGTTCTATTATGGAACCGCGTGATTCTTAGATCCTGACGGTTCCATAATAGAACCGTCTGTGATATCCCTTTATTAAGTAGGGTAACGCTAGAGTTTACGCCCTTACTCGACACTTCCCCTCCCTAGTGCCTTACTCCTCACTCGCCCGTTCGCCTCCCCGTCCGAGCGCACCAGACCTCGACACCGTCGTCTCCCAAAGCCTCCTCCCCGACGACTGCCCCCTACATCGACGACAGCTGGCTGCCATCGCCGGCTCCCTCCTCCCGACCGGCGCCACCCCCGATAGCCTGCTTCCTCCTCCTCTTCCAGCGTCGTCGCCCTCATACCCCCCTCCTGCCGGCCTCCCTTGGCCAACCCCACCGCCTCTCCCTTCTACCACCACCACCACCACTCTGGTAAGCTCCCTCGTCCCGCTGTGATGATTTATTGATGTATAGGCATATATGCAGTTACATGGATCTTTGCTTGAATGAATGAATGAGTGCTAGTGTGGTAATGTAGTTAATTACATGGATCTTTTCTTGAATGAATGAATGAATGTTAATGCAGTAGTAGGTTAGATATTTGCTTGAATGAACAAAAGAATGTTAGTGCTAGTGTGGTAATGCAGTAGGTTTGATGTACCTCTTGGATGAATGAATGATAGTGCTAGTGTGGTAAGGGCAGCAATTTCTGTTGTAGGTTAGAGCTTATATCAAGGCGCTAAGTCTGTTAAGGCAATATATTCTTTTTGCTTGAAATACAACCTTCATAAACTATCTGCGATGTTTGATGGAGAAACCAAGTTTCAAAATTGCTTCCATTCACCCAGTGGATTGGCCTTTGGTTTTGCATTCTAAAATTTGCTCTTATTGATGCCTTGTCAATTTGTCACAAGTATAGTCTATATTAACATGTTTAGACACGGAGTAGGGTCTTGGCGTTGCTTGGAGTCAAGATGCTTGTCAAATTCAATTTGTTGTGAATGTATTGTCTATATTGGAGACTTCCTTGAGTAGTACGAACTATATATGCTTCCATTTGTTGTGAATGTATTGTCTATTGATGTGAATGTATCGTTTGATACTATTTGAGTAATAGATACTCTGTTTGAATAGTCAATAGTGTTAATTATATATAGCACTTCTATTTTTACAAGGCAATTTTAGTTAATTGGTTGGGTAACTTCTATTTTTTGTATAAAATATGTTTCCAAGGGAAATTATCTTTTTTTTTTGTATAAAATATGTTTCCAAGGGAAATTATCTTCGAAAATACCTAGTGGATATCAACTTGCAATCCATTTTTTTTAAACTCTCGGCGTTTTTAAACTCTCAGCGTTTTGAATTATTAGTATTATATGTAGTTTATTTTACTACCCCTATGGAATTTTTATGATGTATCCGTATTATGTGCAAATTCTTCAATATTAGTGGTATTTGTGCCTCAGTCATGTGCTTCGTGCATAATTTTTGTTATCAAGTCCTAATCATACTCCTTACGTATATTTTTGGGAAAGTGTTCAATTTTCAATTTTCTTTACTACATATTCTATATTTAAGTTCAATGGGTAACTTCTATTTGTTTATATAATTAATTTGTTTACAAGGCAATTTTAGTTCATTGCATATGTAACTTATTCAGATAGCAAGTAAACGAGATGGCAGAGGCACCATCTTTGCCGCCGTCATCGACGTCGCTGAATGCGTCTGGATCTCCGAGTAAAGTGGTGCGTAAGAGAGATGGCAGAGGAATATCAAAATTGCCTGCAGGCCGAATGATTATCACAGAGGTCAGTGATGTTGGGATCCCTCTGAGTCTCAAGAAAGTAGCGGCGAGATTTTGGACCATCTGTGGGATACTTGGAAGTGAATAGGTCCCTATCACCACACCAAGCTGGAAGTCTTTGACGAATGTAGAGAGAGACTAGCTGTGGACTAAAATTTCGTGCTCGTTCACTATCGAAAACAGACCGAACGCGCGTGCAGCAGTGGCGTTGCTCGTGATGGGACATGCGTGGAGGACCTTCAAGAGCACGCTTGTCACAAAGTATGTGAACACGGGTCAGACGCCCTTCACGAAGTATCAATTCTTGTCGTGGGATATATAGGACACCTTTGTGCGGATGAAGACAATGGCCGAATTTTAGGAGCAAAGTATGGCGCGCAAAGCTCTCCAGGCACAAAACTCTCACTCCCACAAACTCGGCACCGCTGGGTAGGCGGGTAAAACCACGGAATGGGCAGCAGAGGACCAGAACGCAACCTGGCCATTTGCTGATATCAAAGACGAGTACGCTCAAACCTGGTTAAGAGCGAAGGCATCAGCCACGTCTTCGTGCGGCATCTCTTTCACAAACTCGGCAGACGAGGCAGTGTCCCAATGTTTGGTAAATATGTCGACCTACTTAGTTGTTAATAAATCCATAACTTTATAGTGTCTAAAATAACATGATGACCTCTTGCAGCAAGCATCGACTTCCGCATGTTCCTAAGGCTCCTTCGCGTGAGCGGGGAGAGAAGGATCTACTATCTGACCTGGAAACAAAAGCACCGAATTCGTACACGGCGTTGGGGTTTACGTACCTTGGAGGGATGGATTCCGACATGACTCTGACACGTATAGGAGTAGGAAGAGATCCAAGGCCGAGCATGACGCCTGGTTGGAACAGGTGCTTACTGCAAAATTTCAAGGACAGATAACAAGATTGAAGGATCAAATGAATCAACTCCTCAACCAGTCACAAGTCGCCTCCGTTATTTTGGGAGCCAGTCCTCCTCAACATCGGAGTAGCGTCGCGTCCACGCCAAATTCTGAACATGACGATGCCCAATTACCTATCGATGACATCAAGGTAATGTACATCTCTGGAATGATCCAAAGATAGACCTATAGGACGCCTTAGCTAATTGTGTATCATTTTATAGGAGCCGACGCCCTGCAAGCTCCAAGTGAGGATGGTTGGGTCCATTTCTATTGAAATTTGGGCGAGGATGGTGTATCCATACCGGGAAGAGATAGTCTTGACAGGATTGCCGGTGGCGCGCAGGTTACGCTAGGGTCCAAGTGGACATGATACATGACAATTTCATGGCCGTCCCATTGGAGATTCGCCCGAACAAAGACATCAGAACACTAGGGGATGCCATGCACACTTCTATCCAGTGGCCCAAGAAGGACATCACCCTGGACCCAGCAGTGCCGCGATCTCGACATGACCATTCCTCTCCAACGGGACCCTCGATGGCTCCTCATCGGTTCCCATGGAGAAGACACCGAAGGAACAAGAAAAGCGTGCCGCCGTATCGGTTCCCGAGTCGTCTCATAGGAAGACATGTAGCGGGCCAGTCGTTAAGGTCAAATCGAAATCGAAGAACATTAAGGCGCCTCCCAAGCCTTGGAAATACTCCCTTGGAAGTCCGTTGGCCCCCGACATAGTATTAGCTCACGCTGGAGTAGGTTATCAGGCTTTGCATGCGGAAGACCAAAGAGAAGGGGTGCGATACTGGAATCACCGTCAGATACACGAAGGATCATTTCTTCCAAGAGCCGGGCCACTTCGTCGTGGGCTTCAACAACTTATTTGATCTATTTAACCTCGATGCCCTCAATGCCTCGCATCTACGATGCTGGACACTGTAAGTGTGTACAATCAAGTTCTACATTCACGTAATACCGATAAATATCACAACTCATTGCTTATGTATATATACATGATGAAAAATGCCCGGGAATGGTCCAAACCGGTGGGTTTCCTTGGCCCACATGTGGTCTCTGAGCAAACCATCAACCAAGACGCATCCTACATCGAGAAATACATAACAATGAGATTGCTTGCTCAGGACGACAAGGACTACATACTGATACCCTACAACCAGAAGTAAGTGTTTCACTACTTGCTATACAAATTTCATTTGTACTTTATACGTAGCACGAACTTAGGTTTAATGACTATAGCGACATATATGAGTAGGTACCACTGGATCCTTTTAGTCATTATACCAAAGAGAAACAAGGTAATATACCTTGATTCCCTACTCAACAAAACCCACGACTTCACCCTCGTGAAAGGAATACTTGACAGGTATGCTCATTTCCTCCATACATAACTCTATTGTAATCTTCCTTCATTTGAAATGGCCAAGGATAACTTTTTAGAATCATGTAGGTCGTTCATCGCCTATGTTGCCGATGGAGGGGGATACAAGGGATCGAGCGCCACACTGCAACACAGGACACGATTTTCAGTACGCGCTACAACACAATAATCCTATATCATACTTCGTAATAATGCGTCTCGAACTGACTATACCTATATATGTAATTCTATTTTTATAGTGTCGCCAGCAAAAACAAGATCACCTATGTGAATTCTACGTTTGCCATCATATGCAGCAAATCATGAGTGCTAAGATGAGGGATCCCGAGGTTTGCCAATCTCGCAATAATTATTTTCTAATTATAAATTTAAATATATATGCTTACTACTTTACTCCTACTAGTGACAGGGCTTGAACATAGATTTAGATGCACTCGTTGTGACAGAGATCTCGGAGGTACGAGGGAAGCTCTACGCCTTCATCAAGACGGAGATCGTTAACGCCGGCGGAGAGTTTCACTCCGTCGACACCTCTGAACCACCTTCAAACAATTGATTCAATTGTAATTCACTTTGAGTAGTTGTAATTCAATTGTAACTATAGCGACAATACTTGAACATATTCTTTTGTAATTGATTTTGAGTTGTAAATGATCACTTTGAGTTGTCAACAATTGATTCATTTGTGATGTATCTGTTTTCTGCCTACTTGTTTTCAGAGGGCATGGCTAGCAATTCCTGAGGCTAGCCGAAAATCAAAAAAATATAGTTAGGTATAAAGAACTATCACAGACGATTTTTTTTGTTGAAACCGTCTGTGAAGGTCTAGTATAACCGACGGTTCTATTTACAAACCATCTGTGATACATAGGATATCACATACGGTTCTATTTACAAACCGTCTATGATATGTCTCCAATCACAGACGGTTTGTAAATAGAACCATCTGTGATATCGCACGTATCACAGACGGTTTTTGGTGAAAACCGTCTGTGATACTAGCCCTTCACAAACGGTTTCAACAAAAAACCGTCTGTGTTCTGCCTTATCACAGACGGTTCAAAAACCATCTATGATAACTGCCTGTTATCACAGACACACAAATTTAGACGGTTCAAAAACCGTCTGTGATGACGGTTCCAAACCGCCTGTGATGTCTCTGTCTGTACTAGTGTTACTTTTTTTTAATACATGATAACAAAATTTAGTGGTAAACATTACTTCTGAAAACTAACATGAAGAGAGGCAGTGAAGCGCCAAAATTCCTTTTAAAAACAAAACAACTCGAGCGTTGGATAGTAAATCCGGGAGATATATATTTTTTAGATAATGGAAGAGAAAAACTCTCCCGGTCTCTGCATCAAAGATGCACACAACCCATTTTATTAAAGAGTCAAAAGGAACAAAAAAAAAACCAACACTGTTAAAAGTGGCTTAAAGCCTTACAACCAACAGCCGAAAGCAAATCAAACTCAATCATTGCAAATCCTATGACTAAGCCGCCACCCCGGAGAATTGAGAATTTGCTTCGCCACAACCTCCAACCTTAGGATTCCAGCCAGCATGTACTCCTTCTGGGCTAATTTCTGTAAATTTGCCCAAGCACCCAGCCAGAACCCGTAGCAAAAGATAACCTGTAAGGGATTAGTGATAATCTTTTTGTTAAAAACAAATATCATTCCGACAAAACCAGATAGACCAACATAAGGCATTAGCTCCCACCATGAGTTGTGACTTTAAATTTGTTGGAATACCGGCTAACCAATTCTCAAACATATTTGCTATGCTCACAAGAGGAGATGAATTAAACGCACATTGAACAACCCACCACGCAAGACGTGTAAAGGGACAGTCAATAAAAAGATGCTTAATTGTTTCCTCCTTAAAACAAAAACAACACTGTTTGCTTCTCCTCCAATTTCTCTTAAACAAATTATCTTTAGTTTCTCTTTTGAGATACCAAAGGAAAATTTTCACTTTTAAGGGAATTTTAATTTGCCAAAAGAAATTCCTAATGGTGGCTTGATAATTACTTATTAGCGCCCCATAGAAAGATTTTACCGTAAACATTTCAGATTTAGTTAAGAGTCCACCTGAAGACATCTTTTTAAGAACTTAAATGTAAATTAGAAATGATCAAAATTAACTTATTCTAAGCATGTAAAGCACCGAAATGCATGGAGGTCTGTGTGTAGTATGTACACATTAACACATGGTCATGGTCTCATGGACTACAATTCAAACAAGAATCTTTTTCACTATATAGGGTTGGTACATGAGCTCTATATAAGTAAGCGGCACTCATTGTCATCATTTTCATATCATGAGTTAGATCGTCCTAGTCACGCATAGGTATATCTACTGATCATTACCACGGCGAAATTAACCTAGGATCAAAGGACATGCCAGGTATGCACGAATACAAATTAACCGGTTGTTACTTAATTTTGCAGGAAATAAACATCCACTCGTACTGAATACTTTGAAGAGATCACTGAATGCACGTGAGTTTTTCTTCAAAAGAATGCACGTGAGTTTTCCTTCAAAATTCCCACGAAAATTGTGTATGTAGGGCGGCATCCCAGCCCGCACGCAGCCTGTTGTCTGAGTAGTACCGTTCGCGTGTTACCGCAAAGAGCAATGCTACATACGACGTTTTTATGCATGTGGCGAGCGCTCAGAGAAGACGCGGGAGGAGGAGGAGGGGGCGGGCGGCACGACCGGTGCGGTAGGAGGGGTCGGCCGGCGCCGCCCCGGGCGGGCGGCGTTTCGTCGTACAGAAGCAGCAAAATCAAATCAACCAAAAAAAAAAAAAAATTGGATTTGAAGTACGTATCGTACGTACCATACATGATATATGCATGCGTCAGCGTCACGGCTCTTACTCAAGTGGAGTCGATCAGGGCCAGGGCCTACACGTTTTCCGTTGCACATGCTTAAAATGCCTTCGGAATTAAGCTGCGATTTACATTAATTGGATACATCAACCCTGCCTCCGATGATTAATGTCGCACTGTGCGTACGCGTCATACAATGCACGGGCACGGGGCCTTGAAATAACGTTTTCCTACGTACGTATCGTATCGTATGGTTCGTACGTATCTATTCATGGTACGTACGTAGGTAGTTAGATAGATAGATATAGGATGATGTACACGTACTTCACCAGGAATTAATTAAGGCTGTATATACTACGACTCGACTATTTACCATGCATTAGGTACTTAGTAAAGGTGTTCTTGGACGCGTATCAAATATCAATTAATCGAAGTATTCAATGCAGATGATCTATAATGTATGGCATTAGATGCGATCTTCACCGTCCGATCAAAACCCAAAGGCTGAGATCAATAGCTTCACACAGTGAACCTTTGCAGTAATCCAGGTCCCCTGGATCCATTGGATTCGCATGTGCTACAGGAGAGGCGGCCGCACATGTCGTACATGGAAATTAGGTACGAACTAGCAGCAGTCTTAGCAATTTGGCATGAAGGTAGTGTGCAGCCTGCCATGCTGGGAAATCGCTATAGAACTCTTGGGCGTCTTTTCCGCTCTAAAGGATGGAATTACTCATCGTGTGGGAGGGATCTATGTAGAGATTTGTACATGTATCGGTGGTAGTTAGAATTAGAGAGGGGAGAGGAGCAGAGGAAGGAGTATGCGGGAGGTAGTGGGAGAGTACTGAGATACATTGACCCGAGATAAGTTGAAAATACTCCATGAGTTTCCCAGCTTATTTATGTGGAAGTTGAAGACGGAGTTAGCTTTCAAGTGACATTGATCGGTCCCCGGCCCATCCAAACCAGGCCATGTCTATTTCTTGGATAATGTTAGCATGCAAGCGAGTAATGCGACGCTTGTTTCCAAACTCACTCGCTCTCCCATCATATGCTTTTCTTGATCCCACCACCGCCGCTACTCCTCTAGGACCTCTATACACGTCTTCCTCCCATCCATCCCAATCTCATTCGCCTCCTCGCTTCCGATGGCTTGTCGGGCTATTTGTACTCCTGTTTGTTTAGACACCACCTACTTTGGGACAGGGGTCGTAAACCGTGCATGTACGTTGGGGGTAGCAAAACGACAATTAATCATGCACGGCGCAGCATAAGTAGGAGCACATTTCCCTTCCAAGGTTCGGTTCGTGCCGCGCGCGCATTCCATCCATCACACGATCACCCACCGCCCACCGCCCGGCCGGTAACAAGAATCTCTCGTCTTCCACAATGGTCGACGCCGGCGCCGCCGCGGCTCGGCCGAACGCGTCACGCCACCGCCACCGCCACCGCCACCCCTCCGCCTCCGCCGTGCTCTCCCCGTCCAAACCCAACAACTCCAACGCCAAAGCTGATCAAGCTGCAGCCGCCGCGCCCAAGGCCAGGTCCAAGACCGTCGCCTCACGCTACCTCACTCCCTCCTCCGGCAAAACCACTTCCACCTCTTCCATTTCCACTTCCAGCTCCGCCTCCTCTTTATCCTCCACGTCCAGTACTACTTCCTCCCGCCGCTCCGCGTCCCCGGTCCTGAGGCGGCCCGCCTCTGCCGCCGAGCGGTCGCGTCCAGTACCGCCCACTGCCGACGCCGCGGCTGCCAGTGGGAGCGCCGCCACGACAAGGACCCTCTCGGTCGCGTTCCAGAGCCCCTCCTACTCATTGGACACCAGCAAGGCCAGGCCCGTGCCGCCTGCCGCGGTGGCCGCTATCACGCCGGAGAAGAGGAGATCAAGTGCAGTCCGGTGGCCGGCGTCGGCGAATGCGGCGCTCTGTGGGTTCCACGGCGGCGCGCTCACCAAGAGCTTGGACTGTGGTTCAAACAAGAAGGAGCCGGCCGCCGTCTTAGCCGCCGTGCGGCTGTTGGCATTCAGGGAGACGCCGCGGCGCGCGTCGGTGGACGGTGCGGAGCACCTGCAAGCGCTTTCCTCAAACACGGAGAGAGCGTCGCCCGCCGGGTCGCAGGACGGCAGCGGCGCTGGCATCGCCTCCGGAGCGCGCCCGTCTCCGAGGAGCATCATGAGCTCGTCAGCGCGGTTCTCGCGGGATGCCGTGGGGAGCCGCTCCGACCGGTTCACCGACAAGGCCACCCCATTCTTGTCACGGACCTCCGTGGTCGCCTGGTCGTCTCCAACGACGGCGCCGGTGAAGAAAAAGTCACTGTTCAACGGCTTGCTGTCTTCGCCGTTCAGTAGGCCATCGCTTAGGAAGCCATCACCGAGTAAGCCAGCGGCCAGTTCGCTGAGGCGGACGGCGAGCCCGTCCCCGGTGACGAGCTCGCCGGGAGTTCCTGGCCTTGCCGTGAAGATGCAGGGTAAGGGTTCGACTGATTGCAATCTGGAAGGTGACATGAGGAGGAAGGCTTCTGGAGTTTCCAAGGCCGAGGATGAGCACCTGTTGAGGGTACTGTACAATCGGCATTTGCAGTGGCGGCGTGCGAATGCGCAGGCCGGGGCCGCGCTTTCTTCGCAGACACGGGCTACAGAGGTGAGTGAGCGTCTCTGTTCTTGGACAAAACTTATGATAAAGAATTGTAGGCTCAGATTGTAGATATTGCCAAAATTGTAGTTGCATTGCATATGACGAAACTTGTCTCAAGTTGCTGTGATTCTTCTTTGGTTATGACAGAAACACTTGTGTGGCGCATGGATTGATATCCTAGGGATGCACAAATCTATTGCCCTTAGAAAGTTCCAGCTACAGCTACTTCGAAACAACTGCAAACTCATGGCTATTCTGAGGGGACAAGTAAGAACTGAACTGTGTTCTATTGCCTCTTTTCGCCTTTCATACAAGTCAGTTCTTCATTTATTCTATTGAAGTGGCCTTCGTTCTCATGATTAATGACATAGCAAAATGCATTTTTTGACGGTTGGACATTAGTAGTCTCTGCACCAGGGTTCTTTCATATAGCTATAGGAATGCAAGCTTCCGTACACTACGCCATTCAGATGCGTGTTCCTTGCTTGTCCAAATGATCAACACATGGCTCTTTCTTACGCATAGTTGCAAAGTTGAAAAATCAGCTCGGATCACTTATATGTAACAGTAGTAACAACTAATTATATGGACTTATGGAGTTGTACTAACTAGCATAAATGCCTAATTGAAGGGTCATGATTTGGCCCATGAAAAGATTATCCTTAAATCAGCTCTAATGTCAACTTAAATCTAGCACACCCTTGCTTGCTCATCTCTGGCCCTACAGGAGTAGCTAACTATTCAGCAATGACTTCGAAGACCATTTATCAACTGTCTTTTTTTTTTACATCTGATAAACTTACATAACACAGATGATACATCTGGAAGAATGGTCCTTATTGGAGAAGAAGTATGCTAAATCTTTATCAGGAACAGCTGAAGTTCTGAATGCTACCATTTTGCGCCTTCCTGTCTGTGATGGAGCAATGGTTGGAAATCGGATAAAACTTAGAAATATCTTTTCCATTTTGCTTTCCAGTTGGATATCTTGTTTCTCATTACAACTTTATATTTTGCAGGCGGATATCCAATCTGTGAAAAATGCTGTTGGCTCTGCAATTGATGTCATGCAGATCATAGGAAACTCAATAAGTACTCTACTGTCTAAGGTGCCGTTTTATATAGGATTCTGACTTGTTAGTTTTTTTTGGAAATGTATATCATAGTTATATAATGATATATACACCTGCAATGGTGCTGAGATATAGTGAAAGATATGCTGGGATTCTGCATTGGTTGTTTTTGGCCTGAAATCACCTGCCACTTTCTGCAGTTAGCCCGGACAAATGTCTTGGTGTCACAGCTCTCCAGAATTGCCATTCAAGAACACGTTCTAATGGCGCAGTGCAGAGAGTTGATGTCCACACTAGCATCAATGCACGTAAGTGGTACATACAGCCTGATCAGATTCAGCTCTGATCTAATCTTTAGGCAATTGTTGCTATTCTAACTGCTTCCAATTAAATCTTGCTGAAACAGGTGAAGTACTGTAGCCTACAAGGGCAAAGGGTACAGCTGAGTAGCTGACCCAGAGAAAGCTAAGGCGTTTCTAGTTCAGAGTCTTCAGGCTACTCTCCCCAACTAGTCGTAGTTGGTACAGAACAGTTTGCTAGCTGTAGTTGGTAAAGAACAGTTTGCTAAAGGCGACTAATGTATTGCTAAGGGCCAATACATAGAGTACATACTAAAGACAATTCGGTTCTGAACCTAAACTAGCACATTTATACCCTTATCAGGAGTGATAGGAATCTTGTGAAGCAGTCTGCTTGGCTCATCAATTTCAAAAAAAAAAAAAAAACTGCTTGGCTCTCAGCTCACTGACTCAAACCTTTTGTTCCGGTGCTCAGTCTAGATTCTGGTGGATGGCTACTAGCTTAGTTTAGCTATAAATATTAAACTACATACAAATGTATCATTTTGGGAAAAGTAAATACCAGACGTAGACAACAATTAATCAATCTCCTCAGCAAAAAATTGCAACTCATAAACAGGCAGTGCAAGCACGTTCTGACGCGGCAGCTACATTTTCCATACCACAGGTTCAGATAAAACGAAATCCTTGAGCACGAACTTGCAGGAACAGTAAATAAAAAGAACACACAACGGGGATAGATAAGGATTATGTAGAACAATATACAAACTATAACATCTCAAAGTTCTGTTACCAAAATAAAAATAAATAAAGTTATAATTTTATTGGATTTCCTAAAATTTGAAAGAGTTTTATTGCTTCATTTGAATTTCTGAAGTTTCAAAAGTCAAAAATAAAATTTATTGAAGTTTTATTTGATTTTAATTGAAAAATAAAATTTTAATTATTTTCTAGAATATTCGGAATTTTAAAAGCTTTTCCTAATTATTTTAAAGCCAAAATAATTTATTTGTAAAATTAAAAGCCAACTTTAAGTTGGAAATATTTTATTTAAGTCCAAAATAACTCTAGGAATTTTTGTGAATTTTTCTAGAATTTTAGGATTTTATTTGCTATTTTCTAAAGCTTTTTCAAATTAACTGATTATTTAAAATAGCAAAACCATTTAAATTCCAAAATCTCATCTCGGGCCGAATCTCCTTGGCCTATCTCTGTTTTTCCCGCGCTCCCGGCCCATTCGGCCCGCAACCGTAGCCCACTCGCATCCGGCCTCCACCTCTCTCTCTTACTCGCACCAGCCCCACCCGCTAGTCGCCGCTCCCTCACTGCCATGTGGGCCCGCGCCCATCTTCTTCTCCCCCACCCTCCTTCTTTCTCAGCCGCGCTCGAAACCGTCGCCATGGAAGCATGCGGGAGCTCCATCTCCGCCGCCATTTCCGCCCCTTTCCTCACAACGGTTATGCGCATTAAAATCCCCTTATCCCGCCGCCGCTCTTTCCGGCCACCTCCCCCTTCATTGTGCGCAGAATCGCCGGATCGCGCCATCACTGCCGTAGAACCCGCGCTGACGATCTCCTCCCCTGGGCACGCCCGTGCCCCATAAATAGGAGCATTAGGAGCGTCTCTCTCTGCTCATCCCAACGCCCCACAACCCCAAGCCTCTCCCCTCCTCCTCCGCACAAATTTTGGAGTTCACCACTGGCCACCGAAGCATGCTTCTTCTTCAATTCCGGAGACCACAAGGCCTCATCATCGACCGCGACCACCTAATCGGCATCGCAACTCCACGTTCTCTCCCGTGCACACACTGGTTTCGTCGGAGAGCCACCCCAACGTCGCTGCCTCGTTGACCCCATTTCGCCGCCACCAATCTCCTTCGCCGTCAGCCTTTCCTACACGCCCTTGAGCATTTGAGTTGAGCATTCGACTCGGTGTGACCCGCTCGTCGTCCTAGTACCCTCGCTGGAGGCCAGCTCGCCGCCGTTCGCCGGTTCCATGGGGACCCGAGTGCCACCCCCGTCCGGCGCCAACGTGGTGCCACGTCCTCTCCATGTCAGTGCCACCTCGACGTTTTTGCGTGCATGGCTGCAATGTGGGGCCCGCGTAGCGTTGACGTGGCAAAAGTTTCAACCGAACGGAAAACCAATTGATGACGTCATCATGACGCATTAATTCGGGTTTTCCTTTACAAGAATAATTCTAAATTCTGGCAAATCCTATTATTCATCATTTCATGTAATTTTGAAACTTCCCGGAGCTCGTTCTCCTTCATACGAACTCCGTTTTCGTCGATTCAAATTTCTAAATTCATATAAATTCAAGATATATCTATCTAAACTAAAATTATTTAATTTGGAGTTCATTTGAATTTTTATTTGAATTTTGTTTGAATTTGGCTTATTTTCGCGTATAGATTTCGACGACTTCGGAGAGTCAGATTTCAACACCGTTTGAGAGCAACTAATCAAGCAAGGTAAGTCACATCTTTGATCATATTTGAGCCCATTATTTCAAATTATTTAAATTCTATTTTAAATTATTATTGCATGCTTATTTATATTCAGTAATTTAAATTCATGTTTTAAATTTATAGATATGCCTAAATTCTTTGTATGGCCAATGTTGATATTTGAATCAAATATATTGTCACCCTAGATAAAACCTAGTTGATACGATAGTATGAATTGGAACCATTTGAAAATATTATGCAAAGACATGCTTAGACAAAAAATGTTTGATTTGGGGAATTTTAGTCAAAAATCAAATGTTGTTTAAATTGTACCCATGGCATTGGTGTGTTATGAAATTTTTATAAATGAGTTTGGAAAAATAAAATAAAATGATGGTTTGTACTTGGGCGAAATGGTTGTTTGGATGGTACATGTTGATGCACGGGCTCAACCTGGTCAAGATTGAGGCTCAGAGGTTGTTTTGGAAGTCGCCCAAGTCAATTAAGGACCGATCTTCGAGCCGCATACTGCTAAGCCACATTGTACTACCACAAGTCTGAAATGGGTAGGACCTAGCCAACTAATTTGTAACATTCCATCGTGATCGTGCCATCTGGTTGCGTGGGCGTCTATTATGACCTACTTTTATTCCCACTGGCGCAAGAGGGGGCCAGAACCCGACGGGTTTCTATCCAAAAAGGGTGAAACCTTAGCGAGGCGAGACTACGGTTGGATGGCGCATTGTAAAGGGCTTGTCACGTACTCTACACTGCTTACCTAAGGTAGTGAGCGGTGGTATCGACAGATGTCAAACAAACTAGAGAAATCGCGTCTTGTGGGTAAAGTTGTACCACCTCTGCAGAGTGTTAAGAACTATTCGAATAGTCGTATCCACGGTTATGAACATGCTTAGCAAGCCATTCAAAGTTAGACTTTTTTTTTATTTCAAAATGATTTGACACAAATGATTTTGGATTTCTATCCAAATGGAAATTAGGCAGGAAGCTATGTGATAGGAGGGTATCCTTCACCACTCTTGTGTGAATGTTATCTGACTATAAAACTTGAGAATTTATTAAATGAATTTTAGTTATAGTATAACTGTTTTGGAACTTAGTACAAATATTTAAAGAAAACACTGCTTTATGCAAATTCAACCAATAAACCTTCATTTGATATATCCTTGCATGCATTAACTCTGTTATTTAGGTGTAACTTGCGAGTACAGAAGTTATGTTCATCCTTGCTTCATGCAAATAAATTTCAGAGACTTGCAGGAACAGTAAATAAATAGAACACACAATGGGGATAGATAAGGATTATGTAGAACAATATACAAACCGAGCAACTCTGGGCAGTAAGAGCACCAGGGCTGGATGAACATTTTATTGCATAGCTTTCCCAGAATCTCCAAGTTCAAAAGTTCCTGTAGAGATCGTCCCGGATCACAATAGCGCTGAATACATTCAGCAGTTACAAATAGCAATCATTACAGAGTGAAACACACACCATATAACTGATGAAAGCAACTCTTACAACTGAAGGAAGCTAACAAACGGACCAATAGGACACATCAACTCAGCTATCACAATAATACCGGGGCTCTCTGCATGACTGAGCTATAGCTCCTGAGTCCTGACAGTGAAGATAGCTGACGCTTCTTCATGGAGGGCTTGCTGTGTGGAGCTTGAAACTTGAGTAACATCGATACGGTGTTCATCTGCTGTAGTTATTTCCAGTGCAGGTAGCAGTGGCAGTCCATCTTGCACACCTGGTGGTGGAGGAGCTTGCAAGGCAAAACCACCCATCAGTGATCCTGGAACAAGCATAACACGACGAGCGGCAGAGTTGAAAACATTCCAAGAGCGAGTTAGGAAATGCATTGTAGTCGCTTTACTCATCCAGCGAGGAAGAGGATCCATCACGGGTGTACGCCTTAAAGGGGGGAACGATGGAACCGGAGTCGAGCATTGGAACCAGCTGCAGATCGCTGCTGGATATTTTCTCCAGATGATCACCGGGCGGAGCAACTCGCCGCGGCAACCACCTCGGTGGACGCGCCTGAGCCATTTCCTCCTCCTTCGACGGTCTTCCCATGGCGACGCCGGTGAGCGAGGGCTTCCGACTCGTGATTTGGTTGTTGTCATCGAGACTATAAGCTGTTATAGAGTTGGCACAACCAAAAAGGACGACGAGGGATGTGGCCCACACGGGGTACATGCCGCTCTTCACTTGTGCAGATTGCATTGAACCAGCTGCGTACGTTGCTAGGGAGAAGGACAAGGCGTATGCGCCCAACACTCCCTTCTGGATGAACCAGTGCCTGGATCGGCGGCGGTGGGAACCAAAGGTGACGAGGAATAACATCATGACAGCGGTCATTGCCACAACTGCCTCATTGCGGGTCACTGTTGCCCTTGGGCTCTTCAACAAGTCTTGCCAGGTCATATGTTGTAAGGTATAATTAATCTGCGTATGCTGTAAGGTCCTCTGTTAGCTTCATATATATGCTAACTAGCGTGATAGTGTAACACCCCATTTTCGAAAACGGTGAATAATATTTACATTTGATTCTTCGATTTTCAAACCATATTTCAAATTATCGTATCTTCTCAAATCTTCTAACTTCTAGCTAAGCTCGAGTTTGTATTTGTGTTTCAAACCTTTTTGCTATTCCCTGATTCAAAATTCAATTTTGAATTCTTCTTTTCAAGTTTTGGGCCCCTTCTCAAATTGCTCCCCCTTCTCTTTGGGCCCAGCCTCATCCCCTTCCTTGGTTCGGCCCAGCTCGCTTGGCCCACTTCCCCTCCTCCCTTCTGGCCCAGCTTCTCCCTTGGCCTCCCCCACGCCCCAGACCTTCTTCCTCCCCTGGTCGAGCCAGTCAAGCCGCCCTGCCAAGCCCACGCTGCCTCCGGGCTCCCCCTGCCACCAGCATGCCATTCCTCTGGCTCCGCCTGCGTCACGCACCAGCCCGAGCCTTCGAAGTCGCCGCTGCCGTCAGCGCTCTGCGCCCCGCCCTGCCGTGCCTGTGCACGCTCGTGCGTCTCGGGACCAAGCGCCCGCTTCGAGCCACCCCGTGCGCCTCTGCTGCTCCCATGACGCCTGTGCCACGTGATGTCACATCCTGCCGCCTTGTCGCCTTTGCCAACTGCTTAGGCCCGCTGAAGTTGCCTGTGCCCGCTGCAGCCACCTGCCTTGCCCGCCTCGTCGCTTCACCTCAGCCGTACAAGTCGCCGCTGCGCCAAAGCCGCCCATGTCGGTCGCCTCGGGAACGCACGCCCCCGAGGCTCCCTCTGGGTGGCTATAAGAACCTCGGCCACCTCCCTTCTCCCCCTCCACCACCCTTTCTCTTCTTCTCCACCAAGCCGGAGCCGAGCTCCCATTTCCGCTCGCCGAGCCACCTCACCGCCGTTCGGCCACACGAGGTGCTCCCGGCGCCAAGGATTCCATGCCCCACCTCCATGGTCCCTCCCCGTCGCCGACGACTCCCACCGTCGCGGCCTCTTCTCTTTCGCCCTCGACCGTCGCCGCCCCACCGATTCGGTCATCCCCAAGCTGCCCCGACAGCACCTCTAGCTCCCCCACTTCCAGTGCGCCTATCGCCCACCCCACACCAGCGCCACTCCACCGTGGTCTTCTTCAGAGTTCGCATGCTGTGGCGCCCGCCACCGCTTTGCCGCAGCGCCATGCCAATCCCTCTTGGCCGCCCCCGCCATGGGGTCCCCATCCTCGGGGGAACCCGTTTCGCCGGATTGCCCGCCTCCCCGTTTCGCCGCTCGCCGCCGCCGTCGCCGCACCTCCCTCTGCTTCCCTTTCTCTGTGGTCGACGGAAATCAAATGGGGATTGGATTGGTTTGCTTGAGTGGCCCCCACCTGTCATTGACCCTTGGCCCTCTCACTCTCCCCCTTGTCTCCCTTCCAAGTGGGCCCGCCCATAGTAGCCCCTTCGGTGCACTCATGGACCCGTGCGCATGGACTTGGTCCATGTACTGTAGGGTGCACCAATTCTCTCTCCTCTCTTCTTTTGATTTAATTTCAATTCAAACTTCGGAAGTCCCGTTCTCCCTCGTCGTAATTCCAAAAATTATGAAATTTGTTTCTAAAATTTTGTAAATTCAAGATCTAGCTTTTGGCACTGGTCTTGTTTAATTTGGAGTTTATATGTTTATTCTTGTGTATTTATTTGTTTTCTTTTGCTTGTTGTTCCTTTTTCTGGTACGTTCGTTCGATTAGGGTTCGAAGACGCGGAGGATCTCCACTTCGATCAAGCTCAAGATTATCAAGACCTCTTACCTTTAATCTAGGCGAGTCAATGCTTTGATCATATTGATCCTATATTTTATGTAAATTATATTCATTTAAAGTACCAAAATTGCATGCTTTAATTCTTTAATCAAATGTATATTAAATCTAAAGTAGTTAAATACCCATTTGATGATTAATTAATTATTATGCCATCCTTGACAATTGAATCCATTATTCCATGTCACCCTAGTAACTCTGTGCTAAATAC
Organism: Phyllostachys edulis; assembly: GCA_036346405.1. Classification (NCBI taxonomy): domain Eukaryota; kingdom Viridiplantae; phylum Streptophyta; class Magnoliopsida; order Poales; family Poaceae; genus Phyllostachys; species Phyllostachys edulis. The sequence continues at coordinate 37,855,764 of CM070557.1, read as the reverse complement.
TAGTTATAGGTTGTACTTAAGCGACATGCTAGTCTTGCTTAAGTACCGGGACATTACATGTCCCAATCATCATCTTTTAAACATGAAAGTGGTTTTGGGCAGTCATTGTGGGTAAATTCTAAGGGGACAAGATGAACTGAACTCTGTTCTATTGTCTCTTTTCGCCTTTCATACAAGTCAGTTCTTCATTTATTCTATTGCAGTGGCCTTCGTTCTCATGATTCATGACATAGCAAAATGGATTTTTTGACGGTTGGACATTAGTAGTCTCTGCACCAGGGTTCTTTCTTTCAGATAGCTATAGGAATGCAAGCTTCCGTACACTATGCCATTCAGATGCGTGTTCCTTGCATGTCCAAATGATCAGCACATGGCTCTTTCTTACGCATAGTTGTAAAGTTGAAAAATCAGCTGGGACGACTTATATGTAACAGTAGTCACAACTAATTATATGGACTTACGGAGTTGTACTAACTAGCTAGCATAAATGCCTAATGGAAGGGTCATGATTCGGCCCATGAAAAGATTATCCTTAAATCAGCCATAATGTCAACTTAAATCTAGCACACCCTTGCTAGCTCATCTCTGGCCCTACAGGAGTAGCTAACTATTCAGCAATGACTTCGAAGACCATTGATCAACTGTCTTATTTTTTTTACATCTGACAAACTTACATAACACAGATGATACATCTGGAAGAATGGTCCTTATTGGAGAAGAAGTATGCTAAATCTTTATCAGGAACAGCTGAAGCTCTGAATGCTACCATTTTGCGCCTTCCTGTCTGTGTTGGAGCAGTGGTTGGAAATCGGATAAAACTTAGAAATATCTTTTCCATTTTGCTTTCCAGTTGGATATCATGTTTCTCATTACAACTTTATATTTTGCAGGCGGATATCCAATCTGTAAAAAATGCTGTTGGCTCTGCAATTGATGTCATGCAGACCATAGGAAAATAAGTACTCTACTGTCTAAGGTGCCGTTTTATATAAGATTTTGACTTGTTAGTTTTTTTGGAAATGTATATCATAATTATATAATGATATATACACCTGCAGTGGTGCTGAGATATAGTGAAAGATATGCTGGGATTCTGCATTGGTTGTTTTTGACCTAAAATTACCTGCCACTTTCTGCAGTTAGCCCGGACAAATGTCTTGGTGTCACAGCTCTCCAGAATTGCCATTCAAGAACACGTTCTAATGGCGCAGTGCAGACAGTTGATGCCCACACTAGCATCAATGCACGTAAGTGGTACATACAGCCTGATCAGATTCAGCTCTGATCTAATCTTTAGGCAATTGTTGCTATTCTAACTGCTTCCAATTAAATCTTGCTGAAACAGGTAAAGTACTGTAGGCTGCAAATGGTACAGCTGAGTAGCTGACCCAGAGAAGGCTAAGGCGTTTCTAGTCCAGTGTCTTCGTTCAGGCTACTCTCCCCAACTGGTTGTAGTTGGTAAAGAACAGTTTGCTAAATGCCTTTGGAGTTGTTAGAAATACAGGGAAGGCGACTAATGTATTGCTAAGGGCCAACACATAGAGTACATACTAAAGACAATTCGGTTCTGAACCTAAACTAGCACATTTATACCTTTATCAGGAGTGATAGGAATCTTGTGAAGCAGTCTGCTTGTGTCGTGTGCCGGGGCTACTGTTCATCCTTAAACAGTACATGTACTGTAGCGCACACACTATTCATGCCGGGCCCACGGGTACATTAGTAGTTAGGAAATAGAGAGAATAGTTCGTTTCCTTATTAGTTGGGTTTACTTTCTTAGAGATGTATTTTATCTAATACAGATAAAGTCGGGTCGTCCCTATAAAAGAGATAACATGTATCTGTTAGAAATGGACTTGGTATTACAAGGGGCCCAATAGGCATAAATACAAGTATGCAATATGCAGGAAACACTCTAAACTAGGGAAGAATAACAAAGTATGTAAATACATCTAACACCTCCCTCAAACTCATGGTGGATCAACAACACTGAGTTTGGAGATGAAAAGGCTGTGCTGAGCTCGTGTCTGGGCCTTCGTGAAGAAGTCAGCTAACTGAAGTTACGAAGGCACGTACTGAAGAGCCACGACCTGAGCCTGCACCTACGATCTCATATAGGAAGCATCAACTCCAATATGCTTGGTCAGTTCATGCTTCCTTTGGATCTCAGCATATCTTGATCGCACTAGTCTTTGTCGAGACAAAAGTGGGGTCGGTGTCGTAACAGGGACAGCAAAATCCTAAAGGAGCCACCGTAACCAAGTAACCTCAGCTGTCAACGACACCATAGCCCTCAACTCAGCCTCAGCACTCGAGCGGGAAACTGTTGTCTGCTTTTTGGTCTTCCAGGCAATCAGAGAGGATCCAAAGAAAACACAGTAGGCAGAAAGAGATCGACGATCAGAGTGATCACTAGCCTAAGTCGTATCAGAGTACACCTTGAGCTGCAAGGAGCTAGAGCGAGGAAAGAAAAGGCGACGAGAAATGGTGCCACGAAGATATCGAAGGACACGCAGAAGGTGGTATAGTGTGAAGCCGAGTGGGGCCAAACAAATTGACTCGAGAATGTGAGCAGGTGAGAGATGTCGGTCGAGTGATCCCAAGATAGACAAGACTACCAACAAGGTGACGGTAGCGAGTGGGATCCTCAAGAGGCTCTCCATCAGTGAGTTGAAGGTGAACTCTAAGCTCCATGGGAGGATCCACTGTGCGCTGATCAGTGAGACAAGCGCGAGCAAGAAGGTCCTGAATGTACTTCTCCTGGGAGAGGTGGTAGCCCTCAGGTGTAGAAGTGACCTCAATCCCAACAAAATAGCGAAGTGGACCCATGTCTGACATCAAGAACTTATCACTGAGACGCTTCTTCACAAAATCGATGTACTGAGGATCATCACCTGTGATGATCATATCATCAACATACAGAAGAAGAAGAGTCCGACCACGAGGAGATGTGTGAACAAACAAAGCAGGGTCATGATCACTAACGGTGAAACCGGCTGTAGTGACAACAGAGGAGAAGTGCTCAAACTAGGCTCGAGGAGCTTGCTTGAGGCCGTAGAGAGAGCGACGAAGACGACACACCAGGCCATCAGGAACAGAATACCCAGGAGGCGGCTGCATGTAGACCTCCTCACGTAGCTCGCCATTGAGGAAGGCATTCTTGACGTCCAACTGAGAAATGGACCACTGGCGAACAGAAGCAACTGCCAGAAGGGTCCGAACAGTGGTCATATGAACAACAGGCGCAAAAGTCTCGTCGTAGTCACGACCATACTCCTGCTGAAAACCACGGGCCACAAGACGAGCCTTGTAGCGCTCAAGAGAACCATCGAAGCGAGATTTAATCTTGTAGACCCACTTGCATGTGATCGGAATAACACAAGCAGGTAGGGGAACAAGATCCCAAGTCCCGGTGCGCTCCAGGGTAGCAATCTCCTCAGCCATCGCCTGCTGCCACTCCAGATGAGCAACAGCCTGACGGTAAGTCGTAGGCTCAACAAGAGCAGCGGCTGTAAAGCCGTAACGCTCGGGAGGCCTGATAGTCCAATGATCACGAAGATCATACCTAGGAGGCGAGGCTGGAGCGGGACCGAGCAAGGATGAGGTAGGGAAAGAAGTAGAAGGCTCATCAGGAGGAGTAGTAAGCCGTGGACGGCGAGAGTAGTGCAGCGGAAAAGGAGATCTCTCAACAAGAGAGCTGGTAGTAACCTCCGGAGGAAGTGAGGAAACCGGTGGAGACGGGAGAGATTGTGGCGAAGGAGAGTGTGGTGGAGGAGACGGTGAGGATTGAGATGAGGGTAATAAGACTTGAACTGGAGGAGGCGAAGAATCAGGAAAAGTCAAAAAGGAAAGCGACTCAGCGGAAGTAGAGCTGGTGGTAGAAGAACAAGGATAGTAAGGACGAAACTCATCAAAAGTGACGTCTCGAGAGATCCTCATTCGTCGAGCAACAAGATCATAACAACGATAACCCTTATGCTCGGAGTCAGAGCCAAGAAAGACACACTCAAGCGGTGACGATCGACAGTGCGCTCTCGAGGTGGAAGAAGCACGTAGCAGACATAGCCGAAACAGCGAAGGTGACTATACTGGGAAGGTGAACCAGTGAGACGCTCAAAAGGGGTGCATCCCTTGAAAGTAGAAGAGGGCTGCCGATTGATAAGAAAGGCGTGATGAGAGCAACTTGACCCAAAAATGAGGTGGGACATGAGCAGTAAGCATGAGAGCACGAGCTGTCTCAAGGAGATGACGATGCTTGAGCTCAGCGACACCATTCTGAGCAAGAGCACCTGGACAAGAATACTGAGGTAGAGTGCCCTGCCCAGCAAGAAAATGACGATGTGAAGTGGACATATATTCACCAGTAGAATCTGCACGGAAAATACGAATGGTCGACTCAAACTGAGTGCGAACCATGGTGGTAAATTGCTGGTAAATGGAAAGAAACTGACTGCGAGAAGACATAAGATAGAGCCAAGTGTATCTCGAATAATCATCAATAAAGATCACATAATAGGTATGACCCCCTTTCGAAGTGATGGGAGCTGGTCCCCAAACATCAGAGTGAATCAAATCAAAAGGATGCTGAGACTCAGAATCACTAGAGGGATAGGGGAGTTACAGCCGCTTACCAAGCTTGCAAACCGTACAGTGTAAAGTGGTGTCACCAGAAACAGAACCTAGAACACCACTCCCTACTAGTGACGAAAGACGAGAACCACCAATGTGACCTAACCGATAGTGCCACTGGACAAAAGTGGTGGTGGAAGAAGCAATGAAGCGAGAGGTGGTGGTCTTGGTGGATTGGTGGTGGAAGCGTGAAGGAAGATGCAGCCAATCGAGCTCCCAAAGACGCTGAGAATCATGGCGCCTAGGACCAGTCCCAACCAGAGTCCCCGTACGATGATCCTGAACACAATAAGAGTCAGAATCAAGAATGATACGACATCCATGATCAGTGATCTGACCAGCTGACATAAGTTGCATAGTAAGACTAGGAACATGAGATATAGTAGGAACACAGAAAGATGAAGTGGAAAGAGTGCCTCGTCCTGCAACAGGAAGAGATGTCCTATCCGTAGTCTGAACTGTGAGGGGAAGATCAGGTGGTCTCACAGAAGAAAGATGAGTGGAGTCTAGTGTCATGTGGAAAGAGGCACCGGAATCCAGAATCCAAGGAGATGATATACCTGAAGAAGGAGGTGGTGGCGCAGGACCAGAAGACCTAGCAGCAGAACCTGGTGTAGGAGCAGAAGCAGCAAGGCGTCGAAGTAGCGTGAGCATCTCCTGGTGCGTCTGCTTCAAGGAACTCTGGTGTGAACCGGACTGGGAGGAGCCACCTCCCCCTCGAAGTCACGACCACTCCGTGAGCCTTACGCTTTTAGCGGCAAGGTTGGGCGGTGTGCACAAGCAGTCCACAGTAGTCCTGATGAAGGCGGTGGGAGTAGCGGCGGCGACCAGAGGCGGCGGCGTGAAACCTTGGTCTTTGGCGTGTAAGCACCAAGGCCGAAGATGGGCTGCTGTAGAAGCCCTACCGTGCGAAGACAAGCCTCCTCAGCCTGAATAGCAGTGAGAGCCTCCAATATGGAGGGAAGGGGCTATCTCATCAGCAACTGAGAGCGAGCCACCTCATACTCTGGACGAAGGCGGGTGAGGAACTCGCGGAGGCGACGAGTCTCCAAGTGAGCCTGCTGACGTACACAACAGGTGTAGGACCGGCAGATGACCGGCCCTAGGGAGTCAAGCTGACGCCAAACCGCTGCCAACTGCTGGTAGAAGGCGTCTACGGTGGCGTCCTACTGCTCAAGAGACTGCTCCTCCCGAAGAGCGAAAATGTACAAAGCCTCGCTCTTAGGCTCGTAGTGGGCACGAAGACGATCCCACATCTCCTTGGCCATGGACAATCCAAGCACATCGGACGCATGCTCGGGCTCAATACTAGCCACCATGATGGCAGAGGCCTTAGCATCCTCATCATTCCACACCTTGTAGGCGTGGAGCTGCGTCTGGTACTCCTCGAGCGCGTCCTCAAAGGCGGCAACCGCCCGCTGAGCATCCTCAGTAGCATCAACAGGGAAAACGGGCTCGGTTGGCGGTACAGGGCAGGGTGGGCAAGGCCATTCACCGGTGAGGTACACCCACAGACGCTGTCCCTGTAGGTGAATCCTCATGTGCTGGACGAACTCGCGGTAGTTGACACCGTTGAAGGTGACCGGTGGCTTCGGAACCGAGACGGTACCCGTGCTCAAGGTTCCGGAGGGTGCCATCTTGTGTGATGGCCGCTGTGGCTCTGTCAATCACACAAGAAGCAGAGGGAGGCGTGGAGCTTGCTGAAGCTGCAAGCCGAGCTCCAAGCAGAGGAGGCTGAAGCTTGCTGGAGCTGCAGCACAGATGACGATGACGACGACCACGCAGAGGAGCTCCAAGCAGACGAGGAGCTGCTCGCAAAGGGCTGGATCTAGAGCAAGCTGAGTGGAGGAGGAGCAGAAGACCTGGTCGGGAGTAGAGCTCGGCGTGCATGAGCTGAATGCTCTCGCGGCGATCTGAGCTAGAGCACATAGCGGCCAAGACGAGCTGGAGGGCTCGGTGGCGGCAGCGCTTGGTAGGCCTTCGGTGGCGGCCGAGTTGGAGGCTCGGCGGCGGCATGAGCCATCGGGGTAGAGGAGAGGAGGGCTCGGAGGCTACGTCGCGCCTAGAGAAGCTCGGTGGCGGCGCCGCGTCGCGCCAAGAGGAGGGTCGGGGGTGGCGGCCCGAGCAGGGGAGGGAGAGGAGCTAACGGCCCGGCGGGAGGGAGGTCTTGGCCGTGACAAAGAAGGCGACTAAGAAGCGATCGGCCGAGAGTCTGGCGGATTGGATCTAAGAGGTGGGTTAGGGAGTGAAGAAAAGGAACCCTAACCCTAGCAACCTGTCTGATACCATGCTGGAAATGGACTTGGTATTACAAGGGGCCCAATAGGCATAAATACAAGTATGCAATATGCAGGAAACACCCTAAACTAGGGAAGAATAACAAAGCATGTAAATACATCTAACAGTATTCATTATGAAGCAAGCAAGAAGAATTAATCTAGTCTCCCTCTCAAGGTTCTGTCATCCTAGTCTATAGTTTAATTTCTCATCCCACCAAACCGACGCCGTCCGGTCTTGGCCTTCTTCCTGGCGGTGTTTACCCCCTATGATCTAGAATTTTTTTAAAATAATCTATTTTTTATTCAAAAATACAGAAATAATACCGCTTAATTTTTTTTAACAGAAATAATCCCGTGTCACCGTACGGCTGGGCGAGTCCTGCAAGTCGCCCAACTGCAGTGCGACACATATTCAAGTCGCCCAATGGAACGGCGATTTAAACGTTCGAGGCGTCGTCGCTTCATGGCATGGCGACTTAGATAGAGTCGCCATACGGTTGAGCGAATTGCTCGCAGCTCAATCCAAGTCGCCCAACCGTATGGCGACTTGGGGTGGCTATAAAACCGTCTTGTGCCGGACGTCGCCATTCATCGAGCTTAACAATTCCAAATCGAATCGAGAGGAAAGGAAAAGAGGAGAAGGAGAGGGAAAAAAGAGGAGGGGAAGAAGAAGAGGAGGAAAAAGAGGTTCTTAGTTTCGCATCGACGACTAGGACGGTGAGTTTGTAGTATTATTTTGTACAAGTTTATTTTTGAAACCATGGTAGGTTAGCACGCAACTTCATGTGTAGTGACATATTGTTAGCAAATATTTAGAGATGGCATGATTAATTAGTAACCATGGTGCGTTAGCGAGCAACATTGTGTATAGTGACATATTGTTAGCAAATGTTTAGAGATAGCATGATTAATATAATTAGTTTAGAAGTTCCTATGAAGGGAAAATGAGTTAGTGAAAATACATTTAGTTGTACTATTCCGCGTGTTGCGCTAATTGTGTACGGGCTAGATGTATGATAACATGTTACTTTTCTATTATATAAACATGTCGATAACCCGTGCATTCGCAAATGCTAGTTTATAGAATGTTAAATACATGTATATTTTTTTGTACAATAAAGAATTGAAAATATTTACTTCATAGTTTTGGTTGGATTAAGGAATCATAGATACATGGTTCGAAACACGTAGGATTGTCAAACATGTGAAATTTTGTTTTTTTCCTGAAAGCTTCACCCATTATAAATATGCATAGTAACGATGATGTATTAAATATTTACAATCCATAGCGGCGATGCAGGGCATTAACGTAATATAGCCTTTCGTAGGAAAAATTATGTCTTTACCACGTGGGTTTCATGAAATTGTATATGTATTACCATTGTGTTGGAGCAAAGTGTTTAGGTGCCACTAAGAACATATCAAATATCATTTATTTCCCATTGGAAGATAATTTAAATGCTTAAGTAATATGAATGCTTTTAATTTCTTAATTTGCAGGTATGGCTCAAGACCCTGGTGGTTCGGATTGGCATTTCAGTCTGTTGGACCGGTTGGTCGACATGCAGCACCGCGCGAGCCGTCGTGTGCCGTATTCGGTTGGTAGGGATGACGCGGCTGAGTTGGGGGTGGTTCGTACGTGGACACCCTGACGGACTTGGAGACTGGACCCACGTTGGGTAGAGAGGTTTGTCCGCAAGCTGTGCCACTTTTTTGTATCGTATGCGCACTATGTACTTACTTCTTCGTGCTTTGTAGGCTGAGCCGTTCTGGCCTTCTACCTCTCACGCGGATGGTAGAGGCCACCGAAGAGGACGGCGGTCTGGTCAACGACGATGGGGAGGTCCAAGTCGGTCCGGAGCGGTCACGACGATTCCCGTTCGACCAGTCGCTCCTGACTGCCCTGGTGGACCGTTGGCGGCCCGAGACGCACACCTTCCACCTCCCTTTCGGGGAGATGGCCCTTACTTTGCAGGATGTCGTGATGCTTCTCGGCTTGCCTATCGCGGGAGCCCCTGCATTCCCACGACGCCATTGTCGTGGCGCGGCATACTGTTAAGCGTGTTTGAGGGTTCTTGGGGCGGAGGCCGTGCCTCCGTACTTCGACTTCTCGGAGCGACAGCGGCATGGCCCGCCCCTGCGGTGGCTTTCGCAGTTCCGGGTACGTATACTACCTATTTTTCATGTTTAGCTATTCATTGTGGCCTAGCCATATGACGGGCTTACTAATTATTCGTTTCTGCGTAGGTCGAGCAGATGGTCCCACAGCCCACCGTCGACTAGGTGTCGCGGCACCTCGAGGCGTACCTGTTGTGGCTCTTCAGCTGGGCACTATTTACCAGCAGCCACGGTGACTCCGTCGACGCCCGCCTCGTGGGGTACGTGAGGGCCATCGCGGACGGCGAGGAGCTAGAGATCAGTTGGGGATCAGCCGTACTTGCCGCGACGTACCACGGCATGTGCGATGCGTGCTGTAGGACAAAGCCCGCATCTATCCTCACAGGCTGCCCCCTACTGCTGCAGCGGTGGTCGTTCGAGCGCTTCTCTCGGGCGGCCCATCTTTGTGACTCGAGCCGTCTGGCGCGGACATGTACCATGGGGACGCGGTGGACCGGCCGACCATAGGGTCCCTTTGATGCCGTAGACAGGTACATACTTCCCTATATCTTTTCTTCAGTCGTATTACAGGTAATCCTTTGTAACCACTTTTACGCTCGCGAGCGCAGATATCGCCGCGTCACACACGCGTCGTCTGAGCACTTTGGGAGCGGTGGACCGTCTCGCGGCGACAACGTCTTGGCTGGAGCCGTACTCCGTCGAGAGGAGGCCCATGCTCCATGGCTGTCTTCACTCTGCTTGGCGCTACGAGCGTCTTGGCGAACCTGAGCTTCGTCTTGACGTGTTCGCCGAGACTACGTAGTGCATAGGGTGATCGCCCGATTCGGCCTCCGCCGAGTTGTTCTAGTTCTGTCGGGACGAGGTGCCTAACTTCGACCCACGCGTGAGTTACATACAACACATGTTCACATATGTTTTTGATATTTACAGAACGGTGGCTTCTAATTGCGTTGGTGCGTTTAGCGAGCATAGTAGGAGGGTGGCACCAGGACATAGTGGCCGGGCAAGATGGAGCCGTGATTGGCACAGTGGGCGAACGCCCACGAGGACTGCGTGCCAGAGGACAGCCCGTACGACCCTAGTGCGTATGACGAGTACCTTCGCTGGTACACCCCGCAGACACACACAAGGTTGGTGCATGTCGTCGACCCTCCCCCCGCTCGCATGGCAGCACCGACCGACTCCTACCCTCTGCACTTAGCGTGGAACGTGCACCTCGCGGTACGTAAAATCGTGTTTGAAAATGTCGAAATCTTCATTACAGAATTATAGGTTTGATGCTTTGACATACTCCTTGCGGACAGATATCAACGTCGGGGTTGCGAGCGATGGACAGTCGATCTTAGACAGGATTGACATTGGTGCGGAGGTCACGCGCGACGAGCTAGTGCAGTTTGTTCATTAGGTCTGCGGTCTTGGCGAGGCGATCGTGGCCTCGACGTCGTCTTGAGACGATCTGAGAGGTGGCCTCGTCGGTGCGGGAGGTGGGCTCGTCGGTCGAGAGGTGGCCGTCGGTGCATAGGTCGAGGGCGCTATGTGGCGCCCGTGTCATTACCCCAAGGGTAATTACACTTAGGCATCTGATTACTATTCGTTTGCTCGATGGCTCTTGCTCAATGAATAGTAAGCCTTTATCGAGGTTATCTTGTGAGAACAATAAGATAAGCTGTACCTCTTTATTCCAGTAATAGCCACGCAAGGCTAAGGTTTTTACATAGCAATTTACAGCTGGTAAACGGGACTAAGTCCCCTCGCTTGCCTTTCTTGCCCCACCGTCTTCTACTCGCCCCAGGCGTCAAATATGGTGCCCAACTCGCCCTGGTCCTCATAGTCCGTGCCTTTTGCTCCTGCGATTGCTCCAGTACCTGCACGTTCTTCGTCCCACTCGGGATAGTTCCCGGTCGGACTATAATCTACAAAGGAGAATACTAACAAGGTTGAGTACACGAATATACTCAGCAAGCATTAATAGCAAAGAATGCACTGGATGACTATCTCTGGTTATCACATTTTCTAAGTCATCTTATTTCTGAAAAATAATTTATTAAAACATTAGGTGGCAAATTTTATCTTGGCGCTACTTATTACTCGGAGAGAAGAAAGACCCCGATGGTTCTCGTAGACTCCAATCCGAGAGACTAGCATGAATTCATGATTTGTATAGCCTTCTTGAGCTTGTACCACTTTACCCATAGTTATTACGAGCTCTAAATGAACCGGGTCCCTGCATTTCCTTTGATGCGGGTTCGAGTCGAGAATCTGAGAATGTTTTCGAGTTCGTGATCAAGTCTCCACCCATTACTTTCGTCGGTCTTTGATTTAGTCACGCCTTGACCTCGTCATACACGAGTTCGATAATGTTGGTTGAGGCGACCATCGTCCGTGCTCAACACTCCTCCTTGGGCGGCGCACTTCCGAGCCCAAACACTCCAATGTGTCCTGTTGTGGAGAATCTTAATTACGTAACCAGGTAGCATTTTCTGCCCGCCGAAACGGGAAAATGGTTGGTTTCCCCTGCCAGGGCCCCCTTTTACCCACATATTAATTCTCATTTCTTTCTTTCTTTCTCATTCTCATTTCTTTCATATTCATCTTAATCACTTTCATCTCAATCATTGATTTAGGTTTTGAGAAAACAATTTTGATGCAATAAACATAATAGTGCAATATACGGTTTACATTTAAATTAACTATATTTATGTTCAAGAGGATAGCTTGCCTTTGGAAATGTAGAAAAGATGGTCGGTGCCGATGAACGTGGTATCGATTACTCTGCATCGGTCTGGTTCGTCCTCTGTAGCAACACGGTAGCATGAATAATAATACAAGTAAATACATAGTGGATTTTTGAGTGATATAATAAATATCTACATTAGTGACTCTAATTGTTATACGCTTTAATTTAAATAAAATTTTTCAAGATCTAACACTAAGTTAGCACTCCCCAAAATAATCGCTCTACTAAAAACGCGCACTAAGGTCGACAACACGAGGTTCACGCTTAACTGATTAAACTAACAGAATTAAATAGCTTAAACCACCTGACTAAATATTAGTGACGCGCAAGATTGCTACACAAGCTAGCTATTCTATTGTCAACAGAAATAACGGCTACTCAATTTATTGAGCAATTTAACACACAGATTAATTTTAGATTGGTTAATTAGACGAGATCCAATTTAAGTTACTTAATAGCAAGAATTAAATAGCTAACAACAATTAACTGCCATAAGCTACAGAAGTAATCAATAATCGCAACAAATAATTAAAACCTACTCATTCCCTAATATTACCCCTAAATCTATCGCTACTCTTATCTCTAATTCTCCTTAATCTCCCTCTTTCTCATCTTATATAGCCGGTTCCCCATCCAAAACACACAGCCCTCAAACCAAAACCAACCTCCCCCAAATCCACCTCTCTCCCTTCCTCAAAAGCCTCACCTCTCTCCCTCATCCGATGTCGCCGCCTGGGGGGTCTTGGCCCGGCCGCCGCCGTCATCTCCGGCTCCTTCCTCTTCTCCAGCATCGTTCCCTCCCTTGGCACCGCCACTCGGGTTAACCTACTTTGGGCACAGTTCACGCCCGCCGCCGCTTCTGTCGGTCTAAACGCTTGCCGGCGTCGCTCCTCGGATAGCCCGCCTCCTCCTGCAGCGCCTCGGCTCCCCCAAGCCGCCGCCGCCTCTGCTCTGCTCCACCGCTCCCTGCTCCGGGTCCTGCTCTAGTTGGTCGGCCACCACGCCCGGCTCCCTCTCCACGCTCCCGTTCGGTCCCCAGCCTGGGGCGCTCCGGTTCGGCCTCCTCTCGGTCGGCCGGACTCGGCTGGTCTCTGCCGCGACCGCCTGCTCAACTCCTCGACCTCTAGCACGGCCCAGCGCCGCCATCTTCGCCGCCGCGCTATCACCTCCCTCATGCGCCCTGGCCCGTCCTAGCCCGACCTCCTCTCGACGGCACAGGGCAGCCTGCCTCGGCCCGCACCTCCTCGTGCTGGTTCGGCCCGGCCTACGGCCGCCTCGTCCACTTGCCCTCGCCTGAGCCTCGGCTCGGTCTAGTTAGTAAGGTTAAACTCACCCTACTCTCCCTCTCTACTCCTCCCCCTATTGCTCTGCGATGATTACTGATGAACTGAGAGTTATAGTTGCTATTGGGGAATGATGGATGTACATGTGCATGGGTGAATGGCAAGGTGGTTGTGGGGAAATGGATGGTTACCTCTGTTTGTTTTGTGTGGGTTTTGGGGAAGATGGTGATGCTGGCTGGGTGGTCATGGAGCTCCCTGGTGGTTCGGCGTCGCCGCTGTCGCTGGTTCCCTCATGGCCACCTGTGCTTCCTCCTCCTCCTTGTCCTGGACACCCCTAGCTTGAGCTTGCTCCTTGATTGCTTCTTGGCTCCCTAATCGCTTGGCTTTTTGCTTGTGCTTTGGCTGGTTGAAGCAAAGATGGGGATGAGATGCTGAGACTGGGAGGGATGAATGCCTGAGACTGGGGGAATGAATGGAGATAGGAAGGGCTGTATGTGGCTTAGGCAGGCTGTGAGGCAGTGCCGAGGGGATGAATGTGAAGTGGGAGGGGATGAATGTGAAGTGGGAGGGGGGTCTGAATGGGGAGAAAATGCGCAAGGGGGATGGTCCTGGTGCTGGTGCTACTACTATGAGATGATGCTATGAAAAGAAGAGAGGAGAGAAAGAAAACAAGGAATGCTGGAGGTCTGCCTACCGTCGAGTGCTACAATGCTCCAACCTTGATTCTACTGTTGCACTAATTGAATGCAAATGACTACTTGTGCTTGAATGATGAGATTGCATGAATGGTGGAATGATGAAATGATGCCATGGTGGTTCTAATGATAGAAATGCAATGCTCGCGAAACGAAACCCACTAAACCAACGAGCTGACAACGAATTAACTGCTAAACAACGATCGCAACACTATCGTTAGCTTACCGCTAAGATGAGATTAACTATTGCTAACTACCGATTACTGCTACGCGATTAAGTCTAAATACGCGAGTTCTCACATGCTACGTCCTACAGCCCAGTCAGCAGGCTCAGAAGGGGCATGTCCATGTGCCCCGCCTGCGCCTGCGCCTTCGTCTCCTCCTGCGCCTGCGCCTGGGCAGGCTGGAGGGTCCGAGTGGGCACGTGGGTACGCACCCCCACCGCCACAGCCACCGCCACCGGCGTCGTTGCAAGACACCTACCAGAGAGCATCAGGGCAGTATGTTCTCATCCCCGACCCGTCTGGACAGTATGGTGGGTTTGACATCGCGCGCATCGCCTTCGAGTCAGGTACGTTTTGTCTCCTCAGGTTTGTGATCGTCGATATATTGTAGAGATTAACATTATTTGCCGTGCAGTCTGTTTTCCACCGGCTTTGAGTTCTCCACGCGAGGGCGTGGATCGATGCCAGAAGCACCCGGGAGGTCGAGGGGCGGTGAGCCAAGACTGTCGAGGTTATTTTTCGGTGAGCAGCTTAGCGGGCCCCCAGTGATCACACAACAACAGGTGGAGTCGACCCCCCTGAGACCACGGATCGGCAGGGCTCCTGACTGCCTTTCCCTGTCTGGGCCTTGGCCTAGGCACCCCGCGCTTTGTAAGCCCAAGCGGGGGCGTATTGCTGGGCACGGACCGGGTGTGGGGCGATGGCGGCAGCGGAGGTGTCTTTGCGGGTGGCGCGTGGGTGGCGATGGGGGTTTACGTGATACGTGTTTACGTATTGTATTTCGTAGGTACTATGACATGGTTGTCTATGCATTCCCTCTACCATTGTTGTATAACTTGTATTATGTGTTGATGTGTTCTCCTTCGTAATTACTAGTCGGGCCAGTACTTACCGCCAAGTCCTCCAACGGTTCAGCGACTAGTCCACGTGTCGCTCAACCGCTTGGGCCAGCACTTCCTGCCAAGCGGGTAATATATTAGCTTGCAGATGACAAGACCAGACGGGGCTAGCTACTTTGCGCAGAGACAAGACCAAATGAGGCAGCTTTGCGCAGTGACAAGACCACACGGGGCAGCTTTGCGCAGTGATAAGACCAAAGGAGACAGCTTTCTGCAGTGACAAGACCACACGGGGCAGCCTTGCGCAGTGACAAGACCACAAGGGGCAGCTTTGCGTAGTGACAAGACCATACGGGGCAACTTTGCGTAGTGATAAGACCAAAGGAGACAGTTTTGCGCAGTTTAGGGTTTAGGTTTAGGGTTAGGCTTTTCAGATCGAATTGACAACCCTGAGCACCTCGCTAGCTTTTAAGACCGAAAAGACAAGACTCTACAAAGAAAGACGTGACAACACTCTGTTTCGTCAGCTTTTCAGACCGATAGGACAACACTCTACAAAGCAAGCCATGACTTCTCACTGCAAAGTAAGACGCGACAACACTATGCCTCCTTAGCTTTTCAGATGGACATGACAACACTCCACCTCCTCAGCTTTTCAGAACTAAAAGACAGGACTTTGCATGAAATTAACCACACCATGCCAACCATGGGGCTTATAAAAGGGGGTTGAACCAAACCCAACACTACACAACACTACACAATAGATACCCAGCCATAGACTCTTCGACAAACTTCTACGCGGGGATGTTGCAGAAGCAAAAGTGGCTTAAGCAGAAGAGGAAACAACTACAATACCCAAATAAATCAATGAAAGATACTCCAGTACCACCACGTTTTCCGATCCCGCAGTGTGTGTGTGGCGAACCAACGAAGATCATTGATCCACACACCTGAACCACCGCCGCCAAGGCGTACTACGCGTCTTGGGCACCACCTCGTTAGTGTTTCTTTCGCGCGCATCGATTTTCCTCTCCCAACGTTGAATTCCTTAAATTTTTAACTTCATCCCCACGTGATGGCAACCCGAGATGCGCTGCCACTTCTTCCAGTGGATCGACGGCCTGAAGATGTATGACAGGACATTCATCTAGCAGAAGTACATGCTGACCTACTCGGTGCGGGTCGAGAACTTCGTGCGGTGGAAACCTTACGTACCGGACCCTGTTGAGGAGGCACCGAAGGAGCCAAGTACTCGCCCGGGCGTAATCCATATCGACGATGTGAGTTATGAAGAATTTACATCCTTATTACGTTTTTCACTGTACGGTGTACTTACATCATAGAATCGCAGGACATGGATGACTTCGACATACCGGCCCGGCGTGGGCGATCCGCGACAAGGGCAAGGAAAGGCTCATGCGGTGAGCCCTACCGCCCGCAGCGTATCCGGCGCCGGGCGTAATCCGTGTCGGCGACATGAGTTATGAAGAATTTACATCCTTCTTACGATTTTCATTTATGCGGTGCACTTACATCGTGGAATCGCGGGACATGGGCGACTTCGACATACTAGCCCGGCGTGGGCGATCCGCGACAAAGGCAAGAGAAAGGCTCATGCGGTGAGCCGGCCACCACAACAGTATCCGGCCGCCGGGCATACTCGTATCCACGACGTAAGTTATGAAGAATTTACATCCTTCTTACGATTCTCATTATCTGATTGCACTTACATCATGGAATCGCGAGGACATGGGCGACTTTGACATACCGGCCCGACGTGGGCAGATCCGCGACAAGGGAAGGGAAGGCGGCGAGGAGTTCAACGCCAAGGTAGCAAGGAAGGAAAATGGCCCGGTCCACGCAGATGAGTCAGTCATTATGTAGTAGTCCCCGTCCTACCCCATGTTTTTTACTATCCCCTAAAGGTATGTATACTTATATGGTCCGGATGCTTGTGTCATAGTGTACCATAGTAGTAGCGAGGATGACTAAAGCAATTAGCCGAACCATCATGCCATGTGACTATGTGTAATGTGCTTCTGTCCGCGAACTTTAATGTACTTCTCGTTTCGTGTCTCCGCTAAGCCATCAAAGCAAGCCTATATTGCAAGTATGCCTCTTCTAGTGGAATCCCAGAAAGAACCATTCGCATCGCCATCGAATCATCCATGTTTTATGGCATCTTCATAACCACAACGAGCGTTCTCAGCATCTTCATAACTTCATCGAGGAGAGACTCCCTCACGCATCGTAATATCACTTACCTTTCTACTTACCACTCATTACTTTCTCAATCGTCCTCACAAAATTCTACAGAAATTTAGCGCACTACAACAATATACGACGATCAAAAAATGTTATTGCGAGTTTGACAAATTTCGTACCCTTCATATTCTACGAAAATAACAAATAGACCAACCAACGTTGTCACCACACTTTTATCTTTTAAAAAAATAACATCATATAATACGATTTGCTAAATACAATACCTAAAAAATGTAATATCTATTTTAACACAATTGTTCCAATTGGATTTGCATAATTCCAGGTTTATGAGCTAAAATCACCCACTGGTTGGGCGACTTGAACTAAGTCGCCCAACCACTACACGACTTCCTAAATTCGCTCTATAAATGGGCGATTCCAACACATGTCGCACATCCGTTTGGCGACTAGGTCCACTCAAGCTCTAGTCGCCGTTCTATTGGGCGACTTGAATATGTGTCGCACTACAGTTGGGCGACTTTCAGAACTCGCCCAACCGTGCGGCGACACGGGATTATTTCTGTAAAAAAATTAAGCGGTATTATTTCTGTATTTTTGAATAAAAAATAGATTATTTTTAAAAAAATTCTATGATCTAAGGATCATTACAGCTTGGCTCATCAATTTCAAAAAAGAAAAAAAAAAGAAAAATGCTTGGCTCACAGCTCACTGACTCAAACCTTTTGTTCTGGTGCTCAGTCTAGATTCTGGTGGATGGCTACTAGCTTAGTTTAGCTATAAATATTAAATTACATACAAATGTATCATTTTCGTAAAAGTAAATACCAGACGTAGACAACAATGAATCAATCTCTTCAGCAAAAAATTGCAACTCATAAACAGCCAGTGCAAGCACGTTCTGACGCGGCAGCTACATTTTCCATAACACAGTTTCAGATAAAACGAAATACTTGAGCACGAACTTGCAGGAACAGTAAGTAAATAAATGGAACACACAACGGGGATAGATAGGATTAAGTAGAACAATATACGAACCGAGCAACTCTGCAGGGCAGTAAGAGCACCAGGGCTGGATGAACATTTTATTGCATAGCTTTCCCAGAATCTCCAAGTTCAAAAGTTACTGTAGAGATCGTCCCGGATCACAATAGCGCTGAATACATTCAGCAGTTAAAAATAGCAATCATTACAGAGTGAAACACACACCAAATAACTGATGAAAGCAACTCTTACAACTGAAGGAAGCTAACAAACGGACCAATAGGACACATCAACTCAGCTATCACAATTATACCGGGGCTCTCTGCATGACTGAGCTATAGCTCCTGAGTCCTGACAGTGAAGATAGCTGACGCTTCTTCGTTTAGGGCTTGCTGTGTGGAGCTTGAAACTTGAGTAACATCGATACGGTGTTCATCTGCTGTAGTTATTTCCAGTGCAGGTAGCAGTGGCTGTCCATCTTGCACACCTGGTGGTGGAGGAGCTTGCAAGGCAAAACCACCCATCAGTGATCCTGGAACAAGCATAACACGACGAGCGGCAGAGTTGAAAACATTCCAAGAGCGAGTTAGGAAATGCATTGTAGTCGTTCTACTCATCCAACGAGGAAGAGGATTCATCACGGGTTTACGCCTTAAAGGGAGAACGATGGAACCAGAGTCGAGCATTGGAACCAGCTACAGATCACTGCTGGATATTTTCTCCAGATG
This sequence comes from Phyllostachys edulis, assembly GCA_036346405.1. Taxonomy (NCBI): domain Eukaryota; kingdom Viridiplantae; phylum Streptophyta; class Magnoliopsida; order Poales; family Poaceae; genus Phyllostachys; species Phyllostachys edulis. Next base: position 37,837,025 of record CM070557.1, on the reverse strand, counting down.
ATCACCGGGCGAAGCAACTCGCCGCGGCAACCACCTCGGTGGACGCGCCTGAGCCATTTCAACCTCCTTCGACGGTCTTCCCATGGCGGCGCCGGTGAGCAAGGGCAACGTCTCCGGTGAAGGGCTACGAATTGGGCCGACACAACCAGTTTTGGGCCTGTACCTTGTTGTTGTTGTTCTGTGGCCCGCCTGTTTGTTATTTTACCTGCTTCGCCTTTCTGTGAGCATTTTTTCCCCTGTAGAATCTACCTACAATCGGCTAATACTGAAAAGAGATATTACTATATTATATTCCAAGCACTTCGCAGAGGGGAGCTAATTCTTCACCGAACCACATCTCTCTCTCGCCCCATTACAAGTCTGGAGATCGTACGACTGTGTTTAGAAACACAGGGCAATCAACATCGCTCCCATTTTTGTTCAAAAATGAAACCGTCGTACATGTTCATGGTCCAAAAAATACAACTCTCCAAACATCAACTGGAAAGAGAACAACAGCAGCTACCTGCTATACCCAAACCAGAATCTCAAAAACAAAGCGCGCCCACGCCTCCCCAGAACCAATATTACAGCAGTTAGAGCAACTGAGTGTTAGTGATATGCTATAGAGACAATCATAGAGATGATTGTATTGCTTTTATATTTATGAATTTTTGAATAATATGCTATTTTGTCTCTTGAATGAAATATCATTTATATTGATTGATAAGTATGTAACTTGGTTGTGAAACTCTCTATTTATGTTTATGATGTCATTCTAAATAACTCGGATCTTATGTCATTATGTGGGATACTTATGATTTATGGATCATCACATGTATTAATTGATGATCATATTTCATGGATCAAGGATATGAGATTTCAAATCAATAATGTGGACATATGTTGGAGAACATAGTGTTGGATTGACCCACCTTGAGACACTGCGAGAATTGTTATATTCTTAAGTATCATATGCCAGTCTCATACATACTGTACGTGGGATCCTTAGACTTGAGGTCATCATGGTTTCCTACATGTGTAATAGTTTACTTAGGGATTATCAAACGCTGCTCCATAAATGGACAGTCATAAAGGTAACTTTCCTGTTTACTATAAAACATGCGGAGAAATATGAGCGACCAAGATGGAATTTGCCCCTCCTATTTAACAGAAGAGATATCTCTGACTTCCTCGATGTGGTTGGATTAAGGAATTGTATGATCATGCCGAATATGGTTGATGAGTCAATTACAACTAAGTAATCCACTACAAGATCGAGTGAAGGATCGAGCTATCATTGGATGACACAGATATCGCCTTAAGTTCGATCTGGTATCGTGAGCAAAAGGATCAGCACATGAGCTTTATAAAGGTTCGTCCGATATTATCTTTATGTGTATTCAGGAGTCGCTATGTCCTGCTAGAAACCGCTACCAACTTGTAGAGCGGAAATGAGTTTCTGGGCCACGACCGATTATGCATGAACATATATGGTCACACACTTAATAGGTTGGAACAAACTAGTTCGGATTGGATCCGTTAAAGGCTTAAATCGGATTATAATCCGTAAATGGTTAAGAGTTCTAATGAATTTCTAACGTAGTGATCCATTAGGGGCTCTTTATAAGGGGAGGCGTGGGGGCAGCGGCGGAGCCAAGAGCCCTCCAGGCCGGGCACTTGCCCAGCCTTTATTTCGCATACGTACTGCGCATCATTAACTAGGGTAAGAAGGTTCTTGTTCGATAGCTCAACTAAGATGGGCCCTTCAATGCACTTGCCCGGGCTTTAGTCCGCCGCTAGCTCCGCCGCTGCATGGGAGCTTTTGGGAGTTGTCGCACCACCCACCGAAATCCTAGCCACCACCTCCTTGAAGGCCCTATCATTCGCGTTGGTGCTAGCACACCGGCGCACGACGTTTCACCCCTGGATATGTAGATACAGTAGAGCTGCTGCTGCGATCGCTGCTGCGCTAATCAAGGACGATCCACGACGTATGTAGGGAACGTGAAAGGCTGCTGGAGGAGACAATCGGCGGCCAAGGACGTTGGATAATCGACTATTTCCGCTACAACGACGTGCGCGACGTTGGATCGGACTGCTCCAACCCTTCTTCCGCTGCACTGCGCGTCTAGTGGTAGCGATCTATAATCTCTTACTTGTATAGCTTCCCGATTTACGTAGTAGAAACTTTTAATTGCGTGCTAGTATAACATACCATGTCCCAACACCTAGAAGATTGTTTGACTGTAAAAGAATGAAGACCATGATATTGCCGTTTTGACAGAGGAAAAAAGATCGTCTCACTATCTAGATCTCCTGTTCTGCTGTCAGAAGGGACTGTGCAATCTCGCAATACTCACCTGCAAGGTTTAGTACGCAATTTGCAAGGAGCAATTCACTTAGACGAACCAATCAAAAAATATATGCAATAATCACTTGATATTTTTTCTCTCTCTGTTAAGTCGGAAATGTAAACCGAGAATTCCACAAAGAAGTATGCATCAGAGTACTAGATCAAAGTAATCAATCACCGGATACAGGAAACTTGAGGTTGGATCTTACAAACATAACATGACACAAACTACATCATACCCAAACACAAATTAAAGATACCACATGGAACACATGCATATATAGGGCATGTTACTGAACTCCACATGCAACTTATTTCAGGTCTTATAAGGCCAAGCTAGTAAAACACACAGAGGTCTCGTTTCAGAGAAGCACCATACACAGAACGTAAATATAGTGTTACACGCTTCCAACTTGATGCTCCTCCCGCTTGAGTATGCCTGCATGAGAGAGCAAAGCCCACAGATGGGTCACGAACTCACCACCCTTTGCGAGGCATTCCATATGCTCCTTGACGTTGTCTGACGGCGCGACATAGAGCATCACCTCCGCCCAGAAATCCGCCAGCACCTTCCAACGGGCGCCCAGAGCCATGTCCTCGAGCTGCCTCCCCAGCTTCACACCCCTCTGGAAGGTCGTCTCCGTTGATTCCGGTAAACTTGTCATTGCCTCGTACTTGTCCCTCTCATTCTGCAGAAATTTCATCGCTTCTCCTGCAACTGCATGGAACACACGCTTTGTATCATAGTGGTGTCCAGGAAGAAGCCTTGGTGCAGAGCCAATCAAGTATGCACAGTATTTGGACAGATTTGTGGCAACGTCAAGATTGAACTGGAGTTGTGTCCCCTTCTTTGGGCTAAGATATTTCAATGTTGCCATCTCACAGTAACATGTTGCAATGTGCCAAGTCAAAATATGGTTCGCCTGATTCTCCTCACTCTGGGAGCAGCTTGAGTCTGAGGAGTGCATGCCCTGCGCACAAGCCCATGAGAGGTGACCTGCTCCGTTGGACACTAACGATGATTCCCCATTCGTTAGTTTACCATCAGTGCGTTTAAGGGAGAGGGCAATTGCCTCCTTTACTTTCGATGGCAGCTTGATAGGTTTCCCGAGTTTCCTGCAGACCCTCGATACGCGATCTTTTCCGGGTCTGGGATGAATGAGCGCTTCGTCGGAAAGATTACAAAACTTGAGTATACACAGTAACCTTTTTGACACTTCAGGCTCTTCCGTCCATGGATGATGAGTGTAGCTGACAGATTCAATTAACGAGTACTGGCCAAGCTTGTGTTGCCAGTAGTGCAAGTTTGACGCAAAGTATACACCAATCTTGGAAATAAGCTCTCTAAATCTCATCATGCAGCAGCTTTTCCTTCTGAGATACTGACAAACAAAGGATACTCTGCCCCAAATGGTCGCCCAGTAAAGTAAAGGTTGTAGCAATTCAAGCAAAGCAATGGATGCAAGTATCAGCTCGGTGATAACAACATCAGCTGTTGTGATGTTCACGGCAACGGACCCATCCATACTAGAGTAAGTCCACGCATTAGCTGCAACACATAGTATTAAGCTGGCTGAAGCCCATGACCAGAATGTCGAAGCCCCCGATGCATAATAAAGGGCAGCATGCTTGGTGAAGAAGAAATCATACATAAAAGCTAACTCAACCTCGATCACCCTGAAAGCCCTGTCGTAGTCTGCTGTCTGTGTGGCACCGCCCTCACTCTTCTTCGACATTAGCAGCCCCTTGAAGACAAAATCGTGCGTCTTCTGTTGTGTAGATTCGGCACAGGCGAACCCAAAGAAGCGCCTTCTCAGCAGATGGAAAAGAGAGAAGGAAAGGCATGCATCCTTGAGCTCTGGGCTTAGTGACCTGCCACTGCACAGCCATATCTTCTCTATGTCAATGACTTGAGCAGCATCCGCTGTTAATTGCGTTTTGTATGACGTCCCAGCTTCCAACTTAGACTTGCGGAGGGGCCAGTCAACCAGGTAACGGTAACCTGTCATGCCAACTGGATCACACTCTTCACTCCTGCTCAAGATGTGCTCCTGATACATGTAATCAGCAACCATCTTATTCAAGTTGCTTGCCAGCTCAGATGCTCTCAATCTGTGCATACACTGGTGTAAAGCGATCTGCCACAGATACCCACACACCACAGGAAAGTTAATACTCATCAACATCAGATAAGCCATGTAGAGGAAAAGCTGACTCGTGATTTGGTTGTTGTCATCGAGACTATAAGCTGTTATAGAGTTGGCACAACCAAAAAGGACGACGAGGGATGTGGCCCACACGGGGTACATGCCGCTCTTCACTTGTGCAGATTGCATTGAACCAGCTGCGTACGTTGCTAGGGAGAAGGACAAAGCGTACGCGCCCGACACTCCCTTCTGGATGAACCAGTGCCTGGATCGGCGGCGGTGGGAACCAAAGATGACGAGGAATAACATCATGACAGCGGTCGTTGCCACAAGTGCCTCATTGTGGATCACTGTTACCCTTGGGCACTTCAACAAGTCTCTCAGACGTGGCCAGGTCATCTGTTGCAAGGTATAATTAATCTGCGTATGTTGTAAGGTCCTCTGTTAGCTTTATATATATGTTAACTAGCGTGATAGTGTAACATCTCGTTTTCGAAAACGGTGAATAGTATTTACATTTGATTCTTGGATTTTCAAACCGTATTTCAAATTATCGTATCTTCTCAAATCTTCTAACTTCTAGCTAAGCTCGAGCTTGTGTTTCAAACCTTTTTGCAATTCTCGAATTCAAAATTCAATTTTGAATTCTTCTTTTCAAGTTTTGGCCCCCTTCTCAAATTGCTCCCCCTTCTCTTTGGGCCCAGCCCCATCCCCTTCCTTGGGCCGGCCCAGCTAGCCTTGGCCCACTTCCCCTCCTCCCTTCTGGCCCACCCGGCCCAGCTTCCCCCTTGGCCTCCCCCACGCCCTAGCCCTTCTTCCTCCCCTGGCCGAGCCAGTCAAGCCGCCCTGCCATGCCCACGCTGCCTCCTGGCTCCCCTGCCGCCAGCACTCCGCTCCTCTGGCTCCGCCTGCGTCACACACTAGCCCGGGCCTCCGAAGTCACCGTTGCCATCAGCGTTTGCCCATACTCTTTTGCTTGTGCTGCTGCAGTGCCCATGCAGCGCCCATGCGTCTCGGGACCAAGCGCCCGCTCTGAGCCATCCCGTGCGCCTCTGCTGCTCCCACGCTGCCTGCGCCGCGTGACGCCACTCCTAGACCTTGTCGCCTCCGCTAATCGCTTAGGCCATTCTGCATCCACTGCGCGCCCGTAGCCACAGCCTCGCTTTGCCTCGTCACTTCACCTCGGCCGCGCAAGTCGCCACTGCACTAGAGCCACCCATGCTGGCCGCCTCGAGAACGCACACCCCCAACGGCTCCCTCCGAGTGGCTATAAGAACCTCGGCCACCTCCCTTCTCCCCCTCCCCCACCCTTTCTCTTCTTCTCCACCAAGTCGGAGCCAAGCTCCCATTTTCGCTCGCCGCGCCGCTTCACTGCCGTTCGGCCACTCTGGCACCGCCACCACCACGCCGCCCCCGTCACGAGGTGCTCCCGGCGCCAAGGATTCCATCCCCCACCTCCATGGTCCCTCCCCGTAGCCGAGGACTCCCACCGTCGTGACCCTTTCTCTTCCACCCCCGGCTGCCGCCGCCCCGCCGACTCGGTCATCCCCAAGCTGCCCCGATTGCACCTCCAGCTCCCCCACCTCCAGGCGCTACCTATGCGCCCACCACCTTCACCTCGCCACTCCACTGGGTGCCACTGCGTTGGCCAAGACCGTCATCATGCCCGTCCTCTCCGACGCCACCGCCTCCGCCCATGGGGTCCCCATCCTCGGGGGAACCGGTTTCACCGGCTTGCCCGCCTCCCCGCGCCGCCGCTCGCCGCCGCCGCCACCGCTCCCAAGTTGCCGCACCTCCCTCTGCTTCCCTTTCTCTGTGACCAACGGAAATCAAATGGGGATTGGATTGGTTTGCTTGAGTGGCCCCCACTTATCATTGTGTAGGATCGTTAATAGCAATCAGAGGGGGGGGGTGAATCATTGTAAAATATTTTTCTAGCACCCTTTGTCGCTTTTCCGAGCCGTCTGCAGCGATGGTCCAAATAGAAGCGGCTACTGTCGTTTTTGCTGACTTCGGCTATGTTAACACGATAGAAGTCGCTGGATTGAATGCTATGCCTGCAACAAGGAATACTCCAAAAAGCAAAACGGCTGTTGATACTTGATGATATTCCTAATGCTCAAGTTCTAGATGACCAATAGAAAAATATTCTATCAATCAGATGTCACAGCCAAAGAACACATCAACCAAAAAGGCATATTGTAATGATAGATTAATTCAACACCTCAATAGCACATCACGTCGAGAAGGAAAAAGGACCACAAGTCGCAAGTCCCGCCGCTACTAGCACTAGTAATTTACGTCGCACAAATAAAGCTGCTACTACGCTCCTGTGCACACACGACGATAGACGGCGAGGAGCCGCCCCTTTCTTTTTTCCCAACAATTGCATGCATACTGTTTTTTCGTGTCTCTCCAACACAACACCCTCATCTCTCTGCTTGTATAATATATATATATATATGCGCTAGCCCCTAAACGTGTCCTCATCCGACACGGTTTCTTAATTCTAATCCAATCCTAACAAACAAGAATTTCCTAATTTCTCCTGGCTTTCCAATTTTGGACACTTCCAAAATTGTCACATGTCGAAGCCTCCGGACCGCATCTCCATGGCTCCAACACGCATCATCCATCTTTGATCTCCACGTGCCCTAACTCGAGCCCGACCGTCTCCTCCAGCATCCTCGACCCTCTGGACCGTGACTTCGCACCAAGCCATCTCCCGGTCACCGCCGTAGACCACGATTGCCTCCGAGTCACCCTGCACATGCAAAGACCAAAACAACATATTTTTCCGGCACAAGTTCTTTCCAACTTGTCCGACATTAGTCCACACACATCACACGTCTCAAATAATATCAGTACCCAATATTGTCAATTATTCATCAACTAAAATAAACTAGACCTAACCACATGGTCTAACACATTGACCCTTGGCCCTCTCACTCTCCCCCTTGTCTCCCTTCCAAGTGGGCCCGGCCACAGTAGCCCCTTCGGTGCACCCATGGACCCATGCGCAAGGACTTGGTCCATGTACTGTGGGGTGCACCAACTCTCTTTATTCTTTTGATTTAATTCCAATTCAAACTTTGGAAGTCCTGTTCTCCCTCGTCGTAACTCCAAAAATTATGAAATTTGTTTCTAAAATTTTGTAAAATCAAGATATTGCTTTTGGCACTGGTCTTGTTTAATTTGGAGTTTATTTGTTTATTCTTGTGTATTTATTTATTTTCTTTTGCTTGTTGTTCCTTTTTATGGTACGTTCATCCGATTAGTGTTCGAAGACGCGGAGGATTTCCACTTCGATCAAGCTCAAGATTATAAAGACCCTCTTACCTTTAATCCAGGCGAGTCAATGCTTCGATCATATTGATCCAACATTTTTTGAAAATTATATTCATTTAAATTACCAAAATTGCATGCTTTAATTCTTTAATCAAATGCATATTAAATCTTAAGGTAGTTAAATACCCATTTGATAATTAATTAATTATTATGTCATCCCTGACAATTGAATCCATTATTCTATGTCACCCTAGTAACTATATGGTAAATACTAGTTATAGGTTGTACTTAAGCGACATGCTAGTTTTGCTTAAGTATCGAGACATTAAATGTCCCAATCATCATCTTTTAAACATAAAAGTGGTTTTGGGCAGTCATTGTGGGTAAATGACTGAGATGGTTGAGTTAATATGTTTTTACTCCTCAAAAACCGTATTTAACTTGCTGTTACTGTCTGGGCGGATGGTAGATGGATAGTATGTTGATAGGTGCCAATGCAACCCAAGGTGGATGGTATGTGGAATGAACCGCCCAGACAATCCTAAGGACTTAATCTTGTCATCATGACCTCCTGTGTAAAACAAGTACAACCACAAGTCTGCATAGTACAACTTGGCTTAGTAAATTTATTGAACCCTGAAAGTCATCTCACTGGATGGATAACGAGAACGTGCAAGCGCGTGATAGGTCTGGCTTGAATGGGACACTGATACAAGGTGAAGTTGCCAGTCACTGTGGTGTAGTCCAACTACTCCAGATTGTCGAGGTAAACATCCCGCATAACATATGGGCATAACCCCATATGGGTGAGATGACGAAAAGGGCGAGATATTTTGAAAGGTTACTGTGATGATCGCTCAACTACATGACTAAGGAATCATGTGGGGTAACGAGTATGATTATCTCTTGTGGGTACATTGTACAACCTCTGCAGAGTCTAAACTGTTTAAACAACCGCGCCTACGATCAAAGGCGGACATGGGAACTTTACAAGAGTTAGTTCTATTTCAAAAATCTTTGTGGTGGGATGAAAAATGTGGTGGGCTCACTTAGCCCTGATATTGGATTTTTCCTGGGTTTTTGAACTCAGTGGTGTTAATAAGTGGGGATAGCCCCAATCAAAAGAAGCATAAGGTAGAGTTTTCGACGGAGGGAACCTCTGCTGATATAAATATTGCACAATTACTCTCTTTAATAAATGCATTTTGGTTAAAATGCTAAGTGATAGGAATTTGTAATTATGATAATTGAAAACATTGCTTTAGCAAATAAAAGAACCCGAGCCATCCTTGTTAAGCCTTGCATGTATATTATTGTATCTTGTGTGTTGGCTCGCGAACATAGAAGTTGTGCTCATTCTCGCTCTTTCCCACAAAACCCTCAGAAGCAGGAAATCCTAAAGATTACACATACACAAGGACCCAGAAGTTGGAGCCCCAGGAGATGATGAGGAGTAGTTTAGTTCTTTTAGTCTAGGTCTCACCTCAGTCCAGCTAACTCCATCGATGCTTGCATGCATCCAATATTATCCATGTCTTTGGTTAATATCGGACGCACACAGGTTTCCCCAGTCACTTGCCTGTGGAGAGATGTGCTCTCACCCTTTTGCTTCCGTTGTCGGTTCCGCTACTTTTGTAATGTAGTCAGTTTGGCCTTTTCGGTCCTTATGGTAAAACTTGACCTGATGCGGTCTATGTAAACTCTGATGCGTTAAATTAATGAATGGTATGGTTTTGCGCCATGTATGAAATGATTCAGCAATGTGCCTGTGAGTGATATCTACTGATTCAGGGAATAACACAGTGTTTTCACAGAGGATTTGGATTTACAAAATCCGGGTTCGACAGATTGTCTGCACATTTGCGCGGCTAGATTTAGTACAATTTTGCTAAAACAGAAATGTGCTTAGAAATATAATTAATTTTTGCCCTTTGAAGTACATATATAGCACTATACTAAAATTAACCATAATCTTGAGATTATATCTATATACATGATTATATCATAACAAACGTTAAAGAGTCATTCAATATTTTAAACTGCCCTAGTGTAGATACACTTTTTTTTAGAACATCCTAGTGTACATACACTATCACTACCAGAAATAGCTTATTTCCCGAGTGTCTGTATGTTTCCCGAGTGTCTGGACGAAAACACTCGGATAGATCCCGAGTGTTTCATAGGACACTCGGGAAGGGAAGTCAATACACGGTAAAATTAACTTTCCCGAGTGTTTCTCGTAACATTCGGGAGAACAAATATAATCCCGAGTGTATACAAATGAAAACACTCAGGACCTTTTATTCCCTTACCGCGCCCTTTTCTTTTCCCCGTCGCGCTTTTTCCCCCTCTAACCCTACATCCCCCCACCGCAGTCGTCTCCCGTCCGCCTCCTCCTCCTCCTCCTCCCTCTCATGCTCCCCCCGGCGCCCCACCTCCTCCCGGATCTGGCTCCTCCTCCTCCCTCTTGCTCCACCCCCGCGCCCGGCTCGCCTGCTCCACCCTGCGCCCAGCTCTCCTGCTCCCCCCCGGTGCCCCACCTCCTCCCAGATTTGGCTCCTCCTCCTTCTCCCTCCTCGTCCACGGCCGCGCCAGCGTAGGAGAGCCTCGAGGAGCTGGACCAGAGGTACGCGCCGTACGCTCCGAGTCGTGGCAGGTGTCCTCGTGGTCGTCGCCTACTACCTCGTTTGCCGCGTGTGCACATTGCGGGTGGAGGAGGAGCGGGAGAGCGGCGAGGCGAGAGGGAAGGTGCGCGTGGTGGAAGGGTGGAGGCGGGAGGTGGTCGTCTTGATCTGCCGCTCCCTCCCACACCATGATGTTCGTCTTGACTTCTATTGGATCCGTGAGTCTGTTGCCACCTCCCGATCTTTGAGGTAGCAACGATAAATAATTCTAGTTCTAGTTCTATAATTACATTTGCTTGCTTGCTTGATGCCCGATGCCTCTGCAATCTAAGAGCTGGATGGATAGTGTGACAATTCATCGTATATGAAATTTGAGTTGATCATGGTTGTGGTGCATGTGTAGTCTTATCGATTTGGAGTTGGAAATGCATATTATGGGGTACCCTACGCCCATCCGAGGAGAGCAATCTGCTGAGTGCTTCAAGAGGGTGGGTGTTGGTGTTTGGTTGTGCCTAAGGTGTTTCGGGTTGGATCAAAAGCGGTTCTAGCCTACACTGATTGAAACTTCAAGCTGTGCATATCTTGCGCTTTGACACTTGGCATGTCTTTCTCTATACGTATGTGAAGACCTCCTCGTTTGTTCTTGCCACTCACAACATGATGCATGCCGTGTGTTCATTTTTGCAACTGTTGCTACATATTAGAGAACTATTAGTGATCTCGGGGTTTAAATTGGTTCCTGAGGTAGTACTATAGTAGAGTGATGATACTGTGGTGGACCTGTTGGTGGTTTTGGTAAATTGTGAATTAGTAGCCATTCATGGCTTAATACAACAGATTGATTTTTGTCCTATTCAAGATGGACATGGATATGAATGCTTTGACTTTGTTCTGTAATGCTACATCTGCCTTTACTATTTTTGAAAACAGTATAATGCTACATCATTGCAATGGCTGATATAGATGGTTAATCGTTGTAGTTTTTCGACAATACTTGCATATAAGGTAAATAGTCTGCACAACACTTTACTTTTAGTCTTCTTTAAATAGGGATATTGTATATCAACGCTTTTATGTCTATTGTATATCCAAGCTGGATGCTCTGTTTTTTCGTATGAGCATCTGGACCAGTTTAAAAATTGGGAAGACCGGGGCAATTGTATCTAATCATGTATCTTATGTGGATATTCTTTATCACATGTCATCTTATTTTCCAAGTTTTGTTGCTAAGGTACTGTAGATGTGTCGTAACATTGTTATTGTTCATATAATTTCTAAAAAAATTTATGTCATTATAATGTAATGAAGTATTGCTTGACATGCCGTTTTATACATGACTGTATCCTTCTTGAAGAGATCAGTGGCCAGATTGCCCCTGGTTGGCCTCATAAGGTACTAGCATTCTCTTCTGTGGTTGGTTTCGTACTTTACTCAGACTTTTTGGTTAGAAAATAACCTTGCATACAAATGTTTGGGTTTATGTTGATTTTGGTAAATCGAATTGACAAAGTGACTTTGTTTTAATGCAGCAAATGCCTTGGATGCATTTTTGTTCAGCGGGAATCTAAAACTTCAGATGAAATGTGTTTCAGGTATTTTCTGATGTCAATGCCCTTAAGTTAACAGATAGATAATTGCACCAATTTAATTACTATGGTATCATTTTCTAAGATTTGGTTGAGATCCCTATCCATTCTGCTATACAATGTGGATGCAGACATGATTCTTCTAGCTCCACCAAGGCATATATAATTGATGTATAAGCTTGATTTGACCTACATTTTAATTCAAATTTGCTTCTTGCATTTCATTATAGCAAATTGACAAATTTTTTATAATGATAGTATGTATTATTTTGAAGGGGGGAGATATGCCTATGCACTTCACTGAGAATCCTGAGTTCTAAATATGTTTACTTTAGTAAACTGCTAAACCTTCTTACTTTATCAGAATCAAATTGCGACTCTTTATATGCCATTGACCAACAATTAACCTGGAAGAGAAAGGAATTATCCATGTATCACTCATAATGAGTTGAAAACAGTTCATTCGTACGTTGTAAAAGTATATGTTCTTTTTAATGATAAAGAAGCAAAGTTTGCATTAGTAGTATGCAGATGGATTGTTCTTCACCTTTTTTAGATGTAGCACATAGTAAATTCGGGATACGGATGGTGTGTTTTAATGCTATGCTACTAGTAATTAGTGGGTGCCACTTTTCCTACTTTCACGAGTGTTTTTGGATGTTTCCCGAGTGTTCATATTTACACTCGGGAAAGTTATTTTTTTCGAGTGTTGGATGTTTCCCGAGTGTCCAGGTTTACACTCGGGAAAGTTATTTTTCCCGAGTGTTGAATTGTTTCCCGAGTGTTCAGATTTACACTTGGAAAAGTTATTTTTCCCGAGTGTAAATCTTGAAACACTCGGGAAACCAGTTAGTATCCCGACTAAACTATCCCGAGTGGTTTTTCCCGACAGCCGACCTTCGGGAATTAAGTTCCTGAGTGTTTTGGGGACTTTCCCGAGTGTTTCGGGCACTCAGGAAAGCAATGAATTCTGGTAGTGTATATAAGTGCGATTTATATCTTCTACCGTTCCATTTGTACTCACCCTCTCAAGGTTGAGTCTCACTTCTCTTAACTTTTTTTTCTATAGTTGATTAATCTGCATCGTTATAATATGTTACTTGTGATTTTTTTCCTTAAATTTTTTAAAGCGCAATTGTGCTGCCTAGAGTTACAAAGTCTTAGGAACTGAGCCTAGCTCAGTTGGGTGAGGACGTGGATGTACAATCCCACCATCCGGGTTCGAGCATTTCTTTGGCTTGAATTTGGGTGCATTTTCCTGCTTTGTTACTAAGCCATGTAGTTCTTCCTATGTGTGTTTCATTTTTTAGAGTTACAAAATCTTGTTTAAAACAAAGCAAAACAAAAATGCATGCTCTCTTTGTAACTTATAGATGTCATTTCGACCGTTGACACAATTTCAAATATACACATTTGACCATTAACTTTTCTGCAGATATATCAAAACATAATATTATTGGAATACTTTTGATAACAAATCTACTAATACTATTTCTGTGTAGTCAATCTAAATACTTTTGTGTATAGTTGTGCGCATTATAAACACCATTTTATTTAGTAACAGAAGAGTAAGCAGCTATTAAGTTTAATTACATTTGATGCCTATGCTACTTAGCTAGTCGATCCATCCTATTCTCCAGCTTCATCGTTACATGGATGTCGGCTTATTGAATCGTTGTACTCAGACCTGGACTCGACAGAAGTTATTGCCACGGACTCCTGATGTGATTCTGAACTTTTAGTTTTGCATTCGGACTCGAGTATTGACCAGGCCCATTCCGTGAGGGTACGCAGAACGATCAACTGCACCAGGGCCCTACTAATTAACAGGACCAATTTTTAGCCTAACCTTTAATTATCATTAGTTAATCTCAGTATTAGTACTCAGAAATTGATTGAGTTAACTGAGCAAAACATAATTGATCCATGCATGTCTTCTAACCTTACTCTCTTCATTTCTCTTGTGATGTCGCACAAACATAGCTACTACTGTCTCCTAATTCTCATAATCAAAATATAACTAAGAAAAATAAACTCTTCCCCTCTTATTTCTCATCCCGACCTTGGTGTCAAATACCACGTGTTTCTTTGTGAGTTCAAGTCCTCAAACACACAATTTTTCTCTCTAGCTTGTGTTATTGTCGTGTACTCTTGATCTTTGTGCTTCACCGTCATTGGGCTCTAGTGATATGCCACTTGGTCACCGCAATGGACCATCTGTGTTGCGTCGAGGCCTTCAACCATATGTGCCCGGTTGCGATTGCGTCTTGCCGTCATTCTTAAATTGTTGATACTACTCCATTTATTGTTGCAATTTAATATTGTATTTGTGTATATAGATGGTGTTCTGTTTTTTCAACCATGTTAATTTCCTATAAATTAACTTTGGTAATAATGTTGATGAGGTTCATGTTGACTGTACAATGTTAAATAGGCAAGCTAACCTTAGTGATAACACTGGTAACATTGATGTTCACTTTAGATCTGACTATAATTTTTAGAACAGAACCCCTAAAATATCATGTAGGGCCCTGGTATTGACTCTCTAATTTGCACGGCATTATAGCGTGATGCATGACCCCAATGACACAGCCTAGAAGTATGTAATTTAGGCTAGCCTGTATCATCATCTTCACCGACGTGTTTTCTCTTAGATAGCTCTCCTATCAACGCACTTATGGACTCAGGCACCATCTATAATCCACTTTTGGCTTGCAGTCCTAGACTCCAGTATGTCTACGTGTCCGGATCAGCTGGCTTGCGCTTGCTCGGCCAGTGTAGACTGAAGAATCATCTCATCGGCCAGCGTAAGTTGCTAAATTTATATATCTTAAGAGTCTTTTGCTTATCGTATCAGATACAAATTGCTAGGATATACAGTTGTATTAGACATCACAATAACCTATATCAGATCAATCTACACCGTTATAATCTGGACTCACAAAAAATCGACGGTGTAGATCTTTTTCTTTTCCAGTGATTAACATGGTAATTTCTACTCGTTGAGAGCGAACATGGTGGCTTCTTTTAACTTTGCTTTAACAAGATAACTAGCAGAGTGACCCGTGCATTTGTACGACTAGATTTGTTTCGAAGTTTATGTAAATGTTTGAGAATATATTTACATATCTTGTAGGCTATTTAGATATTTAAGATATCATAGATATTGAAAATGACAATAGAAACTTAAAGAAAGTTACGACTTGAGGAACATAATTGAAATATGAGCTTTGATGGAAGAAAATCATTGAGCATAATAAGTTGTGGGGGTTCTTAGAAACTAACCACTTTCCGTCATGCATAGATTATGTAGCTGGATGCCCCTATTCTTACTCTATTAGCTATTTTTTTTTCTAAATTGTAGGTGTGCACATGTACCTCTATTTAATCTCAAGCAAACATTGATTATATATGCGGCAAATTATCTTATTAGTTTACATGGTATTAGAGTATCTTTCTTAGGCATACACCGATGCACCATGAGAGACCTACCTTGAACTTATCTTCCCTCACATACCAGCTTCCCCACCAAACTGTGTGTCTTCTATCTCTTTTCGTCGTCACAACTTGTTTGCTTCAACCTCCAACAGTAAGCCCAAATCTTGATTAATCCCTCTAGTTGCTACCACTTCTAATGCAATACTTTACCACATAGTTATATTCTACTTCTCCCCAATTATTGCTTCATGCTAGCCATTGCGACATCAACATCCATACACATGCAACTGTCGACGATTCTAGCTAGGGACACATGTCACGCTATCTCCGGTGACCCCGAGCATATTCCCTACGGTTGCGCCATCTCTACTCCAAGCTTTTTGCTCCTCTACCTCCGTACATCCACGGTTCTATTCGTATGGATGCATGCATGTACATACACATGCATGATGTTATACATGCTCGATGTCCTATTCTCTCGTGTCGGTCGCTCCTTTTATTCGATGTTGGCCAACTCAATGCTATGGCTTCCTCACTAATTATGACTACCTCCCATCTTCACTGATGTCGACATGTCTGCCTTAGTAGTTGTCTAAAGATATGAATAATCTTTTCGCCGTCGCCAACGACGACGTGTCTTTTCGCCATCGCCGGCAATGACGTGCCCCTCACTAGTGATGGCATGCTCCAAGCTACCCGATGGCCCCATATCTTCCATAGCTCGTATTCAATGCAAAGCTTTATTTCCTCTCTGCTAGGGCTTTCCCATCATCGAGCTTCTTTGGACACTAATTTCTTCAAGAATGCCGACTCTTAACACTTATCATCTTGGCCCTTGGCCCCTTCAACACATGAGTTTCTCTCCAATGGCTCCGGCGAGCAGTGCGGCATTGTCCTCTTTGAACGGCTAAGGTGAGCAGCACAACATTTTCCTCATCTCCGTCGTCACCGTCCGACTCTTCGTTTCCCCGTGGGGCAATGTCTTTTTACAAAACATATCGATGCCATTGCATTCTTTCGTTGTCTCCTTTAACACCATTCATGCTATTCTCGTTATAACCTATATTTTTTTATCCAAAATTTTAGTTATTTTTTATTTTTATTCCATAAGAAGGAACAATAAAAACACGTGACTCTGAGAGCGAATGTGGTGACTTCTTTTGTGTCTCCTCCGACACCATTAGTGCCATCCTCGTTATAACTTTTAGTTTTATTCAATATTTCAATTATTTTTTATTAGAGTTCGTATACAAATCAACTTGCTAAATTTATTTAATTTACTCTGAATTTTAGTTATTTAGGTATTTTACTTTGGATTTAGTATAGAAATCAAATTACAAATTTATTTTAATTTTTATTCCAACTTTTTTGTTATTTTTCATGGAATTTGTGTCCAAATCCAATTGCTATTTTTAAATTTTATAGAAATCAAATTACAAATTTATTTTAATTTTTATTCCAATTCATTTTTGTTATTTTTCATGGAATTTGTATCCAAATCCAATTGCTATTTTTAAAATTTTTATTCAATTACAATTATTTAGGGATTTTACTTTGGAATTGTATTGAAATCAAATTGCTAATTTTATTTTATTTTTATTCAATTTCAGTTATTTTTAATTGGATTTTGTACACAAATCTAATATCCAGTTTGGTTTGTTTTTATTTGGAATTATAATTATTTATGGATTTTACTTAGGAATTAGTGTAGAAATCAAATTGCTTATTTTATTTTATTTTATTTTTATTACTTAATTTCAGTTTTATTGTACTTGACATGGGCTCTTTTACTAAGGAACTCGTATGAAAATCAAATTGCTGATTTTTTTTTATTTTTTATTACGAATTTTAGTTTTATTGTACTTGACATAGACTCTTTCTTTTAATCTAGACCATTCTAATCTGGACCCACCTGGATCAACGATGTAGATCTTTCTCTTTTTCCACCAATTAACATGATAATTTATAGCTATCGAGAGCGAACGTGGTGGCTTCTTTTGACTCTGCTTTAATGCTAATTTTATTTTATTTTTATTCTAAATTTCAGTTAATTTTTGGTTGGATTTTGTATACAAATCCAATTTCCATTTTGGTTTGTTTTTATTCTAAATTATAATTATTTAGAGATTTTACTTAGGAATTCGTATAGAAATCAAATTGCTAATTTTATTTTGTTTTTATTTCCAATTTCTGTTTTATTGTACTTGATATGGACTCTTTTGCTTAGGAACTCGTACGAAAATCAAATTGCTGATTTTATTTTATTTTATTCTGAATTTTAGTTTTATTGTACTTAACATGGACTCTTTCTTTTAATCTAGACCGTTATAATCTGGACCCACCACGATCGACGGTGTAGATCTTTCTCTTTTTCCACCAATTAACGTGAGAATTTTTAGCCCCCGAGAGCGAACGTGGTGGCTTCTTTTGACTCTGCTTTAATAAGATAATAGATAGATTGCGGATATTGTCCAAGGTGATTGCTCGAACATTTTACATTCATTACTATAGAGAAGGCTATACTGGACGTCTCATCACAGACGGTTCCCTAGAATTCGTCAGTGTTGTAATTATCATAGATGGTTTTAAAAGCACGACCGTCTATGTTACTAGCGATGGCTAGAACCGTCTGTGATACGTAATTATCACGGACGATTTTTAATAAGAACCGTCTGTGATAATTCACAGATGGTTCTTAACAATAACCGTTTGTGATAATTGCAGACGTGATAGACAGTTCTTAATTCAAACCGTCTACACAGACTGTTCTTAATAACAACTGTCTGTGATAATTGCAAACGTCACAGACGGTTCTTAATCCGAACCATCTATGATAATTCACATACCGTTCTTAACAAGCACTGTCTGTGATAATTGTAGACGTCACAGACGGTTCTTAATCTGAACCGTCTGTAATTTTGTATCACAGACGGTTTGTGGTTGGAAGTGTCTGTGATATGTATCTCTTAAACGCATCAATGCCGCTTCGGCTCCCCAAAGCGTCTCTTTGTCTCACGCGCCAAATTTATTCCTTGTTTTATAAAAATGACCATCCGCCACCGAAGATGAATCCCCACATCGCTCTACTCTCAAGCATAAACGAATTTAAAGAAATGGCTCCCTACTCTTTTTCCTTGTCGGCAACATTGATGGCCTACCTGGCCATCATGTACGAGCACCTCCCTAGCCATACGCTAGCGGATGCTGCGAAAGGACCCTGTGCTAACAGTGTCCTTCCTCCTCCACCGGAGGTTATGCTGGGGCACGTGATGACGACGTTCCACCGTCTAGACGACCTCCTCCGCCGTGTCTTCCGGGTGGTCTCTAGCTTCCGACGAGCTAACCTCACCATCAATGTAGTCCTCCAGAACGACATTGCACATCTCTAGGAGGATTACCATCGCTTCGACTGCTACATCGAGATGGCAGGTGACTGAGTCTACCAAGCCAAGACCCCTCGAGCAAGAGAAGAGAGCCTATGGGCATAATTCGACTTGATTCTTCAATCGGAGCGTCTTTGGGCAACTCTCTAACGATCGCGTCAACGGTTGGACGTGTTTTGGGCTACCTGTGCTGATCCTGAAACCTCTGATGCCGACAACGTCGCCTATGAAGTTTTGAAGATGGACATAGCAAGCTACTTGGGCCGCTAGAAAAACCTGATCTTTTTTATTTTTACTTTTTTAAAAAAATCTTTTGTAAGAAGCGACTGGCTACGCTGTTTGGCCATATATAAATACAAAAAATGATTAAAAAAAATCCAGTTTGGAGTTGAAGTTACTGTCTATGTTGAACATGTTTACTGAATAACGTGTTTATCTTACTATCTTCTATGTAAACGGTCTTAGTATAACGACCTGACAGCATTACTGATCGGTGAAAACAAGTCATACATATTTACTTGTGAGGCTAGCCAAAACACATAATATTTTTTAGCTATAGAAGGAACTATCATAGGCAGTTTAGTGGAACAAACCGTCTGTGATATGTATCACAGACGGTTTTAAAATAGAACCGTCTATGATATGGTCGCATATCATAGACAGTTTTTAATAAGAACCGTCTGTGATAATATACAGATGGTTCTTAACAAGAACCGTCTGTGATAATTGCAGACGTCACAGTTGGTTTTTAATTCGAACCGTCTATAATAGTTCACATTGTGATAATTTCAGACGTCACAGACGGTTTTTAATTCGAACCGTCTATAATAGTTCATAGACGGTTCTTAACAAGCACCGTTTATGATAATTTTGTATCACAGACGGTTTGTGGTTGGAAATGTTTGTGATATATATTCTGTTATTAAATACCCGACCCATCCCGACAGATCTGTATGTAGTGAGCTAGGGTGAATGCGGCGGCCGGCTTTGGGGCGTTTGATCAAAGTATACCACCAATTTGCAAGTGTGCTTGTAGATCTATTTGTTCATGGTGATCTAAGGTTAGTATTTGCATCTAATTAGTAGTTTCCTCCAATTTAAGAATGAGTCTCACTACTCCTACTCTACTTCAATTTATTCTTGCTTGATATATATATTGCTTCATAAATAGTACGTGACTAGCTACTTTAGATGGACAATTTAAGGTGAATGATATGTGTAAGTGTAATGGTAGTTAGCTGTAGGAGCATTAATATAATTTAACACTAATTTGTTACGTGCGTAGTATAGATGGACCGAAGCTGAATGTACGTTGAGAACCGTGTGAGTGAAGAGTACATTGATGGTGTGTTTGCTTTTAGAAGAGCTGCCGAGCAGGATATGTTGCAGAAGGGGATAAAATTTATGTATTATCCATGCATTGATTGTGATAATCTAAAGATGTTTACCAACTCAGCGCAGATCAAAGTGCACTTGATTCGAAGGGGCTTCAAAAAAGGGTATACATGTTGGACCAGTCACGGTGAAGAGCAGATTATACAGGAAGGTAGTAACATCGTAGAGGGAGACAACGATATGCCGAATGTGGATTGTGTTTTCGATGAGGATAGGTCACACGATGACAATATGTGGATTGTGTTTTCGATGAGGATAGGTCACGCGATGACAATCTGGATCAGATGCTATGCGATGCAGAAGGGAACTATAGTGAGAGAGAGTTTACTAAATTTGAGGGATTGATGGAGGACTCGGAGAAACCTTTGTTCTCGGGCTGCAAGCCGGAATACACAAGGTTGTCATCCATGCTTGAACTGCTGAAATGGATGGCAAGCAATGGTTGATTCGACAAGAGTTTGACGGTATTGTTAGGTCTCCTAGCGGACATCCTTCCAAAGGGACACATGTTGTCTATAACCACCTACCAACCAAGAAGGTTCTTCGTCCATTGGAAATGGAAGTAGAAAGAATACATGCATTTCCGAACGATTGTATCCTCTACCGTAAAGAGTATATGTCACATCCCCAAATTAACAAAGAAGAATTACTATGCATCTCATGAGCATGCATCATTGTTTTCAAACATTTGCATTATATATTGCACTTGGAAAATCTGGAATAAGAGTAAAACCTACACCTTAAAACTTAATTGCAAATAAAGGCATAAACCAAACCTTATGTGAATCACTTAGAAATAATTTATTCAAAAACTAGAACTAGTATAATGAATTAACATAATTTTTCCCAAATTTTTGGGACTGGTTTAAACCCTAAGAAAATTCAAACACAATTTAATGACCTACATTAAGTTTGAATTTAAATTATACACATTATTTCTTGAACAGTAAGGTTCAATAATTTTTATGAGCACTAGACCTTCCCAGGAACCTCTGTGATTTATTTCACATTTTTAGGAAATTTATTTATATTTTTAGCACCTTGGTCAAAGTGGATAAAACAATTTAATTCTCAGTCAAACCCTAAACCCAACCAACCAGCACTATTCCTCGGGCTCGAATCCGACTCGGCGAACCGACTCGACCGAACCAACTAAATGCACTGCGTGTGAGCCGTCCGATTGGAAATCAACGGCCCAGATCGCGTACCGCTTCGGGACGATCTGAGCGCCCCTCTTTCTAATCCAAGCCGTCCATCCGAGATCCAACGGTCCACACCAAATCACTTACTCTCGCTGGCGCCCGCGCGGTGAGTCACTGCCACGCCGGGCCCACCTGTCGGATCCATCATCCACCTCTCGCTGACGTTCGCGCAGGACAGCCTCGCCACGTCACGACCGATTCCTTCCGTGCTCCGTCGACGCCGTCAATCCACCGCTTCTGTTGGCCACTCCTGGAGCTTCTCCACTTGACGCCGCCTCCACTCCGTCCATTTCCCGGGGATAATACCCCCTCAGCACCCCCTTTCTTCCTCACTTTTCCTCTCGGTGACTAAGGAAAGGGAAGCTCTCCTGCTGGCATCGCTTGGGTAAGCTTCCACTGGGTGGTAGCCCTCGACTCCTTGCTCAATACCTTCTCCATTTTTGCTAAGCTTGACTCTTGTCTTTGCTTGTAGAGCTCAGTTCACCTACGTGCTCTAGCTTACTTCTAGAGCGCGCACCCGAGTGGCATCATCGTGTCCACTGGGTATTCGGTGAGTATTATCCTCTCATTTTCATGTCACATTGTGTCCCTTTACTCCCTAATCAGAACCCCTCCACTAATTTGTATAATGCACGGCAGGGTTTCGTTGATTTGAAGAAATCGTGCTTTCGGCCTTAGGACCAACCCTTCGTCTCCCACTTGGTTTCGGTAAGCCATTCCTCAATTCCTTGCTCTCTTAGCATCCTTGTTTGGTCTTTAACATGTTCTGACCATTCACTTCCTCTCTGGTTCACCAGATCATCTTCTCCTCGTGGAGCCGTGCCGCCGCCGTCATCTTCTTCGACGCCGGCCAAGCTTCAGCTACTCCGAGCTTCCCCGAGCACCCTCCTCTGCTCAGGTAGCTCCTATTTAGTCACTAGTAGCTCAGGCACCCGCTGGATTGAATGCTGCGGAGCTTATTTGCTATTTGCATGTGTGCCGTATTGGTCGCCGTTGCTTAGCTCCGGCTAGTCGCCGGTACGGGCCATCCCTGATGTCGCCACCACCTCTCACAGATGCGTAGCACTAATGCGAAGCAAACGCGGGCCTTGGCCGGCTCCGCCGTGGCGCGTAGCGCCGGTGAGCCGCCGGGCAAGCCAACGAGCGTGTTGTCGGACGCGCAGACCGGCACTGTAGTGGCGTAATTAAGATCTTAATTGCAATGATTAATAACTAATGACGAAGATCACTGTCGGAAAAACCAGTTTAAAATGAGTAATGGTCGGCCTAGTGCCTATGACATGTGGGCCCATGGACGGTTAAGTAATAGTGTAAAATTGTGTGATGTGTTTTCCTTTAAGGAAAACGTATTTCTTATAGGCTTAAATAGGAAGTACGTTTTGGTAATAGGAAAGCGCATTTTATAGAATACGCTTTCATTCGCAGCTGGTTTGGGTCATTTTGACTGAGTCAACAGTTGACCCGGGTCCCGCTGGTCAGTGACCGCGGCTAGGATAGCGCCCGGTAAGAAAAACAATAAACGGCTGAGAAAATCCAAAAATGAATTATTTGCACACTGTAAAATATGTATAACTTCAAAAATACATAACTAATTCATCTCAACTCCAAAATGGATGAAACCACTTCTAGTAATTTTCATTTTTAATGAACTTTATATTAAAGTTTGTTTCAAACATGTCTCTATAGCAGAGAGTATTATTGTGGAGTTTGATCCATTAACACTATTATTTTTACAAAAGGAAATGCTGATAACTTTGGAAACTCATAACTAAATCATGAAAACTCCAAATAAGGTAAACTCAACTATTTTAGTCTGGTATTAATATTCTATATTTATCCATGCACTACAAATTTTGACCTCATAATTAAATTACTCAAAGAGGACATTTTGAAAGCTGAAATTCAAATCATAATAACTCTCACATACTAAATCCAAATGAAATAATTCTTTCACCTAAATTCATCTAAAATCATCACCTAACTACTGTAGAAAAATCATGCATTTTTGAGTATTTTGAATTTTTAGGTATTTCTCGATGTTTATTCGGTATTGTATTTATATAGATTCTGAGCCGATTGATATTGACCTATACGCTACTGAGGGAGAGCAGCTAAGCTACCAGCTAAGCAAGCATCATTTGAACTTTCTTTTGCATCATAATTGCTCCCAGTTTTGTTAAGATTAGTGCAATGATAATTGCTTGCATGCTATTTTGTTAATGTCGCTATTTTTGTGATGTGTAGAATAGCTATATCCCACTCTTTGAGGTTTATCTTGAATCATGAATAACTCCAGTACCACAAGCTTAAGATAGGATTGTGTGAATTATATTATGTTCGGGTTTGCTTAGCCATACAAGTCTAGAACCGGTAGTTGATTGTCGGGAATAACCCGATAATTATGGGAGAAACACAACTATCATTATATACTTTTGTTTCAGATCTTTGTATCTATTTTATGAGTTAAATTTTGTCTTTTTAAATGAGCTTTTGTTCTGGACAAGTGATGGTTAGTGATGGTGACTTTGTGCACGAGACTTGGGCAAGTGGTAGACTTGTCTGGACAATTAAGGACCGAACTTTGGTAGCATCTTTGATTCAAGTAAAACTCATGCTTCCACATGCGGTGTATGGGCGCTGCTTGGTTAAGTAAGGGGTTGGTATTGTTAAGTTGATGACTGGTGGTGTGAGGACGTATATGTGTTCCATCGCATATATGCTTCGTAGGGTGCCAATTGCAATTCTATAATGTGCGGGTGAGCACTATTTAAATTTATTAATTGGGTCGTTATGCCCGGCACAACTTGCGTGCCCGTTTAGTTAGTAGGTGGTATAGCCTACACGTAAGCGGGATTATGTCGCGCATGGGTGATTCAACTTAATAATGCCAACTTGCTGAAAAATACTAAGTCTTGGTTTACCCGGCCGGCATACCATAGGAAGTATGCTATTTTCGGAGGCATCTGGAGGCTTACGGGCTAATCAAGTCGTGTGGGTAAAGTAGTACACCCCTGCAAGGTATAAATCTATTCGAATAGCCATGTCCACGGTTATGGATGACCACTTGAGTTACATCGTTGCTATTGTTAGATTTGAAATTAAAATTGTGGTTATAACTTGGTATTCATCATGAATGGCATGTTCATGCTTTTTGTTGTATCAAAGTGGACAGCCACTTTGCTATTTGTATGATTCATTTGTTATTTAATTTATTACGTATTCACATGCTTTACTTCTACTTCAAATCTGATTTCGAAATAGCACTTGAACAACTAGTATATGTAGGTTGTAAATTGTTGCGTCTCTTTTGCAAAACTAAGCCAATATGAGCTATTCTTTGGAACAACCTCTAGTATAACTAATTTTTATTTGTGTAAGACTTGCGAGTACCTTTGTACTCAACCTAGTTGCTGCAATTTCAGGTGAGGAAGGATATGAGCCCGTAGAGCTTGTTAGCGCCGATTTAGGCGACGCTGACGAGTAGTGCTATCTTTTAACTCCCAGTCGGTTGCTGATGGGATATGGGCATACCACTGCTGGTCTTTTGGTTTATTTACTTACTTCCGCTGCTACTTAATACTCTTATTTGAATTTGGTCGGTCAGCCGTTTGTAATAGTTGTAGACTTTAACTATTATGTTGTATGTCTTTTGAACTATCTATGTATGTTGTTGTATGGATGTGATCAACGTTGTATGAGAGTACGAGCATATTGGTCACTGATCTTGGGAGCCAATATGATTGCATACTCACTATTCGTGGCTTCCTATTTAACTCACTAAGTGTAGTGCTTGACTTGTTGGAGAACTAACAATCATGTAGTGCTCGCAGAGGAGCAGCGCGCATGATCGTCAGGGCTCTAGTCTGTAGTTAAGCCTTTCACTGAGATTGAGTTAAGTTGAAATCCATTTACTTGAGGACCATAGTTATGTCCTTAAGACCATGCTTAGTCTTGGTCTTATGGAGATAACCCGGGGTCCCCACAGTATACAGACATGCATGTATGTCCGGTGTGCAAAGCATCCTGATACAAGCGTAAGAATCACTCTGATGACGGTGAGGGCATCGAGGTGAAGTAAGGACCTCCTGATAAGGTGTTGTGGTATCTGCCTGTAATTTCCCGTTTGAAGCGTTTATTTGCGAACCGAAAGGAGATAAGATTGCTGCGTTGGCACTTGGAGGAGCATAAGAAACATGGAAAGCTAAGACACCCTGCTGATTCTGCCCAGTGGAGAAACTTTAATAGGAGCTTCGAAGACTTTGGTGCGGAACTAAGAAATATAAGGTTTGGGTTGAGTACAGATGGAATGAATCCTTTCGGTAACATGAGCAACCGACATAGCACCTGTCCCGTGAATCTATGTATGTACAACCTTCCTCCTTAGTTGTGTATAGAGCAGAAGTACATTTTGATATCACTACTTATCCAAGGGCCGAAGCAACCTGGGAATGATATTGATGTGTACCTAACACCATTGCTGGAAGATCTTGTGACACTGCGGAGCGAAGGGGTGCATGTATGGGATGCGTACAAACAAGAGAACTTCACTTTACGCGCCATGCTGTTCTGTACCATCAATAATTTTTCTGCCCTTGGTAACCTGTCGGGGTTTAGTACAAAAGGAGCCAACGCCTGTCCACACTACTTAGATGATACCGAGGGTGTGTGGCTGAACAACTTGTGCAAAACTGTGTACATGTGTCACCGTAGGTTCCTTCCCAACTATCACCCATACCGCAAGATGAAGAAATAATTCGACGGAAATAAGGAGGATAGTTCAGCTCCAAGGACTTTTAAAGGGAAAGATGTCCATGATATGGTTAAGGATATCGATGTTGTACTTGGAAAGGGACGTAAATTGAGGACCCGTCAGAAGAACATCTGGAAGAAATGATCAATTTTTTTGGGACTTACCTTATCGGGTGCACTTAGAAGTTTGCCATTGCATTGATGTCGTGCACGTGGAGAAGAATGTATGTGATAGCTTGATTGGTCTCTTACTGAACATTCGTGATAAAACAAAGGATGGTGTCAACGCACGGCGTGACTTGGTTGATATGAACAAAAGGATCGAGTTAGCACTAAAAGAGACCGATAAAGGCCGAACGCACCTCCCCCTAGCTTGCTACACTCTGTTCAAAGCCGAGAGAAATGAACTGTGCCAGAGCTTGCATGGTGTGAAAGTTCCGTCCTTTTTCTACGCCAGCATGAAGAAACTTGTTTCTATGGAAGTTTTGAAATTAATTGGTATGAAGTCTCATGATTGTCATGTGCTGATGACACAAATGCTTCCTGTTGCAATTAGAAGTATTTTTTTCGAACAATGTTCGAGTAGCAATCATGAGGCTGTGTTATTTCTTTAACTCAATTGCTCAGAAGCTCATCAATCTAGATGGACTAGATGCTTTGCAGGCCGAGGTGGTGACAACTCTATGTCATCTTGAGATGTATTTCCCTTTGTCATTTTTCGATATCATGGTCCATCTCATTGTTCACCTTGTGAAAGGGATAAAGATATGCGGCCCTGTGTTCATATATCATATGTACCCATTCGAGAGGTACATAGGAATTCTCAAGTCCTATGTATGGAATTGATCTCGGCCGGAGTGCACCATCATCAAAGGTTATGCAGCCGAAGAGGTCATTGAGTTCTGCGTCGACTACATGGCTCAGGTGAAACCGATAGGTGTGTCTCTATCTCATCATGAGGGGAGGCTGGAGGGTATCGGGACCATTGGAAGGAAAGCAACCGCTCCCGATCTGGATACGTACGCTCAAGCCCATTTCATGGTCTTGAAACACATGACCGAAGTGTCCCCGTACATCAACGAGCACCCAAACATGGTACGCCAACAGAATGTAGGGCGGTCGAAGGTTTGGATCACGAGAGAGCACAACCATCGGTTCAACAAATGGTTAAAGGTGCGATTCACTAGGAGGTCATCAAGTGATGATATGCTGTGATGGTTGGCAAAGGGCCAAAAAATTACAATTGCGACATGGCAAGGATACGACATAAATGGGTACATATTTTATACGACAGCTCAAGATAGAAAGAGTATAGTCTAGAACAGCGGTGTCCGCATAGAAGCGTTTCACGAGCAGTTCAATACCGCTGGGCCAAACATAATGAAACGTGGGTTGAGCTCCTACTATGGATTCGTAGAGGAGATTTGGGAGCTCGACTACGTACTTTTCAAGATCCCCCTGTTTCAGTGCCATTGGGTCAAACTTCCACAGGGTGTGAAGGTTGACAAGTACGGCGTCACTACTGTGGATCTCGAACGTGTTAGATACAAGGACGAACCATTCGTACTTGCTAAGCAAGTTGTTTAAGTTTTTTATATAACATACCTGACAAATAAGAACCACCACGTAGTTCTTCATAGAAAAAGAAGGATTATCGGAGTTGAGAATGTCGTAGATGAGGAAGAGTACAATCAATTTGACGAGTTGCCTCCTTTTGGAGACGGCATCAGGCTCAAGGAAGAACCCAGTGAGGAAGCTATGTGCGCGTCGATCATCGTGAAGGGCTATTTTTTAAAAGGAAATAGCCAAGTGTAATGATCCCACACGGTGAACACCTATTTGGAAAATTGTTCCATTATAATTAAGAAACTTGACATGTAATTAAGAAATTATTCCATTGTAATTGATTCAGTAATTAAGAAATTATTCCATCTGTGATTGTATCTGCTTTCTTTTTTTTCAGAGGGCACGGCTAGCATTTCCTGAGGCTGGCCGAAAAATAGAATATTTTTTAGCCATAGAAGGAACTATCACAGGCGGTTTAGTGGAACAAACCGTCTGTGATATGTATCACAGACGGTTCTAAAATACCACCGTTTGTGATATGATCGCATATCACAGATGATTATATTATGGAACCGTCTGTGATATGGTCGCATATCACAGACGGTTATATTATGGAATTCCTTTATTAGTAGGGACCAACTAGGCTTTGCGCCCTTAGTACACCACACTCACTCGTCCCCCTCCCCAGCGCCCTTACTCCTCACGAGTCCCGGCGGCCCCACGGCTCTCTACGTCGGCTTCCTCCCCACGCTGTCCTCTTCACCACGTCGTCCTCCTCCCCACACCGGCCTCCTCCCTCTGCCGGCCTCCTTCCCTTGACGCCCCCCTCCCCAGCGCCCTTACTCCTCACAAGTCCCGATGGCCCCGCGGCTCCCTGTGCTGGCCTCCTCCCCACATCGTCCTCTTCACCGCGCTGTCCTCCTCTCCGCACTGACGTCCTCCCTCTGCCGGCCTCCTTCCTGTGACGTCCTCTTCCCCGCGCCGTCCTCCTCCCCACGTCGGCTTCCTCCTCTTTACTGCGCGGTGAGTTGATCTTCTAGATGTGATGATTAGGATCAGCATTTGGCCTTTACTAATGGCTGTAGTTGACACGATGGCTTGATGCTTCAGTTGGTGGATATGTTGGGAGTTCCATCATCTTTGTGTGTCCTAGGAAGCAAGAGTTCAGGGTTTCGCTGCTCGAATGTTACAAGTTCGCTCATATTTATAGGGTTTTCTCTTGAGATTGTGTTGCCTGATGAGTGGGTGGAATGACTAGATTTCATTGTTTTTGCCACTGTATTTTTGGAAGGAGTCAGCAAGTTAAAGATTCATGTTTAGATTACAGTCAAGATTTGTGTACTGTTTGCGTATATATTTTTGGGTATATTTTTGATGTTTTATTAGGTAGCTATAAGATGGAGTATTTTAGGATTTTATGGGTTGAAGATGCAGGTTTGGAAACGTGAGATTATATTAGGTGAGCATGTGTCTTGTGTTAATTAATTAAACTCACCAAATCAAGACTATCAAATGTTCATCTCTCCTTCAGTTTTAGATGATGTTCTATGATTTCCACCTTTCATTTTTCATCTTCCCTTGCCGCCTTATATATTTTTTGTTGGTATTGCTTCTGAGAGTTAGCAGTAACTTTTCACTGCGATTCATCTGAATTATTTCTATTTTTGTTGGGATTCACCAAGGTTATCAAAAGGAAAATACCTATCGAATTAACCTATATCGAATTCACTTGGTAATATTTTATGTTACAAAGTTTATTATGGGGAGGGCATCTGTTGATTTCTTCCTATGTTAAGTTGCATTATATTCCTAGTTTTAGACAAGAAAAATTTCAATCAATCAAATTTCTTTTGTCTTTTACTGAAAAGTTTCCATAGATAACAAGTAAGCGAGATGGCGTCCGCATAGTCTTCGTCGTTGTCATCGACATCGCCGAATGCGTCTAGCGCTCCGAAGAAAGGGATACCTAAGCGAGATGGCAGAGGAATATTAAAAAGGCATGAGGGCCGAATGACCATCACGGAGGTCACTCCCGTTGGGGTCCCTCTGCATCCCCAGAAAGCAGCGGTAGCATTCTGGACCACCTGCGGGATAGTTGCAATGGAACGGGTCCCCATCACCACACCAAGCTGGAAGTCTCTGACAGAAGAAAAGAAAGAGTAGCTGTGGGTTGAAATTTTAAGGTCGTTCGAGATCCCAACAGAAGTCCAGGGACTCGTGCGATGATAGGCGTTCCTCACGATGGGAAAAGCGTGGAAGACCTTCAAGAACACGCCTGTCACGGAGTACGTGAATAAGGATCGGACACTCTTCACGAAGTATCATTTCATGTGGCCGGATACATGGGACGCCTTTGTGCGGATGAAGATGACGGCCGAATTTCAAGAGCAAAGTGCGACACACAAGGCTATCTAGACACAAAACACTCACCCCCATAGACTCGGCACCGCTGGGTACGTAGGTAAAATCCCGCAATAGAGGAGAGAGGTCGAGGAGGCAATTCGGTGAGATGCCTCCTCACCTTTTTCTGGGATCACAGACGAGCGCGCCCGAAACTGGTTAAGAGTAAGGTCAACAACCACGTCTTCGAGAGCCATATCTTTCATAAACCAGGCAGACGAGGGAGTGTCCCAACGTCTGGTAAGATATGTCGAATTACCTAGTTGTTAATAAGTCCATAACTTCAAAGGTTGTAAAATAACATGATGGCCTCTTGTAGCAAACATTGAGTACCCAGTCTTCCCAAGGCTCTTTCGAAGCAGTCAGAGTGAGGGATATACTATCCACGGCCCTGGAAAACAAGGAGCATCCGGGTCACACGCGAGGCCTTGGAGTTTACGTACCTTGGAGGCAGGGATTCCCACACGACTCCGAGACGTACAGGAGTAGGAAGAGATCCAAGGCCGGGCGTGAGGAACGGTTGAAAGAGAAGATTCTTGTGGATATTACTGCAGAATTTTGAGGACAGATAACATCATTGCAGGAAAAAATGGATCAAATGAATCAAGTCCTCAACTAGTTGCAAGACGCCCTGTTATTTTGGGAGCCAGTCCTCCTCAACGTCGGAGTAGCTGCACGTCCACGCCACTTTCTGAATATAGCGACGTACAATTACCTATCGATGACATCCAGGTAATGTACATCTCTGGAATGCTACATAGATAGACCTGTTAGACGTCTTAGCTAATCATGTATTGTTATGTAGGAGCCCACGCCGTGAAACCTCATTGTTAGGCTTGTTGGCTCCATTCCCGTTGAGGCTGAGTGGGGGATGGCGTATCCATGCTCGCCAGGGATGCTGGTGCACGATGCCCAACTAGGGACCGGTTTCGTGAAGGTCCAGGTGGACATGGTACATGATATTTTCAGGGCCGTCCCACTGGAGAAACCCCCAAACGACGAGATCATGACACTAGGGGATGCCGTCCACACATTCATTCAGTGGCCCAAAAGGGACATCGCCCTGGACCCTTCCGTGCCGGCATCTACCCAGCATGAATAGCTGGTCTCTCCACACGACCATCTACAGCATGCGGCCTCTCCACACGGCCATCTACAGCCTGCGGCATCTCCACACGACCATCTACACCCTGCGGCCTCTTCGACCCTCCCTTCGATGTCCCCACGTGCACCTGATCTGCGTCGATAGGCTGCCGCCATATCGGCTCCCATGAAGACCACACCGAGCATGTATGAACAGCGTGCCCATTCGTCTCCCATGAAGAACACATACCAACGTGTCAACAAAACTAAATAGAAGAAAATCAAGGCGCCTCAAAAGCCCTGGACATTCTTGCTAGGAAAGTCGTTGATCCTGGATACGCTCTTAGGCAACCTTGGAATAGGTGCCGCTTCTTTGTATGCGTTGTACATGGGAAAGATCAACAAGACGAGGACACAACGCCCTACGGGTGTCACCGTCAAGTACACGGCGGGGCATTTTCTCCACGAGCCCAGCTTCTTTATGGTGGACTTTGACGACTTGTTCAATCTATTCAACCTCGACACCCTCGACGCCTCACTTTTAAGATGCTAGACACTTTACGTTCTACATTTATGTAATACCGATAAATGTCATAATTCCTTGCTTATGTATATACACATGATCAAAGAAGCCAAATGAAGAAAAGAATCGATCGGTTTTCTTGACCCACACTTGATCTCTGAGCAATGCATCAACGACAATGCATCCTACGTCGAGGATTACGTAACAACGGGACTGCATGATCACAATGACAAGGAGTACATACTTATACCCTACAACCAGGGGTAAGTACTTCACTCATTGCTATACTCATTGATTTGTACTTCATATACAACACGAACTTAGTTTTAAGGACCGTGGCAGCATACATGTGTAGGTGGCACTGGATTCTAATTGTCATTGTACCAAAGTAGAACAAGGTAATATACCTTGATTCCCTAATCAAGAGCAAGCACGACTTCACACTTGTGCAACAATTAATCAACATGTAAACTCATTTCATCCATAAATAACTCTATGTTCCCTTCGTTTGCAATGGTTGAGGCTAACTTTTTCGAATCACGTAGGTCGTTCGCCACGTACATTACCAAAGGAGGGAGACACGTGGAAGGAAACACCACACTGCAACATGTGACGCAATTTCTGATACCCGCTAGTACACAATAATCCTATATCATACTTTGTAATAATGCCTCTCAAGCTGAATAAACCTATGTATGTAATTTTATTTTTGCAGTGCCACCAGCAGCTACAGGGCAATGTATGTGGATTCTATGTTTGCCGCCATATGCAAGAAATCATGGTTGGTAGGCCCAAGGATCCAGAGGTTTGTCAATCTCACAATAATTATTTCCTACTTATCAATTAATATATATACATGCTTACGACTTTACTCTTCCTAGAGACAGGGCATCAACATCCCTTTAAGTACAGTCCAAATGAATGAACTCTCCGAAATTCGAGGATGGATCGCCACCTTCTTAAAGACGGAGGTCATTTACCCAAAAGGAGAGTTTCACATGGACTGAATAAAACTTTTAGTGACAAACAATGTTTTCTTATTGTATATGTAAACACATTGTAAAAATATCATGACAATTCATCTATAATCAATCTGTAAAATTTTTTATCTGTGATATGGATGTGTATCTGTGATTCATATATGCGTACCTGTGATATATCTATGTATTTGTGTATTTGCTTGTATCTGTTATCTACATATTGTTTTCAAAGGGCATGGCTAGCATTTCCCGAGGCTAGCCGAAAAACAGAAAAATTTCTATATATAGAGCGAACTATCAGATACGGTTTTGTGGTATAAACCGTATGTGAACGCCTTCTATCACAGACAATTCTGTGCACCAACCATCTGTGATATGTAGCCTATCACAGACGATTGGTAAACACAACCGTCTGTGGTGGCCAACATATCACAGACGGTTGATACACACAACCGTCT
The DNA here is from genome assembly GCA_036346405.1 of Phyllostachys edulis. Taxonomy (NCBI): domain Eukaryota; kingdom Viridiplantae; phylum Streptophyta; class Magnoliopsida; order Poales; family Poaceae; genus Phyllostachys; species Phyllostachys edulis. The sequence continues at coordinate 37,803,868 of CM070557.1, read as the reverse complement.
GTTTTGGCCGATATATCACAGACGGTTTCGTGATTGAAGCCGTCTGTGATAGTTGACGTTCACAGATGGTTATTTATACGAACCGTCTATGTTGTGACTTAGTACAGACGGCTCAAAAACCGTCTGAGATAATCGCCTGTTATCACAGACGCAATAAATCAGACAATTCAGAAACCGTCTATGATGAGGATTTAGAACTGTCTGTGATGACCCTCTATGTGGTAGTGATTGTCTATCATTTTTTTTGATGTTCGGGATTTTCCTCCATCCGGTCCACATTCAAGAAGAAGAAGCACCCAACTCCGCGAGGCGTCCACGGGAGCAGCGCTCGAATCGTAACGGACTGAGAGCCTAAAGCTCCTCTATACCACTGTGTCCCTGCACAGCCCTCGCCTCACTGTGCCTAACACAGCCTCGTGAGGCTTGGGGGTCGAACCCCCAACCAGTCGCTTGCCTCAACGCAAGCCGACCAAACAAGCTAAGCTCGCTCCTCCTCGATTGTCTACCATTTTTGAAAGTACGTTTTTTTAGCTCCAAATGATATACGTATCCTGGTTTTTATAGGAACCAAAACAACCAAAGCATATAGAGTATGGCAGTGCCCCCTTACAGAATTTAATAATGGATACAAGACGAAAATAACTAGCCTAAGTCCAAGTTTATAGTTCAAAAATCTCAAAAGTGATAATGAAACATTATTTGAAGCAAATTAGGTACACATAGCATAGCTTCATATTCATGGCCTAGGTGGCCATGTTTTAACCTCACTTGAAGCCACGTTAGTATTATTCCTTCGAGAGCAAGTGTTGTACCATATTTCGAGCTAAAAGACTCAAGAATCCACTAGCACAGCTCTTCTTGATCTCGAGAGCGGTCGCATCGATCCCAGACTCCAGAGTCAAATCCCCTCAACACGATTGCAAAAGACATAAGCTTGTTTGGTTATAGTTGCGTACCGTGCAATTACTCATTTCCTCAGCTGAATCGAGCTCCCCGCAGTACTGGAGCTTTCTTCTTCCTCCAGAGCACTCTCCTAGATAACCCTCACCTCTATGCTCTCCTAGATGCTGCAAATGGTGCTTAGACAGAAATAGGGAGCAACTCAGCCCCAGCGCTACACCAGTAGTTTCCAATACTCCATACGCAACGCAAGCTAGCAAAGCAACAGCTCAGCCACACATTGGGATCAGTTCACGATGGCCATCGCGGTCGGGGCTCTGTACTCTTGTTTGATTTAGTCGCGCTACTTGTTGATGCTTCAGTCTTTTTGTCTGAATGCTCTCTCATTTCTTGTTCCATGCGCTCAACTCTACCGTTTCATATACTCCCTCCGTTTTTAAATACATGACGTTTGACCAAGCGTACAGTCAAACTCATATAACTTTGACCATTACTTTTCATATAATTTTGTTAGTAAAAAATTACAAAATTATTATATTATGAAAATATTTATCATGACAAATCTAATGATACTATTCACTCATGATCAATCTAAATAGTTTTTCATATATTATTAGTCAAAGTTAGATAAGTTTGACTGTACGCTTGGTCAAACGTCATGTATTTAAAAACGGAGGGAGTAATATGACAATATGTTTCTATGCTTTAGTTTGTTCAGGATTCACTGTTACTGGATGGTCAAGCGCGCTAATATATGCTGTCAGGCAGTGGTTGGTTTGTACGGTGTTTGATGGGCCACAACGTACTTTGGTGTGGAGTGTTGGAAATATCAGCAGGAGGGCTCTTTGTTTTGGAAGATACGAAACCGATTAAAGCAAATTGTTATCAATGCGACATACATTAGCATCACATGAATGGTATGTATGTGCAAGTCTTTGTTCTAGAATTATGCATGATCCATGTGATGTACATATAGCATCTGCATTACTCAGCAGACGTTAACCTTTGAATATGCAACAAATGGACCACGCCGCAAGGAACGTAGAACACCAATCTGTTGCTCGTCTAAACCAGGCAGAATTTAAGTGAGGGGCAAATTTGAATGCAAATGACAAATTCAATGCAAAATGGTACTAACAAAATAGTATAAAATGAAGACCTAGGGCATCTAAGAATTTTAGTACATAAGCAATGATCTGCAACACAGGCAGATGGGGGCGAGCATTGCTAGTATTTTGGAGCAAAAGACTACTACATACGTGAAAGACCAGAGACTATTCGGTGATCCAAAGCATATATAGTAATGCAAGAAGCAGAGCAAGTTCTCACGGCAGACAAGCATCGGCATATCCAGAAGCCAACTCCTATTGTGGCGAAAATGTTATATCTAAAAAAATTCTACTTAAGCTCGATAATGTCACCAAGCAGCAAACTAATGAAGCTAAGAAATTTCAGTCCGGTAGAGTATTATAAGCTGAGATAAAAGAAAATTTCATTGTGTTCACTAACAACAGGCTACAGCCTACAGGAAGACAAATGGAAGTATAGAGCAACCATCTAGCTTTGTTTCTCGCACCGGGTGGCCATCGGCATATAAATTGATTACCTGCATAATGTTTAGCAAGCCTTATGGACGTAAACTATTACCGATAAGCAACAACCACAAAGAATGAGAGTTCTTTGTCGAGGCAAGATTAAGAAAACCTGAGAACTATATGAAGCAGTCGAAAGCAAAGTTGTAGTCACGAAGAAAGAGCATGCAAGTGTGCTTGGGAAAATCTATGCAACATGTGTAGGAAATGGTAAACGATGTATGCAGGAAATAACGGCAACAGTGAAGGAGAGGTAGACAAATGTGAAAGAAAGTGCTGTAGAACAATTCACAAAGGTTATCTTCATAATTAAACTGAAGTATGCAGTATACATTACATGGGTGTGGTGGCATGTGTTGGACCCGGATTTCGCAATCTCGAATCCTCTGTGAAAAATACGGTGCTATTCCCTGGATCAGTAGATAGCACTCACAGACACATTGCTGAATCATTTCATACATGGCGTCAAACCATACCATTCATTAATTTAACACATCAGAGTTTACGTAGACCGCATCGGGTCAAGTTTTACAGTAAGGGCCGAACAGGCCGAATGGTTACATTACAAAAGTAGCGGAAGCGGTAACAAAAGCAAAAGGGTGAGAGCATATCTCTTCACAGGCAAGCGACTGGGGAAACCCGTGTTCGTCAAATATTAACCAAAGACTTGGATAATATTGGATGCACACAAGCACCGACGGAGTCAGCTAGACTGAGGCGAGATCCAGACTAAAAGGACTAAACTACTTCTCATCATCTCCTGGGCCTCCAACTTCTGGATCCTCGTAGTATGCGTAATCTCCAGGATTTCCTGCTTCTGATGGTTTTGGGGGAAAGAGCAAGAATGAGCACAACTTTCGTGCTCGCGAGCCAACACACAAGATGCAATAATATACATGCAAGACTTAACAGGGATGACTCGGGTTCTTTTATTTTCTAAAGCAATATTTTCAATTATCATATTTATAAATTCCTATCACTTAGCATTTTAACCAAATTGCATTTTATTAAAGAGAGTAATTGTGCAATATTAAATAACAACAGAGGTTCCCTCCGTCGGAAACTCTACCATATGCTTCTTTTGTTGGAGCTACCTCCATTTATTAACACCACTGAGCTCGATGGCTCAAAAAAAATCTAATCTCAGGGCTAGGTGAGCCCACCATATTTTTCATACCACCCACAAAGGTTTTTGAAATAGAACTAACTCTAGTTAATTTCCCATGTCCGCCTTTGACCGTAGGCGCAGCTGTTTAAACAGTTTAGACTTTGCAGAGGTTGTACACTGTACCCACAAGAGATAATCATACTCATTACCCCACATGATTCCTTAGTCATGTAGTTGAGCGACCATCACAGTAACCTTTCAAATTACCTCGCCCCTTCCGTCATTTCACCCATATGGGGTTACGCCCATAAGTTGTGCAGGATGTTCACCTCGGCGATCTGGAGTAGTTGGACTACACCACAGTGATTGGCAACTTCACCTTGCATCGGTGTCCCATTCAACCCGGATGGATCACATGCTTGCACATTCCTATTATCCATCCAGCGAGATGACATTCAGGGTTTAATAAATTTACTTAGCCAAGTTGCACTTTGCAAACTTGTGGTTGTACTTATTTTACACGGGAGGTCATGACAAGATTAAGTCATTAGGGTCATCTGGGTGGTTCATTCCTCATACCACATATTCCTTGGGTTGCATTAGCACCCATTAACATACCATCCATCCTACCATCCGCCCAGACGGTAACATCAAGTTATTAGTGTTTTGAGGAGCAAAAATACATCAACTCAACCATCTCAGTCATTTACTCACAATGACTGCCCAAAACCACTTTTATGTTTAAAAGATGATGATTGGGATATTTAATGTCCCGGTACTTAAGCAAGACGTGCATGTCGCTTAAGTACAACCTATAACTAGTAGTTACCATATAGTTACTAAGGTGACATAGAATAATGGATTCAACTATCAAAGGAAGGTATTATAATTAATTAATCATCAAATGGGTATTTAACTACCTTAAGCTTTAACATATATTTGATTAAAGAATTAAAGCATGCAATTTTCGTAATTTAAATGAATATAATTTACATAAAATGTAGGATCAATATCATCAAAGCATTGACTCGCCTTGGTTAAGGGTAAGAGATTCTTGATAGTCTTGTGCTTGATCAAGTTGGAGATCTCCCACATCATCGAATCCTATTCGAACGAACGTACCGGAAAAGGCACAAACAAGCAAAGAGAGAAAATAAATACAAAAGGAATAACAAATAAACTCCAAATAAAACAAAACCAGTTCCATTAGAAAGATCTTGATTTTACAAAATTTTAGAAACAAATTTGATTTGGAATTAAATTGGGAAAATAAAAGGTTGAGAGAGAATTTGGCCTACTGACATGTGGGACCCATGAATAGTGCCTGGTCCATGTGCACAGTGCATGGACCGGTAGGTCAACATGTACTGTGCACCGGCCCATGGTGCTCCGGGTGCACAATGTGCAGGGGCCCACCTGTCAGCCGAAATGGGGAGAATGAACCGGGTGCTTTAATTAAATGGCTATCGTTACTGTTTTGCGGGCCCACTCAACAGGGAGTCAATGGGGGTCTTAAGACAATCATTTAATTTCTAATGAGGGTTTAGGGCCTCATTAAATGCGGCTAATCGCCGCTTTTCTTAAATCCCGATCGGGATTTGGTCGCGCACGACTCCGGTCCGAAATACGGACAGAGCAGGGGTGGGAAGACCAGGGCACACGGGGATTCATCGGTGCCGGTGAGCAGCGGAGCTAGGGAAGGGTATGGGTGACAGGCCCTCGGCGAGGCGGAGCCGGTGCCAGTGGAGGCGACGCCAGAGAAGGCCTGGCAGCGGCGGCGACGCACGGGATGCGCGAGGTGTCGACGGTGGAGTGGCGTGGCAGCGAAGAGGGCGTGCACACAAGGGAGGCGCAGCGTGGGGTGGGGAGACAGGAGGCAGCCCAAGGCGGTTCGGCGGCGGCGACCGGCAATAGGGGAGAAGGGGCCATGGCGGCGAGGCTCCTTGGCGGCAGGGAAGAAGAAGGGAGGTGGGGGATGGATTCCTTGGTGCCAGAGGCTCCTCGTGACGGGGTCGCTTAGGGAAAGGGCTCACCGGAGTGGCTGAACGGTGGCGAGGCGGCGCGATCGAAGGGGCTCGGGTGCAGCGGCTTTTGGGGAAGGCTTACCAGGGGAGGATGGGAAAGAAGTGGGGAGGTCAAGAGGAGCACATGGGCTTCTTATAGCCGGCCAAGGAGGCAAGGGAGCCGTTGGAGGGCTCGGTGCGTGCACGGAGTACCGAGGGCGACATGGGCGGCTCTGCAAGCTCGGGCGCAGCGATGACTTGAGCAGGCGGTGATGTTACGAGGCGGGGTTTGCTGATGCGGTCCTAGTGCGGCCACGGGTGAGCAAGGAGGAGCTGACACGAGCGCGCGTGCGCAAGCACAGCGTGGCTCGGCGCTCTGGAGCGACGAGGACGGCATGGCATCACGGCGACTATACAAGGCGATGGTGAGGGCGCCAAAGTTGTAGGCAGTAGAGAGGGGTTGGTACGACGCAGATGGTAGAGGAGCGATGTGTGCGGTAGCAGAGGGAGGCGTGGGCGCTCACTGGTGGCGGCAGAGGGCTAGAGGGGGCATGGTGGTGGTAGAGCGCCTGCGGGGTGGTAGGGAGCTCGTGGCGGCTCGGTGTCGGGCGCCTGCAAGCAAGAGGGCTGAAGCATTTGTGAGCATTTGTGGTAGACTAGCAATGAACTTGAGAGAGAGAAGAAAGGGGGTGGGACTCGGGCGCGGCCGGCCGGGTGGAGAAGATGACAGGAGTATGGGGGGTTGGGCCAAGGAGGTCGAAAGGGAGGAGTGGGCTGGGTGGAGCCGGGCCTGGAGGCCGGGAGGGAGAAATGGGTCGGCCCAAGAGAGAAAACGGGCTGAGCCCAAAACAAGAGAAGAGGGCAAAAGAGAGAAAGGTCCCAAAATTCGAAAAGAATGAATTCAAATTGAATTTTGAATTCGAGAATTCCAAGGTGGTTTGAAACACAAACCCGAGCTTAGCTAGAAGCTAGAAGATTTTGAGATTAAACGATACTTTGAAATAAGGTTTGAAAATCAAAAGCCAAATGTAAATACTATTCACCATTTTCGAAAACGGGATGTTACAAATCCTACCCACCTTAAACGGAATCTCGACCCCGCAATTCGAGCTACTGAGATTAGGCAGAGAACGTACCTCTCATTACTTCTGAAGCTGCTTGGGCTTCTTCGGCCGTGTGTACCGAGTGCACCGGTCCAACCCAGGAAAGTATGTAGTGAAGTGCGTAGTGGAAGGCTGCCCTGGCAAGGTCAACGCTCACCGAGCAAAGATCTCCGTCTCGGTCTTCACTGTCGGGACCCAAAACTACGGTTCGGGACCCTCTGTGTTTAATGCACTAGCCCAGGATCATGTTAGTGCACACAGTGTCAACAAAGATGGCAATCATTCCATACAAGCGAATAATAACATAAACGGTTAACTTTGATTAACAAATAATGGTTTTGACCTCAAGGTCGAAGTTTACAAATACTGAGCCACGCAGGGCTAACATAGGAAATAAACGGCAGCGGAAACATAAACGGTAGTGGCACCCCATCGATTCGCCACAGGCAACCGACTGGGATCAAGACCTCACGATCAGGCACCTTCGATGTACTCGTCCTCAAATGCTGGTGAAGACTCCTCCTCTGCTTGATTCGTCAAAACAAGCGTGAGTACACACCGTACTCGCAAGCCACACCACAGAAATGCAAATATATACATATGCTGGCCTTTTAACAAAGGAAGGCATTCGTGGCTCTTTTGCATAAATGCAACTTTTGCAATTGAATACAATTCAATAGATTAAAGACAGGTAACACAAATAGACAATAATAATTTTAACAAGTTATTTCACAAAGACACACCTGACCTAACAAAGTTATTCACATAGCTAGATGATTTGTTCACATAGCTCCTTCCCACACGCTTTTATGAAAATCTACCCCTAGTATCAAATCCCGAGCATTGTCCATGATCATGACGCGCTATTCAATAGATTAAGTTACACTCTGAGAGGTTTGTACACTTTACCCACAGGATACAATTAGTGTAGCTAACACTAATCATAACAAAGCATTTCAGATACCTTATCTTACTATGCTAGGCCTGCCTCAAAAGTAGATGTGGTCGTCACAGAGCTCAGCTCAAAAGAGCACATGGTGAGGTCCTTAATTGACCAAGGCAAGACTTCCACAAGCTAACCAAATCACACAGACACACAGATTATTATAGTTCACATAGTCCACACAGTTCACACAATCCACCCTTTCACACAGCTTCCCACCACTTGCCTCGGTTCAAATCCTTTTACCACCCCATTGGTTTTAAGTGTAACACATGCCACAAAGACACATAGTACACACAGCTTTTATCACATAGTTGCATATTCACTTAGTCAAATTTATATAGCAATCTACATGACAAATGATTCGTGGCATGGCTAAGCGATCTAATCGTACTAACCAACCCACGTTGGTTCTACAATGATAACCAACTAATTATCAACTAGGGTGACAAGGAATCAAGGCATAACAATTACACAAGGGAGGCATACCAATTTGGATTTAACTCATCGCACCCAAAAGCTTTTAAATAAATACTTGAATTAAGATGCATAATTTGAATTAAAATACTTTTATAAAACTGGGAAGCAAAATGGTCAAGGGCATAGCTTGCCTTGAAAAGGATCTAGGAATTGATCTTGGTCTTGGAAAGGTCCTTCTTCTTCAACTCTTCCAAAGAAATCAAGTCTACTCGCAAAACGACACAAACAAACAAACTAAATGAAAACCAGAAGCAAATAACTCCAATAAAATAAATAAAAAGCTTCAGTAGATAGATCTGGATTTTAGACGAATTTAGGAATTTGAATGGATGGATTTGGAGTTAGGATTCAAAAGATATGAATTTTACAAGTTTTAACCTAACTCTTGAAATTTAAATGAATTTCTAAATTTAAACAAAATCAAATTTAAATAATTTTGGTTTGATTAGCTAGATCTTAATTTTATATGAATTTGGAAATTTGAAACACCCAATTTGGAGTTTGATGCAAAAGTTATGAATTTTACAAATTTAAACCTAAATCATTATTTAACAATTTTCCCGAATTGTTTTTCTAAAGGAAATTCTAATTATTGCGCAAGGTGACGTCGTGAAGGATTTCCGGAATTTAAAAGAATTAAAGAATTAATCGACATGTGGGACCCACATGTCGGTGATCAACTCACGCGGACCAAGTCCACCGAGCCATCGATCCGGCCGGCTCGATCGCCACGTGGGCACTCACGTGGCGCACGCTGCGCCGACGCGCGCCACATGGGCGGACACGCAAGCACGGGCCGAAGCCGACGCCGACGTGGGCCACGGCGGCGGCGCCAAGACGGAACCAAGGGTCCCGGCGAACGGCGGCTCGCCGGCGAGAATGGGTGGTACAGGGAGATAGAGGGGAACACGGGGATCTCGAGGGTGTGCTCACTGGTGCGAGAAGACGACGGTGGCGACCGGCGGCGAGGTCGGAGCGGAGGAGGTGGTACGGGCTCGACGGCGACAATAGAGGGCTCCTCCGTGGCGGCGAGCGAGCACCAGCCAGGGCGACACTGGCGAGTCCAACGGTGGCGGCGACGACGACGCTGGGGCAACGGAGGCGCGCAATTCCTCGTCGAACAAGCGGCGGCGAGATTAGGTCCTCAAGCTTCTACGGCGGCTCAAGGGCTCGGGAGGAGGAGAGAGTTGGGGTTTGGGAAAAGGAGGCGGTGCGATCCGGGGTGCCTTTTATAGGGGCCGGGAGCTCCGAGGCGCGTATTTACGTGGAGGTCGTGGCGGCGATTGCGGAACGTGGCGCAACCGCCGCGAGGATGAGAGGGGTTCTTGGGGTGGCGGCGTGGTCGTGGAGGTCGTCGCGCACGCGAGGAACGGGAGGTTGGGCGCCAGCGCGTGAAGCTTCGGCGTTGACCGCCATGGCGATTCGTCTGGCGTCCGAGAGAGAAAGCGGCGAGAAGACGGCTCGACAAGGCGGGCCCACCGGCGGCCGAGACGGGAGGCGGGCACTGCTGGCGAGATCTGATCGTCCTTCGCGACGGACGGCCAAGGAAAGACGGGCCACTGGCTTCAGCGGAAAAAAAGGAAGTTGGGCCGAGAGATTCGCCCAACACTATTTGGAGATTTAAATTAGCTTTTTCTTTTTAAGAAAATACCGAAATTCAAATAAGCATTGAAAATAGCAAATGATCTTGGAAAAATTCGAAAAATTCTAGAAAATATATCCAAGCTCATAGAATCCAAATAAAATAGTTTTGACTATTGTTCATGTTGGAATTATTCATATTAAATTGTTTTGTTACTAAAGTCCAAGTTTAAGCTTTTGAACTAAATGCAAATAAATCCAAATGGTGAATTTTCTCCTTACCAACTATTCAAATGATTTTTAAGGTTCTGAAAATTGGGATGTTACAAACCTCCCCCCCTTAAAGGAATCTCGACCCCGAGATTCAGGCTAGCTGGAGAAAAGGCTGGGGAACTCGTCTTTCAACTCTTCTTCACGCTCCCACGTTGCTTCACCTTCTGAGTGGTGACTCCACTGCACCTTGCAAAAACGAACCGTCTTGCTTCTGGTTCGACGTTCTGTGACATCCAGAATCTTGACCGGTTGCTCTTTGTAGGTGAGGTCTTCTTTTAGTTCAATTGACTCTAACGGTGCTTGTTCTTCCGGCACACGAAGACACTTCTTCAACTGAGAGACATGAAAGACATCATGGACTCCGCTAGCGGCTCAAGGCGGCTCAAGCGATAAGCTACTTCTCCACGGCGATCCAAAATCTTGAACGGACCAACATACCGAGGGCAAGCTTCCTTTGGCATGGAACCTTTTCACACCCCCGAGGGCGAACTCGAGATACACAAAATCTTCGGCTCAAACCGAGATCACGACGCGATTATCGGCATAACTCTTTTGCCTCGATCGAGCTATCTTTAGTCTCTCTCGATCATGGACACTTGCTCTTCGCTTCTTGAATAATATCCGGACCAAAGATCAGACGTTCAATTTGCTTTCGACCAGCTTCAACGGGGTTCGCAAGCACGACCATACAAAGCTTCAAACGTTGACATTTGCAAACCGGCTTGATAACCGTTGTTGTACGAGAATTTCGCATATGGTAAGCTCTTATCCCAACGGGTAGCATTTGCTAGAGCACGTGCTCTCAACATATCTTCCAATATCTGGTTAACCCTTTCGGTCATCCATCCGTGCGGGGTGATACGCAGATCTTGAATTCAGTGAGTCCCTAAGGCTTCGTGCAAACTCGCCAAAATCGGAGGTGAACCGAGATCCTCGATCGACACTATCTTCTTAGGTACACCATGCAAACCGACAATCTTTGACATGTACACTCGCAGACGATCTCTGAGTACGTGGTTTTGACTGTAAGAAATGGGCAACTTTAGTCAAGCGATCCACTATTACCCAAATCGAATCGTAACCCGAGTGAGTCTTGGGTAAACCGTAATGAAATCCATTCCGATTTCTTCCCACTTTCATTCTCGAATCTTCAAGGGTTGCAACAGACCTGCTGGCCCTCGATGCTCTGCTTTAACTTTTGACACACGCCGCACAAGGCGATTTAACTCGCGACGTCTCGCTTTGATTCGCCACCAAAACCTATTCTTAACATCCCGATACATCTTAGTACTACCAGGTGAATCGAATACTTTGAGTCATGGGCCTCCTTCAAAATTAGTCGCCTCAATCCATCAATATCTGGAACGCAGATCGTCCATTGATCCACAAGATATCCCGATCATCCACCGTGAAGTCCTTGAACTTCCCTTCATCATCTTCTTCTTAATGTCGGAGAACTCGAAGTCTTTCTACCGAAGCTTGAATCTGCTTCTCCAAAGTAGATGCACTTCCAAGTTTGCTACTTAATCCTTGAGACACTACTTCTAGCTTCACTGAATTCTTCTTGTAGTCTGAACAAGGCTCTTTCACTTCGAGCATTGCGGTGACTCTTCTGACCAAAGCATCTGAATCGACATTGGCCTTACCAGATGGTAATGGATTCCAAGATTATAATCCTTTATCGACTCTAGCCATCTCCTCTGCCTCATATTCAGATCTGATGAGTGAAAATATATTTCAAGCTCTTGTGGTGCGTGTATACCTCACAAATGATTCATGATGAGGTAATGACGCCAAATCTTCAAAGCATGTACCACGGCAAACTAATTCTAGATCATGGGTAGGGTAATTTTCTTCGTGCGGTCTTAACTGCCTTGACGCGTAAGCGACAGCTCTTCCTTCTTGCATCAGGACACATCCTAATCCTTGACGCGAAGCATCACAATAGATATCAAAATCCTTGCGAATATCTGGCGAGAATCAAGATCGAAATTTGAAGTCAAACGCTTCTTCAATTCTTGAAAACTTCCTTCACAAGTCAGTCCAGTAAACTTTTTTCTTTCTTCAACAATTGCGTAAGAGGTTTAGCAATTGATGAAAATCCTTCAATGAAATGGCGATAATATCCTCGCTAATCCCAAGAAATCGCGAATCGAGTGAGCAGTCTTGGGTCGTTCCCAATGTAATATAGCTTTTACCTTCTCAGGGTCAATCACTACTCCTGCATTTGTCATTACATGACCAAGGAAATCCACTTCCTTCTTCCGTAAATCACACTTGCTAAACTTAGCATACAATCGATGCTCCCCGAGCTTCTCGAGATTAATCTCGGTGTTCACATGTTCTTCTTGACTTGGAGTAAACCAAAATGTCGCCGATGAATACAACTACAAATTTGTCCAAATACTCCATGAATACCTTATTCATCATGTTCATGAAATAGGCAGGGCATTAGTCGGACCAAAGGACATGACCAAGAACTCATAATGTCCATACCGCGTTGAAAAGCGGTCTTAGGTATATCCTTGGGACAGATCTTCAATCGATGGTAACTCGATCGCAAGTCGATCTTCGAGAACACTCGGCTCCTTCATTTGATCAAACAGATCATCTATCCGAGGCAATGGGTACTTATTCTTAATAGTGACTTCATTGAGAGACCGTAGTCGATGCACATCCTCATGCTTCCATCCTTTTCTTGACAAACAAGACCGGTGCTCCCCATGGCGATTTAACTAGGCCTCACAAAACCTTTCTCCAAGAGTTCTTCTATTTGCTTCTTCATTTCCACTAACTCATCGGCTGGCATCCGATAAGGTCTCTTCGAGATGGGTGCTGTTCACTGGCACTAGATCGATGACAAACTCCATGTCACGATCCGGTGGCATTCCTGGTAACTCTTCTGGGAATACATCTGGATACTCCTTGACGACTGGCACATCTTCCAGCGCGATGGTCTTCAGGCTGTTGACTATCAAATGCCCATTACGCACTGAGGTAGCTAGGAACTCCACTTTGTTTCCTTTGGTATCCTCGATTATAACGGCTCTTGACCACAATCTAGCACTTTGTGCTTGGTTAACCAATCCATGCCAAGGATGACATCTATGGTTTGGGTGTCTAGAATAATTAGGTTAGCTAGAAACTCAACTCGACTATGAGTAACTTAGCCCTAAACAACCCACATTAGAACTTAGCTCGCTCGGCGCATCGACTAACAGAGTACGCTTAAGATGCATAACTTCCAATTTATTCTTGGTTGCAAAACTCCGAAACAAACGAATCGAAGCTCGTAATCAAATGTAAGCTAAGTAGGTATCAATTCACTAGGAACTTACCCAAGACGACGTCCGGTGCTTCTGAGCTCCTTCCAAAGTGACGTGATTAACACGACCTCGACAACGGACCGAGGCGCCTCCTCTGTTGATCGTTCCCCGAGAAACTCCTTGGTTGTTCTGCGTTGGGGTCTTGGCGGTGTTGCTCCAAGGTTGAAGTGGATTTGGAGTGATAGTTCCTTCGAGGACACCGATTAGCAAAATGCTCGGTGACGGCAATTGTAACACATTCTTGGTTCACTCTGCGGTTGTTGTTCCTCGGGTGGGGTTGATTGGTGTAGGGTTGCGAATTTCAACAAAAGGACGAGGTGTCAAGGCGGTGCAGTGTCTGAAAGAACTCTGCTTGTGGACACGATTAAACTAGCTGTGGCACTACTCTTGCCCTCTCTGTTGTGGTGATGGCTTCCTCGCCAATCATCCTCGCTATGCGGTGGTCCTCCAATTCCTTGCGTTTGTCTTCCATAACCAATGCCTTGTTAACCAACTCCCGAAAGTCAGGAAGGTGTGGGCAAGCGGTCGACTTGCGACCACGAAGTTCAATCCTTCAAGAAGCGACTCTGGCGAGACACGCCGAAGCGACATCCTCTGGAGCATAGCGAGCTAGTTAGGAGAACTTATTCAGATAGTCAACATCGACATGGTCCCTTGCTTGAGAGCTGAACTCATCCTTCTTCGATCCATAATGCCTTCAGTACATGATATTGGCGAAAAGTCATGGAGAATTCTTCCCAAGTGATATTCTGCGGTGCTCCATGTGTTCTTGAAGTTCTCCCACCACTCGCCAGCCGCCCTCCATCCGATGGGTGGCATACAAAACCTTCTCATGATCGCCGCATTGGGTGATCGCAGCTTCCTCTCAATAACGAAGCCAATCATCGACCTCTCTTGGCGTGACATGTCCAGAGAAAGTTGGCGGACGGGTCCTCATGAATTCACCAACTTGATGGTCCCCGATGACCATGAGCGACCGGGCTCCTCCCCGACGATTGTTGTTGATGTTGTTGTTGTTGTTCATGGTCTCGCATCCGGTTCATCATCGTATACATCATCCGGGTTTGTCTTTGCCATGAAAGCTCGAAGTTACGCAAGTCAATAGGAGGTGCTTGGGGTGGCACTACTCTGTGAGGGTTTGCTCATTGCCCGCCGATCCTTGGGCTCCGGATCCACTTGCGGCAGATGGCGTAGTCCGAACCATCCGGGTGAGGTTCCATGGGTCGAGATAAGGTAGAGAGCACAAGATGAGTTAAGAACTAGACGGGAAGTAGATTAAACCCAACAAACACAGCTCAAGAACTTCAATGAAATAATCTTCATTAATAGCTTAATAGCATGGCTGCAACAAATGCCTAAGGGCTTTTGCAACTCACACTTACACACAGGAAATAAAGCGAACCTAAGCACACAAGCTACCGCCTAAAGGGCGACTCGAAAAGGGAAACCGCTAAGCGACTAGATCGAACCTAAACTAACTACTCCTCGAGAAAGCCTCCAAAGCCACGGCGACGCCCCGCCTGGTGTATACTCAAATGAGCCGCATCCTCGCGAATCGGTTCGATGCCGGGGTCGTGCAAAGAGAGCGGCGTCTTTGGCGCAGTCTGGTAGCTCCTCTGGTGTCAGAGCTCTACCGATCCTCTGGAATCTCTTCGGATCTTCTTGACTTCTTCGGTTCTTCGGATCTTCCTCTTGATCGCCCTCTAGCTCATCTTGACCGTAGAGAGCGTGCTCTAGTCTGGCGATCCTTTCCTCGGCTTCTTCCCAGTTCGATAGGCGCACCTCACTCGGTGGCGGCCATCTCCGGCGACTCCTCTGGCGGTTGTGTGAATCGTGCAGATGCACCATCGTGGCATTGCCTTCCCGTTTGTAGACGGAAAGTGCGCGGATAGCTCCTGGCGCCTCGGGATGGTAGCGAAGACGGTGTTCGCAGCTCTTCGCGTAGATGTGGCGGAACTTCGAGTATGGCCAAGCGTGATGACTCCTGGATTCCTTGCGTGAAGGTGATCCTCCTGACTGAGATGTCCAAAGGCTGGCTGCCTCTAGTGTTCCTCCTGGCGTAGACCGTCAGGCGGCAGACCACACCACGATCTCGTCCGTTGACCATGTACTTGCTGCCACGATACATTGGGCAGTCGAAGCCTCCAAGTGTCTGCAGCAGCTTCCACAGCTCTGCGGCAAGTCCTCCGTTGCAATCTCCAAAGGTCTGAAGGTAAGGCATCTGTCAAGACAGACAAGAGGTAAGAACCACGTTAAAACAGCGGGGAGAGGAAAGAAATTGTAGCAATAGATGAGTCAAGAGAGATATAAGAGGAGTTAAGCAATTCATTTAGTCTTGTAAGTTAATTTTCTTTTAGAAAATAATTTGGACACTCGAACGGCCAATCTAACTAAGGTCTAGACCTACAGTCAGTATGGCTCTGATACCACTTTTGTCGGGACCCAAAACTACGGTTCGGGACCCTCTGTGTTTAATGCACTAGCCCAGGATCATGCTAGTGCACACAGTGTCAACAAAGATGGCAATCATTCCATACAAGCGAATAATAACATAAACGGTTAACTTTGATTAACAAATAATGGTTTTGACCTCAAGGTCGAAGTTTACAAATCTTGAGCCACGCAGGCTAACATAGGAAATAAACGGCAATGAAACATAAACGGTAGTGGCACCCCATCGATTCGCCACAGCAACCGATCGATCAAGACCTCACGATCGAGCACCTTCGATGTACTCGTCCTCAAATCTTTGGTGAAGACTCCTCCTCTGCTTGATTCGTCAAAACAAGCGTGAGTACACACCGTACTATAAGCCACACCACGTAAATGCAAATATATACATATCTTGGCTTTTTACAAAGGAAGGCATTCAGGGCTCTTTTGCATAAATGCAACTTTTGCAATTGAATACAATTCAATAGATTAAAGACAGTAACACAAATAGACAATAATAATTTTAACAAGTTATTTCACAAAGACACACACAACCCTAACGAGTTATTCACATAGCTAGATGATTTGTTCACATAGCTCCCTTCCCACACAGCTTTTATGAAAATCTACCCTAGTATCAAATCCCGAGCATTGTCCATGATCATGACGCTGCTATTCAATAGATTAAGTTACACTCTGCAGAGGTTTGTACACTTTACCCACAGGATACAATTAGTGTAGCTAACACTAATCATAACAAAGCATTTCAGATACCTTATCTTACTATGCTAGGCCTGCCTCAAAACAGACATGTGGTCGTGCAGAGCTCGATTCAAAAGAGCACATGGTGAGGTCCTTAATTGACCAAGGCAAGACTTCCACAAGCTAACCAAATCACACGAGACACACAGATTATTATAGTTCACATAGTCCACACAGCCACACACAGTCCACCCTTTCACAGCTTCCCACCACTTGCCTCGCTTCAAATCCTTTTACCACCCCATTGGTTTTAAGTGTAACACATGCCACAAAGACACATAGTACACACAGCTTTTATCACATAGTTGCATATTCACTTAGTCAAATTTATATAGCAATCTACATGACAAATGATTCGTGGCATGGCTAAGCGCCTAATCGTATTAACCAACCCACGTTGGTTCTACAAGATAACCAACTAATTATCAACTAGGGTGACAAGGAATCAAGGCATAACAATTACACAAGGGAGGCATACCAATTTGGATTTAACTCATCGCACCCAAAAGCTTTTAAATAAATACTTGAATTAAGATGCGATAATTTGAATTAAAATACTTTTATAAAACTGGGAAGCAAAATGGTCAAGGGCATAGCTTGCCTTGAAAAGGATCTAGGAATTGATCTTGGTCTTGGAAAGGTCCTTCTTCTTCAACTCTTCCAAAGAAGTCGAAGTCTACTCGCAAACCACACAAACAAACAAACTAAATGAAAACCAGAAGCAAATAACTCCAATAAAATAAATAAAAAGCTCCAGTAGATAGATCTGGATTTTAGACGAATTTAGGAATTTGAATGGATGGATTTGGAGTTAGGATTCAAAAGATATGAATTTTACAAGTTTTAACCTAACTCTTGAAATTTAAATGAATTTCTAAATTTAAACAAAATCAAATTTAAATAATTTTGGTTTGATTAGCTAGATCTTAATTTTATATGAATTTGGAAATTTGAAACACCCAATTTGGAGTTTGGATGCAAAAGTTATGAATTTTACAAATTTAAACCTAAATCATGTTATTTAACAATTTTCCTAATTGTTTTTCTAAAGGAAATTCTAATTATTGCGCAAGGTGACGTCGCGAAGGATTTCGGAATTTAAAAGAATTAAAGAATTAATCGACATGTGGGACCCACATGTCGGTGACCCGCTCCACGCGGACCAAGTCCACCGAGCCATCGATCCGGCCGCTCGATCGCCACGTGGGCACTCACGTGGCGCACGCCTTGCCGACGCGGCGCCACATGGGCGGACACGCAAGCACGGGCCGAGCCGACGCCGACGTGGGCGGCGGCGGGGGCGCAAGACGGAACCAAGGGTCCCATGAACGCAGCGCTCACGCCGAGAATGGGTGGTACAGGAGATAGAGGGAACACGGGATCTCGAGGGTGTGCTCACTGGTGCGAGAAGACGACAGCGGCGGCCGGGCGGTCGAGTCGAGCGGAGGAGGTGGTACGGGCTCGACGGCGGCAATAGAGAGGCTCCTCCCATGAAGCGAGCGAAAGCACCGGCCAGCCAGCGGCGACACAATGAGTCCAACGGTGGCGGCGACGACGACGCTGGGGCAACGGAGGCGCGCACAATTCCTCGTCGAGCAAGCGGCGGCGAGATTAGGTCCTCAAGCTTCTCTGGCTCAAGGGCTCGGGAGGAGGAGTGAGTTGGGGTTTGGGAAAAGGAGGCGGTGCGATCCCGGGTGCCTTTATAGGGGCGGAGCTCCGAGGCGTGGCTACGTGGAGGTCGTGGCGGCGATTATGAACGTGGCGCAACCGCCGCGAGGATGAGAGGGGTTATTGGGGTGGCGGCGTGGTCGTGGAGGTCGTCGCGCACACGCGAGGAACGGGAGGTTGAGGCGCCAGCGTGAAGCTTCAGCGTTGACCGCCATGGCGGTTATGTCTGCAAGCGTCCGGAGAAGAAAGCGGCGAGGAAGACGGCTCGACAAGGCGGGCCCACCTGCAACGAGACGGGAGGCTAAGGCCATGGCGAGATCTGATCGTCCCGCCGCGACGGACGGCCAAGGAAAGACGGGCGGCTGGCTTCAGCGGAAAAAAAAGGAAGTTGGGCCGAGAGATTCGCCCAACACTATTTGGAGATTTAAATTAGCTTTTTCTTTTTAAGAAAATACCGAAATTCAAATAAGCATTGAAAATAGCAAATGATCTTGGAAAAATTCCAGAAAATTCTAGAAAATATATCCAAGCTCATAGAATCCAAATAAAATAGTTTTGACTATTGTTCATGTTGGAATTATTCATATTAAATTGTTTTGTTACTAAAGTCCAAGTTTAAGCTTTTGAACTAAATGCAAATAAATCCAAATGGTGAATTTTCTCCTTACCAACTATTCAAATGATTTTTAAGGTTCTGAAAATTGGGATGTTACATTCACGGTCAAGGCGCTGATCGACCACACTTGCGAGCTCAGCGAGCCCCTGCAGCAGCATCAGAACGTGACTTCCGCATATGTTACAAACCTCATCACGCACCTAGTTGAGGCGGACGTGTTTGTCTCCCCCCAAGATGCTGATGTTAGAAGTCGCCATTCAGGTTTGCTATCCAGTCAGCCACAGCAAAGTCTGTCGAGCCAAGCAGAAGGCCATCGAGTCCATGTACAGGACATACGAAGAGGCATATAATCTTGTGCTGAGATTGCTTCACCAGATTTCCGAATCAAACCCCGACATGTACATAAACAAGCTTGACCATGAAGATGCTAAGAAAGGGTCCAACCGCTTCATACTGGACTGGGTGTTCTGGGCTTTCGCTCAGGTCATCTGGGGCTTCAAGTTATATCGTCCCGTGCTAATGATGGATGTCACTTTCCTCATGGAGAGATACAAGGTCACCATCCTCACCGCGGTGGCAGTCGACGCGAATGACCAGATTCTTCTGGTGGCATTTGCCATTGTGGAGAGCGAGAACACATCCAGCTGGCTGTGGTTCCTGGTGAACGTGAAGAGGGCAGTGGTGGGAGACCGGCCCAAGCCTAATCATAGAGTGTAATGCTGGGTTGTTGGTGGCCATCAACACCATGCAACGTGGGACGGATCCGTCTCACCAGTGGAACGACGTGCATTCCAGGTGGTGCATGAGGCATCTTGCATCTAACTTGTTCATGCGGTTCCGCAGTTAGGAAGTCATAAAGACGTTCAGGGCATTGTGTCTGCAGAACCAGAGGCGAAAGTTTGAGTCCATCTGGAGAGACCTCAAACACCAGACTACAAGGCATACAAGGGAGTCCACTCCAGGGGCACTGGAGGGAGAGCAACCCAGCAGTGCTATAAGTTTCTCAGAGTGGATTAATGGCCACGCTCCTGAATTGGAGAAATAGTCCTTCCTCTATGACATAGATGGTGCGAGGTACGAGATTATGACGACCAACATATCCGAGGTCTACAATAGTGTCCTCAAAGGTGTGTGGTGCCTTCCTATCACCGCGATCATCCAGAAGACATGAACTCGCACGGTTGGTTACTTCGTCAATAGAGCCACCGCACCCAAGTGACAAATGAAGGAAGGCAAGCGGTGGTCCGAGAATATGCAGAGGCACATGGACCAGAAGATGGAGAAGGCCCGAATGCATGACATTTAGGTGATCGATGACCTCAGGCGGAAGTACGAGATCAGGTTTTGGCAGAAACACATCAACAGTCATGCTAGGGGGAAAGGAAACAGGTATGTACCCTGGGTAATGTGGCGACATGTGCCTGCAACAAGCCGAAGCTCCTCCACAAGCCATGCTCGCATGTGTACAAGGCGTGTGCACAAATGAGCCAGATGTCTACGCCGTACATCTTTGTGTACTACGACATGCAGCACCTTTTCAGTACATGGAGTGGAGAGTTTCACTCGTATAGCTTGGAAATGAACTACAAGGATCTTTGGCCAGACATGGTGCAATGGGATCCCAACAAGGACTTGAAGAGAATAGAGAAGGGTGACAGTAGACGTGGCACTTCCAGAACGACATGGATGTCAGCCAACGTACCAATATTGGTTGTAAAATCAAGTGCAAGATATGCAAGACCCTGGGGCACTCAATGAAGGATTGTCCCGATAGACCGAGCTCGTCTGATCATCATTCAGTGTCGTAATTTAATTTATTATCTGTCTTGTTTTCTGATGTACAGTAAAACTTGTACGATACCGAGATATAGACTCATCGGTAAATTTCTATGCGAGGATGTTGAAGAGGCGCAAGTAGCTTGTGCAGAAGGCCAAACATCTACAGTACCCACATTATTCAATGAAAGATGCTCTGGTACCACCACGGTTTCTGGTCCCACAGTGTGTGTGGTGAGGCGGCGAAGATCATTTAGTCCACACACTCATACACCTCTGCGTGAGCATACTACACGTGCGGGTACCACCTCGTAAGCATTTCTTTCGCACACATCATTTTTCCTCTACCTATGTTCATTTCCATAAATTGTTAACTTCATCCTCATGTAATGGCAACCTGAGATGCGCTACCACTTCTTCCAGTGGATCGATGGCCTGGAGATGTATGATAGGGCATTCATCCAGCAGAAGTATATGTTGAACTACTCGATGTGGGTTGAGACCTTCGTGCAGTGAAAACCTTACGTACCAGACCCTGTTGAGGAGCCACCGAAGGAGCCCAGGACTCGCCCGGGCATAATCCATATCGACGATGTGAGTTATGAAGAATGTATATCCTTGTTATGTTTTTCACTGTACGATGCACTTACATCATGGATTCGTAGGACATGGACGACTTCGACATACCAACCCGAGGTGGAGAGTCCCGCAATAAGGGGAAGGGGAAGGCTCCTTCGACTGAGACCGACCGACGTCGTATCGTATCCGGCTGATCGAGCACACTCCGTATCGAAGACGTGAGTTATATACAATTTATATCCTTGTTACGTTTGTTATTGTACGATCCACTTACATCATAGAATCTCAGGACATGGATGACTTTGACATTGGCCACCACCGTGGGTAGCCCCGAGACAAGGGGCACTCGCTATGGCGCCGCGGAGAGTAGTTGCACACATCGTTATATAGAACACTCTTTATCAAATTATCAATTCGCCCTGGATGATCTGTATTGTACCACGGGCTAGATAAGATTGTGCATGAGCCAACTGAGGGAAATACGTGATGTGCAGATCATATAACGATGTACCGTAGCCTTCAAAACACACATGAGTTGGAGGTTACGGTATATCGTTATATGATCTGCATGCCATATGTTTCCCTTAGTTAGTTCATACACAAGTTTATCTAGACTGTGGTACAATACAGTATTAAATAATATCATCCAAAGTAGACGCATGTTTCATGTAACGCCTATAACACGTGAAATGTCAACAATTATCTGTATGAAACAGACATTGCAACTTCATTGCAAACCCTAATTCTGTTATCTGGATGAACCATGAGTTCTAGTGTATTGTATTAAATTCTTCATTGCATTGCAAAGCGACGTGACCCAACGATGCAGCTTTGCGCAGCGGCGGGACCCAATGCTACAACAAGATTCCTCCTTGCAGATGCGAATTTGCTTGAACCGTATTTCACTTCGGCCGCTATAGAGCCGCCACAGCTGCGTTCGCTCCTGCTATAAATACAGCACTGCTCGGTCAGCAACTCCACACTAACAACACTACCTAGAAAACATGGACAAGGAGAAGGAATGGAGGCATATCCGCGAGCTTTTGAAGGACTGGAAACCTCTGCATGCAGTAGTTCGACCCTCCTCGTGTGTATGTCCTATATATTTCTAATTCCTTAAAGGTATGTATGTACCATCCTTGGTTCGTTAGCCTACGTGCCATGTAACCCCCTTGTAGCATCAACTGTCGTGTTGTTATCGTTAAGTCATCTCTCCAAATTTCTCCACTGTGTATGAATTCTCTGGCACGTCGCAATATCACTTACCTTCCTACTTACAAATCATTGCTACCTCAATCGTCCTCACTAAATTGTTTAGAAATTTACCACACTACAACAACATACGACGATCACAAAACTCCTGCGCCATATTGTATATCAACATCTCCAATGGAGTTGCAATGCAGCTTTTTGTTCCATGAAATCAAAAAACTCCTTTGCTACTTTCTTTTCTATCTTAGTATATTTTTCTTGTCTTTACCTTCATTATTTATGTTGGATACTGATCTTCTCTTAATTACAAATTTTTGTAGATGCATTTTATGAACACTTGTGCTGAAAAGGAGGGAGGTTTCTGTGCAGAGTTGTGGTGCATACTTTAGGGTTTGGGCTATGTCCACCGACCGGAGTATCATGGCTACACTATCAACAAGTACGCCAAGAAAATGTGGCGCATCAAGCTCACGATCTACTCAAAGAGACATCTACGAGGAGACAGGCCGGCCCTACCGCTTCACGGTAGAGAGGGAGATAGACAAACTCGGGATGCAGGATGCTGCCAGGGAGGCCATCATCCATCTGGGGTTCCACTACCGTAGTGCACTGGGACATACCGCCTTCCGCTACTTTCCCTACCGCAAGAAGGGGGAGGTCTTCAACAAGTTCAGATCCACTAAGGGGGAGCAGGACACCACCATCACCCACATGGCATCCTTGATCAAGGCACAGGATGAGGCCTATGTGTTCATGGCCAATGAGATGGAGCGAGTGTACGAGAGATTGGATGCTATAGAGAGAGAGCTCGCCCAACTAAAAACAGCTCAGCATCAACCTCCACCAGCTTAGGATGATTTACCTTATCGTGGAGCGACTCCAAACCTGCAGCCAGCCAGACGCCTTTGAGACATGCCCCACAGGATGGCTGCACGCAAGAAGGTGTGTCACCTGAAGACTGCTGGTCCTTTAGTTCAGAAGATCCGTGGTCCGATTGCAGCTACCAGAGGAGAGAATTCTTCATACTCTTCAGTGCAGGGACGTTAGTGGCTTAGTGACGTTCCAGAGGACCTCGAGGAGCATATCATCGGGGTGGATGTTGAGGAGGACGTCGAGGAGGAGGGCCCTGCGCCTGTGGAGTTCGAGTAATACTGTATTGTACCACATGCTAGCAAATTCTGTTAGATATGATTAAGCCTATTTTGTTAGGAGTACTTTGTGTGGGAAATCATGAAACCCTAATTTCCAAAAACTAAATTGCAAATCGTATATCGACATCTCTAATGGAGTTGCAATGCAACTTTTTTTCCATACATTCCAAGTCACATGAAATCATGAAACCCTACTTTTCAAAACTTAAAGTCCAAATTTTTTAGACCTAAATCCTAAATTTTGTAGAAAATTCCAGAACACATATAAAATTGTCAAAATATTACACAACTAAGTCCACTACATGAGGAGCCTTCAAAATAAAATTCATAATTTTTGGAGCTCATTTTCTACATTTACAAATTCGTACAAAGAGTACACTTATATGAAATTGCAAGAAAAATTCTAAAGGAATATGTAGGACCGGAAAGGCGACTAGAGGGGGGGTGAATAGGAGCACGAACCCTTTTTCACCTTAATTGAATTCAATACTAAATCACTCCAATAGCTATGGAAGCTATGAAGATCAAAGTACAAGCACAGTGGAAGTCTTGTATTGAATCCAATAAAAACCCCTACGCAAAACACCCAAAATTACCAAAAACTCAAATCTCAAAGTACTGGGCGGTCTGACCTCTCAAAATGGCGGTCTGACTCCTTTGCCTAGCGGTCAGACCGCTGATTTTGGCGGTCAGACCGCTCCTGACGATGAACAGGAAAATCAGCACAATCAGCCTGAAAACCCGAAACGAAAATCGGTCTAACTTTTGATTCGTAAGGCCAAACTCCACGAAATTTGAAACACACCTTTCTAAGGATATTAGGAACCTATTCCAAGTGGAGATTGAGTAGATCCATGTCAAAGTTTTGACCTTTTTCAGTTTTACCGAAGGAGGGTTCAAAACCGGGCAAAAACCAAAATCATGATCCAAAACTTGCTCGTGGGGGATTGATGATTTAGATGATCTTAGATGTATTCCCACACATCATAGCAAGGTAAAAGAGGCCACGAAACAAACCAAAAACCACAGGATCAAGAAAGCACCCAAAATCATTAAAAGAGAAGGGAAAGCACAAGAAGACTCATCTTTGAACAATCACCTATAGATTGATTCACGATTTGATACTGGTTACAGCCACTCTCTCAAGGAGGGCAAAACTCAATCCATGAGCACACAACTCAACACATCTCCCTAGAACCCTAAGCCTCTTCTCTTTCTCCTAAGCCCTAAGACAAACTAGGGTTTTTCATGAAGTGCTTCAAGTGGCTGCCTAACAGCCCCCTCTCTATTTATAGGAGCCCTAGAGCTTCTAGAAGACTTAACCCTAATGGGCTCCCGTTAAGGCCCAATACAAACGGGTTACACACACACGCATCTCAAAGCGCCGTCTTCACTTTTCTTGACCTAATCCACTTCTTGACGCACCGTCTTGCGCCGCGGGTTGGCATTAGGTCACCAAGGCGGTATTTGGTGAAATTACCAAAATACCCCTTCTCGATCTTTTCCGAAGACCGAGTCCAAACTGCGCGAAACACATCCATGCCACCACGTGTAGGTTGATCCAATGGCTCTCATCGTGTCGGCAAGTCTCTCCCATCCGGTTCCCACCGACCACCTTGGCACTTGCATCGACCCCGCACCGCTTGATCCAACCATCGACCAATCGCCTGCTCGGTCACTTTCATCCATTCTGCGCCATGCTTGAGTCACTTGACCTCACCCGCATCCATGATCGTTTCGGACCTCGGCTCTCCAAGCTTAGTCCCGATCCTCCTCGCCGTTGACCGTCGTTGACCTCCAAGCCACCTGCACAGCAATAGACAAGCAAACACGAATTCGGGAACAAGTTCTTCACAACTTGACCCACGTTAGCCAAAACATGCAATATGCAACACATATGCAATATCAAATATGGATAAAACCTATCCCAAAATCAATTCACCATTTATATCAACATTCTGCACAAAAACCGGTCAGACCGTTGTTCTGGCCGGTCTGACCGCCCCTGGGACTGAACCAGATTTCCACTCAAGTCACGGCCGGTCTGACCGCCACACAGTCGGTCTGACCGCCACACATAAACCGGTCTGACCGCCTGAGACCTGACAGATTCAGCAACTTTGACGAAAACGATTGAAACTTCAAACCAAAAGCAACATTGCCAATTGTTTCATCATCCTAAGATCATGGGTATATCCCCATGATATCCACAGAATAACATTATAGAAAATTTACACAAGCAAGTATACTGTGTCTGGAGGCTCCACACAAATTTTTATAATTTTTGGAACTCATTTGCTATATTTTAAAATTTCTACAAATAGCACGTCGAATCCCTAACCTAATTTTGGTCTAAACCCTAATCCGGACACGTGTTGGGCCGAGGGCATTCATGCACGGTGGCCATGCATAAACGTTCATGCACGGGCGGCGAGAGGAGATTCCCGCATGGCGGCCGCAAAAGTGCCAATACGGCACAAAATTCCAATATTGGCAGCAAGCATGGAACTCGCCAGGCGTATATACACATATGCATATGTCTGCAGCATTGCATATGCTGGCAACTAATACTGTGTTAGTGGTTAGCAATTGGTGGGATCGATGTGCACGTACGTAGATCTTCGATCAAAGCACAAATCACCACATAAATTGCATCAATGCCCATGCAGTTCCGTGCGTGATCATCAATTTCCATGATCGAGCATGCATTCTAAACGCTAGCTTAACCCCGTTTCTACGGGGTTCGAGCTAAATATAATATGCTAGCTAAGACCTGCAGATGTCTTGTCATGCCTTTGATTCACTGTGCCTCTCCTCCCGCTACCGCCATCGCCGCGGTCATCCTTCTTTCTGCTATCCGACTTAGATCCCCTAAGCAGCCCTCCTTCCTCGTCTCCGACGGCCACTACCTTCTAACCACTCTAGTTCTCATCGCCCTCGCTGCCGAGGAGGTGCCACTGTCGCCCTGCCACTGCCGCCATCCACAGACAAAAGAAGACGATGATCTCACAAGCACGAATCTCCATGTGCATTCCAAATGTGAGAAAAATAGAGAGATTTTTTTAAAATTTCAGTTGCCTAATAGTTAGCATACCGTTTCTGTTAACATGCAAGTTGTGTTAATATTTATATTGTACTCCACCTAAGCATCTAGCAAGGTACTAATCAAATTAGTTGGGGAGTACTGTTACTGTACCAGACGAGGGACAAGAAGTTGGACCAGTCAAACTTGGAAGCTAGCTAGCTAGCTCGTGTAATACATTTGCATGAGACAACATGGACCTGTAGCAATCAGATCCAAATTAGGTTGGTGATAGACGGTGAGATGGTCCAAGACATCAGGACACTTGGATTTGTTTAGCCCAACCTGATAATTTGGGACCTAATGATTTAACCTGGCTAGTTAGCTAGTCGATCCTGCACATACGTGCGAGTACTCGCGACCGAGCCACTTGCACGTACACTTGCTCGCCCGTCCACGCCACTCAACGTACACTGATGTCGATCATGTCAGAACTTGTCCACATCATTTGGATGTCATGAACTTTGGCTGTAGGAGCTGGGCTGTCAGGCTAGACAATGCTTATAGGCTGGCTACATGGCCCAATCAGCTGAGACTGACATCATTACATATAAAGCAAGGGTAGTAGCATGGGGATTATTGAAGAACAAACCACCTGAAGGCTCCTGTCTCTGCTCTCTTCTTCCTCCTGCTCACTACTACAGAACAGACCTTTGGTCGAACTGCCAAATGGGCAATAGTCTCGGAGAAAATTGCGTCGGGACCAAAAAGATCTTTAGTCCCTGTTGGTAACACCAACCGACTAAAAGTCCCCGCCCAACGGCTCGGTGGCGAGCTCGGTGGCGAGCTTTTAGTCGGTTGGTGTTACCAACCGACTAATGTCAACCTTAGTCCCTTGGTACTACAATCCGGGACTAAATCTTTAGTCCCGGATTGTAGTACCAACCTAGACTAAAGGTTGATTTAGTCCCGGTTGGTAACACCAACCGACTAAATGTCCTTCTATTTAAACTCCCGCTTGGCGTTAAATCACAGAGCCGAACGCCGTTGTGCCGCCGACACGCCACGCCATTGCCACCACCGCCGAGCTGCTCATTCACTCAACCGTATTCACCGGCGTGTTCATGTAAGCTCTGATGCTAACCCTGCCGTCCATTATGAAAAATATGAAATGTGAAATTTGAATAATTTTTATATGTTATAAAATTGCCAATTAATTCATAAATGGAACTTTCATGATTTTTGTAGGCCACAATAAATTTCCAAAAATCATGAAATTTGTTTTTCCACTAAGTTACACTGTGAACAGTCCATATAAAAATTTTAAGACTATTTGGACAAAGTTGAATTTATACCTATTTTATGCTTATTTATTTAATTATTATTCCATGAATTTTGTAGGCTAAATTAATGATCCAAAAATTCTGAAAATTGTTTTGCCATCTAATTAGGCTATGAACTATCTGTACAAAAATTTTGGGATCAATCTGAAGACTTTTATTTTTCACCTTATTTAATAATTATTTAAATAAATGAAAAATGACTTTTACATGTGTTAGTTAGGTTAAGCTTTGAGGGTGTTTGATGAGATAAGTCTTATCTTATCAGATCCAACCTCTTGGGTAAAAATAATAAATATTAATTTTGTTTTAATAAATAAGTTTAATATTTAATTATTAAGTAATTAGTTAATCTCTTAATTAGCTTAATCACTTAGTTATTGTTTGCCTTTTGGATTGATTGTTGACTTAGTAATTATGTGATATGTCATATAATGCAGACGATGACACGCCATTGGATGTACAATGTCGATCGCCGCTCAAAGAGTTCATTGATGGCGTGCATTATTTCTTAAGAGTGGTAGAGGCAAACAAAGCGGGATGGTTTCATGTGTTTGTCCATGTACCTGTGTAAGAATTTGAAGGAATATTCTAGCTCAAGGAGTCTTCACTCACACTTGTTGAAGTCGGGTTTCATGCCAAACTATATTTGTTGGACCAAGCACGGAGAAACCAGGTTATAATGGAAGAAGGTGAAGAAGAACAATTGGACCCTAACGACATTATTGCTCAATACGGTGACTTCGATGATACCGCAATGGGCGAAGTCAAGAAGAGGCAGGCGAAGACACACTCGCTGAAGATGATGCTCTTGGTGATGTCATTCGTGATGCACAAAGAGATTGCGAAAGTGAAAAGGAGAAGGCTAAGTTTGACCGCATGCTAGAGGATCACAAGAAATTACTATACCCGTCCGTAGAAGATGGGCAAAAAAGTTGGGTACAACATCGAGTTGCTACAATGGAAGGCATGAGAATGGTGTATCCGACAAGGCATTTGGGCAATTATCAAGATCCAAAAAAGATGCTTCCGCTTCAACGAATTGCCCGCCACTACGCATGAAGCAAAACAGTCGTTTGCCCTTTGGGATTAGAAATCCGTAAGATACATGCATGTCCTAATGATCGCATCCTCGTATCGTGGCAAGGACTACGAGAATTTGGATGAATGCCCGTATGCAAAGCGTCGCGGTATAAGATCGGCGAGATGACCTGGCGATGTTGAGGGCGAAGAACGCCCCAGAAGAAAATCCTGCCAAGGTTATGTGGTATGCTCCTATAATACCACGCTGAAACGTCTGCTCATAAACAAGGACCATGCAAAGTTGTCGCGATGGCACAAAGAAGACCGTAAGGTAGACAACATGTTGAGACACCTGGCGATGGGTCCCAAAGGAGAGCAATAGACAGAGAATTCCGGAGTTTGCAGATGACGCAAGAAACCTAAGGTTCGCTTTAAAATGCGGATGGTATGAATCCTTTTGGGGACCGAGCACTAGTCATAGCACTTGGCCTCACACTCTATGTATCTACAACCTTCCTCCATGGTTATGCATGAAGCGGAAGTTCATTATGATGCCGGTGCTCATCCAAGGCCCGAGGCAACTTTGCAACGACATCGATGTCTACCGAGGCCATTAGTTGAGGAACTCCTGCTTATGGAGCAAACCAGTGTGCGTATGTGGGATGAGTACAAACAGAACACTTCGACCTGCGAGCATTGTTGTTCAAATAATCAATGATTGGCCCGCTCTAAGTAATCTTCGGAGACGCACAAACAAGGGATACAATGCATGCACACAATGTTTTGATGACATTGACGGTATATATTTGAAAAATGTCGAAAGGTCGTGTACCTTGGCCATCGCTGTTTTCTTCCTATGAATCACCAACTAAGAAAGAAAGGCAAGCATTTTAACGGTAAGGCGAACACCGAACCAAGCCTCGCAAACCGAACTGGGAGGATGTACTTGATATGGTCAAGGATGTGCAAGTAGTCTTTGGAAAGGGACAAGGCAAATAACCTGTTCGAAGATGCTAAGGACACGCACCCATGTGGAAGAAGAAGTCCATATTTTGGGAGCTACCCTATTGGCAAGTCCTAGAGGTCCGCAACGCGATCGACGTGATGCACCGACAAAGAATCTTTGTGTGAACTCGCTAGGATTCATGGATGTGTATGGAAAGTCTAAGGATTCACTCGAAGCACGACAGACTTGCAAAGATGAAAGAACGAGACAACTTTGCATCCAGAGAAGACAGACGATGGACGCCATTACTTAAGACCTCGCTAGCTTCACTCTTAGCAAAGAAGAGAAGGAAAGCATGTTTGAATGCCTAAACAAAGATCAAGGTCCCATCTGGATTCTCCTCCAATATAAAGCGTATAATAAATGTGCCAGAGAAGAAATTCCTACACTTAAAGTCCCATGACTGCCACGTGCTTATGACGCAATTGCTTCCGGTTGCTTTAAGAGGAATTCTACCTCCACATGTACGTCTGGCCATCGTGAAGCTATGTGCATTCCTCAATGCAATTTCTCAGAAGGCAATCAATCCAATGGAACTAGCTACTCTACATAATGATGTGGTTCAATGTCTTGTCAGCTTTGAGTTGGTGTTCCCTCCATCCTTCTTTAATATCATGACACACCTCCTAGTTCACCTGGTCAAGGAGATTAATATTCTCGGTCCTGTGTTCCTACACAACATGTTCCCCTTTGAGAGGTTCATGGGAGTCCTGAAGAAATATGTTCACCAAATGCGTGCTTTCGGCGGAAGGAAGCATCGCCAAGGGCTACGGGACGAGAGAGGTCATTGAGTTACTGTGTTGACTTCATTCCCGACCTTGACCCGATTGGTGTTCTGAATCGCGACACGAGGGGAGACTTATCGAAAGGGAACACTAGGGAAGAAAACATATATCGATGCACGGGGACGATTATTTCAATAAAGCGCACACAGCTTCTTCAAAACTCCTCCGTGGTGGAGCCGTATGTCGAGGTACACAAGGAGTTCCTACGATCCCGCTTCGAGGAAGAATGAAGCTTGGATTAGGCGCCATCACATGGAAACTTTCAGCGGTTGGTTGCGAAAAGAATGTCGGTGATGACAATATTGATGAGCAACTATATTTGTTGGCTAGGCAACCATCGTGGCACATCCTCACGCATAAAGGGCGAGATAAATGGAAATACATTTTACAATCGTAGCCCAAGATAAAAGGAGCACGAACCAAAACAGTGGTGTCCGTAGAGATGCCATGCACCCAAATGGAAAGAGGCAAACATATTATGGCCGCATAGAGGAGATTTGGGAACTAGACTACGCACCTAATTTTAAAGTCCCTTTGTTCCAAAGGCAATGGGTGAAGATGACCGAGGCGGGTAACAATGACAAGGAGTATGGAATGACAACAAAGGACCTCAACAATATTGGGTACAAAGACGAACCATTTGTCCTTCTGCGATGTGAATCGGTGTTCTATGTGAAAGACATGTCTACAAAACCCAAGAGAGGGAAAAACGACGACAAATCAACCAATGAGCCAAAACGCCACATAGTTCTTTCAGGAAAAGAAACATCGTGGGAATTGAGGACAAGTCGACAAGTCAAGATTATGAAAGGGATGACCGAATCCCGCCCTTCAAGCAGACCAAAGACCCAAGCATCCCGCTAAATGCCGAGGACACTCCATGGTTACTGGCATGATCATAACTAAGGGTCATACGTCAAGAAGAAGTTCACCATGTGCCCGCTTGATATATAGTGATGTTTAATAAATAGTGTGTATTAGAGATTTTATGTAATAATTGTAACTTCAGATGTTTCTATCATATTTTTCTTGTTTTTATCATTTCAAATGAAATTCCTATTCGATAAAAGGACACATGTACCTCTGTGAAGCATGTCTTCTCCACCGTGTCAAAATGACTTGAAATTTTTTAGCAAGTATTTATGCCTTCAAATGAAATTCCCACTTGTGGTTTGAGCCCTTCATTTTGTTTATAGTTGGCTCTTCACTTCCCAACTTGTGGTCACTATAAAAGTCGTTTGAAATGTCAATAAGATAAAAGGAAATGCAACTATTATTTTTAAAAAATTTATGCCTAGTATTTAATTTACTATGCATTTAACAAGAATTAGCATATTTATACAAATAAACTTAATACAAAACCCAAATCAGGAAAACTGTATGAACTCGAATAGTGTAGTGGGGACCTTTAGTCCCGTCCGACACGCTTGGGACTAAAGGTCACACAAATGACTAAAGGTTCTCTGGAAAATATGTCCTCATAAAACCTTTAGTCCCGGTCGTGGCACCACCCGGGACTAAGGTCCGAGTTTTAGTCCCGGTCCGTAGACCACGCTGGACTAAAGGTCTTTAGTCCCTGGTTAGTATCTTGCCGACTAAAGGTCCCCATCGAGATTTAAGCAACAAAGGGCTTCTTCCCTTCTTCCACCCCTTCCGTCTCCCTCGCCGTCTCCTCGGCTCCAGCTTCGTCGCGCCCCGGCCTCCTCCTTCCTCCCGTGGCGCCCCACTCCCGCCACCACCTCCACTCGGCTCCTCCCTCCGCCGCTCCAGCTCGCCCCGGCTCCTCCCTCCTTCAGCCCGGATCCGTCGCCCGACTCACGCCCGAAGACTACTGCCACCAGTTGCCGAGCCGACTCCTCCACCGGTGAGCTCCTCACTCTCTTGTCGCATGTGCATTTCTCTGCAGTTTGTCAAATTATTTCCTTTGGGGATTGAAAGGAGACCGATTCTGAAATAGTGGTGCCCAAGTTCTTGATGAAGCCACCGAGGAAGAGATTAGCGATGTAGCTTCTCTTGCGAGATGTGCTTGAGTCTCCGAGGTTAGGATAGGCCTACCATGAAACAAGTGGAGATGGCTTTGCGGGTTTTGCAAACAAAAAGGTTGAACTCGTGCTATGTTGATCCAGGAAATGAACAAGAGAAGGAACCATTGCTAAGTACAAGAGAAAAAATCTAGTTCTCAGTTGTTGGCTGTTGATTTCAATGCTAAAGCTAATTTGCCATCCGAAAACACCGATTGTGTTATATGTATATCTTTGAGCAAGAGTTTGTCATATGCATGCTGGAGTATCACGCTAGGATGTGTATATGAAGTTTCTACATATTTAGTTACTGATCCTATACCAGATGGTGTGCCCCTGATTTCCCTTTTCATGAAGAAAGTACCATATATGTACTTTTTAGGTTAAGCACCATGTAAGTCACTAGTCATGTAATCGATAGTGCAACTTTTACTTAATAGACCTGTTACAACAAACTATTGTACGAAGTTTGTATGATCCAATCTACTCAAGTTTTCTAGCTTGACGTGCCCAACACCGCAATTGGCAAAGTTGGGGTTAGAGTCTGCTTGTACTTAGCCAGAAAGTAAAGCATCAAACAAAAGCAGCACTCATTTTGGTACACTGGTAAGTATACAAAAGATCATAATTGGAAGCTGTAACTGAACAACGAGGTTAAGTATTTAAACTGCA
This sequence comes from Phyllostachys edulis, assembly GCA_036346405.1. Classification (NCBI taxonomy): domain Eukaryota; kingdom Viridiplantae; phylum Streptophyta; class Magnoliopsida; order Poales; family Poaceae; genus Phyllostachys; species Phyllostachys edulis. Next base: position 37,770,493 of record CM070557.1, on the reverse strand, counting down.
CATCAGAATATACAGGATCTAGATGTAGCATAGAGGCTGAGTATTGTTAGATAATCTTTGTTTAGGAAATAGTTTCCATTTAGGATTTCTGTTTTTGGAGTTGGAGTTGGAGTCTTGCTTGGTTTAGTTGTTTGAGTCAAAGTCGGCCGTGTGCTTGAGTGTATAAAAGAACGTGTATTAGCTGTATTAGCGCCATGTAAAGATAGAACCAGGAAGCTAGCAATGTAAGAGTTGAGAAGTGAGAGAAAAGCAATAAGAAGAAGAGAAAAGAGAAACGCCGCATGTAATACCGCCCGGGACTAAAGGTCCCCCTCAGTACTTAAGCAACAGTGGCTTCTTCCCTTCTTCCACCCCTTCCGTCTCCCTCGTCGACTTCTTTTTCTTTTTCTTTAATTGTTTCATTTTCTTTTTCTGTTATAAATGAGTTATTTATGCAATTATTGAATGTCGTTAATTATCGTTAAATACCATCAATTGCATTAATTGTTGTGAAGAATTACTTGTGTGCAAATTGCCATCAATTGTCGCCAAATGTCGTTAGTTGTTGTCAATTGCACTAATTGTCGTTGAGATTACTTGTGTGCAAATTGTCGTTAAATGACATCAAACAAGCCATCATTTGTGTAATGATCCAAAAAATCTCGCGTTTGAATTTGTTTAAAAATATGGAATTTTTAAAACTTTTTGGAGACAAACTGTTGATATTCAAGTTTTGGACTTTATATTGGAAATAGTTGTCGAACAATGAAACTTTAGAAAAATGAAACCATAAAATCTGGTCTAGACCGAAAACCATCCGAGACCAGCCGACCTCTCCTTTTTCTTTTCCTTTTCTTTCTTTTCTTTTCCTCCTTTTCTATTCCTTTTTCTTCTCCTTCTCTTTTCTCCTTCCCTGGGCCCACCCGCCACCTCTAGGGTCCTCAAGACGTCAGCTCCTTTGCCTCGCAGAGCCATGTCGCCGACGTTCTCACCCAACCTCCGCCTGGAGGGCTGCTCTCCTCCGTGTCGAGTCGTCACCACACCTCCTCACTGACCCCATCATGTCATTGTGCTCACGTCGTGCACAAGATAGAAGCAGCTCATGCGCTCCCTCTCGCCAGAGGGTTTTGTGCGAGAACTTGCGCCCGCCACACCATTGTTAAGCCGCACTCGCTCCCTCCCTTCCTCTGCCCCCATTCATTCCCCACCCCTTGTCCATTTCCTCTCGTCGAGCTCACCGAGCAAGGTCTCTCTCGCTCCGATCGCCGAGCACCATGCCGCCCTAGTCGCACCATTGAGCTACGGCTAGCCCCATCGTGCCATGAAGACCACCTCGATGCCCTCGACCTCCTCGGCTCACCCACCTCCCTCCTCAGGCCTGTCTTGGCCGGAATGGCCACACCACCAACGTCTTCCCCAAAGCCGACCGCGCTCCACTTGTCTGTTCGGCCGCTTGGTGAGATTCTCCCCATCTACTCGCGCCCAAATGTGTCCCAAAGAACCTCCTCAAAACCCCTCAATCAATTTCAGGATCGATGCAAGGAACTCGTCACTTGTTGTTTTTCTTTTGTCGATGCATGTCACGAACCGCACGCCACTTGATGCGAAATCATAACCCGATCACGAACCGCTCTAACGCCCTACACATATATTTGCGTAAATGGCCGACCGAATGACAACATGGACGATGCCATGATGGATATTATCAACAATGACGCCTTACAAGGTGCCCAATTCAAGGTGATGACAACAATCAAGAAGTAGATGACGGAGTCAAGATTTTTGCCGATTATGAAGATGAGCAAGACAATGTCTTTGGCGAGGTCTATCTACAATCTCTTATGTATACATGAAATTCAGAATAATTTCATTTGTCGATAAATATATTTATTTAAATCTTTGTGTTTCTACATTCGTAGCCCTCTGGATCGGCGACAACAACGGGAAGAGTAGAAATGTACGAGGCCTCAAAGAAGCCGTTGGAGGGTCGGTTCATTCTCTCGCAATTCGAGGAGCATACAGCAAAGTACTTGGACCACATGCACGAAAATTTGTCACCATCGTGGGTACCTTGTAAGGGACAGATCCCGATCAATGCTCGTGAATGGAAGCAAAAGAAAGTTGCTCCTCATATTAGTTTTGTCTCCGATCGTGACAAGGCACTAGTTTGGCAAGATGTCCTTCAACATTTCGCGCTCGATCTGAAAGATGAAGCTTTGAAGGAGAGAGTTAGGAACTGGGCTATGAAGAAGATGGCCACACAATTCCAAAGTGTTGGAAGAAGAAATTGTACAACACATTTATCGAGAAGAAATTCCAAGTGTTGCGGGCGATGACAATGAAGTGGAAGACACGGCCGCATCCCCACCGCCCCATCGCCTCCACGGCGGGCTCCAACGCCGACGCCGCCACCGGCCGCTTCCATCGCCTCCACGGCTGGCTCCAACGCCGCCATCGCCCCATCGCCTCCACGGCGGGCTCCAACGCCGCCACCGCCGCTCCATCGCCTCCACGGCGGGCTCCAACGCCGACACCGCCGCCCTCTCGCCAAAGAAGAGGCGCCCCACAAGCAAGCGTCGGCCCACCGCCGAAGAAGAAACCCTCGGAGAACACCAACTATTTTTAAGACGCAGCGAAACTTTCCTATGAGAAGATCACGAGGAAATAGATGCTTGAAAACAGATGTGGGCGGTTTCTTCGCGAAAGTCAAGGCTAAAAGTGAAGCGGCGAAACCAGAAGCCGTGCTTCTTCAGACGTCCGTAAGTTCTAAGGCAAAGGGTGGACGCCACGAGAAAAAAGTTATGTGCTCGTAAGGATTCGCCACTATCGGACTATGACCGCACTCTCACGAAGTCAATTGAGGAGGCGAAGAAGAAAGAGAAGAGAGCACGGAAGGGTGTTGCATGTACTCGGGAACAATCACAACAATCGATGCCCCGCTAGTTATTGGGAATGAATATGGTTCAAACACGAACGTGCTAGAACAGATATCCTGAAATGTGCATTTGGATCAACTTGATGAATTTTTCATGAAACCGGTCTAAGCATTTCCCAAATTCTCGGAGCACACATCAAAAGTGCTCCGGAAGTTGATAATTGGAAGAAGGAATATGTATATGGCAAGAGTCTATACAACCCCGAGAAGCTCATGGAACTTAAATGCGCAAATGTACTTGTTAAACCAAGTGGTACATGGCGTGTCGCAGAAAAGCGGATGACTATATTTGCGTCAAAATTAGAAACCATCATTACTTCCGTGGCGATGACATTATAATGGTTCGCTTTAATGAGTTACACCAGCTATGCCACATGAACGCTCTAGACAAATCTCTCATCACCGCTTTTGTCTCAGATGCGTGATTCTTTCTTTTAATAATCTCACTCTAGCATATGTATATGTATAAGTAATTATCCTCACACTAGCTAGCATGTCTATACATATGCAGAGACATGATGAGAGACCTCACACGTAGAAACGACAAGAACATTGGTTTCGTTGATCCATATATCGTATTCAAGGACCCAAACACTCCCTACGATCAATGGAGACCTCAAACGGAGAGGAATTTCCGGAGGTTCTTGATCAACCAAAAGAACAAAAGATTTATACTCTTCCCCTACAACTTTGGGTGAGTGTTGTTATCGTGTGCACATTTTACTTTACTTACTCAATCCAACATAAAGATATATATGTTGACTCTATAAACAAATGCAGCTTTCACTGGATACTGATTGTCTTCGATCTCTCCGACGGTCATTTGCTAATCTATGACTCGTTGAGAAAACCGCAGGAAGATTACCAAGATATGATAGACATTATCCAGGGGTAACTTCGATCTTTAAATATTTATTCCTGCTCTTTAACTCGCAATAGTTAATTAACGATCCAATTATTGGGCAGGGTTTGGGCTTGGTTCGTTCAGCTACACCGTCCGGATCTGAAAGCGCCACTTCCTGATCCACACCGACTGGATGTAAGTTGTACTAGCTCCCCGCATCTTTACCTTATCATGCTTCACTCACGCCACGGATGACGAGAGTAATCTTTTATATCGTCTGATGGGTTCTACTGGCGACCACCAGCAACAATTTGTGTGGATACTACGCTTATGAGTTCCTCATGGTGTATGCAAAAGAACCCATCTACAGATGCGTAAAGTACGTAATAAGTATATATAATAAATCCATTTTATTTATTTGTTGCTATTAAATAAATCTTATGTATATTAATACTTCTTTCGCTTAATACAAATTGAAGGAGATATGGTTGAAGGAACAGTGTTGGATATGGACCGCCTCAAAGGAATTCAAGAGACAATGGCAGATTTCTTAATGAGCATGTCCTCAAGCCCAAGACCGAGTTCTACTTTAACCCGGATGAACAATTGAAGCCAAACCAGATTTAACATTTGTATGACATTTAAGTGGAGGACAACATTTGTGTTGTAAATACCAAGGATGCATGAATAATGTTGTAAATTTTATGTGCATATATATATATATATATATACACATATATATAGCTCCATAATATATATAGTTTCATACTTTATTTGTGTGTAATAATGTTCCAAACTAAATTATATGTGGGCGTATACATATATTAGCAAATAAGAATACGATTTGAAAACCTAATGTAATTGTAAAACCAAAATCAATAATGAATTGAAATGGAAACAAAAAAAAAAAAAAACATTTAGTCCCTTGGTAATACCAACCGGATTAAAACCACCAAATGTGGGGTCCAGCCTCAATGATTTTAGTCGGTTGGTATTACCAACCGACTAAATCGGTTTCCGTCCCTGGGGACCCGGACTAAAGGTGAGACATTTAGTCTCGATTTCCTAGTCCCGGCTCTATAACCGGGACTAGAGGCCCTTTAGGCCCGGGACCAAAGGTCTGTTCTGTAGTAGTGGCTGTTTCTCCCCCAACTTCCTCTTCTCTGATTTCTCGATCTAGATAGCTTCTAGTTCCAAGTCTAATGCTTTTTCCCAATCCTTGCTTCCACTTCTCCGATTTGTATCTCCAATACTTTGAATATCGTGTTTGATTTTGATACTGAAGCTCTTGAGTGATCATTCAATAATTGGTTCATCCTGTTGGGATCGTTCAGTAGCGTTCATCTGGCTGGGATCGTAACATTGGACTACCAAGCGCAAAACAGCCACATGCGCATGTGCGTCCATGAAGTATATGGGGGTGTTATGTTCTAGGTATCACCTCATCCTAGGATGGATTGGTCCATCATAAGATCATCTCATATATATTTGATAGAATGATATCATCCCGGATTAGGTTTGAAGTTAGGATCAGATAGTTCCTTATAGTGAGAAGGGTCAGACAATTATGTTCTGCTACTCCAACGGATTGATCATTAGTTCCTTTCTAAGGTAAGTAGGCTGGGGTGTCTGGATCAATTCATCGTCCCGTCCTTCTAACCAAACACCCCGATGGAAGAAGCTCGTTCCAAATTAGAGATAGTAGTACGTATAACTTGCTAACAGTAGGTCGATAATATATTCTAAGTCCGTACAAGTACGTAATTAATAGATGGTGATCAGGGTAGGTGGTGGTGTAGTTCGATGACATAGTTTATTTTTGTGGAGATACGTCGAGCTGTTCTTTTTAGTTCAAGTATAATACATAAAGGCATCTCCGTTGCATTGGTTCTCTCTCGTAACAAAAAGTTTTTTTTTCCGTGGGAGCCCGCCATGCCCCTCACAACACAGGCATGTAAGCGGCAGCTCCCTTAGATAGTATGCCTAGCACTCGCTAAACTTGTTTCCTATGTTGACCTGAAAAATCTAATAAATAATACTTTTTTGCGAGGGAATAAACAGTACTATTGTGCGAGTGCCTACCCCGAGCTATTGTGATAGTTCTATAGCTAAAAAATATTCGCACGCCAGCATAAGTAGGTCCAATCTAGAGCTTTCTCATGTTCTTCTAGTAGTTGAGCTCAGCTCTTTTTCCTTCTGGTCTCACCTCACCTCATCTCCTCCTCTTGAGTGAGGGCCATATGTCTGAGACGTCGAGCTCACCGAATCGGAGGGCCCTAACGCTAGCCACTGCTAGGCAGGTGGATTGCCCTAACTGCCGTGTGCAAGCAAATGTGTTCTACGCCAACACCGAGGGAAATACTGGTCGGGTGTTTTACAAATATCCTTATTTCTCAGTAAGTAAACTTGAGTTTGATTTCTTGCAGTTTGGATGTTTCTCCAGTAGCTATGAAATGTGTGTGCTATTTTGGCGTTTGTACGGTTCTTGTTAATAATCGTCTGTGATAATCATGATGTTTAAAAAACCATCTAAACCGCCTTTGATAGTAAGCATGTTCAACATAGACAGTAACTTAACTTCAAACTTGATTTTCTTATATCATTTTTTGTATTTACATATGGCGAAACAGCGTGGCGAGTCGCTTCTTAGAAAATATTTTTTAAAAAAAGTAGAAATAATAAAAGATCAAAATTTTCTAGTGGCCCAAGTAGCCTGCTATCTCCGTTATCAAAGCTTTGTAGGCGACGTCATTGGCATCGGAGGGTTCAGGATCAGCGTAGGTAGCCTAAAACACTTCCAACCGTTGACGCGATCGTTCCATAATCGCCTAAAGAAGCTCCTCCTGAGGAACCAAGTAGAAAAGCGTCCATAGGCCCTCTTCTCTTGCTTGAGGGGTCTCGGCTTGGTCGACTCGGTCGCTCGCCGCCTCGATGTCGCATTCCAAGCGACAGTAATCATCCTATTGACGTGCAACATCTTGCTCGAGGACTACACACCGATGGCAAGGTTAGCTCGCTGGAAGCTGCAAACCACCTGGAAGACACGGTAGAGGAGGTCGTCTAGACAGTGCAACGTCGCCATCACGTGTCCTAGCCGGTGAGGTGCTCGTACAAGATGGCCAGGAAGGCCATCAATGTCAATGTCAGCGGAGAAGAGTGAGGAGCCATTTTGTTTGTACTTGAGAGTAGAGCGATGTGTGATGAGTACGGTAGTGAATAATCTCGTTTGTGTTTGAGAGTAGAGTGATGTGTGAGGAGTACAGTGGTGGTTGATCATTCTTATAAAACAAGGAGTAACGTCGGTGCGTGAGACGAAGAGATGCATCACGCGAGAATCAAAGCAGCATTGAACATATCACATGCACTTCCAACCACAAACCGTCTCTGATACAAAATTATCACAGACGGTTCTTAACAAGAACTGTCTGTAAATTATCACAGACGGTTATATTTAAAACCCGTCTGTGATATTTCACAAACGGTTTTAAACATGAATCATCTATGATATTACATCTTCTTAGACGGTTTTTATCGCAGCCAGAAACACAGACGTGTGCTAAACCAAAATCGTATGTGATTGTATTTAATACTGACGGTTCCGGGAAACCGTCCGTGATCAGGCGTCCAAGATAGCCCTTTTGTAGTTCCAAATTCATGCTGCTCTAATCTCGCTAACTGTAGAATGTAACTCTAGTTGCTGAAGATAACAGTTTGCTTTGTGCCGTCTGCCCAGGGCCACATCTAACTATTCTGATTTTGATTTTGATCAAGTGCATATTGAGGCTCATGTTTTCGTTGTTGAGCGGTTACTTAGGTACTCATATAGCAGTTGCTGCACCTCAAGAGATCAAAGGAGGCCGGGAGGGGCGATGAAGGGACGGGCCACGTCGCCGTTTTCTTCGTCGCCGTCGCCGCTCGATTCCGCGCGAGGCGCCCCTCCGATCGCCTCGCCAAGAGTCCTGGACGGGTGCCTGCTCGACCGCTTGATCCCGCGCCGCTTTCGTCGTTCGTTCGATCGGCAGGCACGCACGTAGCCTATCGCTCCGCGTGGACACGCGTCTCGGCCGAGAGGCCAGCGCATTCCTCAGCGCGGCGCGTAGTTAGGCGCGCCAGCCTCTAGTTATTTACTCATATGGAGTAGAAAGGACGATTTAACCTACGTACTAGTTGCGATCCGTACGGCCCATCAGGCTGCCTCCTGGTTGCTGGGTGAGTGGGCTGGGCTTGCAAATGCGCACTAGTTAGTTAAAAGCCGAGTGCTCGTCTCAACAAAAACAAAAAGTTGAAGTCGAGTGCTTGCTTACGCACTAGAATGGCTTGCAAATGGGTCCAGTACGTACTTGTTCGATCAGCTAGCTAGCTTGCTATAGTCATTTTGATCGACAAAAATTGTTTGTCCTTCCTTATATACGTACATACGAACCCGAGAAGATTAGCTAGCTAGTACTCTTGTGTGGTACTTCCTAAAAATTGTAAGATGCATAGGCTTTTTTTTGTCGTGTACAACAATACCCATATGTAAATATCTCTCTCCTTAGTATTTCTTTCCTAGGTACATACGCATACTCAACATTCCCTCTCGGTTCCAAGATAGTTGAGAGGGATAGTATGCATGTGTGAGTATATATATATAAGATACCCCAAAGTGAGCATGAAAATCCATATTTTATACCAAAATTTGTGTATATACTTCTTTTATATATGAAAAGGGTATATAGCAAAAATGAAGGGCTTCAATGAAATTTTTTTCAATCAAATCGCATTGGAAGTGTTGTTATGCCTTTGATAGCTGTGACGTGCCATGACTGTCGCCGCCCCCTTACTCCTCCGCCCTACCTACCCTCCCACTACCGCCATCCTTCTTTCTTCAACGGCAACTGCCTCCTAACCACTCTGGTTCTCGTCACCCTTGTGGCGGCCGAGGAGATGCCACTACTGCCCCGCCGCCACCACCATCCAGAGAAGAAGACGATGACCTCCCGAGCACAAATCTCCATGCATGTGTGATCCAAATGTGAGAAAAATAGACACGGATTTTTTGAAATTTCAGTTGCCTAATAATTAGCAATACCGTTTCTGTTAACATGCAAGTTACACTGATATTGACATAATACTCCACCTAAGCATCTAGCAAGGTACTAATCAAATTAGTTGGGGAGTACTGTTACTGTACCAGACAAGAAGTTGGACCAGTCAAACTTGGACGGTCTCGATGATAACGAAAGCTAGCTAGCTAGCCCGTGTAATACATTTGCACGAGACAACATGGACCTGTAGCAATCAGATCCAAATTAGGTAGGTGATAGACGGTGAGATGGTCCAAGACATTAGGACACTTGGATTTGTTTAGCACAACCTGATAATTTGGGACCTAATGATTATGTAATCCCTTGCATGGTTAACCTAACTAGCTAGCTAGTCGATCCTGCACATACGTGCAAGTACTCGCGATCGAGCCACTTGCACGTACACTTGCTCGCTCGTCCACGCCACTCAACGTTCACTGATGTCGATCATGTCAGAAGTTGCCCACATCATTTGGACCACCAAGCGCAAAACAGCCACATGCGCATGTGCGTCCATATATCAAACCCTAATTGTTAGCAGAAGTACGTGGGGTGTTTGGTTCGAGGCATCACCTCATCCTAGAATGGATTGGTTCATCATGAGATCATCTCATATATTCGATAGAATGATATCATCCCTTATTTCGTACTAGACTTATGCTTATGAGCAATAAGTTGGTGATAGACCAACTCATTCTATTTCTCAAACCAAACAAGCGGGTTAGGTTTGGAGTTAGGGTAAGATGATTCCTTATAGTGAGAAGGGTCAGACACTCAATTATGTTCTGCTACTCCAACGGATTGATCATTACTACTTTTTTTAAGGTAAGTAGGCTGGGGTGTCTGGATCGATTCATCGTCCCGTCCTTCTAACCAAACACCCCGATGGAAGAAACCCGTTCCAAATTAGAGATAGTAGTACGTATAACTTGCTTAGAGTAGGTCGATTATATATACTAAGTCCGTACAAGTACGTAATTAATAGATGGTGATCAGGGTAGGTGGTGGTGTAGTTTTGATGACATAGTTGATTTTTGTGGAGATACGTCGAGCTGTTCTTTTTAGTTCAAGTATAATACATAAAGGCATCTCTCCGTTGCATTAATGCTTCTCTCTTGTAACAAAATATTTTTTTCCGTGGGAGCCTGCCATGCCCCTCACAGCACAGGCATGTAAGAGGCAGCTCCCTTAGATAGTATGCCTAGCACTCGCTAAACTTGTTTCCTATGTTGACTTGAAAAATCTAATAAATAATACTTTTTTTGCGAGGGAATAAACAGTGCTATTGTGCGAGTGCCTACCCGAGCGTAGTCATTGAAAATGCTCTGAAAGGTTTGCTAGCTAGTGTATATGTGAAGTGTTTATACTTCAGTAAAGTGTTATACATCCTCGTGAACAGATAATTAGTAATTTTAATTTCTAGTTGTACTTAATGTTCATCTATACATATGGAGATTGATTAATATTATGCACGACACACCTTAACACAGAGCTGGTGCATATGAGCTGAAGAGGAAGAGTTTAATAAGAAAATAGAAAATGCTGGGATTTTAAAATCGAGATGATCTTTTAGCTAGCGGAGAGGAGAAGAGAATGGAGCGGAAGTGGACCAGCTAGCTGCTGCTGGACTGCTGGTCCAGATCAAAGTCCAAATAAAACATTCTCATCCTCTTCAATTCCTTGGCTATTAGCGTACGTGTGGCACTTTTCCTTCCTTCCCTCTCCATCCAAAAATCCAAATGGAATCGTACTGGCCTAATATAAATAAAAGTGGAATGAATACATAGCTAGCTAGGTTACGTGAAGGAGTGAGTGAAAGAGATGGCTGCTAATCATTGCCACGGATTGATTTGCCACTGAAATTTTATTTGCCATTCCTATATTATCTCACCTCTCTCAACGTTTTCTTTTTGTTTTGATTCTTTTGTCTTTAGGAAACACGCGCATATACGACTACTCTACGTATATTGTATTCTCCACATATAACAATCCTTTAGTAGCTAAGCCAGCCAAAGAAAATTAAGGCGGAGAAAAAAAAAAGGCATTCCTTTGGAATTCAATGATCGTACGTGGTGAAATATTATTAACCTAGATAAGAAAAGTATGCATAGTGGTTGACAAGTTGACATATATAATTAGTAAACGTTCCAGACATGATCGAACTAACACTCACACCGTCAGACGTACGTGCATCTGGACGGTCAGTGCACGTACTTACTCCCGGATAAATGAACGAACAAAAGGCCAACCACATCATCATGCATCATATCGATCGATCCATTAATAATCGGAGAGCTAGCGATACGGGCTTCAATTAGTTGCAACGTTGGCAATCATTAGCAGGTCGATCAAGCGCATCGATCGATACAATAATCATTTAAGAGATCGCACGTACGAAAGGAATACTGCAGTAGTACGTACGTACTACTAAGACAGGCTAGGAGCAGATCGATTAATCATACCGCTATAAATCGTTCTACATATCGTATCGTACCATTGTGTCCACGTACGTCCGTCCCTACTCACCGAACTCTCCCTAGGCCAGGCTAGGCTAGCTATGCTACTATACGCTACCTTCACAAGCAAACAAAGCGTACAACCAAGAGCTATCCGATCGATCTACATAGGCATGTATGATGCATGCCTACGAAATGAAGAACCGAATTTGCTTACAAGCAACTGCATGCTGCTAGCTCTGCAAAGCACAGCTGGACCTCACCGCCCGTACGTACGTGCGTGCATGCTGTACATGCAAACGTGTATGTTGCTACTGATCTCTTGTTTTCGCCATACAGCGAGCGTCTCTATGGTATCCGCACTTCTAAAGGTCGAACACCGTTCATCGGTGTATCAGCATCAACACACATGAAAAGGCCTTTGAGGAGGAGGTGGCTAGTGTTTCGGTGGGTGGTACAACATCATCTCAAAAGCCCCATGTCTCCCCTTAGAAAGGGCCCCTAATGGATTCCTATGTTAGAAACTTATTATGACTCTTAACCACGTACAGATTATAATCTAATTTAAGCATCTGAAGGATCCAATCCGAATTAGTTTGTTTCAACCCATTAAGTGTGTGACCTTGTTGTAGGTTCATGCATAATCGGTCGTGATCCAGAAACTCCTTTCCAACCCACAAGTCGGTAACGATTCTTACCAGGATATGGTGACTCCCGAATACACATAAAGACCATATTGGACGAACTTTTATAAAGCTCATGTGTTGATCTCTTTGCCTCATGATGCCAAATCGAACTCAATGCGAGATGCATGCCATCCTATGATAGCTCGATCATTTAGTTGATCTTGTAGTGGACTACTTAGTTGTAGTTGACTCCTCTAATATATTCGGCATGGCCATGCACTTTCTTAAACCAACTACTTCGAGGGGCCCAAAGATATCTGTCATGTTAAAGAGGAGGAGCAAATTCCATCATGATCAGTCACATTTCTCTGCATATTTCATAGTAACATGAAGGCTACCTTTATGACTATCTATTTATAGAGTAGCGTTTTACAACCCCTAAGTAAACTATTACACATGTAGAAAACTAGGACGACTTCAGGTCTATGAATCTCACATACACTATTTATGATACCAACTAATGACACTTAAGAATATGACAATTCTCGCAGTGTCTCAAGGCGGGTCAATCCAACACTATGTTCTTCAACATATGTTTACATTATTCATTTGATATCTCCTATCCATGATCCGTGAAATGTGATCATCAACCAATACATATGTTGATCCATAAATCATAAGTGTCCTACGTAATGACATAAGATCATAAATGATTAGAATGACATCATAAACAGAGAGTTTCATGAACAAGTCACGTATTTGCAAATCAATATAAGTGATATTTTTATTCAAGTGATGAAATAACATATTATTTAAAAGTTCATAAACATATAAACAATACAATCATCTCTATGATTGCCTCTAGAGCATAGTACTAAAAATAACATCGAATAAAATTATAATATTATGAAAATACTTTTCGACACAAATATATATATATATATATATGATCTTCATGTATTAAATATAAATATTTAAAAAGAGGGGGGCAGAGAGAGCTGAGGTGGCCATGTAATTTATTGTTTGGGCCAGGGATAGACACTATACACCGAAGGGGTTGTCTCGTATTGTTTCTAGATGACTTGGACATAGATTTGTGGCGTGTGCAATGGGAATGCCTGATTATGCTCAGTATAATGACCATTAATTAACACTGGTACGTGTTGTGCAGTGAGTAACTAATTAACGTCGTAATGACTGGCGCTTGGATCGATGTTGCACGTCGGATGAAGTGTCTATTCATCATAATTGGCGCCTGCTGCGATTAAAGACGATTGACGGAGCACTACTAACCATCATGATTGTTTCTCGATCGGTCGAGGTGACGGAGTGTGTTACACCGAATCCGGCGATTAATGCCAAAGGCGATGGAGCCGGGCATGCATCCATCCATCCATCAATCGGTCGTGCCGTCGTGGCAAATGATATGACGACGACGGCGCCATCACCGCTCGCGCTGCCGTTAAACCTCGATCCTATCCCCTCAATCGACGGCGGCCGCGACGCCACGTCTCCAGAATATCTTCCTCTCTCCCTTGCTTTTTTTTTAAGTGGCACGCGCGTGCCCCCCCTCTCATCGTCGTGTACCCGACAGTAAATATCCGTGAGGCCCACGCCTGTCGCCCCGGTGGCGCCGCGCAGCCACAGCCGCCGTTCCCTCTCCAGTGGGCCAGCCCTATGTGGGGCCCCGTTTCGAAGCACCAACATGCATGCATCAGCGCATCTTGGCCGTCCGTTACATGTCAGACGGATGGGATCTTCCGGTGGATGCCGTCAGCGATATGTGGAGGGAGGGAAAAGGGCGAGCGCTAGAGACAAAATGGTGAGAAAACGAGAGGCTGTATACAGGGAGAAATTGCATCGGCCACGCCGTAATGCTACCCCAAGTTGAGCGTGTGTTTGCGCTCAACATCAAAAGTTAAGCGAGGTACTTACATGTACAAACTCGATAGGTTCGGTGTCATGGTCAGTTGTATAGGCATCTGCATGTTGGGTTAGCAGAAGAAAATAGCAACCGTTTGACTCGATGTTTGTTAGCTAGCCATCCATTATTGTAGCTCGACCGTTTTTTCTAGCTAGCTGGTACAAATATTCCCCTAGTTTATGTTTGATAGGAAATGCCATCACTTAAAATAACTGTGGGTTTTCTTTTCTACGCGTGTGGACAAAAGAGAGTGAGATGAGCCGCTTGACTTGTTTTATCTTAAACGACCAATGGATTAGTGTTCTATGTTTTGTTGGTATCTTTCACAACGTCATCACCTGACGCCTAAACGAGAACCAAATGAATTCTTGTTGTACAATGATGCTATTTTCATTTTTATGTTATCACATATGAAGTTGTAGGCCCTCTAATGTGGGAATTTTTTCAGATTCCTACTAAATTAAAAAAAAATTATGTGAAATTCGTGCAACGCACGGGCCATAGCATGTTGGTAATAAAATTGTCAGCCACAGCGTGTATTCAAATGGAAGAGTAAGAGCATGTATAATGGGCTGACGTGGATGAAAGAGAATGAAGAGAGAGAAAGATCATCTCACAATCCTATAAATTGACTATAAAGACAAGAAACAAAAAAGTATTAAAAGATTGTGTGTTTATAAAACAACTAAAAAGACAAAGAAATTGTCTGCATCTATCAGATGAAATTGCCTTTAGTCTTTGCCTCTGCAATTGAATGGAGAAATATTATAGACAATGAATGTATATACTATCAGATACGCCCCAAGGTAGGAGAAGAAGGGAGTTGAACGGTGGCCCCACATATACTTTCCAGGTGGGCCCCACTTGAACGTCGTTGATGTGTACAGACTATGGAGTACAGATAGCAACCACGAGTCCACGGGTGCCCGACACCCCTCGTCACGTACAGACGTACTCTGTCTTCTCCCCTCCTCCCCTTCCTCGTCCTCTCACTGCGCGCGTGCCACGCGCACTTGCTAACCCCCAAACCTTTATTTCTCGATCACACCTCACCGAATTCAACAGGACAGGAGCTGAACCGCCGAAAACCTCTCACTGCGCGCGCGCGCTTCGTCGAGCCCACTACCTGCAGACTGCAGTTCAGCACTGCACCACGGGAGAGACTATATAAGACACAGCGAGCTCGATCTCCACGCTATCTAGATACCTAGGCTTCACCCTCCCTAGCTCTGTCACTTACAAGCGCCTAAGCCAGAGGACAAGAAGCAGCCAATGCCAAGATCGATGGTGGTCGTGGAGCAAAGGGACGAGGAGTCGGTCACGGTACTGCTACTGCAGGTGCGCGAGTTCGACGGCGGCCGCGACCGCGCCGGCGTCGAGCGGGTCGAGCGCGCCTGCGAGGTGGGCCCCAGCGGCGGCAAGCTGTGCCTCTTCACCGACCTCCTCGGCGACCCGCTCTGCCGCGTCCGCCACTCGCCGTTCTACCTCATGCTCGTGCGTGCGCACTCACTGTTCTTGAATGGATCACTCAAGTGAGCTCTTGGGCTAATCAATCAGTTCTCCCATGATAATGCGTCAGGTCGCCGAGGCCGTGGGCGGACCTCTCGGCACCGAGATCGTCGGCGTCGTCCGCGGCTGCGTCAAGACCGTCGTGTGCGGCCGCAACCAGCTCTTCTCCAAGGTCGCATACCTCCTCGGCCTCCGCGTGTCCCCTCGCCACCGGTAATAAACTAGCTACCCATCGATCGAGCAACCATACGCACCTTCGCCGTAGACGCATTGCCGTTTAATTGATTGCACTATTTACCGATCCACAGGCGGAAAGGGATCGGGAGCAAGCTGGTGGAGAGGATGGAAGAGTGGTTCCGGCAGATGGGCGCCGAGTATGCCTACGTCGCCACCGACACGGACAACGATGCCTCGGTGCGCCTCTTCACCGGCCGCTGCGGCTACGCCAAGTTCCGCACGCCCTCCGTCCTCGTGCACCCGGTGTTCCGCCACGACCTCGCGCCGTCCCGCCGAGCCTCCGTCGTCCGCCTCGACCCGCGCGAGGCCGAGCTGCTTTACCGCCGCCGCTTCGCCGCCGTTGAGTTCTTCCCGCGCGACATTGACGCCGTGCTGTCCAACCCTCTGTCGCTGGGCACGTTCCTCGTGGTGCCGGCCGGGACGCGGTGGCGCGGCGTCGAGGAGTTCCTGGCGTCCCCGCCGGCGTCGTGGGTGGTGGCGAGCGTGTGGAACTGTATGGACGCGTTCCGCCTCGAGGTGCGCGGCGCCCCGAGGCTGTGGCGCGCCGCGGCGCGGGCAACGCGAGCCGCCGACCGAGCCGCGCCGTGGCTGGGCATCCCATCCATCCCCAACCTGTTCGAGCCGTTCGGGGTACACTTCGTCTACGGCCTCGGCGGCAACGGGCCCAGCGCGCTGCGGCTGGCGCGCACGCTGTTCCGGCACGCGCACAACGCGGCGCGGCGGGCAGGAGCGCGCGTGGTGGCGACCGAGGTCGGCGCGTGCGAGCTGCTCCGCGCCGGGGTGCCGCACTGGCCGCGGTTGGGCGCCGAGGACCAGTGGTGCATGAAGCGGCTCGCCGACGGCGCGCTCGGCGACTGGACCAAGGCGCCGCCGGGAGCGTCCATATTCGTAGACCCAAGGGAGTTTTAGTTGGCTTGAGCTCTAGTTTTGATCTTTTATTAGTTCTACCGTAGATCTTGCACCCGACGGCCGATTGTGTTTTGTCTCCGTTACCGGAGGACATGTCTGTAATTGCTCTGTTTGGTCAGGGTGTAATGGTGGAGACACGAAGAATCGTGTGTATTACTATATGAGTGGACGGATACGAAGGGCCTTTTTGTTTGGGCTAATTTTTGGGCAAAAAATCGTAACCGGTAAGGTCAAAAGAGGTCACTTTCTCTCTCTTACTCTTTTCATCCTCTCTGTGTCCTCTTGGTTGACAAACAGCAATGTTTCCAAGGGTATATATAATGATATAGATAACTGTTGTTTGTAGTATTTTTTCATATCATCTATAGATAGTGTTAAAAACAGCTCCTACAATGTATTATTATTTTTACATATCTATATAGACATCTTTTTCATTTACAATGTGTCTTGTTTCTTGTGTTACTGACGACTACTGCATAAGAGACGACCTAATTCTCTTTACTACCCCTCTCATCCACATCATCTCGTCTCCTATGTGACAAGACTATAGACAGCTGACGTCACACTATTGCGCATGCCCTAACCTGGATTCCTTTGCTGAACAAAACACACTTTACAACGACTGAAAACTCAGGGTGTACTCTGCAAAAAAAAAAATGGACAAATCAGAAGATGATTGATGACGGTGCATGCAATGGATGCTTCTTTTCTGTGGTGCGGTCCATCCAAATCTTGTACATGTATGTAACTGTCGAGAGTTGCGTAGGTGCAACAGTTGTGCTGTACTTTGAACTTGCGCCATCATCTGGACTAGAAATAGAATCTTGACCATTCGCTATTGAATTTGATGTTCTTTCGGTTACAGTTGGTGGTACAATGTTTTGAACATCACTACTGTTTGTTCACGGCAATATGCATTAAATAGGTTCAGTAATATATCTTTCCATGGAGATATTCCAATAGTAGTAACGACTGATCATCATGAGTTTTATACGTCGATCATTTCACCCAAAAACTTAATCAGTTGAAAAAAAGATGGCAACAAACTCATACTTAACATTGTAACCTATCGATCTACATTGCCAAACTATTTACTGTTGCTAACTCCTTTTCACTATCTGCAATGGAACTGACAAGGAAATGATGTTCTTTCAGCTATAGTTGGTGGTACAATCTTTTGAAAATCACTACTGTTTGTTTAGAGTAATATGCATTAAATAAGTTCAGTAATGTATCTTTCCATGGAGAAATTCCAATAGTAGTAACGACTGATCATCGTGAGTTTTATATGTCAATCAGTTCACCCAAACACTAAATCTATTGAACAAAAAAAAAGATGGCCAACAAACTCGTACTTGACATTGTAACCTATCGATCTACATTGCCAAGTTATTTACTGTTGCTAACTCCTTTTCATTATATGCAATGGAATTGACAAAGAAATGATGTTCTTTCTGTTACAGTTGGTGGGACGATGTTTTGAACATCACTACTATTTGTTCACAGTAATATGCATCAAATAGGATCAATAATGTATCTTTCTGTGGAGAAATTCCAATAGTAGTAACGACTGATCAACGTGAGTTTTATACGTCATTCAGTTCACCCAAAAACTTAATCTATTGAAAAAAAAAGATGGCCAACAAAGTCGTACTTAACATTGTCACCTATCGATCTACATTGCCAAATTATTTACTGTTGCTAAGTCCTTTTCATTATCTGCAACAGAATTGACAAGGAAATGATGTTCTTTCAGTTACAGTTGGTGGCACAATGTTTTGAACATCACTACTATTTGTTCACCATAATATGCATTAAATAGGTTCAGTAATGTATCTTTCCGTGGAGAAATTCCAATTGTAGTAACGACTGATCATCGTGACTTTATACCTCAATCAGTTCACCCAAAAACTTAATCTGTTGAAAAAAAAGATGGCCTACAAACTCGTACTTAACATTGTAATCTATCAATCTACAACGCCAAATTATTTACTGTTGCTAACTCCTATTCATTATCTGCAATGGAATTGACAAGGAAGTGATTTTCTTTCAGTTACAGTTGGTGGTACAATGTTTTGAACATGACTACTGTTTGTTCAGAGAAATATGCATTAAATAGGTTCAGTAATATATCTTTCCGTGGATAAATTCCAATAGTAGTAACGACTGATCATTGTGAGTTTTATACGTCAATCAATTCACCTAAAAACTTAATCTGTTGAAAAAAAAGATCGACAACAAACTCGTACTTAACATTGTAACCTATCGATCTACATTGCCAAATTATTTACTGTTGCTAACTCTTTTTCATTATCTGCACTGGAATTGACAAGGAAACGATGTTCTTTCAGTCACAGTTGGTGGTACAATGTTTTAAACATCACTACTGTTTGTTCACAATAATATGCATTAAATAGGTTCAGAATGTACCTTTCCATGGAGAAATTCTAATAGTAATAACGACTGATCATCATGAGTTTTATACGTCATTCAGTTCACCCAAAAACTTAATCCAATGAAAAAAAAGATGGCCAACAAATTTGTACTTAACATTGTAACATATCGATCTATATTGCCAAATTATTTACTGTTGCTAAATCCTTTTCATTATCTGCAATGGAATTGACAAGGAAATGATGTTTTTTCAGTTACAGCTGGTGGTATAATGTTTAAAACATCACAACTGTTTGTTCACAGTAATATGCATTAAATACGTTCAGTAATGTATCTTTCTGTGGAGAAATTCTAATAGTAGTAACGACTGATCATCGTGAGTTTTATACGTCATTCAGTTCACCCAAAAACTTAATCTGTTGAAAAAAAGGATGGCCAACAAATTCTTACTTAACATTGTAACCTATCGATCTACATTGCCAAATTATGTACTGTTGCTAACTCCTGTTCATTATCTACAATGGAATTGACAAGGAAATGGTTTTCTTTCAGTTACAGTTGGTGGTACAATGTTTTGAACATGACTACTATTTGTTCACAGTAATATGCATTAAATAGGTTCAATAATGTGTCTTTCCGTAGAGAAATTTCAACAGTAGTAACGACTGATCATTGTGAGTTTTATACGTCAATCAATTCACCCAAAAAACTTAATCTATTGAAAAAAAAAGCTGGCCAACAAACTCGCACTTAACATTGTAACCTATCGATCTACATTGCCAAATTATTTACTATTGCTAACTCCTTTTCGTTATCTACAATGTAATTGACAAGGAAATGATGTTCTTTTAGTCATAGTTGGTGGTACAATGTTTTAAACATCACTACAGTTTGTTCACAGTAATAGGCATTAAATAGGTTCAGAATGTATCTATCCGTGGTGAAATTCCAACAGTAGTAACGACTGATCATCGTGAGTATTATACGTCATTCAGTTCATTCAAAAACCTAATCTATTAAAAAAAATGATGGCCAATAAATTTGTACTTGACATTGTAACCTATCGATCTACATTGCCAAATTATTTACTGTTGCTAACTCCTATTCATTATCTGCAATGGAATTGACAAGGAAGTGATTTTCTTTCAGTTCCAGTTGGTGGTACAATGTTTTGAACATGACTACTGTTTGTTCATAGTAATATGCATTAAATAGGTTCAGTAATGTATCTTTCCGTGGATAAATTACAATAGTAGTATCGACTGATCATTGTGAGTTTTATACGTCAATCAATTTACCCAAAAACTTAATCTGTTGAAAAAAAAAGATGGACAACAAACTCGTACTTAACATTGTAATCTATCGATCTACATTGCCAAACTATTTACTGTTGCTAGCACCTTTTCATTATCTGCACTGGAATTGACAAGGAAATGATGTTCTTTTAGTCACAGTCGGTGGTACAATGTTTTAAACATCACTATTGTTTGTTCAAAGTAATATGCATTAAATATATATGTTCAGAATGTATCTTCCTGTGGAGAAATTCCAATAGTAGTAACGACTGATCATCGTGAGTTTTATATGTCATTCAGTTCACCAAAAACTTATTTTGTTCAAAAAAAAAAGATGGCCGACAAATTCGTACTTAACATTGTAGTCAATCGATCTATATTGGAAATTTTTTTACTGTTGCTAACTCCTTTTCATTATCTACAATGGAATTCACAAGGAAACAATGTTCTTTCAGTTATAGTTGGTGGTACAATGTTTTAAACATCACAACTGTTTATTCACAGTAATATGCATTAAATAGGTTCAGTAATGTATCTTTCCGTGGAGAAATTCCAATAGTAGTAACGACTGATCATCGTTAGTGTTATACGTCAATCAATTCATCCAAAAACTTAATCTGTTGAAAAAAAAGGATGGCCAATAAATTCTTACTTAACATTGTAACCAATCGATGTACATTGCCAAATTATTTGCTGTTGCTAACTCCTTTTCATTATGTGCAATGGAATCGACAAGGAAATGATGTTCTTTCAGTTACAGTTGTGGTACAATGTTTTAAACAACACTTTTGTTTGTTCACAGTAATTTGCATTAAATAGGTTCAGTGATGTATCATTCCGTGGAGAAATTCCAACATTAGTAACGACTGATCATCGTGAGTTTTATACGTCAATCAGTTCACCTAAAAACTTAATCTATTGAACAAAAGAGGGGCAACAAACTCGGACTTAACATTGTAACCTATCGATCTACATTGCCAAATTATTTACTGTTGTTAGCTCCTTTTCATTATCTACAATGGAATTGACAAGAAAAATGATGTTCTTCCAGTTATAGTTGGTGGTACAATCTTTTGAAAATCACTACTATTTGTCCAGAGTAATATGCATTAAATAGGCTCAGTAATGTATCTTTCCGTAGAGAAATTCCAATAATAGTAACGACTGATCATCGTGAGTTTTATACGTTAGTCAGTTCACCAAAAACTTAATCTGTTGAAAAAAAAGAAGGACAACAAACTCGTACTTGACATTGTAACCTACCGATCTACAAAGCCAAAATCTGTTGCTTACTCCATTTCATTATCTGCAATGGAATTGACAACAAAATGATGTTCTTTCAGTCACAGTTGGTGGCACAATGTTTTGAACATCACTACTGTTCGTCACCGTAATATGCATTAGATTGGTTCAGTAATGTATCTTCCTGTTGAGAAATTCCGATAGTTGTAATGACTGATCATCGTGACTTTTAGATGTCAATTAGTTCACCCAAAAACTTAATCTGTTGAAAAAAAAGATGGCCAACAAACTCATACTTAACATTGTAACCTATCGATCTACATTGCCAAATTATGTACTGTTGCTAACTCCTGTTCATTATCTGCAATGGAATTGACAAGGAAATGGTTTTCTTTCAGTTACAGTTGGTGGTACAATGTTTTGAACATGACTACTATTTGTTCATAGTAATATGCATTAAATAGGTTCAGTAATGCGTCTTTCCGTGGAGAAATTTCAACAGTAGTAACAACTGATCATTGTGAGTTTTATAAGTCAATCAATTCACCCAAAAACTTAATCTATTGAAAAAAAAAGATGGCCAACAAACTCGTACTTAACATTGTAAGCTATCGATCTACATTGCCAAATTATTTACTATTGCTAACTCCTTTTCATTATCTACAATGTAACTGACAAGGAAATGATGTTCTTTTAGTCACAGTTGGTGGTATAATGTTTTAAACATCACTACTGTTTGTTCACAGTAATATGCATTAAATAGGTTCAGTAATGTACCTTTCCGTGGAGAAATTCCAATAGTAGTAACGACTGATCATCGTCAGTATTATACGTCATTCAGTTCATCCAAAAACTTAATCTATTAAAAAAATGATGCCCAACAAATTCGTACTTGACATTGTAACCTATCGATCTACATTGCCAAATTATTTACTGTTGCTAACTCCTATTCATTATCTGCAATGGAATTGACAAGGAAGTGATTTTCTTTCACTTACAGTTGGTGGTACAATGTTTTGAACACGACTACGGTTTGTTCAAAGTAATATGCATTAAATAGGTTCAGTAATGTATCTTTCCGTGGATAAATTACAATAGTAGTAACGACTGATTATTGTGAGTTTTATACGTCAATTAGTTCACCCAAAAACTTAATCTGTTGAAAAAAAAAGATGGACAACAAACTCGTACTTAACATTGTTACCTATCGATCTACATTGCCAAATTATTTACTGTTGCTAACACCTTTTCATTATCTGCACTGGAATTGACAAGGAAATTATCTTCTTTCTCATAGTTGGTGGTACAATGTTTTAAACATCACTACTGTTTGTTCAAAGTAATATGCATTAAATAGGTTCAGAATGTATCTTCCCGTGGAGAAATTCCAATAGTAGTAACGACTGATCATCATGAGTTTTATACGTCATTCAGTTCACCCAAAAACTTAATATGTTGAAAAAAAAAGATGGCCGACAAATTCGTACTTAACATTGTAGCCAATCGATCTATATTGGAAAATTATTTACTATTGCTAACTCCTTTTCATTATCTACAATGGAATTGACGAGGAAATGATGTTCTTTCAGTTACAGTTGGTGGTACAATGTTTTAAACATGACAACTGTTTGTTCACAGTAATATGCATTAAATAGGTTCAGTAATGTATCATTCCATGGAGAAATTCCAATAGTAGTAATGACTGATCATCGTGAGTTTCATACGTCATTCAGTTCACCCAAAAACTTAATCTGTTGAAAAAAAAGATGGCCACCAAATTCGTACTTAACATTGTAACCTATCGATCTACATTGCGAAATTATTTACCGTTGCTAACTCCTTCTCATTATCTGCAATGGAATTGACAAGGAAATGATGTTCTTTCTGTTAAAGTTGGTGGCACAATGTTTTGAACATCACTACTGTTTGCTCACAGCAATATGCATTAAATAGGTTTAGTAATATATCTTTCCGTGGAGAAATTCCAGTAGTAGTAACGACTGATCATCCTGAGTTTTATACGTCAATCAGTTCACCCAAAAACTTAAATCTGTTGAAAAAAAAGTTGGCCAACATACTCGTACTTAACATTGTAACCTGTCGATCTACATTGCCAAATTATTTGCTGTTGCTAAGTCCTTTTCATTATCTGCAAGGAATTGACAAGGAAATGATTTTCTTTTAGTTACAGTTGGTGGTACAATGTTTTGAACATGACTGCTGTTTATTCACTGTAATATGCATTAAATAGGTTCGGTAATGTATGTTTCCGTGGAGAAATTCCAATAGTAGTAACGACTGATCATTGTGAGTTTTATACGTCAATCAATTCACCCAAAAACTTAATCTATTGAAAAAAAAAGATGGCCAACAAACTCGTACTTAACATTGTAACCTATCGATGTACATTGCCAAATTATTTACTATTGCTAACTCCTTTTCATTATGTGCAATGGAATCGACAAGGAAATGATGTTCTTTCAGTTACAGTTGGTGGTACAATGTTTTAAACAATACTTTTGTTTGTTCACAGTAATATGCATTAAATTGGTTCAGTAATGTATCTTTCCGTGGAGAAATTCCAATAGTAGTAACGACTGATCATCGTGAGTTTTATACATCATTCGGTTCACCCAAAAACTTAATCTGTTGAAAAAAATATATGGCCAACAAATTCGTACTTAACATTGTAACCTATCGATCTACATTGCCAAATTATTTACTGTTGCTAACTCGTTTTCATTATCTGCAATGGAATTGACAAGGAAATGATGTTCTTTCAGTTACAGTTGGTGGTACAATGTTTTGAACATCACTACTGTTTGTTCACAGTAATATGCATTAAATAGGTTCAGTAATGTTTATTTCCGTTGAGAAATTCCAATTGTAGTAACGACTGATCATCGTGAGGTTTATACGTTAATTATTTCACCCAAAAACTTAATCTGTTGAAAAAAAGATGGCTAACAAACTCGTACTTAACATTGTAACCTATCGATCTACATTGCCAAAATATTTACTATTGCTAACTCCTTTTTATTATCTGCAGTGGAATTGACAAGGAAATAATGTTCTTTATGTTGGTGATATGCCCTAGAGGCAATCATAGAGATAATTGTATTACGTCTATGTTTATGAATTATTGAATAAATGTTATTCTGTTTCTTGAATAAATCATTGGTTATGAAGATTAACAAGTATGTGACTTGTTGGTGAAACTCTTTTAACTTATATGACGTCGATCTAAATGAATCCCTGGTCGGATGTCCCTAGTCGGAACACTAGTGACTCTATCGACCAGCACATGTATTGATTAATGACTATGTTTCACCGATCATGGATATAGGGATATCAAATCAATAATGTGAACACTTGTTAGAGAACATGGGGATGGATTGACCCACCTTGAGACACTGTTGAGATTGTTATAATTTTATGTGTCGTCAGTTGGTCTCAAGCAATGATGATGTATAATCCTTAAACCTGAGGTTAGCATGGTTGCCTACATATGTCATAGCACTCTTTGGGGGTGCCAAACGCAACTCCGTAACTGGGTAGTTATAAATGTAGCTTTCAGGTATGCTGTGAAACATGCGGAGGAATGTGACTGGTCGGATAAGGGATTTGCCCCTCCTAACATAATAGGAGAGATATTTCTGGGCACCTCGATGTGGTTAGATAAAGAAAGTGCATGGCCATGCCACTAGTTGTCGAAGTGTTCGACCACGTGAAGTTATCCGACACACGATCGAGAAAGTATTGAACAGTCCATGGATGACACAACATCTCACCTGGAGTTCAAACCAGATATCGTGAGGCAAAGGAAGAATACACGAACTGGTCGTTTAGTTCAAACAGATACGGACTAGTCGTATGGAGATACGAGCTGGTCGTAGGCTGGTCGAACATAATCACTAAGTGGTCGAAACCTGATCGTTAGGAGTTACGAACTGGTCGTGACCAAATATGAACTGGTCATATAGAGATACGAGCTGGTCATTAGTGATATGGACCTGGTAGTAGATCATATTGCATTAAGGTTCATCCGATATAATCCGTGTGTATTCGGGAATCGTTATGTTCTACTAGGAGCCACTAATGACTTGTGATTGGAAAGGAGTTTCTGAGTCACAACCGATCATGCATGAACCTAACAGGTCACACACTTAACGGGTTCGAACAAACTAGTATGGATACAATTCGTCAAACATGTTCAGATAGGATTCATCACGAACACTATATAAGGAGATGCTTGGCTGTTGGGAGGAGGTGACGAGACAGAGTATATATATGATATACGAGTTGACGTGAGTTACTCAAGAACCCTAGCTGCCATCTCCTTGAGAGAGCATTCCCGTGAGACTTGGTGCTAGCACACTAGCATACGGTGTTCCTTTCCTGGATGTGTGGATACCGTAGAGGCGCTACTACGGTTGGTGTTGCGCTTGAGGACGATATGCGATCTTCACAAGGAACTACAGAGGTTGTTGGAGGAGACGATTGACTTGCGAGGACGCTGGACGATCAACTACGACCACTGCATCGATGTACTCGACGTAAGACGATCGACTATGACCACTACATTACCAAATTATTTACCGTTGCTAACTCCTTTTCATTATCTGCAATGGAATTGACAAGAAAATGATGTTCTTTCAGTTACAGTTGGTGGCACAATGTTTTGAACATCACTACTGTTCGTTCACCGTAATATGCATTAAATACATTCAGTAATGTATCTTTCCGTGGAGAAATTCATACGTCAATCAATTCACCCAAAAACTTAATCTGTTGAAAAAAAAAAGATGGCCAACACACTCGTACTTAACATTGTAACCCATCGATCTACATTGCAAAATTATTTACTATTGCTTACTCCTTTTCATTATCTGCAGTGGAATTGACAAGAAAATGGTACCGTAGATCTCTAAAGTTAACATGTCCTTTTCATAATATGAAAGGGGGCATATTTTTACCCCTAAGGCCACTAATCTCTACTGCTGAGAGCCCAATCCAGGGCAGAGAGGTGGCGGTGGGGGCAACTAATTGTGAAAGTGCTATAGAGAATTTCAAAGAAAGCCTCTATTCCCTCAAGTCACAAAAGAGTTTTTTTTTTTTTTACTTTTCAAAGTCAACAAGATACTCATTCGACCACTAAATTCTCTTATCATATATTCAAAAGAAGTTGTAAAAGTGTATTATTACGAAAGTATTTTTCATGAAAAATTCACCTTTTCCATTTTCATATATCAAAACCATACGTTTTAAACAATATCTTTAGTCAAAATTAATTGGATTTAACTGTACGTATTCTAAGGCGTCACTTTTTTGTGATTGGAAGGAGTAGTACTAAGATTTTTTGTAATAATCTACTTTTTATTCAGAAATACATAAATAATACTACTTAATTTTTTTGTCAGAAATAATTACGTATCGCTCCACGGTTCGGCGACTTGGGCTAGTCGCCCAACGTGTTAGCGACACATGTCCAAGTAGCTTAACCATGAAGCGATTGGACCATTCGCCTCCTAGTCGCCGAACGGATGGGCGACTCGCTTCTAGTCGTCGTACGGTGGAGCGACTAGGACACTTGTCGCTCCACCGCTGGACCCTTGTCGCCCAACCATTGGGCGACTTGGGGTGCTTATGTACCGCGCGCACGGGGCCGGCCGTGAACAATCACCATTTGAGAGAGCGACGGCCGAGAGGAAGAAAGAAGAGGAGAGGAGAGGGAGAGGAAAAGAGAGGAGAGGAAGAGGGGGAGGAGGAAAAAAGTTTCTTCGCATCGACGACGACGGTGAGTCTCTAGCATTATTTTGTATGCGTGTTTTTTAAAAAACCATGGTAGGTTAGCGAGCAACATCATGTGTATTGACATATTGTTAGCAAATGAAATAATAGTAGGTTAATTTTAAAAACCTTAGTTTGGAGATAGCATGATTAATACAATTAGTTTGGAAGTTCGTATGGAGGAAAAATTTGTCGGTGAAAATTAGTTCAGTTGTACTATTTCGCGTGCTGCGCTAATTGCGCCCGGGCTTGATAAACGATAATGTGTTACTTTTCTATTATATAAACATGTCGATAACTCGTGCATTCTCAAATGCTATTTTATAGAATGTTAAATACATGTATTTATTTGCACAATAAAGAATTGATAACATTTTATTTATAGTTTTGGTTGGATTAAGGAATTATAAAATACTAAGACAAAAATCATAGATACATGGTTCCAAACCCATAGGATTCCAAAACATATGATTTTTTTTCCTAAAAGCTTCACCCATTATAAATATGCATAGTAACGATGATGTTTTAAGTATTTCACAATCCATAGTAGCATGTACAGGTGTTAACGTAATATAACCTTTTGTAGGGAAAATTGTGTGTTTACCACTTGGGTTTCATGAAATTGTATATTTATTACCATTGTGTTCGAGCAAAGTGTTTTGGTGCCACTAAGAACATACCAAATATGATTTATTTGCCATTGGAATATAATTTAAATGCTGAATTAACATTAATGCTTTTAATTTCTTGATTTGCAGGTATGGCTCTCGACCCTGGTGGTTCGGACTGGCATTTCGGTCTGCTGGACCGATTGGTCGACGCGCAGCACCGCACGAGCCGTCGTGTCCCGCATCCAGTTCGCGGGGACGGCGCGACTGACTTGGGGGTGATTCGTACGTGGACACCGCGACGGGCTTGGAGACTGGACCCACGCTGGGTAGACAGGTTTGTCCGCAAGTTGTGCCACTTGTTTTGTGTCATATGCCCACTATGTAGTTACTTCTTTATGCTTTGCAGGCTGAGCCGTGCCGGCCTTCTACCTCTCGGGCGGATGGTGGAGGCCACCGAAGAGGACGACGCTCCGATCAAGGACGACGGGGAGGTCCAGGCCGGTCCAGAGTGGTCACGACGGTTCCCGTTCGACCGGTCGCTCCTGACAGCCCTGGTGGACCGGTGGCGGCCTGAGACGCACACCTTCCACCTCCCATTCGGGGAGATGGCCCCTACTCTGCAGGATGTCGCGATGCTGCTCTGCCTGCCTATTGCGGGAGCCCTTGTATTCCCGCCGGACGCGCCCGTCAACTGGCGCGACGCCCTGCTGGGCAGGTTTCAAGGGGTTCTTGCGACGGAGCCTGTGCCACCATACTACAACTTCTCAGAGCAACAGTGGCATGGCCCGCCCCTGCGGTGGCTTTCACAGTTCCGAGTACGCGTGCTACCTATTTTCTATGTTTAGCGATACACTATCCTAGCCATATGACGAGCTTACTAATTATTCGTTTGTGCGTAGGTCGAGCGGATGGTCTCGCAGCTCACCGCCAGCCAGGTGTCGCGGCACCTCAAGGCATACCTACTGTGGCTCTTCGACTAGGTACCGTTTACCAGCAGCCACGGTAACTCCGTTGACGCCCATCTCGTGGGGTACGCGAGGACCATCGCTGACAGTGAGGAGTTGCAGATCACCGAGATCACCGTTTGTCGCGACATACCGCGAAGATGTGTGATGCATCAGAGTACGGCCGCATCTATCCTCACAGTTGTCCCTCCCATCGCACTGTGGTCGTTCGAGCGCTTCTCTCTCGGATGACCCATGCTGGTAGACTCCAGTCCGTACGGCGAGGACATGTACCATGGGGACGCGGTGGACCAGCCGATCGTAGGGTCCCTTTGGTGCCATAGACGGGTACATACTTCCCTATATCTTTACTTCAGTCATATTACGGGTCATTCTTTGTAACCACTGTTCTAGCTCGTAGGCACAGTATGCACACATGCAGGTCACACGTGTGTATGAGCATTTCGTGGAGCAGCTAGACCACCTCACCGCTGACAACGTGTGCTGGGAGCCATACTCTGATCAAGAGATGGAGGGTCGCGCTCCCAAGGGGCTGTCCTCACCTTGGCCGGGCGTGATCGGGCGATCTTGGCGGATGCGTAGAGCTTCGCTTCGACGTGTTCGCCGAGGACTACGCAGCATAGGATGATGCGCCGATTAAGCCTCCACCAAAGTTGTTCCGTTCCGCCCGACGAGGGTGCTCGACCACCCACGCGTGAGTTACACACAACACATGTTCGTATATGTTTTTGCCAGTTCTGTTACGATGACTTCTAATTGCAATGGTACATTTCACTGGCATAATAGGAGGGGTGGACCCAGGACGCAGTGGCCAGTGAAGATGGAGCCGTGGGTGGCACAATGGGCGAACGCCCACAAGTACTACGTGCAGGAGGACGGCCCGTACGACCCTAGCGCGTACGACGAGTACCTTCGCTTGTACGCCCCACAGACACGCACCAGGCTAGTGCATGTCGTCGACCCTCCCCCCACTCGCGTACCAGCACCGACCAACGCATACCCTGTACACTTCACGCGGAACATGCACCTCGCGGTACGTACTATCGTGTTTTAAAATATCTGCGTACGGTTACCTCAATTATAGTTTTGACGCTTTCATGTACTCCTTACAGACGGATATCAACGTCGGGATTGCCAGGGACTCCCAGTTGATCCTGGACAAGCTCGGCATTATTGCGGAGATGACGCGTGACGAGCTAGTGCAGTTTGTCCGTTGGGCCTGTAGTGCGGCGACGTGTTACGTGACCCTGATGTCATGCAAGACGGTCCAGGAGGTGGCCGTGTTGGTGCATACGCCGAGGCCAGCACATCCTACAGCCTAGTCAGGAAGCTCAGGAGGGGCACGTCAACGTGCCCCACCCCCGCCTGCGCCTGCGCCTTGGCAGGCTGGTGGGTCTGGGTGGGCACATGGGTATGCACCGCCACAACCACCACCATCGTCATCGTTCCAGGACACCTACCTGAGAGCACTAGGGTAGTATCCTTTCTTCCCCGACCTGTATAGACAGTACGACGGGTTTGAACCTTTCTCGCGCATGGCCCCCGACCAAGGTACATTTCCTCTCTTCAGGTTTGTGATCGTCGATATATTGTAGAGATTAACATTATTTGTCCTTCAGGTTACCTGCTCCAGCTGGGAGTTCAGCTCTCCCCACACGAGGACGTGGACGCCTTCTTCGCAGATCCACCTAGGGAGGTCAAGGGAGCAGCTGAGCCCTCACCCGTCGAGGTTCTTTCTGGGTTGCAGCTTAGTGGGCCACCAGTGGTCATGCAGGCATAGGTGGAGTCAACCCCCTTAGGAGCACGTATCAGTAAGGCTCCTAAGCGCCTTTCCCTGTTTGGGCCCCACCTGCACCCCAGCTGGAAGCACGCTGTGGCGACAGGTGCAGACGGGTGTGGGACGCGCGACGACGGAGGAGGTGTCATGGTATGAGCGGGTGGCCAATAGGGGATCTTTGTTGTGCTTTGTGTACTTGTATTATGTGTTTACGTATTCTACTTTGTAGTTACTATGACATCGTTATTTATGCATTCCCTTTAGCATTGTTCTATAACTTGTATTATGTGTTTACGTATGCTACTTCGTAGTTACTATGACCTGGTTATCTATGCATTCCCTCTAGCATTGTTCTATTACTTATTCATAGATTATTTTCCAATCGCTTGTGACCTAGTCGCTGAACCGTTCAACGACTTGGCAGGAAAAAGTGGCCCACTGCTAGCCAAGTCGTCTAATGGTTGAGCGACTAGTCCATGCGTCACTCAACCGTTGGGCTAGTACTTGCTACCAAGTCATCCAACGATTGAGTGACTATCAACCGTTGGGCCAGTACTTGCTGCCAAGTCATCCAATGGTTGAGCAACTAGTCCACGTGTCGCTCAACCGTTGGGCCAGTACTTGCTGCCAAATTGTCCAACGGTTGAGCGACTAGACGGTCGTATAGAAAGCTAGACCCGGTCCTGTCACGGTTTCTTTCACCATTTCTCTCGGCAAACAACCAAAGCAGATTAGGAGAGGAGTAAAGGGGAGGGATAGAAGGATCGGAGGAGTGAAGAGGGGGAGAAGGTAGGGAGAGGGAGAAGTAGAGGAGCTCAAGAGAGGGAAATAAGGGGAGGAGAGGAGCTTGGGAGAGGTACACAAGGGGAGGAGTGGAGCTCGGGAGAGGGCGGTTTGAGAGGAGAGGAGCTCGAGAGGTGAAAGAGAAAGACGAATGAAGCTCGTTGATAGGAAGAGAAGGTCTCTGCGTGAAGGTAATAGTCTTATTTGTTCTTGTTCTCGGCCGAATGAAGGCGACGTGTAGCTACTTGTTGGTTTAGCACGTATTTGGGGAATGTATGTTGAGAAATCGCTAGTGGCAATGTTTGAAATATTTGCGGTGATAAATCAGTCATGTTGGAGCCCACAAGATTGAAAGTGCATTACGGCGTTGGTACGATTCGTGAAGGTCCATACGGTGTTGACCTAAGTGGTTTTCAGTAAGTCACTATGGTACACCTGGACGTGGAGAATGCCTGAATCGGAGATGTCCTGCGCTGGCTCACCGGAAGCTTCTCCTTGGACCCCGAGGTGTGGAGTGTCGTCATACAAGGGCTTTGGAGTCGGTTTGCCATGCACATCGGTGGGAGTTGACCAGACTGATGTGCACGGTTGCATGGAAGGGATTTTTGGAATGCTGCAGGCGCCGTGGCTACGAGTGCGTGCTACTCGTGCAACCATGTCCGAAGGGAATCGTCGGAGACCCTTCTGACGGCTATCATCGGGTTGGTGATTGCAGCTTGGACGCGGAGCGCGTGGTTCACAAAGAAGACGCGGTGGATGATGTTGTGGAGGTAGAAGAGGACGAGGTGACCAATGTTGCAGAGGCAGAAGAGGATGCGGTGACCCATGTTGCTGAGGCAGAAGAGGAATATCGCACACCGCACGCTCAGTCCAGTGCACAGGCAGATGTAGGGGAGCATGTCGATAGCATAGTGCGTCATATGGAGATAGATGACTTGACAGCTCAGGCGGAGAAGGAAGCTTTAGAAGAGGATGGTGATGACTCTTCTGAGGAGGACGAAGGTCCCATCCCTCAGGAATGGAATAGGGTGGACGTTGAGGGTCTTACTATGCACGACGAGCACGAATCACCGTGGGAGTACCATGGGACAGAGGTTCGGCTTCGTGCAATATTTGCTGACAAGGGATCACTGCAGGATGCCATTAAGCTGTGGGCCTTGTCCATGCAGTGGTCGTTTCGTGTACTCAAATCCAGCTAGGAACAGTACACCATGGTCTGCGAGCAGGCTGGGTGTCCTTGGCGTGTACACGCACGGAGACCCAAGTACGAGACTCACTGAATTGTCTCCAAGGTGGAGGCACACTCCTGTTTGCTCAGTAGTGTTTTGCCGAGGCATCGCAACTTGACGTCCACCTTCATAGCCAATGTGATGTATAGAGAGATAGTGAAGAAGACGAACCTGGAGGCCAAGCACATCATGGTGGCTGTCGAGCAAAAATTCAAGTACAAGATTAGCTACGTGAAGGCATGGCATGTTAAGTAGAAGGCTTTGAAAAGGATGTTCGGTTCTTTCGAGGCATCTTACGACAACCTTTCTCGTATGCTCCAGGTGCTCCAGGACAAGAACATGTGTACATACATTGCTGTGAAGGACAAGCCATCCAAAAGACCGCCGCTAGGTTTTATGCTATTGCAGAGGGCCTTCTAAGCATTCGGTCCCTGCATCGATGCATTTAGACACATGTTGCCCGTGATCTCAGTGGACGGGACATTTCTAACTGGGAAATACAAGGTCATGATCCTGACAGCAAATGGCTTTGATGGCAACAATAAGATTCTGCCCTTAGCCATCGCTTTCGTCGAAAGTGAGAATTTCGACAACCGGTTGTGGTTCCTTCGACATCTGAAGGAGGGAGTAGTTGGGGCACGTCCTGGTGTCTGCATAATCCATGATGGCCACCCCAGGATGATGTAGGCTATCCAAAAACTTCAGCAAGACCCCGATGAGCTGTTCCCTTGGCCAGACATAAGGAATAGATGGTGCATTCGCCATCTAGGGGCCAACTTCTTCAAATAGTTTAGGCAGCAACCGTTGATGAAGCTATTCAAGATGCTTGCTATGTAGAACCAGCAAAGTAAATTTGATGCATTGTGGGAGATGTTGGACGAACACACCAGGAAGCATGTCGTCGAGAGGAACAAGCGTCCACTCATTCCTGGAGCGGCGCAGCCCGAACGCCTCACACCACTACGGGAGCTCGACCCTACCCATTTGACACGGAGGATCTCGAGGGACATCGGGTGTTTCTCTCATTGGATTGAGGCCGAGCCATTGGAGAAGTGGTCCTTGCTGCACGACACGGACAGTGCAAGGTACGACATAATGACCACTAACCTTGCAAAGGTGTACAACTGGGTTATTAGGGGCCTCCGTTCTCAGCCTCTCGTTGCCATTGTGGAAGGCATTCTGCACGGTACAATCGGATATTTCAGGGAAAGGCTTGCAAATGCGGCACTTCATCAAGCCAACCCACATACACCGTACTGCTCGAAGATTACAGCGTACATGCAGGCCAAGATCGAGAAGGCTCAGTCACACACGGTCTTCGTAATGGGCAATACGGAGCATCGATTCGACGTGGTCCTTCGAGACAGAGCCGGATTTGGAACTGCTCGGTCTCTTGTTATCCACGAGCTATGCCTTAGAGACCATGTGAATGAACCTAGCTACACATGCAACAAACTAAAGCTCCTTCACAAGCCATACTCTCACGTCCTCGTCGCATGTGGCACCATCCACATGGACGTATCAAACTTCATATCGGAGTACTTCATGAAGGAGGGGGTGTAGCAGGCATGGTACGGCGAGCTAAGAGGCTTCAGGGTTGTGGGCAACTTCGCCATGTTGGATATTGCACAGAGAACTTAGATTCTGGATCTAGACCTGTTGAAGTGAGGGAAGGGCCATCGGCAGAGTCATCGCATTAGGAATGATATGGATGAAGGGGAAGCTGGAGCGGTGGGTAGACGTTGCGGCCGCTGCCGCCAGGAAGGCCACACTACGAGAACTTGTAAGGCGCTTGCCGACACGTAGGAACACTGACTTGTACTTCAACATGTTGTAACTTGTACTTCAGTCAGTACTTTGCTTGTTGTAAGCACTATGAAACTAATTGTATCGTAATTGCAAAATTTAACTTTATTTGAAGTGTCAATCTCTCGTCTTAATTGCAATGCACGACGTGACCTTACTCGGTAGCGCACCACGTGACCACTTTCTTCAAAGCAGGAAGTGACCACTCTCTGCAAAGCAGGACGTGACCCGACGAGGCAGCTTTTCAGGACGACGTGATGACCCGATGAGACAGCCTTTCCGGATGACGTGACCCGATGAGGTAGCCTTTCAGGGCGACGTGACCTGAGGAGGCAGCCTTTCAGAACGACATGATCCTCAGGGCCGCTGCCTCGTAGGCGCGAATTTCCTTCAACTGAATTACAATTCAGTCATGTACGCAGTGTCGACTAGGCATATTAGTACTACCCCTTCTACGCCGGGTTCTCCTGCATCCAGACTTCAACACAATCTCGCACAGATAGATAAGCGCTAGGAGGAGGTCCGCGAAATGCAAAGGGAGTATGCGGCCCAGGAGCACAAAGGGAGTGTGCCAGGAGGCCACCTCCTCGCAATGACGCCGCCCCCCGTAACAGCAACCCCTACCACAACATCCCAACCGAGCATTCGCCGCAACACCTACCCGAGGGAGAGATGCCGCCCCTCTGTTGGTGTAGGGACATATGCAAGTTCTTCAAGTCCAAGCACCGGCTAAGCCTGGGCAAGCGTTACTGGGGTTGCGCGAACTACTCCAGCGACTATCTCGACCACCGTTGGGACACGAGATGCTATCGGCAGCTGGTAAGGATAGGTAGCAGTATGTTCCCTTACCATTTCTCTTTCAAAGTCCGCACTAACAACCTCTCCCGTCTACCCGTAGTCCCTAGATCCGCTATGTGGCTATCGCAAGTGGATCGACCTAGAGATCAACCCACACGACCAGTCGACTCTCGACTGTGATGAGTGGCATGCCAACAGGGACCACGAGAGGAGGGAGGAGGAGCGCCGCACTGAAGAGCACAACCAGCATATCCGATGGGAGACGTAGGCCCATCTAGAGGCGTGCAAGCGCAGGGAGCGCGAGAAAAAGAGGGAATTGGCAGTCGTGGCCAAGGCTGCCAACGAGGAGTACAACGCCGAGCTCGCAAGAAGGGCAAATGGCCTTGGTACACGCAGTAGTCCGACCCTCTTCGTCCACATGTCCCATGTATTTCTAATTCCCTAAAGGCACGCGTGTACCGTCCTTGATTCATTAGTCTGCTTGCCATGTAACCCCTTGTCGAATCAAATATCGTATTGTTATCATTGCACCATTTCTCCAATGTTCACCGTGTATGAATTTCCTAGCGCATCGCAATATCACTTACCTTCGTACTTACGAATCACTGCCAC
This sequence comes from Phyllostachys edulis, assembly GCA_036346405.1. Taxonomy (NCBI): domain Eukaryota; kingdom Viridiplantae; phylum Streptophyta; class Magnoliopsida; order Poales; family Poaceae; genus Phyllostachys; species Phyllostachys edulis. The sequence continues at coordinate 37,734,706 of CM070557.1, read as the reverse complement.
CTCTATCGTCCTCACAAAATTCTACATAAATTTAGCGCACTAGAACAACATACGACGATCACATAATATTATTGTGATTCTCACAAATTTCGTACCCTTCAGATTCTGCGAAAATCACAAACGGACTAACCAACCTTGTCACCATCAATAACATCCTACAACAGGATTTCCTAAATGTAATACCTACAAAATGTAACATTTATTCCCAAATAATTATTCCAATCGGATTTATTAAATAGCAGAAGTGCTACTTAAAATCGTCTAGTGGTTCGGCGACTTTAAGTAAGTCACTCAACCACTGGGCGACTTAGTAAAGTCGCTCAACTATTAGGCTGCTTAATAGAAAATGCTCTGTGGTTGGCGCTCTGTGGTTGGGCGACTATATCCAGTCGCCCAATGATTGAGCGACTAGGTGTAAGTCGTCCAACGGTACGGCGACTGATTATTATGTCTAACAAAAAAAATAAGGTAGTATTATTTATGTAATTCCAAATAAAAATAGATTATTTATATAAAAAAATGTGTAGTACTAATCATGGTGGCTATTTTAGAGTTGTCAAATTATTAACTTGCCCCCCGGCTGGCTGCTTAATGGAAAATGGTTATGCCTTGTAAAAAAAAAAGAGAAGAAAATTTCATCGATTTAACCTCAAACACTATTTATGCATTCCTAACGTTTCAATTTACATTTCCATCTTATTTACTAATTACTATAGAGTCCTTTTCAATCTCTGAGTGAGATTTTTTTTTAAAGAATGGCAGGAGAGCTGTCATTGCTGTATTAAAGATGGATAGAAAACCGGAGTACAAAAATTCTGACCCTACATAGTAATCCATAATGAAAGCTGAATGTGGAAAAACTAAAAACCAACGAAACCCAAAAAATCATCTGTCCTGACTCTCTCCATTCTCTGCCGCCCCTCTCTTAGTGAGATTTATTGTTGTGTTCATGGTCCTTCAAGATCCACTTCAGCATCTCGATCGAGACGACTGTCGACCTGGGCCATGGCGTGGCATCGACTGTCAACTTTATCGCGTCACTCGCGATCGATGGATGTGAATGAATGGATTGGCCATGACAGGTGACACGTTAGGATGGCTTATGACAGGTTAAGGATGGATTAGTGCCCAAGCTACTGCATATTAACGATCCATGAGAGATCCGGCGAGCGGCATGAAAGGGACATGGGGTTTATCGATCAGGAGGTAGCTGCACTCTGACATGGCTAATTCCATCCGTCATGTCGCTCTCATGTCATTCATGGGTCCCCTGGTAATCTGTTGCAACAAAAGTCTCGAGAAAAAGAAAGATAAACACACTTAGATGAATTATCATGGACACTTGTTGATCATGGCTCATAATCAATCAAGTGTGTGCATCTCTTGTTATCGAAGGGAGGGGATCAACCAATCAAGTGCATCGATCGTTCTCGTGCATGTCGATCAAGAACCAAGAAAAGCTTTATCTTTTTTATCCCTTTTCTTTTAAGAAAAGGAACTTTCAATTCAGAAAGATAGTAGTCTATACATCATAGACTCCATGCCGACACATTGTCTCTGAATTTCGCAGACAAATTGTGTCTGAGTCTCTGCCCTGTGGATGTGAGAGGAAGCTAGATCCATGTTTACGTTCAAGATTTTGACCTAACTGATTCAAACCAATCCAATCCAATCATGATGTTTGTATGGAAACAGAGAATGCGGGTCCACACACATATGTATGTTGCTGGTAATGGAATGTATGGTGCATATGTATTGGACTCTCAAGTCTCGAGTCGATCCCTATTTATCTAGTTTCTTCCATTAGCATAGCTTCTTTTTCTTACACTATGTTTAGAATGCAGAAATTTCAAAGATATTTAACAAGAGAGTGTAATTCCCGTACGAATCTTACAAAATTCTCTCATTCCAGGCGGGGTCTTTGTGAATTATAGTGTCAATTTTCGAATGTTTCCCCCACCTAAAACGGTAGTTTCTCTTGTTTTTACGCGACTTTCCTCTCTATAGATTTCCACACCACGAGAAGCAAAATCCTAGTGTCGAATACGGGTAGCTAAACTGTTTAGAAACCTGGGCCCGGAGCTTACAGGCCTGGCTCATGATGAGTTCTTCATCCATCTGTAGACTATATAAAAGAAGAAAGAAGTCCATCATACCTCTGTGTTCAATCTACTATTCTGTACTTGTCTTCTTGTGTGCGATTCTACGCTTGTCTACGAGGTGATCGCTCAGACTGGACTCACCAGTGATGGTTCATCAATACGTTATCAGCACGATCGACTCCGGCCTACCTCTAGGCCTACTCTACTTGGATCGAAAGGTAACCGTCGTAGCACGATGCTCGTATATCGAATTGCATTTTCTAGATTGCTTTCAATTCCGCAAATTTGGCTTTCTAGATTATATCCTACGGTCCAAATCCACTCTAATCTACCGTGAGCCGACTTGAAGTTGCCGGCACAATGCCGATCGGTAGGTTGCATGAAGGAGTAGATATCGATTGCACTGTGGATTGCATATTGCAAATCAATTCTAATCTACTGCGAGCCGACTTGAAGTCGCTGGCCAAGCCAATCGGTAGATTAAGTGAAAGAGTAGATGAAGATTGCAAAATAGTTTGTATATGGCATGAACAAGAAAAACCGGCGCTGCTCGCCGCCGACCACGCATGCCGCCGCACGCGTCGCATGGCGACCACCCCGGCCACACCGCCTCACGACCGACATTGCACCGCTTGCACGCCACCCCGCACGGCTCCGCGCCTAAAGTCACCACTAACCTCTCGCATGGGCGCCACACCACCGGCCCCATTGCCGAACCACGCCGCCGCAGACGTGGCACCGAGCCAGCAGGTTTAAACCGCCGCCACCTCCCACACGAGCGTCAAGATCAAGACTTCATCGGCCGCAGACAGCGCCACCTCCACTACTGAAGCTCGCCACAGCGCTTGAAGGCTCGGGCGGCTAGGGTTTTTAACCCTAACTGCCACCTCATGTTGTGCCGGCCGGCGATTTTTGGGCCGGGCAGAGGCCGCATGGGCTGTGTGAGCACATGACCCAATAACCGGGCAGAAAAAAGGGGTGGCCCGGCCGGAAAGAAATCCCAAAAAAGGGAAAAAGGAAAATCCTGATTTTTGCAAGAAGGCCCTCGGTTTTTTTAAAATTGCGTGAAAAAATTTCTCAAAATTGAAATTTAGCGGTTTAACCCCTGAAAATTACAGAATTCACTAAAAATTCATATACCAGCAGAAAAGGGCCCCGAGAATTCAATTTTTGAATAATTTTGAACTTTTGAAGCATGTTTGACTTTTTATTATTATTTCTATGCAATTTATATATTGTATTTGCTGTTTTGATTATTTGTGATTGTTTATATTGCTTTTAATCACTGAAGATGGCAGTAAATCAAGAAAAATGCATAGAAAAATACGGGAACATTATGAGAATTTTGCAACCATTTTATGCAAATTACCTACAGTAATCTTATGAACTCTTTTCATAATTATGCAGATGATTGACATCACAAACCGGGAGTTCGAAGAACTAGCCCAGTATGGCCAGAATTGCTTGACTTGGGCATCAGACGTCAAGATCGTACTTGGGGCCAAGAAGCTCCGTGCAGCTATCGAATTTGGCACCTCGTAGGATGCCAATCCAACTATTGAGGAAAATGATCAGGCACTTCACTTCCTCGGACACTATCTCTGTCTAATGCTCAAGAATGAGTATATGGTGGAGAAGAACACACTAGCTTTGTGGACCACCCTGAAGAAGTAGTTTGAGAAGCTGAAGTACACCATTCTTCCTCGGACAGAGTAGGAATGGATCCGACTACGTTTTGCTGACTACAACCCTACTACAGAAAAGGCCTTCACAGACGGTTCAAAAACGCCATCACGCATAGCCAGGAGCCGCCCGAGTTTATGGGTCAAGAATGCATGAGGTCATCACGCACGGTTTTCAACCGCTCAGTATATAATATCACTGCACGGTCTCAGTAGATGAAACCGCTCGTGATATTTTAACCACGCACGGTATGTAGATGAAACCGCTCGTGATAGGACTATCACGCATTTGCTTTCATCTACTGCACTCGCCTGTGATATTCTTTTGCATTGCTAAATCTATTTCGCTTATTGGCTAGCCTTAGGAAATGCTAGCCATGCCCTCTAAAACAAGCACATCCAATTAGCGCTCATTTCGTACACATCAAAATTGCATTCATTTCGTAAACAAGCACATCCAATTCACAAATCAATTAACTAAAATTAACCATTAATGTACATTAATTTACACACATGTACCATTAAGTTCAATCTATCCCAATCAAGTTCAATCTACACTGTGGAAACTCCCATCTGGATTTATGACCTGTCTGTTCAGGAATGACACAAGGTGTGATCGAACTTTTATGAGCTCGCTTTGTTCCAACGCAGTTTCAACGATGGTCGCAACCTGTCGACAGGAAGATTAAATTCGTGCTTATATAAACTGGTAAGTATATATGAAATAATTGTTGCAAGATTGACAAACCTGAGGATCATTGGTGATCGCGGAATTGATGATTAGTTCCATGTTATGGCAAACATAGTATCCACAGACGTTGCGGCCCGACGGCTACTGGTGGCACTGCAAAAATAGAATTGGTTAGTTCGAGAGGCATTACTACGAAGTGTTATATAGGATTAATATGTACTAGCTAGCGAGTACCGGGAAAGTTAGATCGTGCTGCAGCAACCTTCCCTTGCAATACATTCCTGTAGCATTTAACACGTCGAACACCCTACGTGACTCCAAGAAGTTAGCCTTAGCCATTGCAAAGGAAGGAAAGACTACAATAGAGTTTGTATGGAGGAAATGTGTTTACCTGTTGAGTAAATTTCGGATAACTGTGAAGTTGTGATTGGACCTCTTTAGGGAATCTAGGTATATTACCCATTTCCGCTTTGGTATAATTACAATTAGAATCCAAAGGAAGCTACATGTATGTCAAGATGGTCATTAAACCTAAGTTCGTGTTGCTTATAAAGTACAAATCAACAAGTATAGCCAGAGTGCAACACTTACTCCTCGGATGTAGGGCAAAAGTATGTATTCCGTGTTGCGGCGAGTCTTAAAAACTCTATAACGTAATCCTCAACGAATCTTGCATTCGCTTGATGCTTTGCTCGAGACCATGTGTGGGTCGAGGAAACCTCATCGGTGATTTCCTTCTTCCGCTTCATACATCATTTATCTATATACAAAAGCAAGGAGTTATATATAACATTTATCGGTATATACTTAACATTGACCGTGATTGTACACACTTACAAAGGTCCAAAGATCGTGATGATGAGACATCGAGCTCGCCGAGGTTGAAGAGACGTAACAAGTCATCGAAGGTCACCGTGAAGACACGCCTTGAAGCTCGTGGGTTAAAATGATCCTTCTTAAACTTGACGGTGACACCCGAAGCCGCCGATGAGCCAAATTTTGTTGGACTGCTCCATGTACCATGTATGCAATGCCGTGCAAGCCGGTCCTAGGGTAGGGCTGTCTAAGCTCTCGACCAATGGCTCGCCTAACATGAATTTCCGGGCCAACGGCAAGAAGGGGATATCGTGACGAGTCGACCTTTCTTCGACGGTTCTTGTCGCCTCGCTTGTATAGGTCATCTTCACAAGAGTCGATCGAGCATGAGGTGTAGATGCAGGACATTCCTGTGAAGTTGACACCGAAGCAGGTAGCTCCAGGCAGATGTCCACCTTAGGCCACTGGATGAATGTTCCAACGGCTTGCCCTAGAGTCATGACATCGTCGTTTGGGGGAATATGCAGTGGGACGGCCCCGAAATTGGCACAAACACCGTCCACATTCACTTTTTATAAAACCAGAGTAATTGTTGCACTGCACCAAAGCCCCAAAGACCGGATGGATACACCTAGCCCCAAGCAAAGATCTAGGGCAAATGTACATATCTCACTTAGAGCTTGCACTTCATAGCCACCTACATAATGATACAAAATTAGCTACTCCAACAGGCCTATCAATGGATCGAGCATTCCAGAGATAATAATTATTACCTGGATGTCATCGACGGGAAATCTGCCGTCACTTATTAGGGTAGGGTTAGGGTTGGACGCGCAGCTACTCGGAAGTTTAGGGGTCAAGCTAGCACAAGAGGGCAAAGCGGGCTTGCAAATCGATTTGGGAGTTGCAATTCCCTAATCCTATCCTCAAAGGTCTCCACCGCTGTTGTCAAGCGCTCGATCTCACCTCCGATGGATTCAAGGATCTCATCTCTCGATGGATTCAAGTGAGCTCATCTCTCGAGGGATTGACGAATCTCCTCTCGTAGCTTTGCATCGCGCTTCGGCTTTGGTTTCTTCCTACTCCCAGACGATCCGAGTCCGCTTGGAACCATTTTTCCCATGTAACATAAACAAAGTCAGCCTCTCGTGCAATCTCGGATGCTCATCTGCTTCCTAGGGCATGGAGAGTATATCTTTCTCCTCGTCGCTCGAATGAGCCTTGGGAAGATTGTGCACTCAAGCGTACTCGCAATAGCCCGACATGTCATTTCACTTCCTATGAAGTTATGGAGTAATTACAAACTAGGTAGTTCGACATCTTACCAGCGCTGGGACACTTCCTAGTCTGCGGGGTTTGGAAAGTAGACTTCCCCCGTAGTCCCAATACATAACCTCCCAAATAACCACTGTCGGTAGCGCACATCAGTGATCTCGGGAAATGGCGGGAGATATTTGAACAAATTTTGCTCGCCGCCTCCCGATCCCTCCATATCGGGGCTTTACCCGCATATCCAGCGGTGCCGAGTCTATGGGGTGCTTGTTTTTGCCTAGAGGGCCGTAGCGCCAGACTTTCACTCCTAAATTCATCTCATCTTCTTCACCACAAACTCGCCCAGACTCTTCCAAGAATGGATACTTGTGGAAGGGCGCCTCGATCCTTCTCCATGTAGTTCTTGACAAGCGTGCTTTGAAGTTCTTCCATGCTTTGCACGCCAGAGCAACGCTGCGTGTCGTCAGACGGAGTCCAGATGTTCTCACCGATCTCGAACGATGTGAGAATATCCGTCAAGACAAGCTTTTCAGCTTGTTCAGGCACCACCTTCCACTTAATCGTAGGTGACGCCGACCCGCTCCCTCGCAACTATTCCGACCGCTCTCCTAATGTGGACATTGCTCGGCGAGATTGGTAGGGGTCCTGCATCGACGACCGTGATGGTAAATCGCCCCTGCCTTTTCGATATTCCTCTTCTTCTACCGCGTTGATATTGTTCCAGAGGATGGTGCATCATCAGACACATGAAGCGGCGATGACGAAGAATGAGCGTAAGGGGAGGCAGTACCGGAGGGGGTGCATCATCAGACACATGAGGAGGCATCACCATCGAACGAGCAGGGAGTAGTACCGGAGCAGCAGGGCGGCATCGAAGGGGAGGCGCGCCGGGCTGGAGGAGGCGGCGGCGTCGACGGGATCGGGGAGAGGTCGCGCCGGGCTCGAGGAGGCGGCGCGAGGACAAGGCGCATGTGCCTGGGAGGAGGGAGCGAGGAGTTGAGAAACTTAATCGCTTGAGTGGCGGGCGCGCAAACCCTAGAGTCCGAATGTAAATAGATGGAGATCATGACGGTTCTATATTAGAACCGCTCAGGATATAGGTATCATAGACGCTTCTAAAGTAGAACCGCTCTATGATATGTGATGTATCATGACGGTTCCAATTAACAACCGCTCAGGATATATTGTATCACGCATTTGCTTTTTACCAAGGAACCGCTCAGGATATATAATCACGCACGGTTTGTAGCTCAAACCATCTGTGATATTATTTTGTATTGGTGAATCTAGATCTGCTATGGGCTAGCCTCAGAAACGCTAGCCATGCCCTCTCAAACAAGCGTAAAAGACAACAGTACATGTATATACATCCAATTCACATTCAATTGAGAAACAATCACATCCATTTCACAAGACAAATCAATTAATTGACTCAAATGAACTAAAATTAACTATTCATCGTAACGCATATATATATACACACATTGTTCAATTAATCTTTAAAAAGTAGCCCTTCATGATGATCGACGCCAGATGTAGCTAGTTTCACACGCTCTTCTTCCTTGACCCTTATGCCGCTTCCAAAGGAGGCAACTCGTCAAATTGATTGTATTCTTCCTCGTCCACTACATTCTCAACTCCGACAATCCTCCTTTTTCTATGAAGAACTACATGGCGCTTCTTATTTGCCGGGTCGGTAACATAGAAGACTTGAACAACTTGGTTAGCTAGTACGAATGGTTCGTCTTTGTATCTGACACGTTCGAGGTCCACGGTAGTGACGCCGTACTTGTCGACCTTCACCTGTGAGAGATGGACCCAACGACACAGAAATAGGGGGATCTTGAAAAGCACGAGTCGAGCTCCCATATCTCCTCTATTTGCCCATAGTAGGAGCTCCGCACCCATCGGCATCAATGCATCTATGCGACACCGCTGTTCGTTAGTGCTTTTTATATCCCGAGCCTACGATAGAATGTGTACCCATTTATGTCGATCCTCGCCATGTCACAACTCAGTAAATGTTGGCCCTTTTGCCAACCATGTCAAGATATCACTTGACGAGCTCCTAGCGAGTCACTCTTCAACCATTGGTTGAACCGCTCGCTGTGTTGTCTCGTGATCCAAACATCCGCCGCACCAATTCTATTGTCAAGCACGCCCTTGTGCTAGTCGATATACGGGACACTTCACCATGTGTTGCAAGACCGTGAAATGGGCTTGAGCATACGCTCCTATATCTCGAGTGATTGCTTTCCTTCCGATGGTCCCGATACCTCGAGCCTCCTCATGGCGAGATCGAGGCACACCTATCGGTTCGACTCGCCATGTAATCGACGCAGAACTCAATGACCTCTTCGACAGCATAACTTTCGACGATCTCGCCCTCTGCCGAGATCGATTCCGCACATAGGACTTGAGAATTCCCATGACCTCGAACGGGTACATGCTACGAGGAACACGGGCCCCACATCTTTATCTCCTCACAATATGAACAATGAGATGGACCATGATATTGAAAACGACGAGGGAAATACATCTCAAGATCACATAGAGTCGTCACTACCTCGCCCCGCAGAGCATCTAGTCTTTCGATCGATGACCTTCGAGCAATTGTGTTAAAAAATAACACACCTCATGATTGTCTCGGACCTTGATCGACAAAATACTTCTAATTGCAACAGGAGCATTTGTGTCATCAAACATGACAATCATGAGACTTCATGCCAATTAACTTCAAATCTTCCATCAAAACAAGTTTCTTCATGTTGGCGGAGTAACCGACATGAACTTTCACACCATGCAAGCACCGCACGCTTCGTTCTCTTGGCCTTGGATAGAGTGTAACATGCGGGGGAGGTACGCTCGTCTTTATCGGTCTTTGTTGGTGCTAACTCAGTCTGATGTCCATATCAACCAAGTCAAGCCGCATGCGTTGACACCATCCTTTGTTTTGTCACGAATGTTCAAGAAGAGACCAATCAAGTCGCCACATACATTCTTCTCTCGCATAACGCCGATGCAATGGCGAACTTCTAGGTGCTCCCAATAAGGTAAGTCCCAAAATATTGATCTCTTCTTCCACATGTTCTTCTTACGGGTCCTCGATTTACATCCCTTTCTCGAGCACAACATCTAAATCCTTAACCATATCATAGACCCTTTTTCCGCTTAAATACCTTGGCGCCGAACTCGCCCTCCTTCTCTCCGTCAATTGTTTCTTCATCCTCATGTATGGGTGAGCCCTCAAAGGAACCTACGATGACGCAGTACACGGTTTTGTGCGAGTGATTCAGCCACACACTCTCGGTATCATCTAAGCAAAGGAGTATGTGCTTTGGCCCCCTTTTGTACTCGCCCGACAGATTAGCAAGGGCAGGATAATCATTTATGGTGCGTAACAACAAGGAACGTAAAGTGAAGTTCTCTCGCTTGTACGCATCCCATACCGCACATTCTTCAATCCACAGATTTTTAGATCTTCCATCAATGGTGCTAGGTACACACCAATATCATTCCCAAGTTGCTTCAAATTTCTTGGATAAGTATCGACAACAAAATATACTTCCGCTTCATACACAACCAAGGAGGAAGGTTGTAGATACAGAGCGTCACGCCAAGTGCTATGTCGGTTGCTCATGTTACCAAAGGATTCATTCCATCTGCACTAATCCAAACCTTATATTCCTTGGTTCCGCACCAAGTCTGCAAACCTCCTATCGATGTTTCTCCACCGGGCGGAATTAGCAGGTGTCTTAGCTCGTTATTCTTACGCTCCTCCGAAAGTGCCAATACAACAGCTTTGCATTTTTGGGTTCGCAAAACCGCTTCAAACGGGAATTACAGAAGATACCACGCCACCTTAGCAGAGGTCCTTTCTTCACCTCGATTCCTCGTCGTCATCCGATTGATTCTACACTTGTATCGGATGCGTTGTTTGCCTTCAATTTCAGCGATTTACACGGATGACAACCTTGTGTATTCCGCTTGCATAACTTCAGAACAAAGGTTTCTCCGAGTCCTCCATCAATCCCGGAATTAAACATACTCCTCTCATCACGCTTCCTTCGCATCGCTAAGCATCCGATCTAGATTGTCATCGTGGCAAATTTATCCGAATCGGAACCACAATCGACATCATCCAATCGAACCACAATCGACATCATCCGCCAAGATATCGCTGACTTCAGATAATATGTATATCGTTGACTTCGTGAAATATGCTCTTCATTGTGACCGGTCCAACATGTATAACCCTTTTGAAACCCCTTCAATCAAGTGTGCTTCGATCCGCGCCGGTTGTTAAACATCTTCAGATTCTCGCAATAATGCATGGACAAGACATATATTCCGCCTTATTGAACATATCCTCCTCGACAGCCTCTTGTAAAAGCAGACACGCCATTAATGTACTCTTCACTCACACGGTTCTCAAAGATACATCCAAATTTCGTCCATCACACGGTTCGTATTGAAAACCCTGGAAATAAATAAAAGGGTGACTTCGAAAGCGTATTTTTTGAGGCTTCACTAGCGATTTCGGCATAAACGCCTAAAACTACTCAAATTAAAGGATGCTTATGCTCCAGTAGCTCACCTCGATCACGAGGAAGGTGTCAATGAAGTCGGGGAAGTTCCAAGGCGGCTGGTCGTCGATCGGTGAACAGAGGCAACGGCGGCAAGCTCATCGGCGACAATAGCTGAAATGGACCACACACGAGCGGGCTCAGTGAGGTGAGGCGATACTCAAACCAGGCACGGAGTGGCGATATGGACTCACCGGGCTTGGAGATCTACCGCGGTTACCGTAGCGCCAGAGATGGAGATCAAGAAGACTCTGTTGGGGAGCTATGTACCATCATGATGAGTTAATTATCTCAGACGGTTTTCAACAAAAACCGTCTGTGATATTACCACATATCACAGACGGTTTTTGGTCAGCACTGTCTGTGATACTTCATAAACGGTTTTAAACATGAACCGCTCGTGATATGACCTTCACGCACGGTTTTAGCACGGAAGATAACACGTATTTTCGGCCGGTAAACAAAACCGCCTCGAGATTAGCGTAATACGTACGGTTTCAATGAACCGTCTGTGATCGGGCATCTAGTATTAGCATTTTTGTAGTAGTGCAAGACCGTGGGGGGTATAATTCTGCCTTGCACAAAATTTGTACCAGTCTTCAACTTTGTGGTAAGGTAACCACGGATGAGTAGAAGATTGAGAATACTTTCTCTACCTTTCACCCAAATACGGTGCAATCAGCATGCAACTTTCGTCAAGACAGCTACAAGGAGTATGCCGAACTAATTGACATCATGCAAGTTACAGAAGCTCAAGAGTATCTTCTAAGGAAAAACTACATCTCACAGCCGTATAGTAGCAATGTTGGGCATGAAGCTAATGCTAGCAGCTACAAGATGAGAAAGCCTCGCTCAAAGGAAAGAGGCAAGAAGGGTAAGGTCATGGGTCGCAAGGCCAAGCCAAATGCTCAAGCCAAGAAGGGCAGACAAAAGAAGCGCGATGACAAGCCCTACGATCAATAGTACCAAGGATGCTACAAATGTGGCACATGGGGGCATTGGTCACGGGTTTGTCATGAGTCGCAACACGTCATTAATATATTCCAGTCTAAGAAGAAGGGCAAAGGACAACATGGGGCACACCTTGCCATTCCAGGCACTGAGGATCCACAGCCATTGGTTGTACTCATGGATGTGGATAGCCAGTAGCAACCCCTTCTTTAGACATCGCAGCGGCCGTAGTCGTAGTTGCCGAAGAGGAGAAGATGGACATGGAACAGATGAAAGCGTAAGTTTCTTCAGATTTCATCGATTCGATCTAGTGCACGCATTACACTTAGATTTTTTTAGTCAATTGTAGTTTATGGTTGTGATGGAACATTGAATTATTGAATAATGGTTGTAAGCTCTAGGAGAGTAAATCATTAAATTCTTATGATGAGTCCTACAAGACTTATTTTCCCGTATTAAGAATAGCAAGTTATATTCTGTTTTTAGAGTATTTTATTTATGTGTGGATTGTTTCCTACCTCATATTAATAAATACTTTATACCAAAATGCATGTGGCGCCCTATGGAGGAAGTGTGCTTAGCGGATAGCGGCACAACGAATACCTTCTTGAGAGAGGCGAAATTTTTTCAATCGATCAACAAGAATGATGGTAGTCTTATGACAATCGAGGCAAGTGATATTTGTATAATAGGCTCGGGAAGAGCCACAATTGTACTCCCAATGTGCACAACTTTGGTCATTAAAGAAGCCTTGTTGTACCCAGAATCGACTAGAACTCTCCTAAGTTTTAAGGATATTCACACTAATGGTTTTCACGTAGAGACTGAAGAAGAGTATGGTAAGGAATACCTGCTCATTACAAAGCGTAAATAAACTAAGCTATACCACACTAATATTAAGGCACTTGCAGCCTATACTATCCTGAAAACCACATTTAGAAGCTCTGAACTTTTCTCGCCTCTAGCATGATAGATTAGGCCATCCCGGTCCCCGGTCTTAGGATGATGGGAAATATAATTAATAATTTTGGGGACATAATATCAATGTAAAGAATTTTCCTAATAAAGAAGATTGTGTGTGCCTGTATGTGCCACCGTAAAATTAATTACTAGATCTTCTACTCAAAGTGAAGGATGAAATCCTCGATTCCTCGGACTATATCCAAGGAGACATTTGTCGCCCTATACAACCCCCGTTAGGGACATTTAGGTACTTTATGGTGCTCATCGATGCTTCCTCGAAATGGTCGTACGATGTTTATTGTCTACAAGAAATCATGCTTTTGCAAAGTCGATCTCACGATAATTAAAATTAAGAATAATTTCCCGATCATCATGTGAAGTCCATCGTAATGGACAACGCTAGAGAATTTATTTCAAAGGCATTTGATGATTATTGCATGGCAATGGGAATTGCCGTTGAACATTCCGTACGGTATGTCCACACCCAGAATGGGCTAGCAGAGGTATTAATTAAAAGAATTAAATTTATTGCCCGACCACTTTTGCAGAATTGTAATTTACCAACTAGATGTTGGGGACACGCAGTCCTGCACGTAGTAACGCTCATCAATTTTAGACCATTGGCACATAACATCCATTCACCTATGTAACTAGCGCAAGGGTCATCACCGAAAATTTCTCATCTTCGAAGATTTGGTTGCAAGGTTTATGTACCTATACCACCACTGCAGTGAACTGCATTGGGCCCTCTTCGAAAGTCTGGGATATATGTTGGTTATGAGACAACATCCATAATCAGGTATTTGGACCCCATGACTAGAGATTTGCATACAGCCCGCTTCGCTGATAGCATATTTGATGAAGATAGTTTCCCGTTATTAGGGAGAGGAAATCAACACCTTGATAAAAAATATTGGGAAATAACATGGCAAGTCACAGGAATCCATGCATATGACCCGCGCATTAGTGAAGCAAATAGAGAAGTCCAAAAGATAATTGATTTGCAAGCATTAGCGAATTAACTGCTTGACCACTTTAGTGATTTGAAGAGCGTGACCAAGTCGCATGTACCTGCACGCAATGCACCGGAGAGGGTTGAAATACCAAAGAAAATTAAAGGTACCCTTAATCCCGTCCAGATGCCTCAAAATAAAATGACGAGAACTCTGACCCCTCGAATCCCAAGGAACGGGCACGCCTAACGAAAAAGGATAAGAAGAACTTGACATAGCCGACATCAAGTTCTTCGTAACCGTAGGGGAGCCAATTGAGACCTAGCACCAGTATGGAACCTTTAGTAAAAGGCATACCGGATTTGAACATCCTCATGGAGGGACACATCAGCATGGATGTGTGCGTACACATCGGAATTGAAAAACTAAGGGGACTTGCCCTCGTAATTGGAAGCAGCGGTGAGCAAGTAGAAGTATTAGAAGAATCACCCACGAAGAAATAGCTATAAACTATGTGACCACGGGAGAATATATGAATAGGACAACAACCAATGTCAATATTTAGTTTGCAAAAGAAAATTGCCACAATCATCGATCTTGATCTAGAGCCCGATCGTCATTAATGTAAGAAAAGATCAAATTGGGAAGATTGGAAGAAGGCAATAGCGATCAATTATTATCTCCGAATAAAAGAGATGTGTTTGGGCCTGTAAGTCGACGCCTCCATGTGCACCCGTGAGGGAATAAGTGGGTATTTGTTCAAAGAGAAATAAAAATAATGAAGTTGTAAGATATAAAGCAAGGCTCAAGGTATAAGGTTTCACTCAACGCACTGTGAGTTGATTATGAAGAAACCTACCTCGGTCATGGGTGGAACTACTTTTAGATATTTAATCTCAATGGCGTAAAACTTGAATTTAGAAATGAAATTGATGGATGTGGTAATCAGATACCTTTATGGAAACTTGGATTCGTACATTTATATGAAGGTATTTGAAGGTATCCTGTCTCCAACCAAGATAAAACAAATAGAAATCTTTACGAAGCAGCAACCTGTAAAGTCATTGTACTAACTCAAGCAATCGTGTATGTGGTATAATCGCTAAGCGACTTTCTATACAAAAAAGGCTACACGAACTGTCGGTGTTTTAGAACCAAACTTACATAAAGATTGTTTGATTCGGGGAGTCTCCAAGACTCAAATCACGCAGAGAGAGCAACACGGGGATTTTTATACAGGTTCAGGCCTTCTCCAGAGAGAATAACAACCCTACTCCTGTGTGGATGTATTGAGTATGCTGGTTTACAAAATCAAGAGAAAGACTCGAGTAAGATGTCTTGTGATCCATATTCCCCTCCTCTTCTCCTGATGATCCCGCCTTTTATACAATCCTCGGAGTGCGCTACCGTTTCTCCAGTCCAAAGGGTGCCTTAATGCTTCAGATGATGGAGTTGTTACTGGAGATTATTGTGGGAGTAGTAACATTCCCACATCACTAGGCAGTTATCACCATGACACAGAGTTAAATCGTGCCATTATTCTAGAGAATAACAGCGTAATTGACTGCACGTATCCTTAGATATGGTGCAGAAGATTCCCTGATCGACTGGACCCACATGTCTGTAAGCCCTATCGACTAGAGACTGGTCGTAGAAGAACTTACGACCAGGTGGTGGACGTAGTAAAGCTTACGACCACAGACTGATCGTAGGATGACTTATGATCAAGGGATAGTCGTAGAAAGACTTACGACTATGGAGTGGTCATAGAAGAACTTACAACCTCCAAATTTCCTTTATGAATATTAAGGGGTATACTCAAGAACCATAATGATGGTACTTTTGTCCATAATATGAATTACGTATAAATAATTAAATGAGGATTATTAGATCCTCGCCACAAATAATGAGGATTGTCCCCTGTATTTATAATGATGATCCCAAGATGGATTTTGTATAATCTCGCAGTATGTAGATGATCTCAATATCATCGTACCCTAGAAGATATTAAGAAAGCAAGCTCTTATCTCGAGTCGAGTTCGAAATGAAAGATTTCGGTAAAACCAAATATTGCCTAGGCTTGCAGCTTGAGCATGCCCTTGAAGGGATATTAGTGCATCAGTCAACCTACACTCAAAAGGTGTTAGAAAGGTTTGGCTTTGAAAAGGCATACCCTTTGAAAGTGACGATGGTCGGAAGATCTTTGTAGTAAGACAAGGATCCGTACAAACACAGAGAAGAGGGGGAGGAAGTCCTGGGACCGAAATTCCCGTACTTGAGTGCAGTAGGAGCACTTATCACTACTACAGAAATGCTAATATCGACGCCGATCACGCATTTGTTCATCGAAACCGCTCAGATAAACACAATCTCGCACGGTTTTTGTTACCCACCGCCCGTGTTATTCTCCGCGCTAAAAACCGCTCGGAAGATGTCATATCACGACGGTTCATGTTTGGAACCGCTCAGGATACTTCATAGACGGTTCCAAACATGAACCGCTCGTGATATTACACAATATCACGACGGTTTGTTTTAGAACCGCTCAGGATACTTCACGCATTTCCAAACATGAACCGCTCGTGATATTGCCCAATATCACGACACGGTTTTGTTAAAACCGTCCGTGATAATTAACTCACCACGACGATATATATAGCTCCCTCCCCGCCAAAACAGATATAGTCTTCTTGATCTCCATATCTCTAGGCGCCACGATAGGTCCATCGCCGCCTGCGTCTGGCTTGAGTACATCGCCTCACCTCACCGAGCCGGCCGTCCATTTCAGCTTGTATATTGTCGCCGAGGAGCTTGCCGCCGCCGCCTCGCTTCACCGATCGACGACCCACCGCGCTTTGACCTTCCCCGACTTTCATTGACACCTTCCTCGTGATCGAGGTGAGATATCAAGCATAAGCATCCTTTAATTTGAGTAGTTTCAGCGCACGCCAAATCGCTAGTTTCAGCGCCCATGGGACATCGATCGCTTGTTCGCCTCAAAGCGAGACCTTAGGGCCGAGAGCCACGACTATATAGCAATGCGATGTCACCCCTAAGCCCAGCTTTGAGCTTCAAATTAATTAATCCTACTGCTTTTAATCATTTAGTTAATAAACTAACGAGTCTATGACATGTGGGATCGCCATAGATTTTATAAATAAAATCATGAAATAAAAATGAGTCACCGACAAGTAGGGCCCACATGTAAGTTAATAAAATCCAAAAATGTAAAAATGAAAAATCATAATTAAGCCTCGTAAAATACGCCAAAGTCATCACCCTTTTATTTATTTTCGTGGTTTTCAATACGAACCGTGATGGACCGAAGTCGATGTACACCGAGAACCGTGTGAGTGAAGAGTACATTAATGGCGTGTCTGCTTACAAGAGCCGCCGAGGAGGATATGTTGAATAAGGGGCGGAATATATGTATCGCCCATGCATTGATCGCGAGAATCAAGATGTTTAACAACCGAGCGCAGATCGAAGCACACTTGATTCAAGGGGTTTCAAAAGGGTTATACATGTTGGACCACCACGTGAAGAGCATATTATACAGAAGTCAACGATATGCATATTATACAGAAGTCAACGATATGCCGCCAATGTCGATTGTGGTTCCGATTCGGATAGGCCGCACGATGACAATCTAGATCGACAAGCCATGATGCGTATGGGAACCGTGATGAGAGGGAGTATGTTCAATTCCGGGCGTGATGGAGGACTCAGAGAAACCTTTGTTCCCGCCGCAAGTCGAATACACAAGGTTGTCATCCGTGCTTAAACCGCTGAAATTGAAGGCAAGCAACGGTTGGTCCGACAAGAGTTTCACTGAGTCATTAGGTCTCTTAGCTGACATGCTTCCTGAGGGAAATGAGTTGCCCAAAACCACCTACAAAGCCAAAAGGTTCTTTGTCCATTGGGAATGGAAGTAGAAAGAATACATGCATGTCCGAACGATCAGATCCTCTACCGTAACGAGTATACAAACATGCATGTATGTCCGTGTGCAACGATCCCGATACAAGCGTAAGAAGCAATCGATGACGACGAGGAATCGAGGTGAAGAAAGGACCTCCGCTAAGGTGGCGTGGTATCTTCCTGTAATTCCCCGCTTGAAGCGGTTTTTATAACCCAAAGAATGCAAAATCGTCAGATTGGCACTCAGAGGAGCGTAAGAATGACGGAAAGTTAAGACACCTCGCCGATTCCGCCAAAGGAGAAACATCGATAGGAGGTTTGCGACTTCAAAAGGAACCGAGGAATATAAGGTTTGGATTGAGTACAGATGGAATGAATCCTTTCGTAATATGAGCAATGACATAGCACTTGGCCCGTGACGCTCAGATTCTACAACCTTCCTCCTTGGTTGTGTATGAAGCGGAAGTATATTTTGTTGTCGATACTTATCCAAGGGCCAAGCAACCCGGGAATGATATTGATGTGTACCTAGCACCATTGATGGAAGATCTAAAAATACCGTGGATTGAAGGGTACAGTATGGGATGCGATAAACGAGAGAACTTCACTTTACGCTCCTTGTTGTTCTCGCACCATAAATGATTATCCCGCCTTGCTAACTGGCTTCAGCCGTAGTACAAAAGGGCCAAAGCCTCAGACTCACCGCTAGATGATACCCAGAGTGTGTGGTCAATCACTCACAGAAACCGTACATGCGCCATCGTGAGGTTCCTTCGAGGGCTCACCCATACCGCAGATGAAGAAACAATTCGACGGAGAGAAGGAGGACAATTCACTCCAAGGCATTTAAGCGAAAAGAGGTCTATGATATGGTTAAGGATTTAGATGTTGTGCTTGGAAAGGATGTAAATCGAGGACAAGTAAGAAGAACATGTGGAAGAAGAGATCAATATTTTGGGACTTACCTTATTGGGAGCACCTAGAAGTTCGCCATCGATCGACGCCATGCATGTAGAAAAGAATGTATGTGACACTTGATTGGTCTCTTATCAACATTCGTGACAAAACAAAAGATGGTGTCAACGCACGGCTTGACTTGGTTGATATGGACATCGACCGAAGTTAGCACCAACAAGGACCGATAAAGGACGAACGCATTTTCCTCGCTTGTTACACTCGCCCAAGGCCGAGAGAACCGAATCGTGCTTGCTTGCATGGCGTGAAAGTTCCGTCCCTACATTCGCCAACATGAAGAAACTTGTTTCGATAAAAGATTTGAAGTTAATTGGCATGAAGTCTCATGATTGTCATGTGTTGATGACACAAATGCTCCTGCTGTAATTAGAAGTATTTTGCCGATCAAGGTCCGAGAGACAATCATGAGGTCGTGTTATTTTTTAACACAATTGCTCGTAAGGTCATCGATCTCGGCGACTAGATGCTCGCAGACGAGGTGGTGACGACACTATGTGATCTTGAGATGTATTTCCTCCGCCGCTTTTCGATATCATGGTCCATCTCATTGTTCATATTGTGAGGGAGATAAAGATGTGGGGCCCGTGTTCCTACGTAGCATGTACCCGCTCGAGAGGTTCATGGGAATTCTCAAGTCATATGTACGAAATCGATCTCGCCAGAGGGCAAGATCGCCGAAGGTTATGCAACCAAGAGGTCATTGAGTTCTCGCCGATTACATGGCTCAGTCGAACCGATAGGTGTGCCTCGATCTCGCCATGAGGGGAGGCTCGAGGGTATCGGACCATCTAAGGAAAGCAATCACTCCAAATATGGATGCGTATGCTCAAGCCCATTTCACTGCCTTTGCAACACATGACCAAGTGTCCTCAGATATCGACTCAAAGACAAGGACGCAGCTTCGCAATGTAATCCGCCGCGCCGATGTTTGGATCACGAGACAACACAATGCATTTGCTCAACCAATGGTTGAAGGAGCGACTTGCTAGGAGCTCGTCAAGATATGTCGACATGGTTGGCAAAAGGGCCAACATTTACAGCTTGTAACATGGCGAGGATACGACATAAATGGGTACACATTCTATACGCAGCTCGTGATATAAAAAGCACTAACCGTAATCAGCGTGTCCGTGATAGATGCATTCAAGATCGATGGGCCGAGGAGCTCCTACTATGGGCAAATAGAGGAGATATGGGAGCTCGACCACGTGCTTTTCAAGATCCCCTATTTCGTGCCGTGGGTCCATCTCCCACAGTGAAGGTCGATAAGCACGGCGTCACTACCGTGGACCTCGAACGTGTTTGATACAAAGACGAACCGCTCAGATCAAGCAACCAAGTTGTTCAAGTCTTCTATGTTACCGACCCGCAAATAAGAAGCGCCACGAAGTTCTTCATGGAAAAAGGAGGATTGTCGGAGTTGAGAATGTAGTGGACGAGGAAGAATACAATCAATTTGACGAGTTGCTCCTTTCGAAACGCATAAGGGTCGAGGAAGAAGAACATGACTAAACTAGCTACATACGCCGCGATCATCATGAAGGGCTAATTTTAAAGATTAATTGAACAATGTGTGTATATGTACTATATACATTCTCGATGATCATGGTTAATTTTAGTTCATTTGAGTTAATTAATTGAGATTTGTACCGTGAAATGGATGTGATTGTTTCTCAAATGAATGTGAATTGATATACATGTACTTGTTGTTTTTCTCGCTTGTTTCAGAGGGCATGGCTAGCATTTCCGAGGCTAGCCAATAAACGTAACGATCTAGATATTAACCAATACAAAATAATATCACGCACGGTTTGAACTACGCATCGTCTCATTATGTATCATGCACGGTTGTTTATTAACACCGCTCGTGATACATCATATATCATGCATTTGCGGTTCTAACTTAGAACCGCTCGTGTACATATCATCACGCATGCACGTTCTAAATTAGAACCGCTCGTGATAATCATATATCACGCATTTGGTTGTTTATTAAAACCGCTCAGATTATCAATATCACAGACGGTTGTTTATTAAAACCGCTCAGGATACATCACATATCACGCACGGTTCTAAGTTAGAACCGGCAGTGATAGGTATCATGCACGGTTCTAATTTAGAACCGCTCGTGATGTCCATCCCTATTTACATTCGGACTCTAGCTAGGGTTTGCCGCTACCGCCACTCTCAAACGATTAAGTTTCTCAACTCCTCTCGCTCCTCCTCCCCGAGTCTGCCGCCACTGCCCTCGACGCCTCCTCGAGCCCGGGCGCATTCTCCCGATCCTGCTGACGCCTCTCTCCAAAGCCCTCGAGCCCGCCGAGCCTCCTCCTACAGCCTCCGAGCCCGCCTCCTCCTCCTCTCGAGCCCTCAAGGCGCCTTCGACGCCGCGCCGCCCAGATCGCTTCCTCGCCATTCTTCTCCTCGACGCCTAAAGGTAACCAATGCCGAAGTTACCGATCGAATTCCATGCCCCTTTCCCTAACTATTTCTATCAATAATCTGTCATGGTCCTTCGTGATAATTGTACTTGTTTTAGGAATTTGTATTTGTTCTAGTCATTATTCATATGGTATTTGTTTTGATATCGCCATCGAATACATTGCAATGTGGTGTGTTGGGCTTGAGATGAATGCTCTGTGATGATAATAGTCTTGTAATCGAAATTGTTTTGATAATCGGGTTTGTACTTGAGCTCTAATTGGAATGCTTACTCTACATCTCGATAGCAATATCAAAATGTTAAATCTTAGCTTTATGTCGATTTCATTTGTTCACATGATGTTCTATTTCTTGTGAAGATGTCTTCCGCCATTCTCGAGTCAGCCACCATGTGTCTCGATGATGCACCATCCTCTCGAACAATATCCAACCGCGTAGAAGAAGAGGAATATCGAAAAGGCCCACGGCCGATTTACCATCACGGAGGTCGATCACCGGGACCCCTATCAATCTCGCCGAAAGCAGCCGCCGATTCCGGAGAATGGCTCGAATAGTTGCACGGAACGGGTCAAGATCACCTACGATTCGTGGAAGGTGGTGCCCGACCATTGAAAATCGCCAGGCCGACGGAAATTTTGCATCGCTCGAGATCCCAGAGAACTCCCCGACTCCGGCGACGACACGCTGCTGTTACAAGCGCAAAGCGTGGAAGAACTTCAAGAGCACGCTTGTCAAGAACTACGGAGAAGGATCTGCCGCCTTCCACAAGTATCTATTATTGGAAGAGTCCCGGCCGAAGTTTGTGGCGAAGAAGACGACAGATGAATTTAAGAGTGAAAGTGCGGCGCACACGCCCTCCAGTAAAAAACAAGCACCCCACGCACTCGACCACTGGGTATGCGGGTAAAGCCCCGATATGGAGGATCAGAACAGCAGAAAAGCGCTTGAATCTCTCCTCGCTATTTCGAGATCACCGATGCGCGCTACCGACAAAGGGTTATTTGCGAGGTTAGCTATTCGCCCACGGGAAGTGTACTTTCCAAACCTCAAGACCGTGAAGTGTCCCAACGCCGTAAGATATCGAACTACCTAGTTTGTAATTACTCCATAACTTCATAGGAAGTGAAATGACATGTCGGGCTATATTGCGATAACGCCGAGTGCACAATCTTCCCAAGGCTCATTCCAGCAGATAGGGAGAAGATATACTCTCATGCCCTAGGAAACAAAGTGAGCATCCGGTCGCACGAGAGGCGCCGGTGTTTTGTTACATGGGAACAATGGTTCCAAGCGACAGAGGATCGCATCGAGTAGGAGGAGAGCCAAAGCCGAGCACGATGCAAAGCTACGAGAGGATCTTCGCATCCTCGAGATGAGCTCACCGAAAAAATCAGAGCGAGGTCGCTGAAAAGTCACCAATCCTTTGAGGAAAGGATTCGTATGCTCGAGCAAAAGCAAAGAAGAGACTTTTGAGGAAAGGATTAGGGATTGCAAATGCCAAGTCGCTTGGAAGCCCTCGCCTTACTATACCGCTAGCTAGCCCCCAAACATCCGAGTAGTCAAGGTTCAACCCTAACCCTACCACAATAGGTGATGACAGATTTTCCGTCGATGACATCCGTAATAATTATTATCTCCGAATGCTCAATCCATTCATAAGCCTCGCTGGAGTAGCTAATTTTGTACCGCTATGTACGAGGTGGCTACGGCGCAAGCTCCAAGTGAGATATGTCTCTGCTGTTCTAGATGTCGCTAGGGCCGTGTATCCATCCAAGATTTGAGCTTTGGTGCACGGTGCAAATCTAGCTCCGTTTCGCAAAAGTGAATGTGGACGGTGTTTGTGCCAATTTCGAGGCCGCCCCACTGAAAATTCCCCAAACGATGAGGTCATGACTCTAGGGCAAGCCGCTGGAACATTCATCCAAAGGCCCAAGGAGGACATCCGCCGAGCTACCCGCCCGTGTCAACTTCACGGAATGTCTCAGAACGCATCAAGTCCACGGACTTGATCGCACCGGTTACCTCAGACCGACATGGCAAGGGCCCGCCGATCACATGCATCTACACTCGTGCTCAATCGACTCTTGTGAAGTCGACCTATACAAAGCGAGGCAGCAAGGGCAAGGGCAAATCAAGACGATCGAGTCTTCCTCGATATCCCTTCTTGCCGCTGGGTCTTAAATATAAGCCAGCGAGCCGCTGTTCGAGAAGTTAGACAACCCTACCCTAGGACCGGATTGCACGGAATTGCATGCATGGTACATGGAATACCCAACAAGCCGGCTGATCAACGATGCTCGGTGTCACCGCCAAGTTCAAGGAGCATCATTTTAACCACGTATCAAGACGCCGTTTTCACGGTGACCTTCGACGACTTGTTCTATCTCTTCAACCTCGACGAGCTCGACGCCTCAATCATACGATGTCGACAATCGTAAGTGTGTACAATCACGGTCAATGTTCGTAATATCGATAAATGTTATATATAACTCCTAGCTTTTGTATAATAGATACATGATCTGTGAAGCCGAAAGAAGGAAATCACCGTAGGTTTCTCGACCCACACGTTGTCTCCGAAAGAAGCATCACGGCGAATGCAACATTCGCCGAGAATTACGTTATAGATTTTTTCATGGCTCACCGCAACAAGGAATTCATACTTTTGCCCTACAACCGTAAGTAAGTAGTGTTGCACTACCGCTATACTTAATGTTGATTTGTACTTTATAAGCAACACTAACTTAGGTTTAATGACCATGCCGACATACCCGTAGGTTCCATTGATTCTAATTGTAATTATACCAAAACGAAAATACGAATATACCTAGATTCCCTACAGAGGGCCACCACAACTTCACAAATATCCGAGTTTAATCATCGTAAACACATTTCTCCATAGAAACTCTATTGTAGTCTTTCCTTCCTTTGCAATGGCTAAGGCTAACTTCTTGGAGTCACGAGGGTGTTCGACGTGTTACATGCTAGAGGATGGAATATCAAGGAAGGACGCCGCAACATGATCAAACATTCCCTGACTTGCTAGCTAGTACACATTAATCCTATATAACACTTCGTAGCAATGCCTCTTGAACTAACCAATTTATTTTTGCAAAGGCTACCAAAGAATACCGGCCGCAACGCTCTGGGATACTATGTTTGCCACAACATGCAACTACTCATCGGTTCCGCGATCACCAATGATCCTCGTGTTTGTCAATCTTTCAACAATTATTTCATATATACTTACCAATTTATATAAGCCCTAATTTAACCTTCATATCGACAAAGTTGCAAACATCGCCGAAATCATATGGAACAGAGCGAGCTCATAAAATTCGATCACACCTTGCGCATTCCCTAATGCATGTGTCATAAATCCAAATGGGAGTTTCCACAAAGGTAGCGTATTGAACTTGATTGAGATAGATTGAACATAATGGTACATGTGTGTAAATTAATGTACATTAATGGTTAATTTTAGTTAATTGATTTGTGAATTGATGTGTGCTTGTTTCTAAATGAATGCAATTTTGATGTGCTTCAAATGAATGAGAATTGGATGTGCTTGTTTCAGAGGGCATGGCTAGCATTTCCGAGGCTAGCCAATAAACGTAAATAGATTAAGCAATGCAAAGATACTACAGACGGTTCAGAGATGAAACCGCTCGCGATAGTCGATTACACACATGACGGTTCAGATGAAACCGTCAGGATAGTCGATTATCACGCACGGTTCAGATATGAAACCGCTCTGTGATAGTGGACATCACGCACGGTTTCATATACGCATCGCCTCGTGGTAGTTCACTATCACGCACGGTTTTATCTACGACCGCCCGTGGTAGTCGAATATCACGCACGGTTTTATCTACGCATCGCTCGCGGTAGTCGATCATCATCACGCACGGTTTTATCTACGGACCGCTCCGGTGGTAGTTGAATATCACGCACGGTTTTATCTACGCATCGCTCGCGGGTAGTCGATCATCACGCACGGTTTTATCTACGCATCGCCTGGTAGAAGTCGATTATCACGCATTTGCTGCATCTACGCATCGCTGGTGATAGTATATACATGCATTTGCTCGAGAACCGCCTGTGATGACCATTAGCATTATCGACCCATAAACTCGCATTTGCCACTAACCGCTCGTGATGGCGCGGAACCGCTCAGAAGGCCTTTTTCGTAGTAGTGTATTTAGCAAACCTGCATTTCAGACCGGACATTGCATTTGTTGTAAACCTATTATCAAGATATAGTGCGTAACCTACCAAAAGGCATTACTAGGGAATAAAGGACATCTTCCGATACCTCCAAGGAATCAAAGACCGTGGTTTGTTCTACGAAAGAACCAAGACCTAACTATGATCGCTATGCAGATGCCGGTACTGTTAGACCAAGATACGTACCAAATCACAAACAAAGCTATGTATTCCTATATGGTGGAAATGCAATTTCATGAAAATCATCTAAACAAAGTCTTGTATCAATTTCGATTTAACCACTCGAAATCATAGCACTGCATAAGGCCTTGTGAGAATGTTCTTGGCTTTGGCGGATGATTCACCACATCCAAAGCAATGTGAATTGAATACCGCAAACCCCCACTATTATCTATGAAGATAATGCACTTTTGTGTTGCACAAGTGCAGATGGGTTATGTGAAGAGTCAACTCATACAGCATATCAACCCCAAGTTGTTCTATGCTCATGAATTGCAAAAGATGGATGAAATTAAAGTACTGCATACTAAGTCATGTGAAAATCTTGCAGATTTATTCACTAAGTCACTTTCAGCATCTAGCTTTGAAAGGTACATACGTGGAATTGGAATGATGAAACTTAGAGAAGTGCAGAATTCAGGGGGAGAATCTTCACGAACTCATTATTGAGACTTAATCACGAATATTGAGTACCCAAAGAATAAATCCTGGAGATTAAATGAAATTGAGTTAATTGTACTCTTTTTCCCTTGACGAGTTTTCCTGAAGTTTATTGGCTAAGGCTTTTAATGAGACAATTTGTGCAGCACAGCAAAACGTGTTTCATGTACTTTTTCTTTAAATTTTTCCCACTGGGTTTTTATGGAGTTTTGATAAGACATGAGAATGTCAGATGAGTGTCCAAGGGGGAGTGTTAAGAAACTTGGGTCCAGACCTTGCAGACCTGGCCCATGATGAGCTCCTCATCCATCTGTAGACTATATATGAGAGGGGACCCCAACCATTATACGTGTTTTTGAGAAGAGAAATAAAGAGAAGAATGAAGTCCCCCATATCTCTGTGTTTAATCTAATATTCTGTACTTGTGTTCTTGTGTACGATTCTACGTTTGTCTACGAGGTGATCGTTCGGACTGGATTCGCTAGCGATGGTTCCTCAACATAAACAACCCATTCAAAATGGGAGAATGTTCTTTTACGGATCAAACCTGATGGGAGAATTTCCTCAAAATATTAGTCTAAGTTTGTACTACTCCTAAAAGGGAATCTAGCCAGGCCAATTTTCAGATGCTGAAAGAACACATTCTTAGCTGACGCGCTCTTAAGTCTCTATTGCCCCCAAGGCATAAAATCTTTGGTAGGGTTGAAAAGAGTTGGAAAAAGATATATTAGCTGACTTTTTTTTTTGCTGCCGTATATTCCCTGTTCCACCACCCACCCATTATTTGTTTGATTCTGAGTTTCTTTTTGTTCTTCTCTTCTTCTTTTTTCTTCTGAACTGTGATTCTGAGTTTCTGATCTGATCAATCAGACGAAAAGGAGACACCGGCAAACAAGCATCTGCTTCCAAAAAGGAAAGGAAAAGAAAAGGATACACCGGCACACAGTCCCAAGGGCAATAAGGTCTCTTTACTAGCTCTCTGATCATGATTGCAGCAGTTACACGACCAGTGGTGATTCGTTAATCTACTGTTTTTTTGTGTGCTGTCCTCTCCCTCGCACTCATGAAGTACGGGGAAATGAGTGTGAAATAGTAGAGGGTTTACATGTGACTTTCCAAAATTTCACGACTTCCAGGGCACGCCTGTCAATCAATCATTGTTCTTCTTTAAAGGTAAGGGTCACAGTGCTGCTATGTTCATGAAATTGCTTTCGAGAAGTTGTTCAAGAGGAAGCAATACTCCTGTCTTTTTTGCGAAATAGCCATTAGATTGCCAACAACTATATATACTCAATGATTTAACTAGTCATGGAGTCATGGTCCAAATGACCAGTGCATCAATCATCATTGCACTAGTTCGAAAGTTATGATCTTGTACAGCTTGATACATGACACTACCTCAATGTTGTACAATTTTCCAGAGCACAAGTAGGCATTGTGCGTACGACCACAATTGGAACGCTGAAATCATATATATAGTAGGAAAGGTTTACACTGGAATAGTTTTTTTTTTTAAAAAAAAAGAGTATACAAAAATGTAACGCGGTTTTGTGATAGGCTTGACAAAAAAAAAACAATGCCGGTTTTATGAAATTTACTCTATCTTATATTCTTATATAATGTGATATGGTAGACCTTAATCATTATGTTCTTCTCCCGCCTTTCTCTCAGTGAAACACTGTAATCAGCCCATGAGAAGCGTGTTCATCAATCTAACTAGGCCGGTTTATTTAGGAAGGCTGGGCTGGTCTGGGCTGTATAAAGGACAGGAGTTGTCCCTATGGGCTATATGAATGTCGAGCTGGCAACGCAACCATGAGTGAGTTCTTCGTCTTCCTTGCGATCCATATATTTGAGCTTGCAAAAATATGGAGCGTAGGAAAGGATTCTTCCATTTTGTTTTAGCGTCTGTTTACGGCAAGTTACTACATGGAAAGCGAAGACATCAATGAACGTAGGATAGGGTTCTTCCATTTTTGAGAAGCCCCTTCGTTTTCATCGGACGGAACTCTGTTAGGATCTCTTACGTCACGACTCGACTTGGGTAGGAAGTTACAGAGATATTTATATTTCTGGAAGTGTGTCAAATAAATCTAATCACGTTAATCACTACAGATTTATATCCTGTAGCTATATATACCCAGCGGAAGAGACGCATAGTAAAAATCAAGAGATTAATTGCAGAGGAGTGCTTGCGTCCAGGGCCGACCGATTTCATGGAGAGCACGAGCAAGATGAACCGGTGCGCCGTCTGCGTCGGCGATATGGGCCTCGGCCAGGGCATCTTCACGGCCGAGTGCTTCCACACGTTCCATCTCCTCTGCATCTCCCATCTCAGCGTCTGCCCACTCTGCCACGCACGCTGGCGTGAGTTGCGACATGCTGGCCGTCACCCGCAGCCCAGCGCCGGTGTTCGGCGACGACGAACCGGTCGAGCCGCCGCCGGCGCAAGGGCAACTCGGCGTCGTCCACGCCACGGCGCTGGCAACCAATGGAGTGCTGGTCCTCAAGACGCACTGCTAGTACCCGGCCGTCGCGAGGGACACGCGCCGCGGCGACTTCGCGGTGCTGGTGCACGCCAAGGCACCCGCGGCGGCGGCGGCCGAGGGCGCGCGCGCTCGCCGGTAGACCTCGTCACGGTGCTCGACGTCAGCGGGAGCATGACGGGCCACAAGCTGGCGCTGCTGAAGCAGGCCATGGGGTTCGTCATCGACAACCTCGGCCCCGGCGACCGCCTCAGCATCGTGTCCTTCTCGTGCGACGCGCACCGGCACATCCGGCTGACGCGCATGTCCCATGGCGGGAAGGCATAGGCCAAGCGCGCCGTGGAGTCCCTCGTTGCAGGTGCTTCATAAAGCCGCCGCCAAGGTGCTCGACGGCCGCCGTTACAGGAAGGCCGTCGCCAGTGTCATCCTTCTCTCGGACGGCCAGGACAACTAAACTGTGAGCCATAGCGGTCTCCACGCTACGAACTACAACGTCCTTGTGCTACCTTCCTTGATGAGCACCGGCGCCGGCGACCATTTCTCGCCGGTTCACACGTTTGGCTTCGGGACCGACCATGACGCGGCGGTGATGCACACCATCGCGGAGTCAACCGGCGGCATGTTCTCCTTCATCAAGAACGAGGCGGTCATCCAGGACTCGTTCGCACAGTGCTTCAGCGGGCTCCTCTCGGTCACCGTGCAGGAGGCGCGCATCGCCGTGGTGTGCTTGCACCCGCCGCGGCGCGTCCGGGCGGTCAAGTCCAGCCGCTACGAGAGGCTCGTCGACGCGCCGTGTCAGTCGACGTGGGTATTGCGTTGCATGCACTAACTAATTCACCTAAAAGCTTAAACTAATGAGGAAATGTGAACAATTCACCGGTGACACTACTTCCCGGAGAGCGTGACATGATCTTAGACATACAAAGATCAAGAACTCAGACTCTGATGCCAATTATTGGCAGAATCTGAAGAAAAGTAGCGCTAGGCAGTTACAGTGTTACGCAAAATCTTCGGTGTGTTCTTCCTCTCCGTGAGTTCGTCTCCCACGCTCGTGTGTGTGTGTTCTGCGCGTGCTACCTTAATTCTCTGATTCCGTCAATAATTGGTATCAGAGCTTGAATTCTTGATCCATGCATGCTCCATGTCGCGCTCTCCGGGAAATGGTGTCACCGATGACGAGGCGACGTCGAGCCACACCATCGTTATCGGCGGTGATCCGTCAAGAGTACCGGGAAGAGAAATCATCGTCTTTCTTCAATACCCTATGCTGAGCAAGAGCAACTACCATGTCAAGGAGGCGCTCGTGCAGACCCTCAAAAGCGAGTTCGATGGTTTGCACAAGAAGGGAACAGAGTCAGTGGATGACTTCGCCGTGAGATTGACGACTCTCGTCAACCAGATTCGCGGTCTTAGTGACAAGATGGAGGACAGCTACGTCGCGAAGAAGCTTCTCCGCGCCGTCCTGAGCAAGTACCTGCAGATTATCTCAACCATTGAGCTATGGGGGAACTTGAAGATAATGATGGTGGAAGAAGCGATTGACTGTCTCAATGCGTATGAAGAGCGTCTACACGGTATGAGCGGCAACAACGACGACAAACATCTTCTCCTAACGCGCGCCGAACAAGAGGCCCAATCAACGAAGAATAGAGATGGCGAGCCCGACGGCTCTAACGGCAATGGTGGCCGAAGCTACGGGAATTGTAAATTCGACAAGGCTAAAGTAAAATTCTACAACTGCAACAACTATGGGCATTTTGCTTCTGAATACCGCAAGAAGAAGGAGGATCATGCACATCTCATGGAGGCAGATATCGATGACGAATCGGCGCTGCTATGAAACCATCTTGATTAGGGGGAGATTGTTAGGAATAATCAAGTTTGTTTGCATGGCTAACTGGCAAGTCATGCGCAGTGATGCACATTGATGTTTGTATTAGGGGGTCATGGGGTAGTGGCAACGAATGTAGTGATTAGTTTTCAGTTACCACTACTACAGAAAAAGTCATCACGCATGCTTTTTCGAACCGCTCGACTTTTATGGGTTAGTGATGACATGAGTCATCACGCACGGTTTTGAACCGCTCGGAAAGAATCACAGCATAGCTTCTAAACAATAACCGCTCAGAATAACGGTTCTTGTTTAGAACCGTCTGTGATAATAGACTATCATAAAAGGTTCTTGTTCAAAACTGTATGTGATAGTTTTTTCTATTGCAAAAAAAAAGAATCGGATTTTGAGCCAAACCAATGAATTGCGGGACAGTAGTTTCCATATGCAATCTCTAGCAAGACAACTAAAATCCAATTAAAATTTGATGGCAAACACATTATAGGAAAGGGAAACCAAAATGTTTCACAACGTCCCCTCCGAATGGGGAAAAAAAGAATAAAGTTACAAAGTTAAACTAGCTAGAAACCATCTGTGCCTCTAAGCTCTTGAAGAACTCATCGGCTTCTTGGATTGGTTTAACACTACTTCTCTCTGTACCTCACTAGCATATCACAAGCTGTTCTTGCATGTCATCCGAGTTTGACTCAAGTTCGTCGGCAACGAGAGATGATTGAAAACCTCCGGCGGCGCTTCGACTGTAGGGATACGGGTAGGCTACGATAGCAACAATTCAAAAATTCTACCGCGATAAACCAGAAGCCAAGCAAGTAGATGATCACAGATCGTTACCACTAGACGCTAGAAGGCAAATGAAGAAGAGTTGGAGCAACTCGTCCAACGAGAGCGCTGCCGATGTCGTGGTCGAGGCGATCGCCCTCTTTCCTCGTAGTCGATCGCCTCCTCCAAAGAACTCCGATGTTCCTTGTGAAGTTTGCGGATTGTCCTCAAGCCGCAACAAAGAATCGCAGCAAAGCCACTTACGGTATCCACACGTCCGTGGAAGGAACAACCGAACGCCGTGTGCTAGCACCAAGTCGCACGGTAAGGCTCTCGAAGATGGCGGTTAGGGTTTCGTGAGAGCAACTTACGCCAACCCTCTACCTTGCGATAGCCTTATGCATCTCCTTATATAGTGCCCGTGATGGATCCTATCCGAACACGCTTTTTAATCGTATTCGTATTGGTTTGTTCCATCCCGCTATGTGTGACCCGTTAGGTTCATGCGTAGTTTGGTTGTGACTCTGAAACCCTTTCCGACCACGAGTTGTAGCGGTTCCTAGCGAACATAACGATTCCCAAATACACATGAATTATATCGGATTTAACCTTAATGCAATATGATCTACGACTTGGTCCTCATCACTTACTACTTGGTCCTATCCCCATACGACCAGTTCAGATTCGGTCACGACACTTCGTAACTCCTTTAACTAGTTTCGACCACTGCGGAATACGCTCGACCGCCTACGACTTTGATCACCACGACTTGACTGATCCTATGACTTCGATCATCTCGACTTGCTCGAACTTAACGACCTACTCGTGTATTCTCCCTTTGCCTCACGATATCTCGGTTGAACCTGTAAGATATTATGTCATCCATGGACTGCTCAATACTTTCTCGATCGAGTATCGGATAACCTTATGTTGTCGAACTCTTCAATCACGAGTGGCATGGCCATGCACTTTCTTTATCCGACCACTTCGAGGGGCCCAGAGATATCTCTCTGTTATGTTAGGAGGGCAAATCCTATATCTAACCAACAGATTCATCCTCAGATGTTTCATAGCATACCCAAAGCTACCTTTATAACTACCCTACACAAGTAGCGCTGGCAACCCCTAAGAGTGCTATTACACATGTAGGAAACCATGTCGATCTCGTGTCTAAGGATTATACATCATCATTGCTTGAGACCAACTAATGACACATAGAATCATAACAATCTTAATAGTGTCTCAAGGTGGGTCTATCCAACTTCATGTTCTCTAACACGTGTTCACATTATTGATTCGATGTCCCTATATCCATGACCGTGAAACATGGTCATCAATCAATATATGTGTTTGAGTCAGAGAGTCACCGTGTTCCGACCAAATGATATTCGATCAGGATACTTTTTTAGAACGACATCATATAAGTTAAAGAGTTTCACCAACAAGTCACATACTCGCTGATCTATATAACTAATGATTCATTCAAGGAACAGTAATAACATTTATTCATTAACTCATAAACATAAACGTGATACAATCATCATTATGATTGCCTCTAGGGCATATCACCAACACCGACCTTAGGTAACACAAAATTAAGATCATTTTTTTATAACAAACAGCCAACAAATTGTGTATGTTTTGAGGATGTACATGTACCTTTCCGGCCTACCTCTGCGCGCATAAGGAGCTCTTCAGATCCCTCCTCCTTGTCGCCGCGTCATTTGTGTCTCCTCGCTGAACCGCGACGGGACATCGAGGGTGGATGCCAGAGCTCGGCGTGGGGAGGGGAGAGGGAGAGACTGATGGAATACAAAGCTAGGGTGGCTATAATATATAAGGACAGCGCCAAAACATTTTGACTCCCGCGCATGCGTTCAAAATTTTTCTAAGTCCCGCGCTGCGAATCACAGACGGTTTCAAGCGCAGACGGTTCTTGTTCGTAACTGCTCAGGATACTTCACGATTTATTTTCAATATGAACCGTGCTGTGATATTACTTCTTCACATACGGTTTTTAGTGCAGCTAGTAACACATATGGTCGTTAAACCAAAACCGTTTGTGATTGTATTTAATACAGACGATTTTGGTAAACCGACTATGATGAGGCGTCCAGTATTGGCCTTTTTGTAGTAGTGTACTGACATTGATATTTGCATTAGGGGGTCATGGGGTGGTGGCAACGTATGCAGTGCTTAGCCTTCAATTACTTCTTGACACATGAGTATAAAATGATGAAGAAAATAGTGAAAAGTTGTGTAGCTGAGCAACACAAAGAAATTGTCTTATGTGTTCATTCTCTCTACTGAAGACAATGATTACAGGAGGCTAAATAGCTAACCAACATGCACCATGATTATGACCCACTAACCCACGAACATACAGGACTAATGCAAACACTAATGCACCATGCAAATGACCCACTAATACAGGACTAATTCAAACACTAATGCAAAACACTAATGCACTCAATCTTGATTATTCCTAACAATATGGAGGAGTGCTACGTCGTGAAGAAGGTGAAGGGATACGGATAGGCTACACTAACTGGCAATTCAAAATTTCTACCATGTAAACCAGGAAACCAAGCGAGTAAAAGACCATAGATCGTTACCACTAGACGCGCAGCGCAGCGGAAGAAGAGTTGGAGCAGCCTAATCCAACGAAGAGCACGTCGATGTCGTGGTCGTAGTCGATCGTCCACCGTAGTCGAGCGTCTCCTCCAGCAATCAATCAAGTTCCTCGCCAAGGTCGTGGATCGTCCTCAAGCACAACAGCAACAGCAACCGCAGTAACACCTCTACAGTATCAACACATCCAGGGAAGGAACACCACACAACAGTGTGCTAGTACCAACTCACGCGGTAAGGCTCTCACAAGAAGATGATAGCTAGGGTTTCGGTGGAACAACTCACGTGTATTGCATGTCCCCCAATAGCCTCAAGCATCTCCTTATATAGTGCCCATGACGGATCCTATCCGAACACATTTATTCCAACCCGTTAAGTGTGCGACCCGTTAGGTTCATGCGTAATCGGTTGTGACTCAGAAACTCCTTTCCGATCACGAGTCGTTAGCGGCTCCTAGCAGGACATAACGATTCCCGAATACACACAAATTATATCGGTCGAATCTTAATGCAATATGATCTATGACCAGGTCCTTATCACTCAAGACCAGCTCGTATCTCTATACGACTAGTTCATATTTAGTCTCGATCAGTTCGTAACTCCTTACGATCAAGCTTCGACCACTTAGTGATCATGTTTGACCGACCACGATCACCAGATTCCATAATGACTAGTCTCAGATTCCGATCAAACCGAAAGTCATTCTCGCCAGATATCCCTTTGCCTCACGATATCTAGTTGAACTCTGTAAGATATTATGTCATCCATGGACCTGCTCAATACTTTCTCGATCAAGTGGCGGATAACTTAGTGTGATCGATCACTTCGATCACTAGTGGCATGGCCATGCACTTTATTTATCCGACCACACCAAGTGGCCTAGAGATATATCTCCTGTTATGTTAGGAGGGGCAAATCACATGTCCAACTAGTCACATTCCTCTGCATGTTTCAGAGCATACCCGAAAACTACATTTATAACTACCCAGTTACGAGTAGAGTTTGGCAACCCCTAAGTATACTATTACATATGTAGGAAATCATGCTGATCTCAGGTCTAAGGATTATACATCGTCATTGCTTGAGACCAACTGATGACACATGAAATCATAACAATCTCAACAGTGTCTCAAGGTGGGTCAATCCAACCCCATGTTCTCTAACATGCGTTCACATTATTGATTCGATATCCCTATATCCATGACCGGTGAAACATGGTAATCAATCAATACATGTCCTGGTCGATAAGTCATTAGTGTTCCGACTAGTGACATCCGACTAGGGATACTTTTAGAATGACATCATATAAGTTAAAAGAGCTTCGCCAACAAGTCACATACTTGTTAATCTTTATAAGTAATGATACCTTTAAGGAACATAATAACATTTATTCAATAACTCATAAATATAGATGTGATACAATCATCTCTATGATTACCTCTAGGGCATATCACCAACAGAAGCTTCTCCGAGCAGCCAATCAATCTGCAACTTTGTGCTCAATCAATCTGCAGATTTTCAAGTTTTTCTTCTTTTTTATTCTTAATCAAAACTTTTGTGTGTTCTTTTTCCCTCGGAGTTCGCCTCCCTCGCTGCGTGTGTGTGCGTCGCGAAAGTGCTACCTTATCTCGATTCCGCCAACAATTGATGTTAGAACCTGAGTTTTGATCTGTGTATGCCCAAGATCATGCCACGCTAACCCACTAACACACATGACTAATGCACCATGCAAATGACCCACTAACCCGCTAACACGTAATAATGCAAACACTAATGCACTCAATCTTGATTATTCGCGAGTCAGACGCGACGAGGAGAGGCGCTTCGCTATTCGTGGATGTGCCAAGAGCCACCGGTGTCGAAGACGACGCCACCCGCCGATCAAGGTGAGTCAGACTACCGAGACACGATGACCGGCAATGGTCGACGTGGCAGCGAGGACGCCGTGGGGTGTAGAGGCTACTCAAGGCGGACGTGGAGCCGCGCGGAGGTTGAGCGAGAGCGCAGCGCTGTGGAGGCGATCGAGATGATCATGCGTCCGCGATGGGCAGAAGCGAGCGGGCGCCAGACGCCGAGGCCGTCTGGTACTCCATCGCCGCGAGGCGAGCCGGGTTACGCGAGCGTGGTCGGAGCTGCTGGAGTTGAGCGCCCGCGTGGTGGATGTTAAGGGCATATACAATGGTACAGACAACGGGTGTCTATATCAGCTATCCATGTCATCTATAGACAGCACTAAAGATGGCTCATATAATGAGTTGTCTGTTAAGTTGTCTATATGAGATCCCACAATCTTTTAGTTTTTGCTTGAAAAAAATATTTGTTATAGACAACAACTCATACAATGGTATTTTGTGCTGTCTATAAGGGTTTTATAGACTGTCTGTTGCATGCTAGACGGCTTCATTCTCTCTCCTTGTTCTCTCTCATCCACGTCATTAAAAATCTTATGTGGCAAAGATTATAGACTGCTGATGTCATCCACTGTACATGCCTTAATGTTAATCACGTCACATGTGCATCGTGCGTGTCATGCACGGGAGCTGTACGTGTTAGTTGGTTTGTTAGTCGAGCTAGCGCACAACAAGAGGTTTTTTAGCAGTTAGCTGGTGCATGTAATCTGTTAGTTGGTGCATGTAATCAGTTGGTTGGTAGCTAGCAGCGTGGCTGCATGTAACCAAGAGATAAAAGGTGAATAGCAGATAGGAAATTGCTGAGTTGTTTTGCAGCACCAAACTCCCGTCTCTCTCTCATGTATTGTTTCTTCTCCGTTGCTGTTCACATGTGTGTCCAGGCGAAAAGGTGTGCGTGTACTAGATTGCGACAATAGTGGATCGGGCGGCAAGATAAGCGGTTCGGGCGCTGCGCTTGCCGCCCGCATGAGCTCACACGGGTAGCAGCGCTTGTCTATGAAGTCGCTGGTGCGGGTGCCGCCGTTAGGGCGCCAAGGCGTCAGGCACGACTCGCAATGCGCAACATGGTGGACTCACACGAAGACCCGTGAGCAACAAAGAAGAATAAGAATAACCGCCGCCACCACCGATGAGTGGAAATTAGGTTTTTTTCCCCAGTGGTGGCTGGTATGGCCGAAAATCGAAAAATTTCAGTCAATTTTGGCTGAAATTTCCAAATCAAAATTTAACATTTTCAGATTGTAAATTTTAAAAACAAATTTGAGTAAAATTAAAGCAAATTCGATTTTTGGGCAAAATTCATCCAAACTGAATTTTTTGAGACCGGTTTGTATTCCTACCGACCCCCACCGGTCGAACCGGAATTTTCGATTTTCGGTCGGAATTTGGAACTCCGGTGGAAACAGGGACGAAGCTTCCTTCAGGCCAGGGTTGGGCCTCCGTTACGCTAGGAACTTCATAAGAAAATGGGAGCGACTACGGGTCAGACGTACGGTGGGAGTTTTCCCACCGTACGGTCCAATGCAACACGGTGCAACATTTTTCTCTACTTGTTGCAATAAATCAAACAATCATATGCAATATTCTCTCAAAATCACATAATCAAACACAACAAAAATTCTTAGAAATCAAACACAACAAACATTCTCATAATCAAAACACAACACACATCCGGAGGACATCAACATACCAAAAAAAGATGCAACATCTCAGAAATGATATGTAACAAATTTTCCTCAGATGCAACAAATTTTCCTCGTGCAACATCTCGTAAATGATATGCAACAAATTTTGCCCTTGTTGTAGGTGTAAAAACCGCACACGAGGGTGGGACGTCGGTAGTGTGACGGGCCGCCCATGAGGGTAAAAATGACACGAGGATTTATACAGATTCGGGGTCCGAGAGAACCGCCTCTACTCTCGCGGTGAGCCATCAGGGGTTACTCTCTCGAGAGGAGCCTCGAGGGCTCACTAGTTTGAACATGTTTTTTATTGCTCAAGAGAGCCATCCTTTTGAAAGGAGGGATACATGGAGTATTTATAGGCTCTTCTACCAGATAAATGACTAAAGTACCCTTGGGGGATAGCTACACTATGAGTACAAACGAGGGGTATTATGCCTTTCAGAGCATTATCAGCATTTCTTGACTCAGACATGAGTCTTCCGCAAGGCGGCCCCATTAGTGTGATGGATGAATTATTCTTACAACACTAGTTCTCGCCTTGGCGCTTAGGGAAACGCCAAAGGGCGCAGCCTTGAATTGTGCCTTTATGCGAGAGGTTGATATTTCAAAAAGTCCCGTGGTTCGAATGGTAGTTGCATTCCTGCGGGCGAGGTTCCCCTGGTCTTGTGGGCGTCGCAAGGCGCGCGGTGTACGCTCCGGAGGCACAGGGAGCTCCGGAGACGCAAGGTGGCCGGCGAGGACGCGAGGCGCCTTGTCCTGAGTTGTATTTGCTTTGGATGCTGCATTTGTTTTGGACGTGACTTGCATAACCACTAGAAGAACATCTCTGCCGTATACGTGATAGCACGACCATCACACGACATGACCCATGTGTTTCTAGCCTTCATGGTTCTACCACCTCTTGCCTTTTCATTCTTTTTTATTCTTGATGCTTTCGCAGAAGCTCCCTGCCAAGGCACGGTTCAAGCCCACCCATGTGAAGCCTGAGTTGGTGAGGCTGTGGTGCTAACTGTTGGAATCCAAGACAAGAAAGATATTTTCAGTGCTCCTAAGGAATCCAAGGCAAGAGACTCCTTTTTTATCTCGTTCTCTTTCTCTCTCTTCATTTGCTTCTCAACCGCATATGCTGCTTCTCTTACCTTCTTATCTCTTCCAGCACACAACAACCAGGCTACATTTTCTTCTTATCTCCCATTTCTTCTCTTGCTCGCCCATGGTGCTCACGGTTCCAAGGGACCGCCTCACGGCGCCCGCCTCGGCCTCACCACCTCCTGCCATGGCGCTTTTGTTCACTGCCGGCTCACGGCCATTGCTCAGCCGGCAATTAGCTCGCCGGCAAGATCATTGTCGGTCATGTTCGCCTTTGCCGCCGCCGCCGCCGCCAACTGGCCGACCACCGCCGAAGACTTCGAGGCCGGGCAAGGCGAGACTAGACGAAAGCGATGCACGGGCGAGCCGAGGAGGAGGAAGCCGCTGGGCGCGTGAGGAGGCCCAAGGTCGGGTGCCTGGGCGACACGGTGCCGCCGCGCTCACGAGAGCCGAGCTGCTGCCGAGGTGGAGGTCGAGGGGCCCGCGCTGAGGGGGAGCAGCCCAAGGCGCCAGTAACCACCGGCGATGCACCGCGAGGTGCCTGCATCAGAGGCGGAGGTGCCGAGGTAGCCGTGGGCTCCACACGCCAGAGGTTGGGCTGCCGCCCAAGACGATCTGGGCCTTGGCCTCCAAAGATCGGTGCTTCCAAAGACAGGTGGTCCGCGACGCCGCCGATGACCACGCCATCAACAAGCACCTCGTGGAGGAGGCCAAGGACGAGGTCGAGGTTGGAGACCGTGAGCACTGCGGGAAGCGCCGAGGAGGACGTGTTTGCCGGAGGTACCGGCCTCCAAGGTGGCACGGCCCTGGTGGTGATGGTGGTCTGCGCGGCACAAGACCAAAGCATTAGGCCGCCCCCTTCCCATTTCAAGCACGCGTCACTGCTTGACTAAATGTCGCCGCCTGACACATATCTCTTTTTCTTGTGTATGAACAAGGATCATGGATGTGTTTTGCTTGTGTGTATGTGTTAGTTTGCAGCTGGAGCCTTGGAGCCCATTATCTAGTCGCTTGTGGTATGCACTTTGTCCTTGTTCGTTGACAGTGGAGGGCTTCGGGGCGCGCGAGGGTGCGAGGCCTCGAGGGTCCCGAGGCCCAGAGGGCACGAAGCCCCAGGCCCCGAGGGCACACGAGGGTGCGAGGCCACAAGGGCACAAGGGCGCATGAGGGTGCGAGGGTCCTGAGGCCCTGAGGCCCCAAGAGCACGAGGGGGCGAGGCCTCGAGGGCACGAGGGCGCACGAGGGTGCGAGGCTTCGAGGGCCCCGAGGCCCCGAGGCCCCGAGGGCACGAGGGTGCGAGGGTGCGAGGCTTTGAGGGTCCCGAGGCCTCGAGGCCCCGAGGGCATGAAGGCATGAGGCTTCGAGGGTCCCGAGGCCCCGAGGGCACGAGGGCACGGGCGCGAGGCTTCGAGGGTCCCGAGGCCCCGAGGCACGGCGGCGCCGAGGGTGCGAAAGACAGGTGCGAGGCACCATGAGGGCCTGTGTGTATGTGATCATTTGTCTCTGCTGAGCTTGTAATCTGCATAATACAAAGATCAAAACCTAAAACTCCAACTTTCTATGTTCTCTTTTCTCAAGGACTCGCCGGAGAAAGGCAATGCAATGATTTACTTGGCTTCAAGAACCGCTGCTGCACATCGCCAGGCACTTTGGACATCTCGGGTCAGGGCGCCAGCGCCGCGAGGGCACGGGCACGGGTATAGTCAAGGATGTTCACAGAATACACGCTGCGTGAAGCGTATGAGTATGCAATGTGCCTCAAACCACTTAGTGGGTTGCGGCTGCCGCCCGGGCAAGGGGCTCACACACGCCTTTGTGCACTTATCGGCATAGATCATTTTCAACTGGAGGTGGTCGGATTCCTCGACAGCAGAAGCCTTCTCGCCCCTTGGGCACTTGTAAGGGCGCCAAGGGTAAATAAGAATGCTCGGTGTGAGGGCACGCGAGGGAACGCGAGGGCTTTGGGCGGAGGGCACGCATGGCACACGGGAAGGCACGAGAGGGTGCGTGAGGGCCTCGGACGTGAGGGCACGCCGAAGGCACGCGAGGGCTTCGCATGAGAGCACGCCGCGCGACGCGAGGGTACGCGGAGGACACGCAAAGGCGCACGCCAGGGTACACGGCAGTGCACGAGGGTGCCGGTGCGAGGGCACGCGAAGGCACGCGAGGAGGCAAGGTGGCCCGATGTCGACGAAGATACATGCGGCGGCCCTCGGCCACACGGTCGCGGCGGCGGTGCCCCTGGGCGGGCTTGTGCAGAGGTGAGTTGGTAGGATTCCCCAACATTCTAGCCCCCGCCTGGGTGCTCGCAAGGACGCCCGAGGGGCAAAGAAGAATGCCGAGGTCTTGTATCCTGTTGACGAATATGCTTGGCCAAAGACTTGGCCAAAT
Organism: Phyllostachys edulis; assembly: GCA_036346405.1. Lineage (NCBI taxonomy): Eukaryota > Viridiplantae > Streptophyta > Magnoliopsida > Poales > Poaceae > Phyllostachys > Phyllostachys edulis. The sequence continues at coordinate 37,693,665 of CM070557.1, read as the reverse complement.
TCTAGCTTGACGGGAATGCAGACGCTTGAGGTTTTGCCAAATTCTGACTCGGTGTAGCGCGAGGCACGAGAGCTGAGGAATATGCGCAAGGGCACCCGTGACTTAGCAAATTTTAGCTTGGGTACGTAAGTGCCCAAAGACTTATGCTTATTTTGTACTCCATATCGTGAGTACTCCACGTGAGGGCGTGTACTAAATTGACACTTCTTGTTGGCCCTTCATGTGGGTGGTTTCGCTGCTCCATCCTCAAGATGAAGCATCAATGCCGAGGCATCCCACCGAGGCACAACCTCGTAAGGGGTGATTCGAACGGCTCGCAGCAAAGTCATGGACGCAAGACCGCCCACCGGGCTACGCCTTTCTAGGGCGCGCGACGATTCGCCAAGCCTGTAGACGGTCGGGACACAGAGCCGCCGAGCCGAGGCATAGCCTTTGAGGTGGGCGGCGCCAAAGTGAAGCTTATGTAGGCAAAGTTGCGAACGCGAGGTCACGAGCCGAGGCATAGCCTTCGAGGCGGGCGGCAAGCAAGTGAAGCCTATGTAGGCGGTTGCAAATGTGAGGTCCGAGCCGAGGCATAGCCTTCGAGGCGGGCGGTGCATCAAAGTGAAGGCTAAGTAGGCGGTTATGAACGCGAGGTCACGAGCCGAGGCATAGCCTTCGAGGCGGGCGGTGTCAAAGTAAAGCCTAAGTAGGCGAAGTTTTAGACGCGAGGTCAGCGAAATGAGGAATAGCCTTCGAGGCCGGCGCAAGGCCGGGCTGAAGCCTATGTAGGTGAAGTTAGAACGCGAGGCCGCCGAAGTCGAGGCAAAGCCTTCGAGGCCAGCAGCATGTCGGGCAAAGCCTCACGAGGCGGTTCTTAGACGCGAGGCCGCCGAGCCGAGGCATAGCCTTCGAGGTCAACGGCGGCCGGGCTGCTTCACGAGGCGGTCTTGACGCGAGGTCATAGTCCGAGGCATAGCCTTCGGTTGCCGGCGGGCGGGCTAAGGGAAGCCTATGTAGACCAAGTCTTGGACGCAAGGTCACCGAGTCGAGGCATAGCCTTCGAGGCCGGCCAAGGCCGGGTTAAGCCTATGTAGGCGAAGTCTTGACGCGAGGTCACGAGCCGAGGCATAGCCTTCGAGATCGGCAAGATGGCGGCGGGGAAGCCTATGTAGGCAAAGTCTTGGACGCGAGGCCGCCGAGCGAGGAATAGCCTTCGAGGCCGGGCGGTGGCCGGTTGCGGCCTAAGGTAGGCGAAGTCTTAGACATGAGGCCGCCGAGTCATGCAGCATAGCCTTCGAGGCCGCAAAGCGCTGGAAACGGTTTGGCAGTAGGCGGTCTTGACGCGAGGTCCGCGAGCCGAGGCATAGCCTTCGAGGCCGGGCGGCGCGCTGCCGGCCGAAGGGAGGCGGTCTTAGGCGCGAGGTCGCGAGCCGAGGCATAGCTTTCGAGGCCGGGCGCAAGGCCGAACCGGCTTTGGCGAGGCGGTTTAGGCGCGAGACCGCCGAAGCCGAGGCATAGCCTTCGGGCCGGGCGGCAAGGCCGCCGGGCTTCAAGTAGGCGAAGTCTTGATGCGAGGCCGAGCCGAGGCATAGCCTTCGACGCCGGTGGCGCGGCGGGAAGTCTATGTAGGCGGTCTTGGACGCGAGGTCGCTGAGTCGAGGCATAGCCGAGGCAGCGCGGCCGGTTGCTTTGCGTAGGCGAAGTCTTGACGCGAGGCCACGAGCCGAGACATAGTTTTCGAGGCCGGGCGGTGCGGCGAAGGGAAGCCTATGTAGGCGAAGTCTTGACGCGAGGTCGCCGAATCGAGACATAGCCTTCGAGGACGGGCGCAAGGTCGGGTTGGGTTTGCGTAGGCGGTCTTGGAGGCGAGGCCGCGAAAGCCGAGGCATAGCCTTTAGGTCGGGCGCGCTGTCGGGTTTAAGCCTATGTAGGCGAAGTCTTGACGAAGGTCACGAAGTCGAGGCATAGCCTTCGAGGCCGGGCAGCATCGGCCGCCTGGCGAGGCGAAGTTCAGACGCGAGGTCCGCCGAGCCGAGGCATAGCCTTCGAGGTCGGCGCGGCCGGGCCTTCTGGCAAGCCGGTTATGCGAATGCGAGGTCCGAGCCGAGGCATAGCCTTCGAGGCGTGGTGCGTCGGGTGAAGCCTAAGTAGGCAAAGTTTTAGACGCGAGGCCATCGAGCCGAGGCATAGCCTTCGAGGCCGGTGGAAAGGCCGGGCTGCCTATGTAGGCGGTTGTGAACGCGAGGTCGCCGAGCCGAGGCAAATCCTTCGAGGTCGGGCAGCATCGGGTTAGGGCCTATGTAGGCGAAGTCTTAGACGCGAGGCCGCCGAGCCGAGGCATAGCCTTCGAGGTCGGCGGTGGCCGGCCGGGTTTAAGTAGGCGAAGTCTTGATGCGAGGCCGCCGAGCCGAGGCAAAGCCTTCGAGGCCGGGCGGTGGCCGGGTTAAGCCTAAGTAGGCGAAGTCTTGATGCGAGGCCGCCGAGCCGAGGCATAGCCTTCGTCACGGCATGGCGGGGCGGGAAGCCTATGTAGGCGGTTAGAATGCGAGGTCACGAGCCGAGGCAAAGCCTTCGAGGTCGGGCAAGGCCGGGCCGGAAGCCTAGGTAGGCTAAGTCTTAGACACGAGGCCGCCGAGCCGAGGCATAGCCTTCGAGGCCGGCGGCAAGGTCGGGCCGGCCTAAGTAGGCGAAGTCTTGACGCGAGGTCACCGAGCCGAGGCATAGCCTTCAAGTCGGCGGCGCGGCGGGAAGCCTATGTAGGCGAAGTCTTGACGCGAGGTCACGAGTCGAGGCATAGCCTTCGAGGCCGGGCAAGGTCAAGCCGGGCCTATGTAGGCGGTCTTGACGCGAGGCCACCGAGCCGAGGCATAGCCTTCGAGGCCGGGCAAGCAGCAATAAGGGAAGCCCACGAGGCGAAGTCTTGACGCGAGGTCACGAGCCGAGGCATAGCCTTCGAGGCCGGTGGTGCGCCGGGTTGAAGCCTATGTAGGTGAAGTCTTAGACGCGAGGCCGCCGAGCCGAGGCATAGCTTCGAGGCCGCATGGCATGCGTCAAGTGAAGCCTAAGTAGGCGGTTATGAATGCGAGGCCACCGAGCCGAGGCATAGCCTTCGAGGCAAAGGCAAGGCCAAAGTGAAGCCTATGTAGGCGGTTGTCCTCCTTGCTTCGCGGCTTGGTGAGAGTTGTCGGCGAGAACTCCTCGTAATGGTCGCGTCCGAAGCTAGAAACGCTAAAAGGATGTAGATAACACGCGCCTCTCAAGGAAAGAGAGAATGATCAACACTTATTTCTTGTAGCAAGATAACATTTGTTTGACATGAGCATTGATCAAGTGTTGCCGAGGACTAGTAGAGTCCCATCACTTTGTACTAAGATCTCCGAGGTGATAGCTTTATGCGAGCATGATGGTCCTGATCAATATTCGAGCCAAGTCGACGCACATGATTCGAAATGCCAATGAGACCGAGTCATGGACATATCGAGGGGTGGCCACGAGACTAAGTCGAGGGCACCGAATGGCCCATAGGGTGGTAGCCCCCAGGACTTGGAGGCAGCCATGAGGCTAACTCATGTGTATCTTGAAGGTGTGCCCACAACATCAATCATAGGCACACCGAGGGGCGCCCATGAGACTAAGTCGTAAGCATCAATGGCCACTAGGGGTGATAGCCCCTGGGATTGGAGGTGCCCATAAGGCTAACTTATGGGCACTTTGGACGTGAGCCCTCGACAAGAAGTCACGGTGCACCAGTGACACCCACGAGGCTAAGTCGTGGGGCACCGAACTATGGGGGCGATGGAGCCCTTTACCCCTGTGAGGTGGGTTTTTTTGTTATGATCGAATGCATGAGAGTGGTTAACCTCATGGGCAATGAAACTAGGTGTGCGGGGACCCAGAGGTCGCTCTCGGCGTGGCTTGGAGTCTAAGGGGACGAGTCCTCAACACATCCATCAACTTGGTATCGGGCAAAGTTGTCGCCATGCCCTAGGTCTAGTAGGACACGAGCCGCCATGGTGGAGGCGACGGACGCCCAAGCCACCATGGACTTTGCTAGGGAGACCGCGGAGGTCGACGCCTATGTACCACGAGGGTGGTCACCATGACCTAGGCCAGAGGACGAACCGCCATGGTGGAGGCGACGGACGCCCAAGCCACCATGGACTTTTGTTAGGAGACCATGAGGTCACACGCCCTATGCACCACGAGGGTGGTCGCCATGCCCTAGGGGCAGAGGGATTTAACCGCCATGGTGGAGGCGATGACGCCCAAGCCACCATGGACTTTTGTTAGGAGACCATGAGGTCGTGACGCCCACGCACCACGAGGGTGATCGCCATGCCTTAGGGCCAGAGGACACGAACCGCCATGGTGGAGGCGCATTGACGCCCAAGCCACCATGAACTTTTTGTTAGGGAGACCATGGAGGTTGTACGCCTATGCACCATGAGGGTGAAATCTCTTGGAGGGAAAGTGTCTTGAGAGCCCATACAAGATTTATATGTCGGGAATGTTCCCTAACAATAGCGCTGCTAGGGGCAGCCTCGAGCGAGCCTTCATCGCCAGTGCCGCATGGACGCTATGCGCCCCGGAGTGATGGTTGGCCTCGTAATCCTTAGCCTTCGTCGAGGGTGCCTTTGAATCGCCGCTTTGGCCGGGCCTTGCATCGACTCGCACAAGGAGGAGGACGATATGGGAGCCCTGTGGCATGTAGGGACGTTGCCATCCCGAGGTGGATGGCCCCGATTTCTGACGAGGGTGCTCGACCGCTCCTTCAAAGAGCAGATGGGTCGCCCACGAGATCATTACCTCCGGCCCCGAGGAGGTTTCGTGGACTTAGAGTATTTTTGGTAGGAGACATAGCCTTTCATCGATTAGCTACGCCCCCACGGGTCGGGCGCCAATGTTGTAGGTGTAAAACCAAACACGAGTGAGGGGTGGACGCCATTGCCCGACGGGCCGCCATCCACGAGGGTAAAAATGACACGAGGATTTATACAGTTCGGGGTCCGAGAGAACTGGCCCTACTTCCTCAGGGGTGAGCCAACGGGGCTTACTCTCCGAGAGGAGCCCCGAGGGCTCACCAGTTTGAACATGTTTCTTTATTGCTCAAGAGAGCCATCCTTTTGAAAGGAGGGATACATGGAGTATTTATAGGCTCTTGGGCCTGTACAAATGACCAAAGTACCCCTTGGGGGATAGCTACACTATGAGTACAAACGAGGGGTATTACAGTCTTTCAGGAGCATTACTGCACTTCTTGGACCTGTACGTGAGTCTTCTGCAAGGCGGGCCCCATTAGTGTGATGGATGAATTATTCTACAATGTTCTCGTGTGCAACAATATTTTCCACTTGCTGCAACATTTTCCCGATTCTTGATCTCGCCTCGACACATCTCGTGGAGGGAGGGAGGAGACACGGGAGGGAGGAGGCAGGATTTGAGGGAGGCCGATGAGGAGGAGCTGTGCCGGCTCACTGGCCTGTAGCGGGAGGAGGCCACGGAGGAGCCAAAGCCCAAGACTGAGGGCGCTCAATAGCAACCTAATCAACAACAACAAGATGAAATTTCAGATATGAAATTTGTGTGAGGGGAGGTGGAGTCTTACCTCGCCGGACTGTGGATGCACAGAGCAGCTGGAGGGGAGGAGGGAGCAACGCTTGGGGAGGAGGTAGGGACGACAGCGGCGGACGAGTTGGTCTTGCCGCCACACTTGGGGACAGCTCCGACTGAGGGGACAAAGAGAATGGAGCCACCAGATCTGGCCACTGGGAGGCCGGTGCAAGCGTCCTCGTAGGTTGCCACCACCAGATCCGACCGTAGGAAGGCTTGAGAACGTGTCATGCCGTCAGATCCGGACGCTTGGAGCTCGGGGAAGATACGCTACCACCAGATCCGGCCTCCTAGAGCTTGGGGTAGACGCTCCGCTACCGGATCCGGGCGCCTAGAGCTTTGGGAGGACGCATGGCCGTTGGATCGGCCTAGAGCTCAGGGACGACGCTCCTCCACCGTTGGGAATCACCGGTGGTGGAGAGGGGCAGCGGTGTGAGTGAGTGCGAGGGGGAGGAGAGGGGGAAAAGAAGGGGTGAGCCGGTGTGGTGGTGGATGAGCGATCGGGGATGGCGACGGGTGGGCGGCGTCTGAGAAATGAGCGTGGGGAGAAAGGGGAATGGGGGAGTAAAGGGGAACGGGGGAGAAGGATCGAGAGAGAGTGAAGTATGTGGACCGTCCGGTTGCACAGGATATATGCATAGTATCGATTCCCTAAGAAAATATAACCCATTTTTTCAACTTAAACACTAGCCAAAGCCAAATGCTAGTTCGGCCCTATTTATCTAGTAAAAATTGGTAACCATGCTCTACTAGACTTGCCCTTCCTCGTATTTTCCTTCTAGCTCTGCCACTAGGAAAAGGCTCATACTTTATTATGAACAGAGCGAAATGATTCAATAAAATACAACATTTCTGCTTGGTTGGATTCTTGGATATTGTTTTTAGGTAAATGCTTACGGTCCTACGTACGATACTCGTATTCCGCCGGACGGAACTAGAGCTACTAGCCAGCTACTCCCCTGAGGTCTTTTGCATTTATGCTTCCCCACCTACTAATCCACCACCCGTATGGTTTCCCTTCCCTTATTTATCATCTGGCCTCTCTCCTTGCACACCCTCTCCAACTCCACCATCCGGTTCTGCATCTTTCCGTAGGTTCAGCTTGAGGAGCTCCTTCGGCGGCGTTGGGCTTGATCTGGAGCTTGGACTGCTGCGAGGCCAGCGCTTGGGGGTGTCGCGGCTGCACACGCTCGCGGGCATGTCGCGTCGTCTGGGTTCCCAAGAACTTTCTGCAGCTCCTTGACACCCTGACTACTGCCACTACTGAAACATACACGCTTGGCAGGATTGAATCCAGACATGGCGAAAGAATGACTCACTTGATGATCTTTGGCTTCCTCGCCTGCATGGGCTCGGCGTCTGAACATGTCCAGCGTGTAGTAGCCTTTGTACATCTCCTTTTTCAGTATGTTCAGCGGCAGCAGCATGGCTTGGTTTGTGATGCGGCGTTCCTCCGCCTCCTCGACGGTGACACGAACCCGCAGCAGCAGCCGTTGCAGGCTGTCCAGTCTCTCCTCCTCGGTTGGCACCGACCGCTTCATGTATTTGTCCATGAGGAAAGATATGGATCTACTGGCAAGATCACCTATAATAGCAGAAATGGTTATCTCCATGTTGGTTGGGGAGCCTCTCCTCTGCTGAAAGGATGGCACTGCGGTCTGAAATTATGGATCACTGAGAGCTAGCTAGCTAGCTGAGAGAAAGTATATGTTATGTAATCTGAAACTTTCTTATAGTGACAAGTGTTGTACTATCTTCCACTATAGAATGTCTTGTGCGTTCGAACAAGCAATGAACGGTTGGAAGTCAATAGCAGCCGGCGATAACCTGTTGGCTCTGCAGATGTAACAAGCAGTGCAACCTGCACCAGTACCGAACTCGGCCACACGTCTCTGAGCTGATCTCCTGATGCAAGCCGAGAGACAGGTGGAGCGGTCGGAGCCGGCGGGAGGTGGCTAGAGGGAGCAGCCACCGGCGTCCGTCGATTGACGACGGCCGCGTGCAGGGGATGATCAGTTGCTGCAATGCTGCTCGAGGGTTGGTACGTGGCGTGGGGTCCAGGAGACAGCGAGAGTGGGAGGGGTTGACTAGTCAACGTTTTCTGTCTGCATGCCGGACGTTGTTCAGCGTTGGAAAGCTTAAGAAAAATGAAAGGATTGCGTAAATGAATGCCTAGTTCATGAAGGAACTGCCACAGTAGCCTGATGCTGTGTTTAGACCTGAAAAGAAGGTAGCAAGCTAAAGAAGGCTCTAATTCCTGAGATTGCTTACGAAACTTGGAATGATTTTCCACGACTGTTCATATTTAACATGTAGATTTTATGAGATGCTATGTGAAATTCCATGCAAGAACCTCAAATTTCCTTGAGGAACATTATAAAAAGTAAGGAAATAGGAAAGTTATGTAATTTAGTACAGACAATAGGCGTGATATCTAGTTCCTTTCAAAAAATAGGCGTGATATCTACTCCACTCACGTCTCTGTATGTTGCTGGAGAAATATGCTTGAGCTTGGAGCCTTGTTGGACTAGTGTATCCTTTCCTATACTAGGAGAACATTCCTGTTCTTTTCTGAAAAGATGAGTAGAGTGTTTTCGTCTCACAAATGTTCAGCTCCTAAATTACAGATATGTCATTGCACATCAGATTCGGAGATACTAAGATCGCCTGCTAAGCTTTCATAAAAAAGGGTTGTCAGCTACCACTATTCTTCTGAAAGCGCTTCTTCCCGGCGACCACATGCTGTGGCCTCCGTATCTCACAGTTATACATGTAGTTGTAGTAAGGTGGCAGGTGAGATCTCCATGCAAGAACCTTAAATTTCCCTTGAGGCCTAACACTTCCAAATAAAAGATCTTGCACACTCATCTTGGAACCTTCAGCTTTACTTTGAGCAGAGCTTTGAGCCAAGGTCTGAGCAGAACCTGTTTGATAGTCATCAAGAATCGCGAAATATTCAGAAGTTCTGTTTACTCTTCTAAAATATATCGGTTTCACCAGCTGCCAAGGATCAGCAAAATGTGCCCCACGCAGTGGGAGATTCTTTTGCCTGAATTCTCTGAGCCTTGCAAGAGTCATGCTCCAGAAATGGAGATTAAAATTTTCTTTCAGCAGTATACTGAAGATGGTTGCACCCATGAAACTCCCGTTCACCTCCCTGGCGATGTCCATGGCTATTGATGCAAATTTTGGATGCTCCTCCGCATCCATGCTTCCAAACGTACGCACCTTGAAGAAGAACCAGTATGCTTCTGGAGTACAGAATCGTACTCTAAGGGCTTGTGCAGTTCCAAAACTCGCAATTTTTTCAGAACGACTTGCGACTATAATTTTACTGCCACTTGCAACGCGACCTTTTGAAGCTGTATATATACAACCTTTCCCATACACACTTGTCAATATCCCCAACTAGTTCAATGATGATCAATGTCCTTGCTCCATCCGTGCTACGGTTTTGATGCTTGATTATACCTCCATCTCTTAGAGTCACTACACTTCCATCATTAAGGTCATCCCCACTAAAACACAAAATTTGAGAGAAGTGGTTACGCACCCTTTCATCTTCACAAGCATGCTCGATTAGGGTGCTCTTTCCAACTTTTCCTGGACCAATGATCGGCAGGACGCCCGGATTTTCTGCACCTGGAGTCTCCGCTTGCAACAGGAAATTTATGATATGTTCCATCTCTATTTGGCGGTTGCACATGCACTTGTCCAAAAGCAAATACATGCTATATGGCTGGCGGTAAAAACGAGGATATGTATTTAGGAACATGACAAACTCACTTACAACTTCAATGGTAACTTCTAGGCTGCCGAGAACTTGCCCCAGAAGCCCTTGTTCATTCTGACTACTGCCACTACAGAGAAATACCCGCTTGGCAGGATTGAACTTAGATGGGGCAAAAGAGTGACCCACTTCATGATCTTTGACCTTGTTTTCTCCATGGGCTCGGCATCTGAAGCTGTCAAGGGTGTAATACCCTCTGTACATCTCCTTCCGTAGTATGTTCAGCTGCTGCAGCATGGCTTGGTTCGTGATGTGCCTTTTCTCTGCCTCCTCGACGACGACACGAACTCGTAGCAACAGACGTTGCAGGCTGTGCAATCTCTCCTCCGTGGTTGGCGCCATCGGCTTCGAGTATTTGTCGATAAGGAAAGATATGGATCTACCGGCAAGTTCACCCATAATTGCAGAGACAATTATGTCCATATATGTTGGGGATCCTAGATCTCCTGATCCTTACAGGGAGGTGCTGCAATGGATCACTCACCAAGAAGGCAAGAACTGAGAGAAGGAACTATGTAATTTGAAAGGGAGCTACTAGGGAGCAGACGTACGATGACATGATTTTCATCGTACGCCCCAGTCACGTTGGTTGCAACATGGTTGATTTGGCGTGTGACTCTATATGGGCTTGAATGCATGATCCCTTGGGCCTACTATATTTGAGTTATAAAAAAAGCAATAACGCAGAAGGAGAAGCCCATAATAGCAGGCCTATTATCTGCTCATCTCATCACTCCGTGGCCCGGGGCCACGTAGCCCGGCCGTCCTGAGGGCAATTTTGCATGCCGTGTTCCTTAGTGTTTGACTTTGACTTTGGAATTGTATATAGTACTAGTACGCTTTTGAGAGACCATGTGGAGGTCGTCCCGTGTGTGTGATGAGTAATTGACATAGGTTTAGGAAGTCGAGTTTGGTTTGGGTGGTTTGGACCATGTCGCTATGTGGTGCAACAGTTCGCTCGGACTTGGTCAAACTTGGTCGATGGGATTAGGTTGTATATTCCGTGTTTCGACAAGTTTGGATTTTGTCTTGGTAAGTTGATGGTTTTACGCCATGTATCGAAGCGGTGCTATTTGATGTGTTTCTTGTCTGTGTGGACCGCAGGACATCGGTGGAGTCGTGCAGACACGGTGGACCGGACTAGGTGCAGGGCGCCGAGGTCGAACGGCCTGGATGTGTCAAGACGACGTGGACTCGAGGTGGTTGCGAGGCGCAAGACAAGGAGCGCTGAAGCTTCCTGAAGGTGCAAGGAGGGCGAAACGAATTTCGCAAGGTCAAGACAAAGGGAGCGGGCTCATGGACTTAGCGGCGAACGGGAAAAGGCAACTTGTTAAAAGGCAAAAGATCTCTTTGTGCGAAAAACTGATCTCACCAATTCTTCCTATGAGACGGCTTGCCATTGCACTTGGCATGAACTTAGGGGAGTTTTGGGTGACCTAGACTATCTTCTTAAGCTTATCGCTGGAGTAGTCGATAAGGCTTGAGACCTAGCACATGATAAAACAAAAAAATCTGGTTGGAAACCACCATGAATTTCAAAAGAAAATATGTTTCATGTGTTCAATGTGCTTAAAGCCACAAAAAGTATCATGTACTTTAACCAATGTTTCAATCTTGAGCATAGCACTCTATTTGGTCTCAATTTAAGCTTTAGCTACGCTTAGCTTATTGACATGGCCTCGCATCATCCTTGGATATTCTAGCGAGACCTTGCTCATTGATGACTTGACTTGCTCACATAATGTACCTCATTTTCAGATTGTCATCTATGTGTACTAGCTAGCTTATACATATCTTGTCATGATCTAGCTAGCCTTTTATTAAGTTATGGCTTGGTGTATTACATTATGGTCATTCTCGATAATTCTCATGGCTCTAACTCGCTAGAATAATCAAACTTCACCATTTTCATCCATTAACATGTCATATTCTCTCTATTGCATCTTGATGCGCTTATTGCCAAAAAGGGGAGAATAGAGAAGAAAAGTCTGTTGGGGAACAGCTTTAGAGCTTTGGAGATCAATTTGCTCTTTTAGTTGTTGCTCTAGTGTTCCTTCACGACATGGTCATTTGTTTCACTCTTCTTCTTGGACCATGTTGGTGTTTCACTCTTCTTCTTTGGACCATGTTGGTTTTTCAAACTCAAACTCAACTTTGCGCTTTCGAGTTTGTCAATATACTCATCAAGGGGGAGATTGAGAGACCATGTGGAGGTCGCCCCGTGTGTGTGATGAGTAATTGACATAGGTTTAGGAAGTCGAGTTTGGTTTGGGTGGTTTGGACCATGTCGCTATGCGGTGCAACAGCTTCTCTTCGGACTTGGTCAAACTTGGTCGTATGGGATTAGGTTGTATATTCCGTGTTTCGACAAGTTTGGATTTTGTCTTGGTAAGTTGATGGTTTTACGCTTTCATGTATCGAAGGTGCTATTTGATGTGTTTTGTCTCGGTGGACCGCAGGACATCGGGTGGAGTCGTGGCGAGACACGGTGGACCGGACTAGGTGCAGTGGCGCCGAGGTCGAACGGCCGGGATGTGTCAAGACGACGTGGACTCGAGGTGGTTATGAGGCGCAAGACAAGGAGCTGAAGCTTCCTGAAGGTGCGAGGGGCTAAACGGGAATTTCGCAAGGTCAAGACAAAGTGAGCTGCTCCGTTGACTTAGCGGGCGAACGGGAGGAGACCCGTTAGCCAAGGCTATATAAAGGGTTTTGGGAGAGAGTTAGGGTTGTAGCTCCAAAGAAAGATAAGGGCTGTGGCTACGCTCAGAGTATTCCAATCATTCTCTCGCTTGGTGGCGGCTACCGAGAAAATTTGTAGAGCCCTCGTGGCGGCGGCGGTTCTATAGAAAATGAGAGTCCTTATTAGGCAGCAGAGAGTCTCATCTGGCCGATGATAGGATAGCTAGGCAATGGTGAAGCTTTTTCCTTGTCTCTTCAATTTGTGCAATCGATTCTACTACTTGGAGTGGATCCTCATGCTTGCCGCTTGAAGGTTTATTTTATTGTGTCATTTTCATGATGCGATGAGTCAATTGGTTCTAATTGCCAAAGAAGGTGCTTGGTTAGTTTTTTATTAGCTTGTGAGCCGCCTTCTTCGATTCGAGTGTGCCTTTGGGTGCTTTATCTTGATGTGACTGAACTCTTGTTTATTGCTTGTGGTCGCAACTTGGTGGTCAATTTATTACTTGGCTTTCTCTCGCTCCGACTAAGTTTTCTTATTGAGTGTTTGATCTGGCGGTGTAGTGGAGCGCCTGAAAATGAGCAATTTCACGACGGCTAGAAGCGCCTATTAAACCAACTCCTGTGGGTCGTTGTCCTCTTGGTGAAAGAGGATTCGCCATCGCTTGTATTGGTTTATGGCCGTTCACTTGGTTCATGCATGTAAGAGGCTTGCACTTTGTTTGTCGCTCAACATTTGTTTATTTGTTTGGTGCTTTTCAATGATGCGGCGATCGTGTTTTGATGCGAAAATCCTATGCGTGTCGATCAGGTGACTTGATCCGTGAGAGGATACTTTGGATTTTGTGCATGCGCTATGAGGTGTTTTAGTCTTGTACTTCTGGTTTGATCGATTCAACACAAAGTTATCCTCTCGTGCTCAGATATGCATCTTCATAGCTTTTATAGCTATTGGAGGAAAGTAGTGTTGAGTTAGATCGAGGTGAAAAATAGAGAAAGCGCCTATTCACCCCCTCTAGTCGCCTTTCCGGCCCTACAATTGGTATCGAGCCGGTTAGCTCTTTTCAATAGATCTTAACCGGCCTCAAGAGCAGTGGCGATGGACAAGTACTCTACTGTCGCTTGCTTTGATGGCATCGACACCCTTCGAAGAGCCGAATGGAGACATACATCCAGTTCGGGGTATGCTATCCGCGAAAGGTCAAGGTTCGACCATTGCTCCTCGCCGATGAGAACATCAATGCCGGAACATGGTTGATGTTGAGGCGAATGCAAAGGCAAGGAACATCATCATCCGTGGTTTGAGTCGAGTGAGTTTGACCAAGATATCTCACCCGCCGTCCGCCACGATATCTCGGGTGACCTCGACGATACCATGAGGGCACCACCCAGATCAAGACGGTTCGACAGACCAGCCTCAAACGAGAATACAACAAATTTGAGATGCTTGCCGGTGAGTCCCTAGATGAGTGCTTCAGACGTTTTCACAGATCTTGAGCAACCTCCGAGCGGTCGGTCTCACATACCCGACTTCGGACAATGCTCGCCGATGCTCACACGACTCGATCCGCGTGGTTTGGGAGATGAAAGTGACCACCATCAAAGACACGACAGACCTCTCGACTCGACTCTTGACGCTTGACTCATACCAAGACTCACGAGATTGACGTTGTCTCGCTCGGTCGGGTCACAATCCGATGGCCTTAGTCACCAATCCCGCTTCTTCCGGCTTTCTTCGATTCTTCTTGCGGTTTCTCCTTGCTTCTCGTGACATAACCGATGATCGCTAGAGCAATTTTATGATGAGCGTTTTGCCCTCCTTGCTCAAGATTCTCCCACGCTTACAAAGGAGGAGGGATGAAAGAGAGGAGGACCCGTGATTTGCTTCGAGTGTGGTGGCCCCAACCACATTCGGCAACCGCCCAAGCCGAGAAGGGCAAGAACGACTACGGCGGTTCGGGCAAGAACGACTACACCGACAAGAACCGCAACAAGAAGCCTCCAACAGACGCCCAAAGAAGAAGAAGTTCCGCAACTTTGGCAAAGCTAAGAAGTTTTCCATCAAGCTCCTCACCGCTTCGACGACCTCGACCTCGGCCGAGGTGGAGGGATGGAGCGACGATGACGGGACGGGTGACCAAGAGCCCAAGGATGGCGGCGACGACTTCTCCCAAGATGTGCTTCATGGCCTCGAGGGCGAATCCTCCACATGTATGTACTCCGACTCGGACGAGGTAGATCCCACCTACTAACAGCTCAATCATGCTTTTCTTAAGCTAGGAGGTTTTCATGCTAAAGCTAAGGCTAGGTGTGCCGAAGTTAGAGAAGGAAATAGATAGACTGTCACTAGAGATTATTGCTCTTACATCCGCCTTCTAGTGATGATTGTGATACATGCTCGCTTTGTCAAGTTGATATGGAGAAGTTAAGGACCTCACATGATAGTGTGTCCTCCAAACTTGATAGTGTTAAGGTGGAGAATGTTAGTTTGCTTGCCGAGTTAGAGTTGAGTAGGATGGTCATACCCTACTTATTACCGATGAGACTACTTCTCCCACCTCATGTGAGGGTAAGGACATTGTCGCTAGAGGATCTTATGCCATGCTCCTTGATCCGCCGAAGTCTTGTGAAAATTGCAATAACTTGAAGATGAACTTAAAACCAAGCAGATCATAAAATTGTCAACTACAAGCTTTTTACTTGAGCCGATTGTTTCATGCTTGAACTGCCCTAAGTTAATCATTGAACTTGAGGTCGTTTCCAAAACAGCTTTCAAGATATGATTGATCATGAAAGGAAGTTTGCTCGCTTTGCTTCTAAGGACCCCGTTAGCTCACCATGCATTAAGTGTAACAAACTAAAATCGACTTGATTGCTTTGGATGAGAAATGTGTGAAGCTAACTAAGGATCTTCTAGAGAAGCCACATTGTGCTTGCAATATGATTGTGGAGAAGGGGAGAAGCCCTGGTAAGGATGAGACGCTTAGCAACGTGAACCAACCGGCTAGCGAGGATCGTCCCTTCAGAGTCGGTGCGTGTGCACAAGCCATTCTTCCCTCTCGCCGCCGTTCTTCTTTTGCTCCTTACCTTCCTGCCTCTTCTTCCCCCGCTTCTTGCACTCTCTCTTTCGGGAGTGTCAAGACTTTATGAACACTCTCGAGAGATTTGTAGGAGGCAAGAAGAAGCTCAATCTTATTCTAGACCAATCTAAGATCTCGCAGATTTAATCGTGGTCTAGGATATGACTTCTTTGAGGACATGAGGAAGCATCCACCGCCGTGCTCGCACTCCATAGCACTGTGTGATCGAGATCGAGCCTGTGACCGAGAAAGTCCAATTCAAGTCACGGGCTATGTCCAGGGATTTCGACAAGAAGGTAATTTCACATGCCGCTTCTACCTCTCGAAGGTGAAGTATCACCGCACCTTCTGCCGGAAGGATGGACACACACGATCGGTGCTTCAGCGCCGCCAAGATCGCGTAGAGACCATGTTGAGTCTCTTAGGCGCATTCGTGGTCGGCCCTGCACCTTGAGTGCACCTAAGACCAACACGAGGTCTAGGCTTGGTTCTTCCGATGGGTTTGTGCAAAGATCGAGGACTTGGTTTTTCCGAAGTTTTCGTTTTCGCTCATGCCGCTTTCACCGTGACTTCCGCCGTCCCCGAGGGTAGATCTCGCTTTCCCCATCGAGATAGCTACCATGGCGTGTTCATCTGTTGGTGTTCCGACTCGCCTCCTTCAGAGCGGCCGGACTCAAAGAATGCCTTCGGTTCTGCTTTAGACCTTCTCGCCGTGAGTGACAGAGAGCGAGGGTAGATAGAGGTCGGTCGGGCTTGACTACTTCATCTCGCCGACGTGTTACTCAAGATTGGGTGCCAAAATCATCGTTGATTTATCCCAAAGATCGAGACTTTACTTTCTGCTTGACTCAGTTCGCGGGTAGGGAAGGAGAAGGTTTGGCTTGTAGACTCCGATTGTTCTCGCTATATGACCGAGACTCCGTTGGTTCTCCTCCCTAGCCCGCGCTCCGTGATGAGACGATCACCTTCGGAGACGCTTCGTCTGGGCGCCATCGCCAAAGGTACTGCGGCGATAATGCTTCTTTTATTCTTAAGGATGTTGCCTTGGTTAGTAAGTTGCAAGACAATTTGCTTTCCGCTTTCTCGGCTTATGATGACGGTTTCGAGGTAAGCTTCAAGAAAACGCTTGCAAAATTCTTGATTCTTCTGGGGAGTTTGGTTTATGGATTTCTCGCTATGGGAGGATCTTTCGTGCTGATTTTGCTGAGTCTTCCGCGATCCTCTCGTGTGTTTAGTTGCTTCGAGTCCCGCGATCTCTCCTTCTCGCATAGGAGACTTGGTCATATTGATTTGACCATTTGACCCGAAAGTAGCGCCATGATCTCATTCGTGGTCCGCGAAACTCAAGATGGTCAAAGATCTTGTTTGCACTCCATGCCCAAGACGCAAGAAGATGGTTGCCGCTTCTCATCCTCCCACACACAGCATTATGACCGATGCACGGACACTGCTCCACATGGACACAGCTTGGACCAAATGAAAAGTGCAAGCAGGAGGGAAGTGGTATGTTCTTGTTGTGGTCGATGACTTCTCGAGGTATTCTTGGTGTTTTTCTTAGCCTCAAGGACGAGACATTTACACATTTCCGAGGTCTTTTAGTAGGTCAGTCTGCTGAGCTCCCGGTGCCTTACGAGCGATCCGCAAGGACAATGGCACGGAGTTCAAGAATTCCTACTTTGAGAGTTTCTGTGGTGAGACAGTGTAGAGCACCGCCTTCTTCTCCATACGCCCTCAACAAAATGGCGCTAGGAGAGGAAGAACCGCATCTTGGTCGAGATGGCCAGACGATGCTTGATGAGTACTCTACACCGCAGGTTTTGGGTGAGGCTATAGCTACCGCGGCCATGTCTCAAATCGAGTATTTTTAGGGCACACTTGCACCAAGACTTCTTATGAGTCGAGATACTGCAAAGCCCAATGTCTCTCATTTTCGTGTGTTTGGTTGCAAGTGCTTTATTCTCAAGTCCGGGAACCTAGACAAGTTCGAGTCACGCCTCTGTGATGGTATCTTTCTAGGCTACTCGACTTCTTCAAGGGCTTATAGGGTCTGAACTCGCGAGTCTAGCAAAATGGTAGAAACCTCGTGAGGTGACTTGACGAGGCCACCGGGACTAGGCCAGATATCTCGTGTTCTTAGAGCAATCCGAGACCATCTTTGTGGATGATGAGGACGAGGGAGACGATGGTTGTTTACTCCGATCCAGCCTCTTCCTCCCCTTGAGATGCCTTCTTCCACGGCACCTCAAGGTGATCGCCTTGCCTTCCGCTTCTCCGGAGCTAGTGGCTCTGCCCCCCGCCTCGCTCGCACACGAGGTAGAGGCCACTTCTTCTTCTCATCCAGACCTCCCGACATATCCAGAGAAGGCATCCTTCAGAGCAGATCATTGGAGATCTTTTTGAGCGTGTCACACGCCTGCAATCTGCACTTCTCTTTTCTCGCTCCATTCTCGCTTTCATTGCTTCCTTCGAGCCCAAGGATGTTGATCATGCTCTTTCTGATGAGTCTTGGGTAAATGCCATGCATGAGGAGTTGGAAAACTTTGAGAGAAACAAGGTCCGTCGCTTGTCGAGCCCCCTCGAGGTCACAATGTTATTGGGACTAAGTGGGTGTTCAAAAACAAGCAGAGCGAGGAAGGGGTAGTCATTCAAACAAGGCTAGACGGTAGCTCGTGGTTTCTCCTGTGTTGAGGGTCTGGATTTTGAGGAGACCTTTGCCCCTGCTAGACTTGAGGCCATTAGAATTGCTTGCCTTCGCAGCCTTCTAAGGGTTTCAAGCTTTACCAGATGGATGTCAAGAGTGCCTTCCTCAATGGGTTTATTGAGGAAGAGGTCTATGTTAGACAAATTTCCGTGTTTCGAGAACCCCAAATACCCAAACCATGTCTACAAGCTCTCTAAAGCCTTGTATGGACTTAAGCAAGCCCCTAGAGCTTGGTATGAAAGGCTTAAGTCCCATCTGTTGAGTCATGGTTTTGAGATGGGTAAGGTAGATAAGACCTTGTTCATTCAAGCAGCATGGCGTTGACTTTCTACTTGTCCGCATTTATGTGGATGATATCATCTTTGGTGGCTCTTCTCATACTCTTGTTTCTCGCCTCCGATGTTATGAGCTCGAGTTTGAGATGAGCATGATGGGCGAGTTGAGCTTCTTCCTTGGCTTTCGAGATCAAGCGGACTCGGAGGGTACCTTCTTGCATCGGGGCAAGTACACTCGTGACCTCCCCGAGACGCTTTGACATGAGTGATGGTAAGCCGGTGTCCACACCGATGGCTTCTACTGACCTTATCTTGACCCGTGATGAGGATGGCGAGCCTGTTGATCAAAAGGAGTATCGCAGATGATTGGCTCCTCTTGTACCTCAACGCCTCGAGACCGACATACACTTCTCTGGTGTTTGTGTGCTCGCTTGAGCTTCTCCTCGCAGATCTCACCGCCAGCGGTGAAGCGCATTCTTCTACCTTCGAGCTACCATTGACTATGGTATCCGTACTCTTCCTCATCCTGTCTTTTCCTTAGAGCCTACTCGGATGCACTTCACGGTCAGAGGATAGATAGGAAGAGCACTTCCGCACCGCCAATTTCTTGGCACTTCTCTTGTTTCTGGTCTTCGAGGAAGCGGTCGGTGTTGCAATCCAATCGCAGAGGTCGAGTATGTTGTTGCCGCCGATTGTCGCAGAAACAGATACTTTGATGGCTTCGACCTCATGACTTTGGGTTAGTTATAGAAAGTGTTCCACTCTTTTGTGATAACACTTCTGCTATTAACATTGCTAAGAACCCAAAGGCAAAGACTCTCGGACCAAGCATATTGATATCCGATATCACTTCCTTAGAGACCATGTGGAGAAGGGTGATATAGTGCTCCAGCCAGGAGAGTGACCGCCATTATCGACATCTTTACCAAGCCTTTGGATAGCTCTAGGTTTTCACCTTGCGGGAGAGCTTGGGGTGGTTTGTCCTTATGGATCAGTGAGTGAGGAGCTTTGTGCTTTATCGCTTATCTTGTATATTATGTTTGTTCTCCTTATCGCATTGCATTCGGGATGCATTTTGGGTTAGTCTTCCTTGCATAGATTAGAGTGTTTCTCTCGCCTAGTTGCTTAGACTTCTTCCTCTCATCTTATGCTCTAGGATGTTGCTTATTAGCTGTCTCTTCTCACTAGGTTGAGCTCACTCACTTCTTGTAGGTTCTAGCGAGGGTTGGGCCACCCTCGGGTAGACAGGGTACGTGTTTGCTCCTAGGTGTGTTAAGTGGGCAGTTGATAGTCCTAGAGTCATATGGGGTAGATGAGAGTCAGTCTGAGCCATAGTATTCTCTATATCTTATCTATGCTTTAAGGACTGCCTGTTTTATGTTTTCTTTGCCAGCTTCTTGATTTATTGTTTTGGTTCAAGGGGAGTTCATTTGGGAGCTTCTGGAGCTTAATATTGACTTAACT
Organism: Phyllostachys edulis; assembly: GCA_036346405.1. Classification (NCBI taxonomy): domain Eukaryota; kingdom Viridiplantae; phylum Streptophyta; class Magnoliopsida; order Poales; family Poaceae; genus Phyllostachys; species Phyllostachys edulis. Next base: position 37,674,084 of record CM070557.1, on the reverse strand, counting down.
CAACTTGAACTAAAAGTTGCATCTATTGTTGAGGGGGAGCTGGATCTTCTGCATTTCTAGCATTCTGCATTGTAATATAACTACATTGAGCCTTGATTATTATCCTGCTATGACATGTTTACAATGCTTTACACCTTGCCATGACTTGTGCTTATTTGCTAGATTTATCATGACTTCATATGTGTAGCCTAGCTTTTGCCATGATAAGTTAATTAAAATTGCTCAACTTAAACTAAAACTTGTCATGTTAGCACTCGAGATTAGTCTTTCTTGAGCTATCCTTTTATGATTCATGCCATGTCAAATAGGCTGGGTAGAGTGATGAATCTATATTGAGCCTTAGATTGAGCTGTTTTAGTCTCTTGATGATGCATGAGTTAGTACAACTTGTTAAAAGGCAAAAAGATCTCTTTTGTGCGAAAAAACTGATCTCACCAATTCTCTCCTATGAGACGGCTTGCCATTGCACTTGGCATGAACTTAGGGGGAGTTTTGGGTGACCTAGACTATCTTCTTAAGCTTATCGCTTGGAGTAGTCGCATAAGGCTTGAGACCTAGCACATGATAAAACAAAAAAAAATCTGGTTGGAAACCACCATGAATTTCAAAAGAAAATATGTTTCATGTGTTCAATGTGCTTAAAGCCACAAAAAGTATCATGTACTTTAACCAATGTTTCAATCTTGAGCATAGCACTCTATTTGGTCTCAATTTAAGCTTCTTAGCTACGCTTAGCTTATTGACATGGCCTGCATCATCCTTGGATATCTCTAGCGAGACCTTGCTCATTGATGACTTGACTTGCTCACATAATGTACCTCATTTTCAGATTGTCATCTATGTGTACTAGCTAGCTTATACATATCTTGTCATGATCTAGCTAGCCTTTTTATTAAGTTATGGCTTGGTGTATTACATTATGGTCATTCTGGATAATTCTCATGGCTCTAACTGCTTAGAATAATCAAACTTCAGCCATTTTCATCCATTAACATGTCATATTCTCTCTATTGCATCTTGATGCGTTTATTGCCAAAAGGGGGAGAATAGAGAAGAAAAAGTCTGTTGGGAACAGTTTAGAGCTTTGGAGATCAATTTGCTCTTTTAGTTGTTGCTCTAGTGTTCCTTCTGTCGACATGGTCATTTGTTTCACTCTTCTTCTTTGGACCATGTTGGTGTTTCACTCTTCTTCTTTGGACCATGTTGGTTTCTTCAAACTCAAACTCAACTTTGCGCTTCTTCGGAGTTTGTCAATATACTCATCAAGGGGGAGATTGAGAGACCATGTGGAGGTCGTCCCGTGTGTGTGATGAGTAATTGACATAGGTTTAGGAAGTCGAGTTTGGTTTGGGTGGTTTGGACCATGTCGTTGCGTGGTGCAACAGGCTCTGTCGGACTTGGTCAAACTTGGTCGTATGGGATTAGGTTGTATATTCTGGTGTTTCGACAAGTTTGGATTTTGTCTTGGTAAGTTGATGGTTTTACGCTTTCATGTATCGAGTGGTGCTATTTGATGTGTTTCTTGTCTCGTGTGACCGCAGGACATCGGGTGGAGTCGTGGCGAGACACGGTGGACCTGACTAGGTGCAGTGGCGCCGAGGTCGAATCGGTCGGGATGTGTCGAAGACGACGTGGACTCGAGGTGGTTGCGGGTGCAAGACAAGGAGCGGAAGCTTCCTTGGAGGTGCGGGGAGGGCGAAACGAAATTCGCAAGGCTCAAGAGGCGGGAGGCGGGCTCCGTTGGACTTAGCGGGCGAACGGGAGGAGACCCGTTAGCCAAGGCTATATAAAGGGTTTTGGGAGAGAGTTAGGGTTGTAGCTCGGTAAAGATAAGGGCTGTATGCGGCCTGTAGCATTCCAATCATTCCTCTGTTTGGTGGCGGCGCGGAGAAAATTTGTAGAGCCCTGTGGCGGCAAGCTGTTCTATAGAAAATGAGAGTCCTTGGCTAGGCAGCAGAGTCTCATCGGTCGATGATAGGATAGCTAGGCAATGCCGTAAGCTTTTTCCTTGTCTCTTCAATTTGTGCAATCGATTCTACTACTTGGAGTGGATCCTCATGCTTGCTGTTTGAAGGTTTATTTTATTGTCTTTGTCTTCATGATGCGGATGAGTCAATTGGTTCTAATTGCCGACAAGGTGCTTGGTTAGTTTTTTATTAGCTTGTGAGCTGCCTTCTTCCGATTCGAGTGTGCCTTGGGCTGCTTTATCTTGATGTGACTGAACTCTTGTTTATTGCTTGTGGCTGCAACTTGGTGGTCAATTTATTACTTGGCTTCTCTCTGCTCCGACTAAGTTTTCTTATTGAGTGTTTGATCGGTGGCGGCCGTAGTGGGCGCCTGGGAAAATGAGCACCTCGGCGGCGGCTAGCGCCCATTAAAACCGAACTCCTGTGGGTCGTTGTCCCTTGGCAGAAAGAGGATTCGCCATCGCTTGTATTGGTTTATGGCGGTTCACTTGGTTCATGCATGTAAGAGGCTTGCACTTTGTTTGTTGTTCAACATTTGTTTATTTGTTTGGCTGTTTTCAATGATGCGTCGATTGTGTTTTGATGCGAAAATCCCATGCGGTCGGATCGTGTGACTTGATCCGTGAGAGGATACTTTGGATTTTGTGCATGCGCTTATGAGGTGTTTTAGTCTTGTACTTGAGGTTTGATCGGATTCAACACAGGTTATCCTCTCTGCTGTCATCTACGATCTTCATAGCTTTTATAGCTATTGGAGTGAAAGTAGTGTTGAGTTAGATCGAGGTGAAAAATAGAGAAAGCGCCTATTCACCCCCTCTAGTCGCCTTTCGGTCCTCATGACTTTTCTTTTACAATTGCAACATTGCTCTAAACAGTATGCAACATTTTTTTCTGCAGATATAATACTTTTTCTATAGATACAACATTTTTTTTTCTACAGATGCAATATCCTAGAACAATGGTTGTAATATTTCCGGACTATGGTTGCAACATCACAAATCAAAAAACAATGGTTGTAATTACTCACATGTTATCTCCAGACAACGGTTGCAACATTCTAGGACAACGGTTGCAACATCCCCGGACAACGGTTGCAACATCACAAATCAAAACAAAACATCTGGAAAAAAACGCGTTGGAAAAAATTGCAACATCGCCGTGAACCGTATGCAACATTTTTTTCCTATAGATGCAATTTTTTTTCTATATATGCAACATTTTTTTTTCTACAGATGCAACATCTCCGGACAACGATTGCAACATCCTAGTACAATGGTTGCAACATCCCCGGACAACGATTGCAACATCCTAGGATAATGGTTGCAACATCCCTCGGACATGGTTGCAACATCTCAGGATAATGGTTGCAACATCCCTCGGACATGGTTGCACCATCCCCGAACAACGGTTGCAACATCCTAGGACAATGGTTGCAATATTTCCAGACAACGGTTGCAATATCCCCGGACAACGATTACAACATCCTAGCGTGTACTTCAACAGGAACTAATCTATCAGAATTGTCAATGACAAGTGGGTTTGGCGCATGAATCATAGTGTGCTAGCTGCAAAATTGCTAGTAGATTTTCAGCCTTAAAAAACAGCAGGCTATAGACTATACACTATAGTACATATATCAATATGGGTTTATACACCATGGCATGAAATCTATGCTCACTGCACGTAAACGACGATGGGCACACGTACTCGAGGCTTGGATTTATGAGATCTTCATGAGAGCCGCGCGGTACATCCGCTGCTTGCCTTTACTCATCGGCGATGGAAAAGGCTCACGCTCGAGTATGTACTTACTCAGCGGGATCGGGCGTATGCGTCCGATACGAAGCGTCCGATCAGACGTATGCGTAGAAGCATTACCCAATTTGAAACTTTTCAGAGGACTCACCCAACGACTTACTGAGCAATGAAGGCTTTGTTCTGTGCCACTGAAGTCTTCTTGCTTTTCACTAAAGCCGCTTCATTCTTTCTTTGATCGTAGAGTTGAACAGAAGAATGCGTAGGAAAATTTTGGAAATCGTCCAGAAATCTATATGCATAAGTACGAAGGACTTATCTCAACCTAGATTGATGTTCTACGCATAGCCCTTGGATTTGTTGGTGATGCGCTCGTATGGCTAGTGTGAAGTCTTTGTCTGGTTTCAAATTTGTGTGTTTCTCTGACTAGGCCTAGCCAGGTAGGCTATCCTTTTTTTTCCTTTGTTGGACTGAAGAGGGCGAATAGAATAAGGGCACTTATCTTTTTCACCCCAATGGAATTCAATTCCTTATTTACTCTAGTAGCTATGAAAGCTAGGGGTACAAATGGAGCAGATAATTTCCGACCGACCGACCGAAAGCTCGCGGAACGAATACGGGATGGAGAAATGGGTATCCGACACTATCCGTATCCAACTCCGACTGCGAGGAAAAATACGAAATATGATACAAGGTGAGCGATATTCATCCGTATGTGTCTATATGTCAGGTGGTATAAGGAAAGAACGTTCTGACTTCACTTAGGAATAAGACAACAGATAGGTGGGTTGCTGCATCTGAGTAGACATGGAATAATGAGTGTTTTTCGTTTGAGATCTCAGCGATTAGTCTCTCTGTGTTCACTCTGATTGCACTCCTACTGTCCGATGTCCTGTAGGGGTGCAAAACAAGCGGATAATTTTAAATCGACCGATCGACGGAGGCTCATGGAGCTTAATACTAGATGGAGAAATGAGTATCCAACATTATCCGTGTCCGACTGTGAAAACCCAGGGTATTTAACTTGTAATACTTAACCATCCAATTGGTCCTAGCATTACAATTCAAATATCCCGACTCTTGGTGTAACATGTACCTCCCAGAACAGCGGTACACATATACCTCACAAAATCAAGCATCAATTCCATACAAGATTACAATATCGATAAGATCAAAGTTTACAACATCCAAAAGACAAACAAGTTTAGAATACACAGATAGGGCCGACCGGCCAAATGACAAGTTAAATGACCAAAGTTGCAGCGAAAACAAAAGCTATAAGATAGCGATAAGCCAACCGGTTTTCCCTTACCCACAAAGGCAACCGATCGGGCCGCCAAAATAGTCGTCCTGCACGAAGTCCGTCTCACAATAGTTTATCCTTTGGGGATTAACCTCCTCTGAAATTTCAGCAACCAGGTTGAGTACAAAGTTGTACTCACAAGTCTTACAAGAAAAAAAAAGATGCATTCATGTATCAAAGAAAGGCTACTACACTAAGCAATTTTCAGCATGAAGCAGATTTTCTTTGCAATAGAGCAATAGGTTGTAAAGCAATTTATCGAATCTGTTTTTATTTGTTAAAATAATAGCGAGACACATTTATAAACATAATTAATATCCTAGAGGTGACTTCTCAACAGCCACCATAACATAGCACGAATTACCCATTCGTACCACCCAATTTCAAGTTTTAATGAAAATGCTATAGTCTAATTCTTACGGGAAATAACCAAGCGTGTCTATAACCAAGAACGTGGCTATTCAAATAGATTATACCCTGCAGGGGTGTACAACTTTACCCACTGTTAGACCGCTCCTTTTGCCAAGCTATTTAGCACACTTCTTTAGGTATGCGGTATGCTGACAGAGTTAAGTCCCACGAGACGTTTTCCAATATAATGCATTAACTACGAGTCGCTCGTATGGATGGAAACCCATACATTGTGTCGGAGTCATCAGTAAAGCCTAGGTCAACTACCCCTTAGGGTAAAGCCTAGGGCAACTATGAATGCCCCTCGGTGTGGAGAACCTATACAGGAACCCACCTCCGCACACCCAACACACGCAGAATATTTTTAACACAACACACACAACCTCCTGCGACTTGGAGCTAACACACGCCAAAGTACTAAGTCAAGATGGTTCCCATATGCCTTCATGTGGTTGCACGCAAAGGTGCTTGGAGCAATGACGCAAGTTATTCGGTCCTTGTTGACTCGGGCACAAAGCACACACCCAACAGCACACCATCCAACGAATGTGCCCAAGTCTAAAATATTTTATTTTCAGTTTTAGTTTTCCAAATATATTATATACATGAGTACCCTGACCCAAGTATTTAAAGTATGGATATAATGACCATCGCTGAAGCGATATCCCCATTCCACTGTTCTAAGCATTGCAAAGCAATTGACTCATATAATCAGTATATACATGACCAGAGCTCATCCATCGGACTCTAAATCATTAGCAATAATCTAACTTAGGCTCAGTAGAAATGAGAATGTTTACCTACAGCTCATGCAACTATTTGGATTAACTACTCCTAACGAGAATTAATAATCAAAATAGCACATGCATACATACATTTGCAATCAAGATAATTTTATTAAAAGTAATAGGAGCAATATGATCAAGGGGGGGCTACTTGCCTTGCTGGAGATAACCCGCTTGCTGCAGAGGATCACTCTTGTACTTAACAATTTCGTCGAAACCTATCAAAAGAATCGAGAAGAACCAATAAGAACGAGTAACGCCGAATAAACTCAAAAATTCAAAATCATCCAAAAATCATGAAATTTCCACAGAAGGTAGAACATAATTTTGAATGAATTTAGAAATAAAAATCATTTGATTTGGATTCCGCATGCAAAAGTTATAGCATAAACCATTTTTGCCGGAAGAGAAAATCCAACAAAAGGGTTTTGGTTACCGTTCATCAGTTCGACTACACATGGTCAGAAGGAGGTTCGACTACACATGGTCTAAAGGAGGTTTCAACTACCTGGTCAGAAGGAGGTTCGACTACACATGGTCGGAAGGAGGTTCGGCTACATGTGGTCATAGGTGGTCGAAGATGGTCGTAAGAAGCTAGGCACTGTTGGAGCTAATCCTACCAAAGCTGATGCTTCAGAGTTTGTAACCTGGTCGTAGGAGTTTAAGACTACCTAGTCGTAGGAGGTTACAAACACCTGGTCGTAAGGGAGTGTTGACTACCTAGTCGTAGGAGGTTACGACCACCTGGTCGTAAGGGAGTTTCGACTACCTAGTCGGAATCGACTACCTGGTTGAAAGGTGGTTCGACTACAGGCGTCGTTAAAGGGCAACAGTGACGATGCTGACTTGGAGCGGAGGTGAAGCTACGGTGACAATGGCAACGATGATATGGTCACGCAATGTGCTATCTAATGCGCGCACTAGTACTAGAGGTGACTAGGGTCATACCGGAATGGAGAGTGGTCAAGGAGCTCATCAGAGATGGTCCAGCGATGAAGAACTGAGGCAGCAGTGGAGCTTCACCGAGGAGAGGTCGACTCGAGCGGAGTCGGGGATGAAAGGAACTATTTTCGGTCGGAGATGAGAAATCCCAAATTGCGTCGGTTCCTGTGAACCAAAATCCAATTAAGTTACAGGGTAGGGTCCTTGTGCTTAGGAACACAAGATGACGCGAAGTGAAATGAGCAAGAACCCCTGTGGCGGCCGCAACGATGTTAGGGGTGACGACGGCGTCTCGGCCGTGAGCTAGAGCTCACTCTCTAGCTCTTGGTTCTGAGGAAGAAGAGAGAAAGGAAGGTAAGGAAATGCTTAGGTGTGTCGAAAGGGAGAAGAGGGCACCCAAGGAGCTTCTTATAGGCGCTGGGGAAGAGAACTCACGAGGAGAGGCCGGCGGGGTGAGCTCGGTCCATAGAGTGCCACCGAGAGACAGGGAGGTGATAGGGATATGGGCGAGTGCAGGAGATGCGGCCAAACCACGGGCGCACAGTCAGAAATGGTGGGCACGGCAGTTGATGCTGACGCATGGGCGGAGCACACTGGCGAGGGTGCTCAGGCGCTGGCTGGGCATGGTGTCCGCATGGACACGAAGAACTGCAGTGGAGCCCCACCGGTCAGTGGCTCAAGATAAGAGGCTTAGGTCGGACACAGTGGGAGAGTGCTGGTGAACCGAGTGGTTCTGTCGAAACCAAGTGCCCGATTAAAATTGAATTGATGGTCAAAATTGAGTAAATTTGGTTGAAATCAAGTTGGTGGTCAAAATCGAGTCTTTGGTCTAAATCGAGTGGCTGGTTGAAATCGAGCACTTGTCAAAATCGAGTTGGGTGGTCGAAATCGAGCGGCCGGTAGAAATCGAGCGCTGGTCGAAATCGAGTGGAGTCAACTCAATTGGTTTGACCGAGTTGATTTCCAAAGGCTGAGAGGGTTGTGAATTTTTAGATAGAGTTCTAAAGCCCCAAAAATTCTAAAAATTTTAAGGGAGGCTTTTGACTCTAAGAACAACCTTGTATAAAATTTTCAAAGTTTTTTATGCAATGCATTTCCCTCTAGAAATGTTACAAGGTTTTGATCTAGGTGTTTGACCGAGGATTGATAGGTTTGACTGGCCCCTTTAAAATAGCAAAAATAAATTCTAAAAATTATGAAAATTTTCAGGTGAGTCAAAAGGATGTTCCAGAACTAGGAATATTATTTCCATGGACTATTCACAAGATTTGTTTTAAAAGTTTTCAAGGATTATGCTTCTAGTCAATTGAAGCATTAGGTTTTTGAAATCAACAAAACCTTTGAAAGAATTTCCAGAAAAAAATCAAATGACAACAAGATGCATCAAAAGTTTTAATTCTTCTTATTTTTATACATTTGAAATACAAAACCATATTTGGGATGTTACACCGACTCCAATAAAAAATACAGGATAGGATACAAGATGAGCGATATATATCCGTATCCGCTCCGATTGCACCTCTAATGGAAGCTATGAAGATTAAAACACAAGAACATAGTGGAAGTATTGTGTTGAATCCAGAAAACCTCGAAGACGAATCCTCTCGTCCGGTCTGATTGCCAAAGCCTGGCCGTTCTAATCGCCGATGGGTCGGTCTAACCGCTGGTGGTCGGTCTGACCGCTTGGGTGAGCGGTCTGACTGCTGGCTATAGGGACAGCAGCCCGAGACGATATGAAATCGACGTAAAATTTGATTTCAAAATCCAAATTCCCTGAGATTTCAAACATAGCTCATCAAGAAGGTCAGGAATCTATTCCAATTGACGATCAGGACAATCGAAGCTAAGATTCCACAAATTTCTTGATTGTAGTCAAGAAGGCATGAAAATCACGAATAATCAAACTTTGATCCAAAAACTTGCTTGTGGATGGAAGATGGTTAAAATGACCCTAGATAAATTCTCACATGTTCTAGCAAGCTAGATCACCGCAAAAAACCCAATCAAAACACTAGGAACACAAAAATCCTAAAGGCATCAAAGAGAGGGCAAGAACAAGATAGAACTCATCTTGAGGCAAACTTGCTTGGATTGATTCGATGGATTGTTGGTTTACAAGCACTCTACCATGGACAACAAAAGATCAATACTTGATCACTTAATCAATCCATCTCTCTCAAACCCTAGCTTCATCTAATTAGAGTTTTCTAGGCTTGAGTTGATGGGTACAAATCCTGCACTCCTCCCTTTTATAGTGGATGCTAGGTCTAGAGAGAAAAGCTTATCGGACATCTATTAATCCCACACATAAACGGGGCCACACTCACGCACGCTTCTCAAAGAGGATGACGAACCAAGTCTCCCAAATCTGTCTCTTCGTGATTTTCATTTTCTCTTGACCTCTATCGGGCACCTGTTAAGCCCACACAAAGACGGGTCTATACATTCACGCATGCTTCTCAAAGCGGATGACGAACCGAGTCTCCCAAATCCGTCTCTTCACGATCTTCATCTTCTCTTGACCTAAACTGCCTCTACTTTGCGCTATCCCGTGCCGCGGTTTCTCTAAGGTCACCAACCCAGTATTTTGGAGAAGATACCAAAATACCTCTTCTCAACTCTTCTCCAAAAGCCGAGTCCAATCAAACGTGAAGCAATCTTATGCTTTGCCACATGTAGGTTCATCAATGACTATCTTCATGTCGGCAAGTCTCTCTAATCCGGCTCCCACCAGAACCACTATGACACTTGCACCGACCCCCAAGCCACCTGATGCAACCCGTTGCACCGAACTTCCTGTTCGGCCGTTCTTGTTCATCTTGCGGCATGCTTGAGTCCAGCCACTTCGCCCAACATCTTTGATCGTTCTGGACCTCAGCTTTTTTAGCCAAGTCTCGAACATCCTCGCTGTTGACCGTAATTGACTCCAAGTTACCTGCACAACAATAGACTAAGAAATCAATTTCAGACACAAGTTCTTTGCAACTTGACCCACGTTAGCCAAAATATGCATCATGCAACACCTATGCATTGAATCTCATGACTTTGGCCAATTCCACAAAGTTCACCGCCTTCTCGGCGCTTGAATCTCCTCTGGTCGGTCTGACCGCTAGCCTGCCGGCCTCACCACCGCTTGGCGATCTAACCACCGACAAATGGCTAGTCAGACCGCTCTGGAAATTTTCCTAAGTCCCGGTGCACCGTCTTTGAAAATTTCAAACTCTATCTAGTCGAAACTCTATTTTTCATGAGACCTTGTGCAAACTCACATCCTAACACTCCAGCATAAGTGTTTAAAAGGTTTATCAAAATTCCAACCTTTTCAAATCAGCCGGTCAGACCGCCACTTTTGACTGGTCTGACCGCCGGGCCTTGGTCGGTTTAACCGCCACCCCAGGGCCGGTCAGACCGTCGGCTACAGGCCAGTCAGACCACCTTTTGCCTAACAATCAGTAGAACTTCACTAAACCGAGGGTTTTCCAAACACCTCGACACAATTGTCAATTATTTAACACACTAAGATTAGGATTATCTACCCATGATCTTTTCTTTTGTATTTCTTTTCACCACAGTTGAAAAGTAAGTAGTGAAGAAAATTCTGCAGATAAGATTCAACACCTAACATATCTCAGTCTTCCTTCCAGATAAGTGGCAGGAGTCAGTAGTTTAGTTGACACGGTTGCTGTGTTTTTGTAGTCAACAATGGCCAACAAAGCAAAAAGACCTGACCAACATGAAGCAAAGACTGCAACTCCTGTATCACAATACTCTTGTGCTCTTCTTCACTTGTCCATTCATTTCTTCACAATGGAGAAGTTGCTCACTGCTGTTGTTGCTGAACTTGCCACAAGATCCATATCCTTCTTGATCGACAAATACTCCAAGCCAAGAGTACCATCCATGGAAGAGACGATGCAGCGCCTGCTGGGAGTACTACTAAGAATCCGTGTCGTCGTCAAGGAAGCCGAGCGGCGGCACATCACAAGCCTAGCGATGCTCCAGCAACTCGACATGCTCAGGAGTGGGATGTACAGAGGCTACTACACGGTAGATAAGTCCAGATTCCGAGCTCATGAGGAAGAGAAGGCCAAAGACCATCAGCATCAAGTGAGTCATGTTTTGATCCTCTCAAAGTTCAATCCTGCCAAGCGTTTCCGCTGCTCTGAAGCTAGCACTGCGCACGGTAGCAGCACAGATGAGCTGAAGCAGATGCTTGATAGCCTGAACATGCTCATCAATGACGCTAAGGAGTTCGTCGTCTTCCTGAAGAACTATCCCCTGATGTACCGCCAGCCTTATAGCGCGCACTTGTTTGTAGAAAAGTGCATGTTTGGCCGCCAAGGAGAAATGGAAGAGGTCATCAACTTCTTGTTGCAAAAGGAGCCTCCGGGTGGTACAGAAAATCCAGGTGTCCTACCCATCATCGGTGCGGCAAGAGTTGGAAAAAGCACCCTTGTGGAGCATGTGTCTTGCGACGAAAGAGTGCGCAATCACTTTTCTCGCATTGTGTTCTTGAGTGACAACGACCTCAGAGATGAAATGGTAACTCTTCTAACACTTACAGGTGTGGTCAGGTACCAAAACATTCAGAATTTTGCCTTTGACGAAAGATTTCTGGTTATTATTGAACTCGATGGGGATCTAGAGGAGAGTGTGTGGAGAAGGCTGCATTCGTCTCTGAAAATCTGTACTGAAAGTAGCATTAAAATCATAGTCACAAGTCGTTTTGACAAGATCGCGATCCTCGGAACAACACAGGCCCTCAGACTGAAGTTCCTACCTGAAGAAGCGTACTGGTATTTCTTTAAGACAATCGTGTTCGGAAGCACGGATCCCAAGGAGCAGCCGACACTGGCATCGATAGCCATGGGAGTGGCCAAGGAGCTGAATGGAACTTTCTTGGGTGCAAATGTCATCGGCGAGTTACTGAGATCAAATGTTAACCTCCAGTTCTGGTGTTGGGTTCTGACACGCATGAGAGAGTACACAAGGAAACATCTGTCCCAGTTTAGTGAGCACCCGACCCGTCTTTTTCAGAGAAGTAAACCTATTTATGGCCAGATCATGGCCAAAACTGCTGGAGAGTGCTTGATCTACGATTGCTATCAGAGAGCTTCACTTGATCAAGATGGAGTTCCCAAGATAAACTACCAAGAAATCCTATCTGGAAGTTCTAGGATTAGTGGGAAATTCGAGGCACTAGCTTGGAAGTCTCGCATACCACCATACTACAGCTACTTGTTTGCCTGTCAGATACAGAGGCTTCGGTTTCAGAAGAGGGGCATTTAACTTCAGTTAGTCATTCAGTTGTCAAATGCCAAGTACTAATAATTAGCATGTGTTGAATCATAGTGTGATAGCATCGTTGAAGTCTAGATCACTAGTAAAATCCTAAGCTCGTCTGCGGCTAACTTACTGGCTACTGTAATTCTCTCTCTTTCCATAGAGTATTTTACTTTCTATCCTCTCTGTTTTTTGGAAATATTTTACAAACTACGCTTGGGAGTTATGTTCATGAACTACTATTTGGTCTAATAAAATGCATTCCGCTAATCAAATACAAGAACACTCTTAAACCTTATAAACTGCAAAAGAAGGCCAGAAAATCCGTAGAAAACGTAAACAAAAAGCAAGAATGCAAGTGTAACAGAGCGAGGAAAGCCTACACACTTTTCATTCAAAAAAAAAGGAAAGCCTACACGATGCCCAGCCAGCCCAGGAACATATGACTAAATTCATAGCACAAAGACACAAAAATACTATGTAAGCAACCGATTATATTACATGAATAAAGTGCATATGAAAGAAAGGAGGAAAGAAAATGCACATATAGTACTGCACAGTTAGTCAATAACACTCTACATTCTGGAGAAGACAACATGAATCACAATATTAGTGATTTAATTTGCATGTACAGAAGATACCAACTGTATCAAACTAACTCAAAACCTTCCTCTTCTGACATAGCTTTTTCGTGGTAACCATATACTTCAACTCGCGAATCTCGCAGCTATAAATGTAGCTGTAATAGGGCGGTAAGTGAGATTTCCATACTACGACCTCAAATCTCCCATGAGGTGTATGTTGGAATTTTTCTTAGTCCTTCGCTAAGCACAGCCGACGTCTCCGGCTCCTGGCTGACGCTTCTTTTCTCCGTGAAACCCGTCCCTCGACATACACGATGAGACGTGTCCCCTCCGTGGGACTCGCTTTCTGCTGTCCTCGATGTGACCGGCCGCCTGGTTCCAGTGCGCGAGAGACAACCCGGCGTGAAGCGACCTCTCTTCTCTCTCTTTAACTGCAGCGTCTCGTTTTCGGACGACGCATAGTATTTACTGTTCTGATTTTCGTTCTTCGCCGTAATTCAACTACCAAGTATTTGCAAAAACTTTCTTTCCTTTTCGGTTTGTGTTTCAAATGTAATTTCCTTAGTAGTTGAAATTCAAATTTCACGGTTTGGAGTTTCTCCTTTCTTTTGAATCCCCGGGCCATTTTGAGTTGGACCTCCCTTCTCTTTCGGGCTCAGCCCATCTTCTTCCTGGGCCAAGCCCGTTTTGCCTTCGGGCCACCCAGCCTGTTCCCCACCCCCCCGCGGCCCAACCTTGCCCAGCTCTTTTTCTCCCCTCCCCCTTCGGCCTTTCTCTAGCCCAAGCCGGCGCCACCCCTGTCGTTTTCCCCTTGGCCGCTTCAACCAGGACGCCAGCGCCGATCGCCGCCTCTCTCTCCTCCCATGGGCAACGACGAGCCGCAGCGAGCACGCCACCTCCTCCTGCGCCCGCACACCTCGCTTGCCGCCGCCGCCTCGGCGCACGCCACCGTCACCCGTCACCTCGGCGCCAAGCACGCCCGTCTTTGCATGCGCCGCTTGCAACACCCGCCTACCACCTCGGCGGTGCGACGCCGCTCTGCGCCCTCGCGTGCCCTCGCAACACTGCGGCGCAAGACGCCACCGCCTGCCTGCCTCACCAACTGCCGCCACAAGCCTCAGCCGCGGCACCGCCACCCTCCTCGGGACAGCGCGCCTAACAAAGATCGCTTGCCTCCGTTGGCCTCCCTCGGTCCACGGCCTATAAAGCCCTCCTCAACGCCCTTGAGCTCCCCACGCCACCCTCGAGCTCTGATAAGCCCACAAGCAAAAGCCGTCGCCCTCCCATTTTCGGCCGCCGCCACCTCCACCGCCGTTTCACCACTCCGGCCATCTTCCGGCGCCACCAACCCCGTCACCGTGAGCCACCGGCCCCTAGGATTCTTTCCCCTCAAACCCCTTCAAGGATTAGCCGCCGCAATCGCCGTTCTTCCCCGCCTCCGGCCGCCGCCTTCTTCACCATGTGCCGCCGCCTACAAGCCTCCTCCGGCCTCCCCGTCAAGCCCACTAGCATCGCCTCGTCGAGAGCCACCCGGTGCTTACCTCCCCCGGCTCAAACCGCCACCGAAGCCCGCACTCGTCGTGGCGAGAACCACCGCCGCCTAGCTCTACCACCGCCAAGCCGCGCCTCCTCCGACACCGCCACCCCCATCACCGGCACCACCTCCCGCTAGCTCCCCATCCTCGTTCTCACCTTGCGCCACCACGCCCTAGCCCTTGGCCAATGACCCCGCGCCCCTGGTGCAGTCTTGCCAAGACGCCATGAAGCGCCCGTGTGTCGAGCTTTAGACCAAGCCCACAGTGCCCCATCATTAGCCTTAATGATGTCTTAAGGCTCTAATTAAATGCTTAGCCATTAATTTGTGTCTTAACCATCCCTTTTCTCTCACCAACATGTGGGCCCATTTGCGCAGCAACCCGCAGCTCCCCCTAGCCCTCATTGGCCAGTGGACCCCCTCGGTGCACTGTGCCGTGAGCCAGCCCCCCCTATGCCATGAACCCAGTCCACACTGTGTTGTGCACTAGCTCCTCTCTCTCTCTTTTTCAATTCAATTAATCTTTGTTAATTCCGTCCTCCTCCGTTATAACTCCAAAAATTATGAAATAAATTCCTAAAAATTTGTTAATTAAAGATCTTGCTAATGGCATAGGTCTTGTTCAATTTGGAGTTCATTTGTGTATTCTTGTGTATTTATTTGCTCTCTTTGCCGTTGTACCTTTTTCCGGTATTTACGCCCGATTAGGATTTGAAGACGCCAGAGATCCCCAAGTTGATCAAGATCAAGAGTACCAAGATCCCCTTGCCTTTAACCAAGGCGAGTCAATGCTTTGTTCATTTTGATCCAACATTTTATGAAAATTATGTTCATTTAAATTAACCAAAATTGCATGCTTTAATTATTTAATCAAATGCATGTTAAAGCTTAAGGTAGTTAAACACCCATTTGTTGATTAATTAATTAATATGCCATCCATTGTTATTGATTCCATTATTCCTTGTCACCCTAGTAAATATATGGTAATACTAGCTATAGGTTGTACTTAAGCGGCATGCTAGTCTTGCTTAAGTACTGGGGTATTAAATACCCCAAACAATCATTCTTCAAACATGAAATGATTTGGGTAGTCAATGGTGGTCCATTGACTAAAAGGAATGGATTAATTTGGTTTTACTCCTCAAACCCTAATAATTGCTAATACCACATCTGGGTAGATGGAAAGGCGGTGGGTGCTCCAGGAGAACGAGAATGGTTGAAAATATGGAAAGAACCGCCCGGATGGATTAAGGACTTAATCTTGTCACGACCTCCGTGTTAAACAAATACAACCACAAGTCTACAAAGTGCAACTTGGCTTAGTAAAGTTATTGAACCCTGAAAGTCATCTCGTTGGAGGGGGTCGAAGATGTACAAGTGGTGGAGATACTCCGGCTTGAAAGGGACACCAAAAAGGTGAAGTTACCAGCTGGGCTAGTCGTTATGGCGGGCCACCAAGGCTAGTCATTGTGGTTTGGGCAACAAGGCTAGTCGTTGTGGTGAACATCCGCACAACATATGGGCGAACTCCCGTATGGGTGAAATGACAGAGGGGTGAGATATATAGAAAGGTTCTTGTGATTTGTTGCCCAACTACATGACTCTGAGAATCATGTGGGGTATGTATGACTATCTCTTGTGGGTATAGTGTACAACCTCTGCAGAGTCTAAATCTGCTTAAGCAGTAGTGCCCTACGGTCAAAGGCGGACATGGGAATCATAACTTGAGTTAGTTCTATTTTAACCTTTGTGGGTGGTATGGAAAATGGTGGGAGGGCTCACCTAGCCCTATCTTGGATTTTACCTGAGTCGTCGAGCTCAGCGGTGGTAGTAATTGGAGGTAGCTCCAATAAAAAAAATGCATAAGGTAGAGTTTCCGCCGGATGGAACCTCTACTAAAATATATATTGCACATTACTCTCTTTAACAAAATGCAATTTGTTAAAATGCTAAGTAATAAGATTTGTAACTATGATAATTGAAAAGATTGCTTTAGCAAATAAAAGAACCGAGCCATCCTTGCTTAACCTTGCATATATGTATATTATTGCATTGTGTGTTGGCTCGCGAGCACGGAAGTTGTGCTCATTCTCGCTCCTCTCCCCAAACCCTTCAGACAATGAAGATGAAGGAGACTACGCTTTCTATGAAGGACCGAAAGATGATGGACAAGGAAATGATGAGGAGTAGTGTAGTTCTGTAGTTAGGTCTCGCCCCAATCTAAGTAGACTCGTTGGTACTCGCGTACAACCGATATTATCTGGTTCTTGGATAATATCCGTCGTACACAGGTCACCCCAATCGCTTGCTTGTGGTGAGATGAGCCCTACCTCCCCTTTTGCTTCCGCTGTAGATTTCGTTATCTTTATGCAATGTAATTCAAGTTGGCCTTGTGCTGCCCCTTTTGTAAAACTCGACCCGTTGAGGTCTATGTCACTCTGTTTGTAATATATTTGTTTTAGTTCACGACTTGTGTGATTGATTCAGCAATGTGCCTGTGAGTACTATCTACTAATCCAGGGAATAGCACAGTGTTTTCACAGAGGATTTGGATTCTCGGAATCCG
Source organism: Phyllostachys edulis (assembly GCA_036346405.1). Taxonomy (NCBI): domain Eukaryota; kingdom Viridiplantae; phylum Streptophyta; class Magnoliopsida; order Poales; family Poaceae; genus Phyllostachys; species Phyllostachys edulis. The sequence goes on along the minus strand of CM070557.1, from coordinate 37,656,954 downwards.
GGTCCGACATTAACCTTCACGTGATAGCAGTGCTTCTGGCTTTTGTTGACTTCAAGTGATAACAAGCAACACCTCTTTGCAAAGCTACGCCCAGCACCTTCTTTCCTGCTGAGAGACAGCCAAGACAAAGAACGCCGAACCAAAATGAAACAATGGAACGGGATTTCTTTCGGGAGCACACTGCTCCTCTTTTTCTTCTTTTCTATTTTTTTTCTCACCTCAACTCACATTGCTTGCTTCCAGGTTCGCTTTCAAATAGAGTACATGACCCTCATTATATAGCCTTCTCGCTCATACTTGAACAAGAAACGGACTTGTCGTGCGAAACGGAAACGGACTCAACTCATCTAAACTTAGAAACTAAAATTACTAAAACAAGATTAATCTAACAATCACCCCCTTAATCTTGTTTTTTCATCTTGATTACGCTGATCTTCTCTCTCGTTTGAACTTCCAAGTCTTCCTCTTTTACCTACACTCCCGCAGTGGCGGAACCAGGTGGGGTGCCGGGTATGCACCGACACCCCCAAAATTTTGAAAACTTTTTTTTAGATAATGGAAGAGAAAAAAATCTCTCCCACCTCTGCATCCCGGATGCACACAACCAATTTTATTAAAAAGACAAGAGTATCAAAAGGAACCAAAGCGGCTTAGAGCCTTAAAACCAAATGATGAATGGAAATACAACCAAATGATGAATAAGCTCAATCATTACAAATCCTATGACTAAGCCGCCGCCCATGGATATTGAGGATTTGCTTCACCACAACCTCCAATCTTAGACTTCCAACCAACATTGACTCCTTCTGGGCAGATTTTTGTAAATTTGCCCAAGCACTCAGCCAGTGCCCACTCAACAAGATAGCCTGCAAAGGGTTAGTGATACTCTTTTTGTCAAAAACAACAGCATTCCGATATAACCAAATAGACCAACATAAAGCACTAGCTCCCACTAGTAGTTGTGACTTTAAATTTTTTGGACTACAGTTTAACCAATTTCCAAACATGTTTGATATACTTACAGGAGGAGATAGATTAAACGCACATTGAACAACCCACCATGCAAGACGTGCAAAGGGGTAGTTAATAAAAAGATGTTGAATTGTTTCCTCTTTAATACAGAAACAACACTGCTTGCTTCCCCTCCAAGCAAGTTATCTTTAGTTAATACTACCCCTCTTTTGAGATACCATAAGAAGATTTTCACTTTTAAAAGAATTTTAATTATCCAAAAGAAATTCTTAATTGGGACTTGATAATTGCCAATAAGTGCCCCATATAATGACTGTACTGAAAAAGGTCCAGACTTATTCAAATTCCACCTGAAAACATCCTTTTGAGAGCTTAATTGTAAGTTAGAAATTCTTAAAAATAACTCATTCCAAGCACGTAGCTTAGGCCCAACAATAGGTCTTCGAAAAGAAATATTTAAAGGAGTCGATCTCAAAATGTTTGCCACTGTATCATCCTTTCTCCTTACCACATTATAAAGAAGTGGATACTGCCCTTTCAGTGGAGAATCTCCTAACCAGATATCTTCCCAAAATCTACTTTGCATTCCGTTTTTAATCTAAAATGAACCAATGCGAAAAAATTGATCTTTAATTTTTATAAGACCCGACCAAACATGAGAAGTCCCAGGTTTATTAACCACCCGCGACAGACTCTTCTCACCCATATATTTCTTTATCAGCATAGATTGCCAAACTCTATCTTCATTAAGCAATTTAAACAACCATTTCCTGAGTAAGCTTTTATTTTTTGTGTCTAAGTTCTAAACTCCTAGACCGCCATGCTCTTTGAGTGAACAAACTAAACTCCATTTAGCATGCCTATATTTTCGTTTAAGACTATCACTCTACCAGAAATATCTAGAACGATAAAAGTCTAGTCTTTTGATAACCTCTCTAGGAACCTCAAAAAAGGAAAACATAAACATTGGCAGACTACTGAGCACCGAGTTAATAAGCACTAATCGTCCACCCATAGGCATATTTTTTCCTTTCCAACTACTAAGCTTTTTATCAACTCTATCCTCAACCCCTTTCCAATCATAATTTCTTAACTTTTTAAAATGAATAGGGATACCTAAGTACCTGAAAGGAAAAGACCCCACTTCACAACCAAATAACTTTGTATATTGTGTTTCAACTTCTTTGGCAGCACCAAAACAAAAAATTTCGCTCTTATGGAAATTAATCTTTAAACCAGATAATTGTTCAAAGACACACATAATAAGTTTGAGATTTTTTGCTTGTTCTAGATCATGATTCATAAAGAGGATTGTGTCATCAGCATACTGTAAAATTGACAACCCATCATCAATTAAGTGAGGAACTACTCCTGTTAAAAGACCTACTGCTTTAGATCTTGAAATAAGGATGGCAAGCATGTCCGTTACAAGGTTAAAAAGAATAGGGGACATAGGATCAACTTGCCTAAGACCCTTCTGAGTTTGGAAAAAAGAACCAATATCATCATTGACTTTTATTCCAACACTCCCTCCCTGAACTAAACTTTCCACCCAGGAGCACCAGTTAGAAGAAAAAACATTTCATTCTCAAAGTTTGGAACAGAAATGGCCATTTTACTTTATCATAAACTTTCTCAAAATCAATCTTGAAAACTATGTCATCCAGATTCTATTTATGCAACTCAAGGATGGTTTCATGAAGGATAACAACTCCATCAAGAATAAATCTCCCCTGCATGAAAACCGACTGAGATGGTCTAACAATCTTTTGAGCTACACCCATAAGTCTATTAGTAGCCACTTTAGTGAAAATTTTAAAACTTACATTTAGAACACAGATAGGCCTTTACTGTTGTATTTGCTTAGCATCCGTCTTTTGGGGGAGCAATGTAATGATCCCAAAATTCAAGCTAAAAAGAGGCAAAGAACAATCATAAAAATCATGAAACATGGCCATCATGTCTTTTTTAATGACTTCCCAAAACACTTGATAGAACTCTGCTGGAAAGCCATCGGGCCCAGGTGCTTTGTTATGTTCCATTTGAAAGATCGCATCTTTCACATCTTTTTCAGTGAAAGATTTTGTAAGGAGGTTATTTTCTGCATCCGAAACTTGAGGCATATCGTTCGAAAAAGCATCAGTCATAGATAAGTGATTAACTTCGGATGATCCAAACAAATCTTTATAATAATTAGTGATATACTCTTTTAATTGTACATCACCCCTAATTATCCCTTCCTCTTGATTGAGCTAAAAAAATCTTTTGTCATCTATGCTTACCGTTCACAATTAAATGATAATAACATGTATTCATATCACCCTCCAAAAGAAATTTTACTTTGGATCTTTGGTACCATTTAATTTCTTCCTCCCTTAAAAGATGTGCCAATATCTCATTAGCAACTTTTTTAAGGTTAAGGTCTTGATCAGACAACCTGAAAAACTTGGCCTTTTTATCTAGCTCATCAATTATCAAATTAAGACCTTTCTTTTCCTTTTTATAAGCCCCACTGGTATTTTTAGCCTAACCACGAAGAAATCGTCTAAGAGATCTAATCACTACTACAGGAATCCACATCACGGATGGTTCGAACCGTCATTACGTATGGTTTCGAACCGCCTATATTTGCTTTGATGCGTGATAACAGCGATTATCACAGATGGTTCAAAACCGTCGTGATACGCACTATCCTGACGGTTTTTGTTGAAACCGCTGCGTGAAGGCGATATCCGAGCGGTTTCGATTAAAAACCGCTCGTGATCGTAGAGACCACGACGGTTTTCATTTAACCGCTCATGTGATCTCGGCGTATCACGCAGCGGTTTTAATGAAAACCGTCTGTGATCTCCTACGATCCTGAGCGGTTTTTTTTATCGAAACCGCTCGTGATATCGCCTTCACAAACGGTTTCAACAAAAACCTTATGTGATAGTTCATTTCCTAACTATATTTTTTGCTAATTTTGGCTAGCCTTAGGAATTGCTAGCCATGCCCTCTGAAAACAAGTATGCGGACAAGCGATACATCACGAGATAATCAAGTTGTTGACAACTCAAAGTGATCATTACTCAAAATAAATTACAATAGATCGAATTTGTTCAAATATTGTCGCTATAGTTACAATTGGATTACAATTGAGTCAATTGTTTACAGGTGGTTAAGAGGGGTCGACGCGGTGAAACTCTGGGTCAGCGATGGAGTGAAACTCTCCTTCGTCGTTAATGATATCTGCCTTGATAAATTCACAGAGCTTCCCTCGAATGTCCGTGATCTCATCCGCAACGAGTGCATCTAAATCTATGTGCAAGCCACATAAGCTAGCAAGAAGAGTAAAGTGGTTAGCATATATATTTAAATTTATAATTAGAAAATAATTATTTCGAGATTGACAAACCTCAGGATCCTTCTTCCTAGCATTAATGATTAGCTGCATATGATGGCAAACGTAGATTGCACATAGCTCATCACTTCTTTGCTGGCGGCATTGTAAAAATAGAATTACATATATAGGTATAGTCATTTCGAGACGCATTATTATGAAGTATGATATAGGATTATTGTGTTGTAGCGCGTACCGGAAATTGCATCCTGTGTGTTAGTCCGGCGCTCGATCCATTGTATAATCCTTTGTTGGCAACATACTCGATGAACGACCTACATGATTCCAAATGGTTATCCTCGGCCATTTCAAACGAATGAAGACTACAATAGAGTTATGTATGGAGGAAATGAGCATACCTCTCGAGTATTCCTCTCAGAACGCTGAAGTCGTGGTTGTTGCGGATTAGGAAATAAAGGTATATCACATGGTTCCTCTTGGGTATAATAATTAAAAGGATCCAGTGGTACCTACTCATATATGTCGCTATAGTCATTAAACCTAAGTTCGTGCTGCGTATAAAGTACAAATAAAATTTGTATAGCAAGTAGTGACACTTACCCCTGGTTGTAGGGCACCACTATGTACTTCTTGTTCTGCTGACGAAGCAATGCATCTGTTATGTATTTCTCGATGAAGGACGAGTCTATTTCGATGGTTTGCATCGATACCACGTGTGGGTCGAGGAAACCCACCGGTTCTCGCCATGCCCGGGCATTTTTCATCATGTATCTACACATAAGCAATGAGTTGTGATATTTATCGGTATTATATCGGTATTACGTGAATGTAGAACTTGATTGTACACACTTACAGTGTCCAACATCGTAGAAGCGAGGCGTCGAGGCCAACGAGGTTGAATAGGTCATATAAGTCGTTGAAGCCCACGACGAAGTACCTCATCTCGTTGAAGAAATGCTTATCGTTGTATCTGATGGTGATTCCAGTATCGCACCCCTTCTTTGCGGTCTTCTGCATGTACCAGGCATGCAAAGCCTAACAAGCATATCCAGTGCGGAGTAATACTGTGTCGGAGCACAACGGTTCTCCGATGACGTAATTCCTGAGTCGCAGACTTCCGGACTTAGGAGGTGCCTTAACGTTCGTCGATTTCGATTTGGCCTTAACGATTGGTAGCGTCTTCTGCGAGACTACTCGGAACCGTCGATGTACGCTTTTGCTGTTCGCCGGTGTCTTCTCCACGGAACCAAGAGGTGGCCTTCGAGGCGAAACATGAGGTGGAGTCATCGAGGTCCGTTGAGAGGAATGGTCGTGTCGGATCGCGACACCTTGGGTCGAGCGATGTCCTTCTTAGGCCACTGGATAAAAGAGTGGACGGCATGCCCTAGTGTTCTGATCTCTTCGCTCGGGCGAATCTCCAGCGGGACGGCCATGAAATGGTCATGTACATTGTCCACCTTGACCTTTGGCGTAACCTGCGCGCCACTGGGCACCGTGTCTTTGCTTCTTCTTGGTATGGATACACCATCCCCTGCGTAGCCTCAATAGAAATGGACCCGACTATCCTCACTTGGAGCTTGCAGCACATCGGCTCCTACAAAACGATACGTAATTAGCTAAGGCGTCCTATAGGTCTATCTTTGGTGCATTCCATAGATGTATATTACCATGATGTCGTCTATCGGTAATTGGACATCGTCATGTTCAGAATTATGCGTGGACGCGACGCTACTCCGATGTCGAGCAGAACTGGCTCCCAAATTAACAGGGGCGGCTTGCGACTGCCTTAGGAGTTGATTCATTTGATCCTGCAATGTTGCTATCTTTCCTTCAAATTTTTCAGTAAGCATCTGTACCTACCGGTCGTCGTGCTCGGCCTTGGATCTCTTCCTACTCCTATACGTGCAGTAGTCGTCCACGAATCCATGACTCCAAGGTACGTTAACCCCAAGGCCTTGCGTGCGACCTGGGTGCTCCTCGTTTCCTAGGGCCGTAGATAGTATATCCTTCTCCCTGTCTGCTTGGAAGGAGCCTTGGGAAGCTTGGGCAGTCAAGTCACGCTACAAGAGGTCATCATGTTATTATAGATACTATGAAGTTATAGACTTATTAACAACTAGGTAGTTTGACATATTTACCACACGTTGGGACACTTCTTGGTCTGCCGGGTTTGTGAAAGAGATGCTGCCCGAAGACGAGACTTTTGCCCTCGCTTTTAACCAGCTTAGGGAACGCGGGTCTGTGACATCAGGAAACTGGTTCTCCTCCTTCGCCGCCCATTCCTCGTATTTACCCGTGTACCCAGCGGTGCCGAGTCTGTGCGGGTGAGTGTTTCGTGTCTAGAGAGCTTTGTGCGCCGCACTTTGCTCCTTAAATTCGGCCGTCGTCTTCATAGCCACAAAGGCGTCCCATGCTTCTCGCGTCAAGAATCCATACTTTGCGAAGGGCATCTGACCCGTGTTCACGTACTTCGTGACAAGAATGCTCTTGAAGGTCCTCCACGATTTATCCATCGTGAGCATCGCCGTCCGTCACACGCGTGCTATGTCTACTTCTAGAATAGTGAACTTGCTTGAAAGTTCTGTCCACAGCGCGCCTTTCGCTTGTTTCGTCAGGTCCTTCCACCTTGGTGTGGTGATGGGGACCCGTTCCCTTGCAAGTATCCCGCAGATGGTCCAAAATCTCGCTGCTGAACTCTTGGAACTCAGAGGGACCCCAAAGTCACTGACCTCCGTGATGACTAGTTGGCCTGCAGGCATTTTCGATTATCCTCTGCCATCTCGCTTCCGTGTCATTATCGTCGACAGTGACGGCGGCCTCGTCGGCACCTCTTCCATCTGTGGCGTCGGTGACGGCAGCCTCGTTGGCGCCTCTTCCATCTGCGGTGTCAGTGACGGCGGCGAAGACGGTGCCTCTGCCATCTCACTTACTTACTATCTATATAAGTTACATATGCAATAAAATGGATTGCAAGTGTTCCAAATTAACATATACATATGAAGTATCTCCATGTCATTTAAATTGAATAATATGCTCAATATGTGCAATATTAGCAAATAATCATAATTAATTCCATCATAAATATGAAACAATTAAGCATTAATCCAATGGCATTTAAATTCATCGAGCCTGACACACTCGAGTGTACGATTTGCTACATGCTGTGGAGGATTGGCATGAAGCAAACATACACTCAAGTGTGTCAGGATCGACGACGTAGGTTGTGTTTCACCTGAACGTTTAGGATGAACGCCCAAGGAGCGAGCTAGCTAGCTGAATTCAGGCCTCGAGTTAGCTCCTATTCTAACACTCCTAACATTCCTTAATCCACCAGCTTCTCTAAGGAAATGCTAAGCAAAGATTTAATGCTTCATGTACAGAAGACTAGCCTTTAATGAAGACATAGAAACAAAATAGAATCAAGTAAAACTTTCTTATGGTGATTACTTCATCGAGGCCGACACACTAGAGTGTACCATTTGTTTCATGCCGTGGAGGATTGGCATGAAGCAAAGGTACACTCAAGTGTGTCAGGATCGACGAAGGAAATGCTAAGCAAAGGTTTAATCCTCTAGGCTCGCCGCCTCCTCTCCTATTCTAACACTCCTAACACTCCTTAATCCACCAGCTTCTCTAAGGAAATGCAAAGGAATCACAGACGGTTCTTATTTAAACTAGTGATACAAAATTTCAGAATTAATCCCAACAAAATTAATTAGCATTAAAGCATAATTCCTAAAGAATTTAAATGACCAAAATAACATGTACTCATGTAATTCTCCCAAGTCATCTAAAGAGAATAAAATGCTTAACACAAACATTATGAGAACATCAAAAATCAGCATAGAGCTCAGATTTTTAATTTGTTCGATTGCTCTCAGTAGGCTAGTTGCAAAAGACATAGTCTTTGCCATCTTAGCCATTATGCCAAAATTCTTCACCAATTGAATATGATAACTCCAAATCAGACTTTGAGCTCAAAAACAAATGCTTCACTAATATGTCAAATTTTATCTCAATCTAGTAGATTAAACTCTCACCAATAAAAGGTCTAGAGATTATCGATTACCTGACACTATTCCAACATATTGAAATTTTTGGCTAACACGCAATTGAACACCGACAAAGAATAAAATAACAAAAGTAAGCAATTCTAAATAAGCTCAAGTCTGATTCTAGTTAACTATTCAATCTCATAATATGGCAACAATCATCATTGAGCTATTAACAGAACCCACCACTTTGCACTTGCATCAACAGAACCCATCACAGAGCAAGGGAGGGAACGGGATAGAGCGAGTAGAGTGGTATACTAGAGGAGGCGCGAGGAGCATCAACAGAACCCGTCATAGAGCAAGGGAGGGAGCGGGATAGAGCGAGTAGAGTGGTATACTAGAGGAGGCGCGAGGGAGTACCGGAGGAGGTCTTTGGGCCGTGAGGAGGAAGAAGCGATGTCGGGCGGCAAGCCGAGGTCGGAGGCGGCGGTGTCGGAGGCATCGAGGTCAGGGGCGGCGGCACCGAGGTCGAAGGCGCCGAGGTCAGGGGCGCCAAGGTCGGGGGCGGCAGCACCGAGGTCAGGGGCACCGAGGTCATAGTCGGCGGTGAACAGGCGAGCCCTAGAGGAGGCGAACGAGCGTGCGAGAGCCTAAGGGGCGCGTGAGAGGAAGTGACGAGTAAGAGCAAAACCCTAGCAGTTCCCTCCTTATGAAAAGGCTATCACAGACGGTTCCCTAATAGAACCGTCTGTGATATGCAACGTATCACAGACAGTTCTTTAATAGAACCGTCTGTGATAAACTCATATCACAGACGGTTTCTTAATAGAACCGTCTATGATTCCTTATCACAGACAGTTCTTTAATAGAACCGTCTGTGATAGCCTGGTGACAAATGAACAAGTCTCTTCATTTTCCCGCGTGTGTCTCTTCGTCTCACGATCACACGGCTTCATCTCTTCATTTTCCAATGTCGCTATAGCTCCCAAATATCTCTTCGTCTCCTGCTCCGGCTTTACTACTTGTTCTATAAATAGATATCCCCTTCTACAATGTATTTCACACAACCTCCTTGATCCCCTTTCTCCACAAACTCCAAATGGCTTCCCCTCTCGTGCCAGCTGTATTGGCCTACATTGTGCTTCTTTACTCGCACCTCTCTAGTCGCAACCTGGCCCAAGCTTCCGAAGGCTACATTCGCAATGTCATCCGTTGTAGGCCCTCCGATCTACCGGAGACCATAGCGGCCATCATCTGTCGAGTGGAACTCCTCCTCAGACGGACCAATGCGAGGGTCCGCGACATCCAGCCAGTAAACCTCATCGTGCAGATCGTCCTATGGAACTACTTGGTCCGCACCGAGGATGCAGCCCAAAGAGTCGAGGACGACATCCGAATTGCAGGAGAGTGGGTCGACCTCGCCGAGACAGAGGAGACCAGGGTTGATGCTCTCTGGGCTATATGGGGCTTGGTTGCGGAGTCCGAATAGCTACAAGCGCGAATCGAGTGTGCAAGGTTACAGGTGGAGGCGTTTGATCTGACAGTCGCTGATCCCGCCACCACTGAAGCCGACGAGAAGGCTTATGAAGATTTGAAGGCTAAGATAGGATGCCTAATCCTTTTTTTATCGTCTGTGATGTAAAAAGGATATGGTCTTTTTATCGTCTGCTTATTACAAGCGCATAATATTACAAATGTATAGGTGAGAAAGATCCTTTTTGATTGGTTATCAATATCAAAGATGACAAGTTCATAACACATCAACACATGACAATTTCACGTTGACATCAAAATATATGAGAGATTACAAGTCCATAACACATGATGTTATGGAATAAATTAATTGCATTGGAGTAAATTCTTAATTAAAATATAGCCCTTCATGATGATCGACGCGCATATAGCTAGCTTCCTCACTGGGTTCTTCCTCGAGCCTGATGCCATTTCTGAAAGGAGGCAACTCGTCAAATTGATTGTATTCTTCCTCGTCCACTACATTCTTAACTCCGACAATCCTCCTTTTTCCATGAAAAACTACGTGGCGCTTCTTATTTGCGGGGTCGGTTACATAGAAGACTTGAACAACTTGGTTAGCCAGTACGAATGGTTCGTCTTTGTATCCGACACATTCGAGGTCCACGGTAGTGACGTCTACTTGTCGACCTTCACCTGTGGGAGATGGACCCAACGACACTGAAATAGGGGATCTTGAAAAGCACGTAGTCGAGCTCCCATATCTCCTCTATTTGCCCATAGTAGGAGCTCCTCACCCATCAAGATCTTGAATGCATCTATCACGGACACCGCTGATCGATCGTGCTCTTCCTATCTGAGTGCCGTATAAAATGTGTACCCATTTATGTCGTATCCTTGCCATGCGACAATTGTAAATTGTGGCCCTCGTGCCAACCATAGCAGCGTATCATCACTTGATGACCTCCCAGTGATTCGCACCTTTAACCATTCGTTGAACCGATGGTTGTGCTCTCTCGTGATCCAAACCTCCGACCGATGTCTTTGTGCTCGTCGATGTACGGGGACACTTGGGTCATGTGTTGCAAGACCGTGAAATGGGCTTGAGCGTACGTATCCAGATCGGAAGTGATTGATTTCCTTCCGATGGTCCCGATACCATCTAGTCTCCCCTCATGGCGAGATAGAGGCACACCTATCGGTTCCACCTAAGCCATGTAGTCGACGCAGAACTCAATGACCTCTTCGGTTGCATAACCTTCGATGATGCTGCCCTCCGGTCGAGGTCGATTCCATACGTAGGACTTGAGAATTCCCATGTACCTCTCGAATGGGTACATATGACGTAAGAACACATGGCCGCATATCTTTATCTCTTTCACAAGGTGAACAATGAGATGGACCATGATATCGAAAAATAACGGAGGGAAATACATCTCAAGATGACATAGAGTCGTCACCACCTCGGCCCGCAGAGCATATAGTCCCTGGGGATCAATGATCTTCTAAGCAATTGAGTTAAAGAAATAACACAGCTTCAAGATTGCCACTCGGACCTTGTTCGGCAAGATACTCCTAATTGCAACAGGAAGCATTTGTGTCATCAGCACATGACAATCATGAGACTTCATACCAATTAATTTCAAATCTTGCATAGAAACAAGTTTCTTAATGTTAGCGGAGTAACCAGACGAGACTTTCACACCATGCAAGCTCTGGCATAGTTCATTTCTCTCGGCCTTGGACAAAGTGTAGCAAGCTAGGGGAAAGTACGTTCATCCTATATTGGTCTCTTTCGGTGCTAACACGGTCCTTATGTTCATATCAACCAAGTCACACCGTGCGTTAACACCATCCTTTGTTTTGCCACTAATGTTCAAAGAAGAGACCAATCTAGCTATCACATACATTCTTCTCTCGTGCATGACGTCGATGCGATGGCGAACTTCTAAGTGCTCCCAATAAGGCAAGTCCCAAAAAATTGACCGCTTCTTCCGATGTTCTTCTCACGGGTTCTTAATTTACGTCCCTTCCCAAGCACAACATCGATATCCTTAACCATATCATAGACCTCTTTCCTCTAAAAGCCTTTGGAGCTGAATCGTTCTCCTTATTTCCGTCAATTGTTTCTTCATCTTGTGGTAGGGGTGACTCTTGGGAAGGAACCTACGGTGGCGCTTTATACACGCTTTTGCGCGAGTTGTTCACCATACACTCTCAGAGCATCTAAGCGGTCGACGGGCTTTGGCTCCTTTTGTATTGAAGCTTGAAGCAGTTACCAAGGGCGGGAAAATCATTGATGGTGCGAGAACAACATGGCGCGTAAAGTGAAGTTCTCTCGTTTGTACGCATCCCATACCTGCACCCTTTGTTCCACAAAGTCACAAGATCTTCCAAAGAATGGTGCTAGGTACACATCAATATCATTCCCGTGTTGCTTCGCCCTTGGATAAGTAGTGACATCAAAATGTACTTCCGCTTCATACACGCCAAGGAGGAAGGTTGTACATACATAGATTCACGGGCCAGTGCTATGTTGGTCGCTCATGTTACCGAAAGGATTCATTCCATCCGTACTCAACCCTAACCTTATGTTCCTCGGTTCGCACCGAACTCTTGAAGCTTCGATCAAAGTTTCTCCACCGCGAAATTAGTAGGGTGTCTTAGCTTTCCATCTCTCTTACGCTCCTCGAGTGCCAACACGTTAATCTTGCCTCCTTTGGGTTCGCAAATAAACGCTTCAAACGTGGGATCACAGGTAGATACCACAACATCTTAGCAGGAGGTCCTTGCTTCACCTTAGTAGTATTCTGATGCTTGTATCGGGATGCTTTGCACACGGGACATGCATGCATGTTTGCGTACTCTTTACGGTAGAGGTTACAATCGTTCGGATATGTATGTATTCTTTCTACTTCCATTCCTAATGGACAAATAACCTTCTTTGCTTGGTAGGTGGTGCTGGGCAACATGTTTCCCTCCAGAAAGATGTCCGCTAGGAGACCTAACAACGCCGTGAAACTCTTATCGGACCAACCATTGCTTGCCTTCAATTTCAGCGAGCTCAAGCACGGTTGACAACCTTGTGTATTCCACTTGCGGCCAGGGAACAAAGGTCTCACCGAGTCCTCCCTAAGCCCTCGAATTTACAAAACTCTCTCTTCTTGTAGTTCTCTTCTGCATCGCGTAGCATCTGATCTAGATTATCATCGTGCCACCTATCCTCATCAAAAGCACAGTCCACATCCGCAAATCATTGACTTCCTCGGCGATCTCGTCATTATTAACTTCGGTATAATCTGCTCTTCACCGTGGTCGTCCAACATGTATACCCTTTTTGAAACCCCTTCAATCAAGTGTGCTTCGATCTGCGCGCGTTGTTAAACATTTTAGATTATCGCAATCAATGCATGGACAAGACATACAATTTATCCCTTCTTCAACATATCACCTTTCGTGGCTCTTCTAAAAGCAACCACACCATTAATGTACTCTTGACTCACACGGTTCACACCGTACATCCAGTTTTGATCCATCTACACTACGCATGTAACAAATTAGTGTTAAATTGATTAGCGATTAATTTATAGCAAACATAAAGGGTTATAGATCGTTACCCTCGGAGCTCACGAAGAAAATACCTAATATCTCTCAACAATCCTCGCCTTCTCCTCCCTTCCCTCTCTGTCGGCGGCACAATGGGCTTCCTATTTACCAAACATACTTAAATTGATTAGCGATTAATTTATAGCAAACATAAAGGGTTATAGATCGTTACCCTCGGAGCTCATGAAGAAAATACGATTCCTCTCATTTCCTTCTCCTCTCTAAGGTGGCGAATGGGGGTGGAGGCATAGCAAGGTGCAGGTGGTGCAATGGGGAGGAGGCAACGGTTGGAGGAGGCGCTAGGGCAGGGGTCCAACCTTCTCCTCTCTAAGTGGCGAACGGGGAGGAGTCACGAGTTGGAGGAGCTAGGCAGGAAGTGGCGCATGGGGAGGAGCAAAGCAGATCTAAGTGGAGCCAGCGGCGGGGTTGCAGCGAGCGTGGTTGCTCTAGAGCGGTAGAGGCGATGGATGAGGTAGCGGCAAGGGACACAGGCCTCCAGAGCGGCAATCGCGGCGATCGCGGCGAAGAGATGTGTTGGGCGCAATTTATATAATGCGAGATATCACGAGCGGTTCTTAATTAGAACCTTCAGGATAACTAATATCACAGAGCGGTTCTCATTAAGAACCGCTCGTATACTATCACTGAATGGTTCTCATAGAACCGCTCAGGATAATCGACCAATCACAAAGGCGGTTCTAATTAGGAACTGCTCGTGATAATTCATAAACGGTTTCTCATGAGAACCGCTCAGCGATTAACTAGATTATCACTGCGGTTTGTGAATAGAATGCGTAATAATTCCTGAGCGGTTCTATTAATGAACCGCCAGGATAGATACCTATCACGCAGCGATTATTAATAAGAACCGCTCATGATAGGCTAGCAGCGCAAATGCCACGTTTGGACAGACCCAACACAGACGGTTCCAAAGGAACCGTCTGTGATGGGGTGTCTACTATAGCCTGTTTTGTAGTAGTGAATCTTATATTGCCAAATTTGTAAAGCAGAATGACCTAAAAATTTCTTTTTCCACATATCTACCATCATCTCTCTAAACCCCTCCCTACATAACCAACCTAATTCAAATTTAAATAAATGCTGACTTCCACTATAAAGAGCATCTCTCATATTTAAAAGCAACAGCGTATGATCAAACAAGGACATCTCAAGAGCATTAACTGTGACCAAAGGAAATTTACGCTCCCATTCTGTACTCATAAGGACTCTATCCAGCTTTTCAAAAGTTGGATTATCTAACGAATTCGCCCAAGTGAATTGTCTACCAGATAACACTATTTCTCTTAGCTCCAAATTATTAATTACAGCATTAAACAAGAAAGGCCATCTATACTCAAAATTATCATTATTTTTTTCACCCGAATGCCTGATGATATTAAAATCACCCCCAATTAAAATGGGAAGTGATTCTTTCCTACAAGCATGAATAAGTTCATTAAGGAACTTCTCCTTGAATTGAATTTGAGCTGCACTGTAAACAGCCACAAAAACCCATTAGAAATCATCCTCTCTGTTTTTAAAATAAAACTTCACATAAAAATCACCATCATCAATAGAACCAATATTGTAAACCCGAGGGTCCACCCCTAAAAGGATACCCCCAGACCATCCTTGTGGCTGAGAAAAATGCCACAAAAAATCCCGTTCACCACAAAGATGGTTGAGGTTAGCTACTGAAAAGTCTGTTTTACCAGTTTCAAGAATGGCCACAAAATCTAAATATTGTTCCTTAACCACTTCACAAATGTAACAATGTTTAGCCAAGTCGCTCAGACCTCTGCTATTCCAAAAAAGACCTTTCATTTTAACTTTAATTTGATAGGCCTATTATGGAAATTTTTCTTTTTCGACCTCTTTTTATTTGTCACTAATGTAAAATTAGAATGATCATCCTCTAAATCAACATCTAAATCATTACAAAAATGATTAAGGGTTGAGATATCACTGCCATCTAGATTCTCATCCTCCAGCTCCTCCACATCTAAATTCCTTTATTTTTTAATCTTACTAATTCAAGAGACTTAAGATTGTTAATTGTACTACCAATCTCTGCACTATCCCCCGCCCCTAAAGAAATGCCAATGCTAGCAATCTTTTCAATAACTTGCTCATCAGAAAAAGACAAAAATAAAAATCTATTAACAGACTTACTTAGATCAAATTCGAGATTACGAAGTTGAGCACGTCACTTAGCTTTATGTACCAGATTTTCATCACCGTACTTCTGTATCTTAATTCGTGCGCTCTGTCTAAGGTCCATTGTTTCATTAATAGGGTCCCGCACCGGTCGAAAAAGCCCTGCTGATTTTGATCTTCGAATGCCCACCTTTTTGCTCACTGCATCCGACTTGGCAATCACGGCATCATCCACAGTCGCCCCTCTGTTAGTCCCAGACTCAGCCATCCGAGGCAACATAACCGTCGCCGCTGCATCATAACACTAAAAGGTCTCCCCAAAATTAGCCGGCTTGGTGTCAAGAACATCATCCGCCTTGTTACCACTTCCCATTACTTCCTTATCAGCACTTCCTGACCCTGCTATTCCCAACCCTACTATTGCCGGCAAAATGACAGCTCCTGCTATGGACTCGCCCAATACCTTGGTCGGTGAATCTAGAACCTGCCTCGAAGGACTGTCTTTAGCAGCCGCCCGGACGTCCTTGGCCTCTACACTAGTGTCTATTACCAAACCAGCACCCGACAAAGCCCCAATCACTTATGTTGCATCCTCCTGAGCTGAGTGCACACCGACCACTTGAGCCTTTGCTAAAATAACCTGTCCCGAGAGGTTATCATCCATAGCCACCGAATGCTACTCCTGCACATTCACACTGCAAACAGTCACCGCCTCCTTTTTGAACGCCCTAGGTGTAACCCAAACAGTATCCGAAACTGAAAGCCCCAAGGTAGTCCCATTATTAATAGATGAAGACTGTCCCGCGTGTTGGAATTAATCTTGTCACATTGTATCTAGTTTATTATTTGCGTATTTATTTGTCGCGTGCATAAGCATAGGAAGCTTGCAAACATGCATAGTGCGCAAGCCGGAGTGCACGGCGTGGTGCCATGAGAAGCGGTCGGCCTGCATGGAAGGAGGCGCCAATGATCATGCATGAGAAGTACTGCAAGGGAGTGTGACGGGCATGCGAAGTGCTTGATTATCTTCCTGAAGAAATGGACTGCATGTGTGTAGGCTTTGGTATAAGTCTTTGTTTTTGAATTGAGTAGTAGACATGCATGCCACGTCAAGTGTTGGAGTGATGCATGATCTTGCATAATGATAGCATAGAGATGGTTAGTAGTCTGTTAGTTTGTTGAGTCCTGCACGTAGATGCTTCTGGCGCATGCATGGTGTTCAGTTTGGAGTCCATAGGAGATAGAGTTTGTTAAGCACTTTAAATTTGGTTGTTAGCAGATAGATTATCTTGTAATCTGCCAGCTACTTGGTTTTGTACTCATATATATATATCAAAGAGAGAAAACAGAAAAGGACGTGAGGAAGATTTTGCGCGTCGCAAACATCTGGTGTTTTCTTCTTCCTCCCAAAGGTGTGTGTGTGTGAAGCCCACCAAGAGAGAGATAGACAGATAGAAATCCGTGAAGGATTGTTCCAACACCGCGCAGCTCTTAGAAACGTTTGATTTACCATCTGAATTATTCTTCAATCTTTTAGAATCTTTATCTGCCATCTCAACATCTTTGTTTCTGCCCGACTTGTCCTCCCCCTCATGATCATCCCTCCAATGAATATCTTCGTCAACAATATCTACCGTAGCATCTTCCACTTTGAAAAAAATATCATAGACATAATCACCAACCACAATCTCCACACTAGATGGTATTGCATCTATGTCTAGAACTCCCACCAGCATACGAACCAAATCATTTTTACGGACCTTTTCCATGTCCACTCGCATTGCTGAGCCAATGATTGACCCTATAGCACAAAGACTCAGAAAGTCGCGAACCTCAAAAGGTACTCCTAAAACCTGAACTCATACCTTCCGAAGTTGGTACTTATGTGTGGGTTTCAAATTCCATTCCGCTGAATTGCAACACCGCTTTATGTTTCTTCACATGGACGCCACCAATCGCCGCCATTCAAGCATATCGAGCATAGTTAGAAAGTGAACCAAGAACACATTTTCCCCTGATCTCCACCTGCGGCTGCCAATTCATTGAAATTAATCTTTGTAGTTTAGCAATCAGAAGTTCAGCAGACAGTGATTCACCAACGATCTTGACAGGCCCCGTTTTATTATTATCTTTCTTCTACTTCTTCATTCCTGATGTTGGGATGTGATAAAACCTCAATCCATCGGCACCAAACCCACACAAATTTGCAATAGGTCTTGGCATCAACGTCAACGGGCATTTATTTGCCAGATGATCATTTCCTTCACAAATATCACATATTAAAATAGCCTTGTAATTAGTAATTCCATGCCCCTTTTCTTTACACCAAAAGCAAATCAGGTTGGAAGCAACACCTGAAGAAACGTTGACGACATGATGACTGTCCCCACCAATCTGTCCAAGACCCTGGCCTCTGATGCTAGCTTCGAAATGCCCACGACCATTGCTGGGCGCCCGAGCCTACCACTGACTCGGTGACGATCTTCCACCACGACCCGTGACTAGGAAGCCTCTCTGTCCGTCTGCAACATCACCCGACCCAGCATACTAACTGCTACCACCACCACTAACGTGGAGTTGGCCAATACCTCTGCTGCCCAGAATAAATCCACCTTCCTGCCCGCCAAAAAATCCTCCAGGTCCAGCAATCTGTCCCTGACCAGTGGCGCTCGCATCCATGATTTGTCCACCACTGAAGCCAACATGGGACACTCTTGCACCAAGATCACCACGCTGTCTGCTGAAAGCTCCACCAGGCCCAGCAATCTGACCACTAGAACCTCCATTAACAGAGAACTGATCGGTTCCTACGGGGAATTGTCCAGCGTCTTTGTCTGATCCTTGTCCCCCACCGAAGCTAGGCTCTCTTCTCGGACCACCTTAGCCCTGTCCAAACTCCATGCGACTACACTGCCGAGTTACTTCAGAGAACGAACGACGATCGCCAGTTGAAGTTCCCGACCAGCTGCCAGAAAACCTAGTAGTGTTTAACGTGGCTGCTGTCCAGTTGCGATGAAGAAAACGACGTAGCCAGGGAAGCCCCTTTTTGATGTCTTGATCCGGATTAGAGATGTGTAAACCAGCCTCTACTGGGCCCGGCCCAGAGACACCAGAATCTACCGAGAGGGAAGGCATTAATTCTGGAGAACCAGCCAATCCAAAAGAATTTTGAACCGCCATCAAAGCTGACAAAATTGCCTCGCACTTTCCACGGAACACCGGCCGAATCCGATAATCATGGCGAGCATTAACTAAGGCAACCCCCATCGTCATCGGAGGCGATCGGCGAGGAGGCGGCAACGGACCATGCCAAGGCCTACCAACACCAGCTCGCTGCACGCTCTGGCCCGGTGAGATCCCCACCTCGCGGAGTTCATCAGGAGAGTACCCCGTAGCAACGGCATCTTCAAAAATCAGGTCCTTCGAAAGCTTCGAAGCAGACCCAAGACCTGAGCCCCCCTTACCTCCAACCTGCAAACTGCAATTCGGCGAGTTAGAGGAGAGGACTCCAATACCTTGAGAAGGTTTCAAAACATTGCTGGCAAGAGATGGCTGAATTTTCGCCTTTGAAGCAACAGCCACTTCCGCCACGATGAGATCTTCATCGTCGGAAGAATCACCCTCTTGCAACTTCCAGAATCTTGATTCAATCGCAGCGCTAACAACAAGATGCACCTGCGAAAATGGAACAAGGACCTCACTGGTGTCATTAAAACCACCGACACCTTTGTCACCCACCTCCACCACCGGCTTCAGTTCCACTCCTGTGCCCGCGGCAGCACCCTCGCCTCTCTTCATCCTGTGATAATCCTCGAACTAACTATCCATTCTCATGGAGGTTCACATGGATTTCTTAATTTGTTTAGCATGATGCTTCCTTTAGCTGAATTCAAGAAGAAAAAACGATGAGATCGACCAGTGTGACGCTACAACATTTTTTAGAAAACTAACCAGGGATTAGTTCCTCAGCGGCTCAGCCCAGCCCAGCTGGTCCGGCGAAAGTCCAGCCCAAGCCCAGTACGCTGCACCCCAGGCGAGTAGGCGACCCACTCCTCAGCAGAGTAGCACCGCGAGCAGCTTAGTCCTACCCATCCCCAAGACTCCAACCCTAATCTCTCCTCCCTTAGTCCCATGCTCCTACTCTGCTCGGCTACTCCCAGCGCGGCGCGACGCCGTGATGGGCTGACGTGACTCGGCAGGAGAGGCGCGCGCGGGAGGCCGAGAGGCGACGCGCCACGCAGAGGCAGGCGTGGCACAGGGGGGCCGGGAGGCGCGCAAGGCTGGGGAGGCGGTGACGCGGGAGGAGACGCGGGCGTGGGAGGCTGGCACCAGCTACGGGGAGGGGCGGCGGCGTCTTGGTGGTGCGGAGGTGGCCGGTGCCGCGGGAGCCGGGCAACCAATCGACGGAAGGACCGAAGGAGCCATGGGGCTGGGAATTATCTAGGAGTTGGATACCAATTGGATTTTCAATTATAAGCCTATAAGGTGGTTGGAGGCTTGGAGCACTGAAATTGGTTATTGCTTTGTTGGTATGTCGTAGCCGTTATTGCTTTATTGGTATGTCGTAGCCCGTATGCTGTTTGCCACTGTTATATTGTTATCATGTTCATGTTATATTGTTATGTTAATCTGTGAATGTGAGCTTAATTGTGAATAGAAATTTGAAAATTGTGTTACGATATGTCAATGTAGATTACAGAGACATGAAGAGGAATAGAGGCATCCTTTCTTTTTTTCAGGATCGAGAAGTGAAGGCAAAGAATATTTCATCTTCTTCATCACCAGCTGAAGGGGCCCAGGGGATGGAGGAGACTCAAGAAGGTAGAGGAGGAACTCAAGCAAGTGGGAATCAATTGACTTCTTCTCAGACGGAGAATATTGATGCTGCGATTGATGTTGTGGTTGCTATCAATGACCAACCCCAACCTCAACCGAGAAATGCAGGAGCTTCAAATACACTTTTTGGCAGTGAGAAAAATATTTATGATGTTGAGCTTCTTCCACATGATGTAGGAAAAAGGACACCCATCACGAGCTATGATGTCAATGATCAAGATGTTGTTCGGAGAGGATATATTATGAAAGGGCCATGCTAACCTTATACACATGATTTTCCTATCAGAGAAATATCAGGTAAAAGACGTCACTTTAGTCTTAATTGGTTTGATAAGTACCATTGGATCGAATATAGTGTCAAAAAGGATGCTACATTTTGTTTTGTCTGTTATCTATTCAAGGAGAAAACTATGGGGGTGATAGCTTTGTTAAAGGTGGTTTGAGAAATTGGAATAAATATGACGACTTGACAAACATGTGGGTGGTATAAGAAGTGTTCATAATCAAACTCAAGAGAAATTTAACTTCTTTGTGAAACCAAAACTTCGCCACTCATGTTATTCGGTTTAACTAAAGAAGACAAGCGCCTTTACAAGAAAAGGTTCAGTTATTCACTTAGATGCTTGAGGTTTATTTTGCATCAAGGATTGGCATTCTATGGACATGATGAAAGTGAACAATCTAGTAACAAGGGAAACTTTCTTGAGCTTTTGAAATGGCTTGCTGAAAGTAATGAAGAAGTTAATAAGGTTGTTTTAAAAAATGCTCCTAGAAATTGCATCTTGACTTCCCATCCCATAAAAAAAAAGAAATTATTAACTATTATGCCAAGGAAACTACTAGACAAATAATTGAAGATATTGGTGATGACCACTTTGCAATTCTAGCTGATGAGTCAAGTGATGTATCCCAAAAAGAACAACTAGCTCTTTGCTTGCGTTATGTTGATAAACTAGGAAGGGTATGTGAGCGGTTCCTTGGAGCAGTTCATGTAGCTGATACCACTTCTTTGTCACTTAAGGATGCAATTGAGTCTTTACTTGTTGATCACTCTTTGAGTCTTACTCAAATCCGTGGGCAAGGATATGATGGGGCTAGTAACATGAAAGGTGAGATTAAAGGGTTGAAAATTTTGATTATGAACGAGTCTCCTTCTGCTTATTACATCCATTGTTTTGCACATCAACTCCAATTAGTTCTTGTGGCTGTTGCTAAGGGCAATACAGATTGTGTTTTGTTTTCTGACCAACTATCAAATTTGTTGAATGTTATTGGAGTTTCTTGTAAGTGCCATGAAATGCTTCAAACACTAGAGCTCATAAAGTTTTGGAAGCGCTAGATTCTAGTGAAATTGAAAGTGGATGAGGGTTGAATCAAGAGATGGGGTTGGCTAGGCCCGTGACACGCTGGGGTTCTCATTACAAAACTGTTTTGCACATTATTGGTTTGTATTCTACAATCCGCAAAGTACTCATAAAGATAGGAAAAGATCCCTCCCTAAAGAATGAATGGAGAAAAGCCTATGCTATGGTGGCAGCCTTTGAGTCATTTGATTTTGTTTTCATAGCAAACTTGATGCTAGTCATACTTGGGTACACAGATAATTTATGTTAATCTTTGCAAAAGAGGGGCCAAGATATTATTAATGCTATGACACTTGTTAATTTGGCTAAGGACAGATTGCAACATATGAGAAGTCATGGCCGGGAAGATTTTCTTCAGGAAAAAGTTACATCATTTTGTATGAAACATCGCATTAAAGTTCCTGATCCAAATAAGAAATATGTGCCTTTTAGAAGATCAAAGCGCTTTTTCCCCAAACAAACAAATGATGACCATTTCAGAAGGGAAGTATATCTTGGCATCATTGATAATGTTCTTCAAGAGCTTGAAAACTGGTTTGACAAAGTTAATATGGAGTTGCTTGTGTGCATGTTTGCCTTGAATCCTCGCAACTCATTTGAAGCCTTTGATAAGGAAAAAATACTTAACCTCGCAAATTTTTATCCCAATAAGTTTTCAAGTATAGATTTGATGGGACTCCCTTTCCAACTTGATAACTTCATTGATGACATGCGAAGTGATGATAGATTTAAGGACCTTAACAATCTTGGTGACCTTTCTATTAAGCTTGTTGAAACAAAAAAACATAAAGCTTACAAGTTGGTATACTTGCTTCTCAAATTGGTATTGCTCCTACCAGTGGCAACGGCAAGCGTTGAAAGAGTATTTTCAGCTATGACTCTTGTGAAGAACAAGTTGAGAAATAGTATGGGCGATCAATTCTTGAATGATTGTTTAGTCACATTTATTGAGAGAAATTTTTTTTGAAGGTTAATGAAGATGATGTAATGAAACGTTTTCAAGGCATGAAAACGCGTAAAGTAGTACTATAATTTCTTTGCATAGTTGCATATTTTGTAATTTTCTATTCATGTAAGACTTTATTTGAACTATTTGCATTGTGCTTTTGACAAATTTGGAACCAATGTGTTGGATTTATGATGTTATGGAATTATTGTATAAACTATAGAATTGTGAGTGTGAAGTGTGCACCCCCATCATCTAATTTCTAGCTCCGCCACTGCACTCCCGTCCGCCATTCCTTCCTGGGCCGATGCTGCCCTATCGCCTACGCTTGCTCCATACTGAGCCATGCACAATCCAACGCTTGCCACGCCTCGGATCTGGACTGAACTTGTCCTTCCTTGCACGCCTGCCTGGGCTAGAGCACTTGCTCCCACGACCACCTGGGCTGGAGCACCTGCTCCCACGACCGCCCCTACCGCAACGAGGTCGTTCCCTACGACGATCGCGCCAAAGATTTGCCGCACCTCCCGCACCACCGTCTGCGCGCCATCCGGTCCTCCCGACCACTCGCTCTCTGCGCCATCCGATCGCTGCTCTATCGGAGTATCAATGCACGATCCAGCGGTTGTTGCGTCGCGCTTGTGTCTTTGCCACCTCGGCAGCGCCTAGCGCAACATGTCCCTGAATTCCACCAGTTTGACCACCCGAGTCGCTTCCTTGCGCGCCTCCTGACCCGCCACTCAGGCCACCTGTATGTACGCCTTGCTCTTCATGCGCGTGGGACTCACCGCCCCCTGCAACGTCTAGCGCGCCTGACAGCGTCCCGTCTAGACCTCTCGAGGCTTCACCTGTTACGCCTCTTGCGCCAACTGTGTGCCACTCCTGGGTCCCGCCATGTCCTGGTTTGATACCCAAGTCCCACTCTGGCTCCTCCAATCTATCTTTCACACAAACCGGCTTACAAGTTTTCAGAGAAATTTTGTACAACTGCTTCGGGGATTTTTTTTACCTTCATCAACAGATCTTTGTTCTTATCATAGACACGCAAGAACTTATCCTGCAGCACCACCCTGCACCCCCGTTCCGCCAACTGCCTGAGACTGAGTATGTTGTTACACAAACTTGGTATAAAATAAATTTCAGTCAGCATCCTCTGATCGCCATTCTTGCATTGCAATAGTATTAATCCTTTGCCTCTTATTTGCACCATAGAGCTGTCGCCAAACTTGACTTTGCCCGAAACCTTCTCATCAAGCTCATGGAACATGGAGCGATCTCCCGTCATGTGATTGCTTGCTCCATTGTCCAAGTACCACTCATATGTGTGATCATGGTTGCCTCCCTCCCTACGTGCTCCTCGTTCAACATCACCATGACCGACGCTTTTTCGATACATGAGGAGAGAAGTAGGGTCGGCTCGTCGTCTTCATTTTCACAGCTTCGGATGAGATTTATCTCCTCGTTCTTCTTGTTTCGGCAATCCGAAGCGTAGTGCCCATACTTGTCACAGTTAAAGCACTTTATGTGGCTGCGGCACTCCGACGCGTAGTGACCGTATTTATCACATTTAAAACACTTGATATGTGACTTATCACGGGATTTGTCACTATCGTCTTGCCTAGCCCAATCTCCATGTCCTCCTCTACCGCCTCGCTCACACCCGTGTCCACGCTCGTACTCGCGGCTTCTTGATGAGCCACAGCCGTCCTCCTCTGATGATTCCTTGTAAAATTGTCTACCACCACTTCTTGTATCCCCCTTTAACAGCAACGCCTGCTCGTTATGGGAATGATACCTTTTCTCGTTACGGGATTGATACCCCTTCAGTAGCTCCTCATGCACCTTGAGGGAACCGGTGATCTCCTCGATCTTCTTTTCCTCCAAATCCGAGGAGTACATGAGCATGGTGATGACAGGTACGAACTTTTCTGGTAGCACGCGCAGGTATTTCTTCACTACCACAGATTCCTCCATCTTATCACCAAGAGAGACAATCTGATTGTACAGTTAAGTCAGCTTGCTGGCGAACTCATCCACCGACTCAGTTTCTCCCATTTGGAGATTCTCAAACTCGGTGTACAAATTCTGTAGCTGCACCTCCTTCACGCGGTCAACTCCCTCGTGCATCTTCTGAAGCGTCACCCACGCCTCACGTGCCGACTCCTTGCCGATAAGCTGCCGCATCATGAAGTCTGACACCGTCTAGTAGATGATGGCCAAAGCTGTTTGATCTACCTTATCGTCCACCTCCTTATCCTTCACATTCAGATCGACTGCATCCCAGACTCCCTGGACGCGCATGTTCACCTTCATCTTCATAGCCTACATCGGGTAATTATCGGTCGTCAGGATAGGATATAGGAAGGAGAACGGTCAACAGGCACCGATACCAACCGTTAAAATTTTTCTAGTCCTTCGCTAAGCACAGCCGACGTCTCCGGCTCCTGGCTGACACTTCTTTTCTCCGTGAAACCCGTCCCTCGACGTGCGCTAGTCTGGTACACGATGAGACGTGTCCCCTCCATGGGACTCACTTTCTGCTGTCCTCAACGTGACCCGCCGCCTGGTTCCAGTGCGCGAGAGACAACCCGATGTGAAGCGACCTCTCTTCTCTCTCTTTTAACCTTCACGTGATAGCAGTGCTTCTGGCTTTTGTTGACTTCAGGTGATAACAAGCAACGCCTCTTTGCAAAGCTACGCCCAACACCTCCTTTCCTGGTGAGAGAAATAGCCGAGACAAAGAACGCCGAACCAAAACGAAACAACAGAACAGGATTTCTTTCGGGAGCACACTGTTCCTATTTTTCTTCTTTTCTATTTCTTCTCACCTCAACTCGCATTGCTTGCTTCCAGATTCGCTTTCAAATAGAGTACATGACCCTCATTATACTTGAACAAGAAACGGACTCGTCGTATGAAACGGAAACAAACTCAAAAACCAGAAATGATCTCCTGCATGGAAATTTTGGGGGCATCTTCATGAGCAAGCCCTACTCGATCTTGGTCGTAGATTTCACAGTATATACTACTACTTTCAGCTATTCTCCGAAGTAAAATATGTTTCCTTTTCACGCCAAAATCACTTGGACCTCTACTAAGTAAGAACTGATTCTTCTGATCCTTCTCCCTGAAGCATTCAAGAAGCCTGCGCCAATGCCGCGGGTCATCACTAGCTCTAAGAAAGTAAGCCATGCTGTTTGCATCTATGAAAGGCCCAGTGAACCCCTGAGATTTCCCTTGTTCAAATTACTCCTCAAATATCTCCATTGCGGTGGATGCAAAGCTTCGACTGGTCTTCGGGATCCGAGCTTCCATACACAAAAAGCACCTTGAAGAAGTACCAGTATGCTTCTCGAGACAAAAATATAGATGGAGAGGTTGCGTCGTTCCAAACTTTGCGACCTCGTCAGATCGACTCGTTAGTCGTGATTATGATTTTACTGCTTGGCGAAAAGCAACTTCGAGAAGCAGAGTACAACTCTCTTCATGCATTCACATCGATATTGTTAGACCAAAATGATGACTAGAGAGGAAGATGTTGAATAAGAGTACTATCTATTTTTTATTTTGATCGGATTCAACTCAATTATTACTTCTATAGCTATGAAAACTATGAAGATTAAAGAACAAACACAATAGAAGTTTTGTACTGAATCCAATCCAAACTCTGAAGCACAACAACTAAAAATACCAAAAACTCAAATCAAAGTGAGTTGAATGGTTAGATCTCTTAGGATGGGCGGTTTGACCTCTCATCAGGGGCGGTTTGACCTCTAGCACGATGAACAATAAAATCAGTACGAATTTAAAATCACAAATCGACTCAACTTTTGATACGATGATCTAAATCCTCTCAAATTTTAACTATAGTTCGCCGAGAAAGTCAGGAACCTAGCAGGTCGCTTGTAGTCCTGATTAGTGCTGGCCAAATGGGCCGCCCGTCCGCAAGACGGGCCCGCTTAGGCACTGCCCATTTAGGCACGGCCCATTCGGCCCGTGTCTTTGTTTCGTGCGTGTTGCCAGCCCATGGGCGGGGTGGCGGCCGAGCACAGCCAGACGGGCATTCGTGCGTCTTGCCGGGCAAGCACAAGCTGTTTGGTCAGGCCAAATGCACCGTTTGGCCCATCGTAACAAAAAAAATTCAAAAAAATTCAAAAAATTCAAAAAATCCAAAAAATAGAAAAATGTGTAGAATTCAGAAGTAGACATGAAATTTTAAAAAATTGAGACAATCATATTGAAAATGTAATAAAGAGCTTTATTGATGTCCAACTGGCTGCCTCATTAAAACCTTTGCCAAGTAAAACTCAAAATGAGAATACCTTGGCAAAAGAAAAAGAGTACAGCCTATAGCTCTACAATTCTACATACATGATACATCTTTGTTCTATGTGTCGGTGTCATTGTCTAAGTACAAATTTTCGAACACCTCCGACAATTCTGGATTTTCCACAGAGTGTTGTGTTCGCGAATCAGCTTGTTCCTAGTCCTTCACAGTTAGAAGGATCTCCACCATCTCACTTGTGAGACTTGTTCTTCTTTCCTCCAATATTCTTCCGTAAAAACCGAAAGCAGACTTGGAGGAAATCAGAGATAGAATAGTTATCACATCACGCAAGTATGGATAGCACGGATATGTTAACTTATGGGCTTGCCACCATTGCAAGATGTCGCAACCTTCGAGGCGTAAATCCACCGTGATCGCTGTCCGAGATAGGTGGATAGTTCCTGCTCCTTGTAGGTCTTGGCCGAGCAGGCCAGTGCGTAAGAAGACGAAGACTGACTCGATGAAGAGGCACCAAGATCGTGCCTCACATACTTGTCTTCCCACTCGAGGTGGGGGCTATCGGAGGTCGCTAAGGCGAACTCCTCGAACTTATTTTCATACCTTTGGTAAACCTCGGATAACCGAGAACGAACTTCGCAAAATAGTTAGTATAGTCTAGCCCGTAGCATCACTAAGAAGATCAAGTCAAGATTAAATGCACTAATTTTAGCCCTAGGATCTAAAATAAATGCAAATGCATATAGGTAAGGGATTTCTCTCCAATATTTAAGGTATTTAGATTTCATGGAAACAACAAATTTCATGTAAAACTAAGTCATTTTCATGCATTTTCAATTGAGTAGCAATCAGAAAATAGTATGCACAATGATAGGAGATGTTGATAGTAGACAATGGACAAAGCAACAGCTTGCCTCGTAAAATTTTTCTAAAATGACAAGATTTCTCAAAGAACGAACCAATGTTGCTCGCTTAATAGCAAAGTACCGCTGCTAGGATAGTGTGTTTGAATAAAAATGTAAAAAGTGCTCTTGTATGGTAAAAGATGCTTAAGCATGAGGTAAGTAGAGTTCCACCTTACCGCATGTCCAAACCGAACTTTCTTGGACGTACACCCATCGCCTCGCAGAAGTTCTTATATTGTGCTATTCTTACGTTAGAATTGTTCAAGAAAGAAATCGCGCTAAAAGCTCTAATATACGGACTCAACCTCTTTAGACCACATTTGACTATAAGGTTGATAATATGACAAGCGATCGCTGATGCAAAGCAAACTAATTGGCATATGTACTCAACTTTCGAGTAAGAATGTCCATGGCCCTAGAGTTTGAAGCGGCGTTGTCTAAGGTAATTGCGAATATTTTGTCTCAGAAGACCAAAGTCTTCCACGACTTTGAGAATACATTCATAATATTCTCCCCGTGTGCTACATCAATTAATTTCAAACCTATAATTCTTTTCTCCATTACCCAATACATTAACATAATGCGCAACTACACTAAGATAATCCTCCCTAGCCCGACCACTCCATATGTCCGAGGTCAAGGCAACCTAAAATGTGCACGCATAAATAGTTCCTTTATTTTATTACGACGCTCATTATAGTATTTCACTAGATCCCTTGTTGTTGTCTGCTCTAGAAACGGAAGAAAATCTAGGATTATGCGCAATCCTAATGTAATTTTGGAAAGAAGCAGATTCGCCAAAGCCTAACGGTAAATCCTCGAAGCAATTAAACGACAGAGAGATTGGCTGGCTACCGAGGATCGTAGTCCCACTAGATACTGCATCGTCGGGTTGTATTGCATTGCGTCGCCTCATCGCCAATCCTTGCTTGGTTCGACACCTTGTAGCATGTCTAAGCAAGTGCCCGTTCCACCACAGAGACTTTGCGCATAATTCATGGCGACAAATTTTACAAATAGCATATGGTACCTCATTTCATTGCAAGGTCTTGCCTGGTTGTCCTGTCGAAATTCTCCCACACTCCTGATGTAGATGGCCTCGACCTCTTTGCTCCGGTTGCCGTTGAGCCTGATGCTGATGTCGAGCCTGATGACGGAACTCCAGCTTGCTCCTCCGGTGAAACCTCCGGTTCGTTTGAGGCAGCCGCAGCCGCCTCCATAGACGCAATTTCGTCCGATGAAAGTCCGAACTCACTAAGAGCAAAGCTATCGTAAGGACTGTCCATAACGAAAACTGCAAAATCGAAACTAACATTATTACTACTTTAATCTTAGCATAATAATAATTGACAATAAAAGTATTACAAAAATAGTATTGTACCTCTTTCACGACTTGTCTTAATTTAAAATTGAAATTACCAAATTTTGGCACAAATTTTTTGAATTTTGCCAAATTAGCTCAACACGGATTTGAATTTGCACAACACAATTTCAAAGAGAGAATAGAGAATGAAGAGGTGCTGAATGAGGGGGGGTATGATGCCTATTTATAGAAAAAATTTCAGAATTTTTTCAATTTTTTTGCTATTTTTTAAGCCCCCAACGGTAAAAAAAAATCACTTAACGGTCAAAAAATTCACACAACGGTCAAAACAAACGGCCGTTTTTTTGGGCCGTGCCATGCACGGCCCACCTGCACGACGACACGCGCCCGTCACTTCTTCTCTTTCTCTCCTCCTCCCAGTCTTCTTTCTCCGCCTCGACCGCTTCGTCTTCTCTCCTGCGGCCGCCTCGCCCTCGCCTCCGCCTCGCCAGCGACCCGCCTCCTCGCCACTCCTCGCCTCCTCATGGGCGGGCGCCTCGCTCGGCTCGCCACCTCCTCGCCTCCTCAAGGCGTCGACCCGCCGCCTCGCCAGCGTCGCTGCCGCCTGCCGTCGCCTCCTTCTCCTCCCTTCCTCCGCTCGAGTGCAGGCGCCGCGAGCCTGGCGACGGCCTCTCCTCCTTCCTCCGCTCCGGCGAAAGCGGCTTGCGCGCCATGAGCCCGCGCACCTCCTCTCCTCCTCCTTCCTCCGCTCCGGCCGAACGGCGCGCCATGAAACTCCGCTTTCGCCTCCGCTCCAGCGTCCACTGCTCCCGTTGCCTCCTCCTCCGGCTCCGGCGCTCGCTCCGCCCGCCCTCTGCCTTCCGCCTCGCCAGATCGGCTCCCCATCGCCACATCGCTGCTGGCGCTACTGCTTGCTTGCCATTTGCCTAGCTGGCCAAGGTTGCGCTTTCGTTGCCGTCTGCAGTGCCTGCACGGCCGACACTGCTTCAGCGTTGCGGGCCAGCCGCCCGTCCGAGTGGCGGCCCAGCACGGCTCGGGTCTCAGGTCGGCCAAGACGGCCCATGAACAAGCGCGTTGGCCGTGCTCGTGCCGCCTACAATGCGAGCTTCGGCTGGCCTATTTGACCCGGCCCATTTAGCCGGCACTAGTCCTGATGCTTTTTGCCCCAAATGCGATGTGAAAAAAAGGAGATACTGAATATTTTGCTCCCCCTCCCTCCTCTCTCTCTCTCTGTGTTGGAGTCTTTTTACCTTGCATTTAAAAGTAGCACTTAGGCCAAGAATTTTGAGGGATCTTCGCTAGACCAAATAAACAAAAAACTAAATATAATCTTGGCAACAAGTGGATAAATCACGTTTTACTTTTCTCTTCTTTTAGGTAGCGGTACAAGTGGCTGATAAAGAATTGGATAGATCTGAAAGTTGCTCTGAGCAAACATCTGCACATGGTGGTGAAACACATGTATCTAGTACATGCTATATGGTTGGCGACACATAGGAGGGTAGTTCTTCAGAACTATAACAAACTCATTTATATAATTTTTAGCAAGATAATAGATTTTTTTTGTATCATATGCACAGAAATAGTGATGATATATATATATATATATATATATATATATATATATATATATATATATATATATATATATATATTGCAAAATATACATCGCTACCAAGACAGCTTGCCATGTGGAGACGCCCCGCACCGACACACGTCAGGCGGTATGGTCGCCCGCACCGCCCATTGTCTTGATGGCCAGCCAAGATGGCCATCGTGGCGATAGAGCCCACCGCCACCACATGTCCACCTTTAGGGTTAGGGTTAGGGTTTTATCTGATTTTGACGATTTTCGCTCGAATTTTAAAATATAGCAAACGACTTCAAAAAATTATGAAATTTTACGTGGAGCCTCCCGACACAGTGTACTTACTTGTGTAAATTTTCTATAATTTTATTCATCAAAAATTTTCTCGCAATTTTATATAAGTGTATTGTTTGTACGGATTTCTAAATGTAGAAAATGAGCTCCAAAAATTATGAATTTTGTTTATTTTGTAATTTTTCTGAAAAATTTTGTGCGGCAGCAATGATTCGTAAGTACGAAGGTAGGTGATATTGCGATGCACTAGGAAATTCATACACGGTAACATACACGACAGTTTTAGAGAAATGGTGCAACGATAACAACACGACAGTTGATCCGACAAGGAGGTTACATGGTACGCGGGCTAATGAACCAAGGATGGTACACTCATGTCTTTAGGGAATTAGAAATACATGGGACATATGGACGAAGAGGGTTGGACTACTGCGTGAACCGGGGCTATTTGTCCTTCCTTGCGAGCTCGACGTTGTACTCCTCGCCAGCCGCCTAGGCCTCGGCCGTCATTTCTCTCTTTTTCTTGCGCTCCCTCTCACGAGACTCACGCTCCCTACACCTGCACGCCTCGAGATGGGTCTACATCTCCCGCCCGATATGCTCGTTGTGATCTTCGGTGCAACGCTCCTCCTCTCTCCTCTCGCGGTCCCTGTTGGCATCCCACTCCTCGTAGTTGAGAGTCCACTGGTTGTGTGGTTGGATCTCTAGGTCGATCCACTTGTGGTAGCCACATAGTGGATCCATGGACTACGGTTAGACGAGAGAGGTTGTTAGTGCGGACTTTGAAAGAGAAATGGTAGGGGAACATACTATAACCTGTCATTACGATTCTTAGATAGCACTGTGTCCCAACGGCAATCGATAGTCACAAGTAGTTCACAAGAACCTTAGTAACGCATGTCTAGGCTTAGCCGATGCTTAGACTTGAAGAACTTGCATATGTCCCTACACCAATAGAGGGGGCGTCTTCCCTTAGGGCGGGTGTTGCGACGAATGCTCGGTTGGGATGTTTTGGTAGAGGTTGTGCTACTGGCGGGCGGCGCCATTATGGGGGTGGCCTCTGGCATGCTCCTTTGTTCCTCTGGTCCGTGATACTCCTTTGCATTCGCGGATCCTCCTAGTGCTTCTCCATCTGAGCGAGATTGTGTTGAAGTCTAGATGCAGGAGAACTCGGCGTGGAAGGGGTAGTACTTATATGCCGAGCCGCCACTGCGTACACGGCTGAATTCTAATTCAGTTGAAAGAAATTCGTGTTCGCGAGGTAGCGCCCGAGGAGAATCGTTGGGTCATGTCATCGCGGCAAAGTGACTCGTCGGGTCACGTATTTGCGCAAAGCTGGCTCTTCGGGTCACGTTGTTGCGCAAAGCTGACTCGTTGGGTAATAAGGCACGGAAAGCAGACCCGAAGAGGAATCATGTAGTAGCGCTGAATCATGTCTCTACGGGAAACAAACTCGTTGGGTCACATCGCTACGGGAAGTAGCCTCGTCGAGTCACGTCGTCCTTAAAAGCTGGGGAGGTAGATTTGTCATTTCCCTTTGAATCATGTGGTCTTGTCGTTTGGAAAAGTTAGCGTTGCAGTGTATTGTCTTGTTGTTCTGAAAATTCGAAAATGTTTTCATACATAAAATTTGAAGCATTACAAGCACTACATGATACACGTGCTGACTCCCTCAGGACTTACAATCATTACATGAACCAATTTAAGACCATTTCATACATAAAATTAGAAGCCCGAGTTCACATGATACAATATGGCTCACTCGTCTGAGTCTGAGCCACTACCCTCTACTCGTTGCGGCGGCCTTCGTGTGTGCCTGGATGTCTTGCATCGGGCATGCCCCGTGGACTACGTGAAGCGGTCCGATGAGCGTGTGTCTGTTCGGAGGAAGTACAGAGACTATAGAGGTGGTGAGGTGCACCAGTAGGCTCAGTATAGCCTAGCAGAGTCTGGTAAGCGTACATGTCGTCGTGATGAGGCATGCCAGCCTAGGGGACACCTCCGAAGAAATCATGAGCGACAGGCTCAAAAAATTCACTCCATGGGTACGATGCCTGCAACTCCGGTTGTGCGGATGACCTTTGCCCTTGGAGGTAGGGGTGCCACCCAACCCGGAGGAGCTCTGTCCTTGAACGTATGGTGGGGCAATAACCCGAGGAGCTCGCCTCACAGATGCTCCAAACCACCGCTGCCATGCTCCATACCCTGACGATGTGTACTGCTCCTTGGTAGGAGCTAGGAGGCCCGTGTCATCATCATCAGTCATCGTGAATTGGCCGTCACCCCCACGGTCAACTGAAGGCTGCAAGATGTAACAATGTTAGTACATATAAACACTCAGGATGTGAACTGAGAATCTCGTACCTCCTGAATGTGTAGTGCAGATGACCGACGGGGAGCGCTAGTCTGTGTACCGAACGTGGCCGGTAGAAGTGATTCATCTCGACGGACCTGCGGCGATACAATGACATGATGTTAGCGCAATGTATAGCATAACCAAAAAACATAACGTAGATTTGTACATAACTTACCTCCCTGCCGACCTAGCTCGTGGATGACTGACGGGGAATGCTACGACGTCGGCCAGACTTGCTAGGTCGCGCTGACCTAGCGGGTGAGCACGACCCCCTCCTTGGTGCCCAATGCGCGGGGCGTCATCCATCGAGCGACCGCAGCTCAAGTTCTTTATTATCTTCAACTCCGTGGCAACGTACCTCAAAGTTTTCAGCATCCACAAGGTGTTCTATCTGGGTTGCTAATGGTGGCCTCCGATGCGCCCAAGATGCACTGCGCCCGCTCCAACCGTAGTGACGCACATAACATGTTCATTAACGAAGAGTACAGATATCATCAATGAAACGACCAGAGGTTGTAAGTGTCCTACACTGTCATCACGCCTCGAAGCGCTGTGACAATCGTATGCGTGGCGGAGGCTCTCCTGGTGTATCTCCTCTGACACTAGCTCCAAACGCTCCGGTGGAGGAATGGTGAGTCTTGAGCGCGTACGTGGCACGTACTACTCCAAGTACGCACCATACGTCTTAGGGTCGTATGGACCCCGCTCAATTAAGACATCCATGTGCACCTCCTCTATCCATGCCGTAGTCCACTCCTACTAGACCGGGCGCCAATCCTTTATATGCCCACCCGCCCTCGATTGCCTGCATTTCTAGAAGGATTGATGTTAGAAATGAAGACGTAAGAACTATAAATATTACTCGGATGAAGTTTGACTCACAGGTGTACGGTTCGCTACAGGATCCTGCCGTCTGGGGGGCACGACCTGGTATGAACCAAACTGGCGTATTACGCACTGCGGCGTGTAAGGCTCCACCATATGTGCGAACACCAGGTGGCAGGTCGTCCTCCATAACCCGATGTCCTGGGTGCATTGCACGGACAGCCCGTGTGGCGCTACCGTCCGCATGAAATCTGGATACCATGGACACCAGATGAAGTCGCTCTCGTGCAACGACTCGAACTCGTTGTGGTACAACAAGTAGCACCTCACCGGCCTATCCTTGGCCCAACGCAGATTGCCAGCAGTCCACCGTGAGCCCATGGTGGGCCCGTCTATCGTGTCGATCGGGGGGGTAGGCGTACGGGTTCATCGCTATCTCAATGGACGTTTCCCAACCAGAAGTGCTCCCAACTCCAGGAGCACGTAGCAGAGGGCCAGGCTGGAGGTACCACCGGTGCCACACCGCGAAGAGTCACACAACCCTCGTTATGTGGCGCAAAGAACGGCTGACCCCCAACTATACTGAGGCATCAGCCTAGCCCCCACATCAACCAATGACTCGGCAACGCAGACATAGCTGGGGTAGCACCAATCGCCCTGTGTGGTTAGAAACAGGACCCAACCAAAGAGCCAAAGAAGGAAAGCTACGAGGTGCGTCCTAATGACCTCTCAGGTGCACCTTGTGGGCAATCATCGAATTGCCGCAACCAAGCCCAGGGGACGCCACATGCACCCTCCGGGAGAGGTTGGCCGAACCGCTGCTCCAGCATGGCCTTCCAATGCGCAGGCGGAGGGCTCGGAACAAGCGGCTCACCCTGGATCGGGAGACCGGTCAAGAGCGAGACGTCCTACAGGGTGACCGTCATCTCACCCCATCGAAAGTGGAAGGTGTGCGTCTCGGGCCTCCACCTGTCGACAAGTGCCGACATCTAGCTGGCGGCTAGGAGGAACCGGCATCCGAGGAACACCAGCCTCGCAAGGGCCAACAAGCCCGTGTCCCAGAGGATCAGGATGTAGCGATCATCCAGCTCCTAGGAATCCCTCCCCGCCCGAAGCTGTAGGGGCGAACGGCCATCAGTGTTACCGACGATCCATAGCTTGCACCGGTGGTCCTCATCGTAGAAGTGTTCCAAAAGCACCGGTGGAGACATGGCTTGCAACACATGAAATAGACGGAATATCAGTAAGAAGATTGGTAATGACCATAAAATAACTAGCATGAAATAATTAGTTGCATGAATAACTAACAGTGCATGTTGTCGTTATTTTTGTATTTTCTAATTGTTTAAAACTAATTAATTAAGACAAACTAATTATTTCGTAACTAACTAACCTCGCCTTAATAATTAAACACGTTAACCCCTGTTCTTTCCCTTTGCTAAAAATATTAATTGCATATGTGTGTGTTCATTGCATGGTGCATGCATACTTGAGTACGTAGCAACTAATTGCTTGCATGGTAACTAGTAGTGCATACTGCCATTATTTTGGCCAGCATGTGCATACATACTAGAATAAATTGCATGTCATTATGAACTACCACAAAATAATTAGTTCCATGAATAACTAGCAGTGCATGCTTTTTTTATTTTTGTATTTTCTAATTGTTTAAAACTAATTAATTAAGACAAACTAATTATTTCGTAACTAATTAACCTCGCCAACGGTAAGTGCATCGCATGACATTTTCTTAACTACAAATTACGGATTTAGAACTAATTATTTACGTAACATTAGGTAAATTGGCTTCTAATGTAGAATTTACGAACAACAAAAAAATTGCTACGCAGTCAATAAATAATTTACGAACGATCAAGTCTGTGGCCAAAAAAATTGGCTTTTTGGTACATTGCTAAACCTAGCAAACCTAACTACTTAAGTACGCTTCTTGGTAAATTGGTAAACCTAGCAAACCTAGCACCTAACTACTTAGGTACGCAGTTAATAAATAATTTACTGAACAACAAAAATCGACGGAGATAAAAATTACCCGCTAAATTGGCTTATAATGATAGCGGTTAATAAGGCTAAAATGTCCCCAAAAATATAATCAACATAGAGAGCAACCAAAAGAGAGAGCGAGCGAAAGAGCAAGTGTGCAAGCGAGCGACTGCGAAATGAAATCGCCCTCGCCGCTCGCTAATTTATAGCCAAGAGGGAATCCTTCCTCATGCGCGATCAGTTTTAATTTGCGTGCGGCAGACAAGGATTACATGGAATAGAAAGATGTGACGGGATAACAAGATTGGTTGGTGGAGCTTTCTATGGAAAAGAAAGACAGATTGATTGGTGGAGCTTTAGGTGAAAACGAAAGGCGAGGGTGAAACTGAAACCCTAATCGGGCGAGAGAGCACGTCATGGTTCTGGACGAATAAAATTATGGCAAATTTACACAAGTAAGTACACTGTGTCAGGAGGCACCACGTAAAATTTCATAATTTTTTTGAAGTCGTTTGTTATATTTTAAAATTTGAACAAAAATCGCTGAAACCAGCTTAAACCCTAACCCTAACCCTAAAGGGGGACACATGGTGGCTAGTAGGCACTACCGCACGACGGCCGTGCGGTAGCGGTGTGTGTTGGGCGCGGAACGTCTCCACATTCATACCAGTAACGGTGACGTTATTTTTGCCAAAAAATTCTACCACCACCATTTCTGTACATACGATGCCAAAAAGTGTTAATACTGCCAAAAATTCCTCATTCATACCTGTAACGGTGATCTCTACACTTTGGAGCATCTGCTCTAACTCATCTTTTCCATGCTACGGCTAGGAGAGAAATTATTGAGTTACATGCACCTGCAAGTTCACCAAAGAGTTTAAGCTGATGAGGAAAGGTGAACGATTTACGTATACTTCAACACTCCCCTCACGTGTAGGTTTCTTAAGGCCTAAAACGTAGAATAGAAGTGTGCTACAATTATTATTTTTCTTTAATTGTGCCAACCGGATCTTAAACTCGAGACCTATTGGCTCTAATACTATATATATTGAGTTGCATGCACCAATCAATTCATCTAAAAGCTTAAGCCGATGAGAAAACATATACAATTTAGTTATACTTCAACTGTAAACTAACAGGCTTGCCAGACTGAATTTTGATAGGGAGAATAGCTCACTTCATCGCCTTCATGGGCTTGGCGTCTGGGTTGTCGAAACACGTAGTAGCCTCTGTACATCTCTTCTCTCGGTATGTTTAGCTATTGATGCATGGCTTGGTTTGTGATGTGTTAGAAATGTGGACAACTTTTTAGATCCAGATTTGATTATGAGGCAAAGATCACTTAAAACTACAGATGCATAAAACGATAATAATAGCAAGCAACTGATTGCACTTCTAAACATACTCAACTATATGATTATAGCAGAATAATCTGGTCATAGTACTAAAAATATGATTATAACAGAATAATCTAGTTGTACAACCAACTCACAATAGGGCTTGATGAAGAACAGGAAGCAGTGCAGATAGTGGACGTCGCGGTCAAGACAAGCGGTCGCCAGCAGACGCGCGCCTAAAACCTTATTGCTGCCCCATGCAGGTGAACTCTGTGACAATGGCTCGGAGATACCACTCGCCCTCCTTCCCGGTGCACGCCAAGGAGAAGGGACAACTTGGTTCAAATAGCACAACCCTCCAGCACAAAAGAACAGAGAGGAAGAAGAAGAATAATTGGAATGGACAAGATCATCCATGGTATGGACGTCTCTAGATCATTTTAAGGGTCGAATCAATTACTCTCTAGTAACTGCTCAATAAAGCACACATTAGAACACTGGTAACTGCTAATACAAAACCAATTAATGGTAATTAAGTAGTATTTATCATATCCTGATTACACGTTGGTCTTCAGCTTTGACCACGTTAGTTTGACCACAGTGTTCTGACCACACTCTCTTAGAGTGATCCAAAGAAATCACCAAGGGAGGTCCAAGAGGATCTCCCAAAGAGGACCAAGAGAAATCTCCATGGGAGGTCCAAGAGGATCTCCCGAAGAGGTCCAAGAGAAATCTCTAAGGGAGGTTCAAGAGGATCTCCCGAAGAGGTCCAATGGGACCACAGTGTTCCGACCACACTCTCTTGGAGTGATCCTAAGAAATCTCCAAGGGAGGTCCAAGAGGATCTCCCAAATAGGTCCAAGGGTGGTCTAAGGAAAACTCTCACTAGTATTATGGACCACTTGTTTAGACCATAGTGTTTCAACCACACTGGTCTTATAGACCACCACACTGATCTTATGGACCACTTGTTTGAGAGAGAAATACACAGTTAGCAAAATAAACTAAACAATACATGCTTTGGAATTTCAGGAATGAATGAGCCTTTACAAATAAGGGCTCAATTCTAACAATCTTCCACCAATTCCAAGGCAATGTAACATCCCAATTTTTCCCTTTTTGGCAAATTAAAACTTAAATTATTTACCTTGAATTTTTGGACTTTTTAAAAGCTTTTCTTAATTATTCTAAAGCAAAAAAAATTATTTGCAAAAACTATTACCAAGTTTAAGTTGGAATTATTTTATTTAAGTCCAGAATGTCCTTGAGAATTTCTGTGAATTTTCTCATAATTTTTGGATTTTATTTGCTAATTTCTAAAACCTATTTGAATTATCGGGATTAAATAAATTAGAAAACCAATTAAAACTCAGCACGGTGTTTGGGCGAAACTCAGCCGGCCTAAATCACTTTTCCACGCTGTACAGCCCACTCACCTGCGCCATGCGTTCCAACCGTTGAATCACAAGTGAACGGTCAGATTTCATCGAATCCTTCGGACGTTCAAACGTCCCATTCATTTCCAACCGTCGGATCCTAATCAAACGGCCATAGGACCACCCGTTACTTTATTGTGCCTTCTCTATCGCTGACCGATGGGACCATCGCTACAGCGCCGTCGTCTCCGCGCCCTTCGTCTACCTCGCGACGCCGCCATTACCACCCACGTCCGAGCTCACTGTAATGTCATTTGGACTGACAAATGCCCCAGCTTATTTCATGAGCATGATGAACAAAGTATTCATGGACTTCCTTGACAAATTTGTGGTGGTGTTTATTGATGATATTCTCATCTATTCTAAAAGTAAAGCAGAACATGAAGACCACCTTAGAATGGTGTTGGGAAGGCTTAGAGAGCAGCAGCTCTATGCCAAGTTTAGTAAATGTGAGTTTTGGCTAAGTCAAGTAGCCTTTCTTGGACACATTATTACGGCCAGAGGAGTAGCTGTAGACCCCTCAAAGGTTGAAGCTGTCCTAGACTGGAGACCTCCTAAGGCAGTGACTGAGGTAAGAAGCTTTCTTGGTCTAGCTGGCTATTATAGAAGATTTATTGAGAGCTTTTCCAAGATTGCTAGACCTCTTACTCAACTTTTGAAAAAGGAAAAGAGGTTTGAATGGACTGAAACCTATGAACAAAGTTTTCTGAAATTGAAGGAAAAACTTATCACAGCTCCTGTATTGATCCTCCCAGACATCCAAAAAGACTTTGACGTATTTTGTGATGCATCCCATCAAGGTCTGGGATGTGTGCTAATGCAAGATAGAAGGGTAGTGGCATATGCCTCTAGACAGTTGAGACCTCATGAAGAGAACTACCCAACACATGATCTTGAATTGGCAGCCATTGTGCATGCTTTAAAAATTTGGCGACACTATCTTATTGGCAACCGTTGTGAGGTATACACGGACCACAAAAGTCTGAAATACATCTTCACACAACCAGAGCTTAACTTGAGACAAAGGAGATGGTTAGAATTAATTAAAGACTACGACCTTGGGATACACTATCATCCAGGCAAAGCCAACATAGTGGCAGATGCCTTGAGCCGAAAAGGTTATTGCAACACCTTGTTGGTTCAAGAGCAACAACCAACACTTTATGAAGAATTGAAGTACCTCAACTTAGAGATAGTGGAGCAAGGATATGTGAATACCTTGGAGGTACATCCAACTGTTCTGGATCAGATTAAGGAACAACAAGAAAGAGATGAAGACATCCAAGAAATTAAGAAAAATATGAGAAGGGGTAAAGCCCCAGGTTTCTCTGAGGATGAGCAAGGAGTAGTGTGGTTTGGTAGCCGAGTTTGTGTGCCAAACAACCAGGAGATTAAGCAACTCATTTTGGTGGAAGCACACGGGTCACCTTACACTATCCACCCGGCAAAGACCAAAATGTACCACGATCTTAAAGAAAGATATTGGTGGACTAGTATGAAGCGAGATGTCGCTAAATATGTGGCCCAATGCGATGTGTGTATGAGAGTTAAGGCCCTACACCAAAAACCAGCCGGTTTGCTACAACCCTTGCCAATACCCGAATGGAAATGGGAGCATGTGGGCATGGATTTTATAACTGGACTGCCTAGGACCCAATCTGGGTATGATTCCATATGGGTGGTGGTTGATAGGCTAACTAAAGTAGCACATTTCATACCGTTAAGACCACCTATACTAGTAATGTCTTGCGGCACCTATATATGACCGTAATCGTTTGTTTACATGGAGTGCCCAAAAGAATAGTGTCAGATAGAGGATCTCAATTTACCTCAAGATTTTGGCAAAGTTTGCATGAAGCTCTAGGTACTAAACTCAACTTTAGTACAGCTTATCATCCTCAAACGGATGGGCAAACCGAGAGAGTAAACCAAATCTTGGAAGACATGCTCAGGGCATGTGCCCTGGATTTTGGGAGAAGCTGGGACAAGAACTTGCCCTATGCTGAATTCTCCTATAATAATAGCTATCAAGCTAGCCTACAAATGTCCCCATTTGAAGCTTTGTATGGTAGACCTTGTAGAACACCTCTTCTCTGGGATGAAGTTGGAGAGCATCAACTCTATGGGCCGGACCTGATCAAAGATGCCGAGAGCAAGGTCAAATTGATAAAGGAGCGACTGAGAGTGGCTCAGTCCCGACAAAAGAGTTATCTTGACACGGTAGCGCAGAGATTTATCTTTTGAAGTTGGAGACTTTGTCTACCTCAGAGTAACACCAATTCGGGGAGTTAGAAGATTTCGGATTAGAGGAAAGCTAGCTCCAAGATATGTAGGACCATATAAGATTTTAGCAAGACAAGGCGAAGTGGCTTATAAACTGGAACTTCCAGAGTCCTTGTCGTGATGCACAACATGTTTCATGTATCACAATTAAGGAAGTGCTGCGGTTTCTGAAGATCACACATTAGTGGAGGACATAGACTTACAGAAGACCTCACATATGTGGAGCAACCAATTAAAATTCGGATGTTGCAGAGCGAGTTACCGGGAGCGAAATTATCAAGTCATACAAGGTGCAATTGGAGTCATCATCCGAGAAAGTGAAGCTACGTGGGAAAAAGAAGAAGACCTCAAGACTAACTACCCCTACCTCTTTCTTGATTCTATTTGAATCTCTGGTCGAGATTCCTTTAAGGGGTAGGTTTGTAACATTCGATTTCCTAAATCCTTTTTAAATGTGTAAAATAAATTAAAAATATTTTGTTTCGATGAGAATACAAAGTTTGGTTTGGTTGGAGAGGTTTGAGTTGTTGATACCTCCTTTTGGTATGCTCAGTAGACCTTCCTTTAGCATATCTTCTTTGGATATGTAGGTTTAGACCCTCTCTGTGGCCTAGACCTCCCCAGTGGTACATGAGGCTAGACCTCCCTTGAGGCTTGGACCTTTTCTCGTCTGGAGGTACCCTTATGTCTGGCCGACCTCTTTGAGTTTGGTCACTTTGGACCTCTTTATTGGTTCAATCTCTTTGGAATCGAGACCTCTTTTCTGTTCAGACTTCTCTTAAGTCTAAACCTCTTGTTGCCTGGGCACCTTCCTAGGCCCAGACCTCTTTTCCTTCGGACCTCCTTGTATTCCAGTGGATTTCTGGTATGCCTTCGAACCTTCAGAGCTCATTTGAACCTCCTTGGCATTTCTTCTTGGTCGAAAGGACCTTCCTAGGGTTGCTTTGATCCTTGCGAACTCCTGTTGGACCTCCTGTCGTGGATTTCTTCCCTAGGACCTCTCTTTCTTGGAACCCCTCAGCATGGACCTCTCTTTCATTTGGATCTGGCGGTTCAGACCTCTTCCCATCCCCTATCCAAAGGTCCCGATCTACCCGTGCATTATGTCCCTCTGTGGACCTCTCTTTGTTTTGAATCTAACGGTTTGGACCTCCCCTTACTTTGAATCCAAAGGCCCAGACCTCCCCTGCACGTTTGATCTTGGCTGTTGGACCTCCCTCTTGGAGATCCAACCGCCCGGACCTCAACTTGCCTTTAATCTCAACCGCAGGACCTTGTTGTAATTCTTTGGACCTCTTGTCCAAGACCTCTCTGCCTTTTAAACTCGGCTTTGGACCTCCTCGCCACGACCTCCCTTGAAGAGACCACGACCGTCGGGACCTCCCCATGTTCGAGACCTCCTTTGTGTGTCTGGACCT
Source organism: Phyllostachys edulis (assembly GCA_036346405.1). Lineage (NCBI taxonomy): Eukaryota > Viridiplantae > Streptophyta > Magnoliopsida > Poales > Poaceae > Phyllostachys > Phyllostachys edulis. The sequence continues at coordinate 37,614,207 of CM070557.1, read as the reverse complement.
CCTCAACCTTTAGACCTCCTTGTCCTTTGGGCTTAAGACCTCCTAAGCCTCTCGGACCTCCTCAAGGACCTCCTCTGCGGGGCAAGACCTCCCCTCTTAACCCGACTGTTTCTAAGTTGACTGGCCCCACTCACCAGACTTGGTCATTCTCATTTCCTCCGCCACGAAAATATCTTGGGCATTTAATGCATGTCTTGTCACATTAAATGCATCCACATACGTGGTAATTACTTTGAATTGGGTCACTTAACCGTACCCTGACATTTTTTCTTAGTCCCTTCCCAAAGCAACATAAGCTGTCCTTCCTCGTACTTTTTAACCAGGGTGGTAGTGACACCTGCTCTGCCACTCACCTATCTTTGACCTATTTCTATACTTATCCTTGACATATGTATTTCTAGTTTTTTTCACCACCCTGACTACAATTGGACCAAGAAATTCTACCACATCACCTTTCTCTACACTCTGCTATCTTGGCTCTCGTTCAGTGGCTCCCAGGGAAGATCTTGCTGCTCACGATCTCCCCTCCATCCATTGTTTCTTCTTTTCCCTGGTAAGTCCTTGGTGATCTGCTCCACTCTTGTTTTTACCCTTGTATTGTGATGATCGTGTCCTTCACAGACCTCCTCTTGTGGATTTCTTTTGGACTTCTGTGGCCTTTGTAAGAGGACCTCCTCCACGGCTTTTGCGCAAGGGTCATTCCTCGAGACCTCCACCTTCATCGTTTACATCACTCCTTTGGGGTCTTTTGCTAAAGACCACCCTCCTCTGAGTGAGTTTAGACCTCCTCCCTAAGAACATAATCTGGAATTTAGACCTCTCTGTTGGTTGCGTGTTGGACTTCCTCTGGGGTCCTTTTGGTTTTCTTCTTGTTCTTAATTGGATCTTTATTTGAACCTTCTTTGAATTTGCTCTTTCATACGTAGATCGTGAAGACTCGAGAGTCTCGAGGTGTCTTGAGGAGGATTCGCGGGATAGTGAGCAAGGCAAGTTACACTCTTGATCATATTGCACCCAATACTTCAACTTAATTATGTTCGGTTTCAAAGTGTAATGCATGCTTATTTTTACCAAGTATTTCAATACCGGTTTAAATTCATAGTTATACCTACTTCCTTTGTATGGCCATCGTTGACTTTGGACTAAACTCATTGTCACCTTTAGATCAAAATTGGGTCATGCAATAGTGTGAGCCCAACCATTTGAAAAACTTGTGCTTAGTCGGGGCTTAGACCAAAAATATTGATTTGGGGAAATCTTTACCAACTTGACCAAATATTGCTTAAAATGTTTTGACCATGACATTAGGGTGTCATGGGAATATAAAAAGGTTGCTGGGGAAGCAAAGAAAATGAAAATGGATTCGATCGAGCGAATTGGTTGGCTTGGTTGGTGCAAGTTTATGCACGGGATCGTGCCTTTATGGTAGATCGATGCCCTTGGGTTTGTGGAAGTCGCCCTAGTCATTTGAGGACCGGTCTTTGAGCGACCGATGCCAAGCCTATAATGGGCTATGCCACAATCGTGCAACCACATGTCTCCAGAATGGGGCGTGGGACCTGGCTGAGTAATTTGCAAAACTTCACCATATCTTTGCTCCATTGGAGGTGTGGGAGGTCTTGTAGGGTGATGGTCTTTTATGACCCATCTGTTCCCCCTTGGTGCAAGAGGGGCTTCTGTTTGGATTGTTGTCCATAGGGGGTGAAACCTTAGCAAGGAAAAGCGTGGTGGAGCAATGCATTGTAAAGGCCTTGTTATGAGCTCTAGACCTCTTACCTTTGGTAGTGAGAGGTGGCATTGACGGATGCCGGATAAACTAGATAAATCATGTCATGTGGGTAAAGTGTACAACCTCTGCAGAGTTAAATCTATTGAATAGCCGTGTCCACGGTCATGGACGCGTCTTGGCAAAGGCCACTTGAAGTTAGATGTTGGATTTGGGTTTCGAAAGGTTTATCAAATCTTTTTGGGATTTTATCCCATGGGTTTGGGCGAGGAGCCTAATGTCGAGGGTATCCTTCACCAATTTATTGATGAATGCTACTCAACTAAAAACTGCTTTGCTAAATGAATTTTAGCTATTAAAGACACCTTTGGAACTTAGTAATGGTATTTGAAAGAAAATTGGCTTTGTGCAAAATAACCATATTATGCCATCCTTTGATTATCCATATATGCATGTCATGTTGCTAACCCACGGGTGTAACTTGCGAGCACGGTTGTTGTGCTCACTCTTGCTCATTACAATCTTTGCCAGGAGAAGACCTTGGTAGTGATGAAGATCAAAGCAGCTAGGTTGTGCCTTCCAGTCAGCTGCCTGTGGCGTGTTGATGGATCTTTTAATCTTTTGCTCTTGTATTTATGTTGGGCCCAAGGTCACCTTGTAAACAACTCTGTAAATATTTTACCTTAATAAAGATGCATTCGGGATGTTACCCTTTGTGTATTTGTCTTTGTGAAGAGCTAGCCATGATCCTTGGGACTAGCTCGGGTCTCACAGGGAACTTGGGAGCAAGCTCGGACCTCCATGTCCTCACCAGGGAAGGAACACGTGAGGTTCTGGGTGGTCTTGGACCTCCACGACCACCTTGTTTTTCCCTGGTTTGGCCGTGGCAAGTCATTGGGCACTCCCTGGCTCCAAGACCCTCTCGGGTCGGGTTCTCTGGGACGTCCGGGAGGTCTGCGGATCTCTGGGAGGTCTTGAGAACCGCCGAGAGGTTCTTTGGACCTCCTGGGAGGTCCTGATGGACTTTCCAGAAGGTCTTGGAGGACCTCTCGGGTGCCCTAGAGGTGGGTCGTTACAATAACGCCTCGCCCCTCCGCTCCAAGGTAGCACACTGAGTTCCTCGTCGTCCCCTCTCTCTTTTGCGCACATTCCCGCACCTCGCCGTGGTGTGTAACGCCGGCGAGGCCATCACCCGAGCGCCGCCGTCGCCGGTCCTACATGGCACAGCCACGTAGATGCCATGTCAGCGCCATGTGTGCATATTTCGCTGAGTCAGCGCCGATGTGGCGCCACGTCACCTCGTGCGCAGCGCACACCCCCTGTGCACCGTTCCGTAGGTTGGGTTCACCGTGAACCTTGACCAAGCGTGGACCGAGTCCATGGACCACGGGCCCACTTGTCAGTGACCATTTCCCAGGTAATATGCAATGTCGACGTCGGCCTTGCGCAATAAATAGACTTTTCTTTAGAAAAATAATTCGGGAAATTCATTTAATTGCAGATTAGGTTTAAAACTTCTAAAATTCATATCTTTTGCATCCAAACTCCAAATTGGGTGATTCAAATTCCTAAAATTTTATAAAATCATAATATAGCTAACTAAACAAAAATTATTTCATTTGGAGTTCATTTGAAGTTCTTTTTGAATTTTATTTTAATTGAGCTTATTTTCACGTTTAGATTTCGACGAATCCGAAGAACCAGAATTAATTAACGACCAGACTTTTGAGCAAGGAAAGTTACATTCTTGAACATGTTTAAATCCCAGTATTTAAAATTATTTAAATTATGTTTTAAATTATATATTGCATGCTTATTTAAATTTAGTTATTTAAATACCTGCTTTTAAATCTTTAGATATTCCTATAATTCTTTGTATGGCCAATTTTGGTATTGAACTACACATCTTGACACCATAGATAAAACCTAGTTGATACATTAGTATGAACTAGGATTCATTTGAAAATGTTATGCCAAGACATGCTTCACCAAAATATTTCATTTGGGGAATTTAGCCAATGATTCAAATCTTTTTTAAAATTAAGCTATGGTATTGTTTTACCATGGACTCTTGGAAATGATCTTGAAAACAAAATAAAATCAAAAGATGGGTTAAACTTGGGCAAAATGGATGTTAAGTTGGTGCAGGTTTATGCATAGGATTTAATCTTTTTAATGATTAAGTCTAGGGTTGTGGTATGTTGCCCAAGTTGTATAAGGACCGGCCTGAGAGCCGCTTTTGCTAAATCACAATCGTACTACCACATGTCCTGTATGGGTAGGGCTAGGCCTAATAATTTGCAATACTCTACCGTTATTTGTGCTATGTGATGTGTGGGTGTTGGTTAGACATTTTTCCCACCTAGCGCAAGAGGGGGCTTCCGGAGGATGGATAATCCAATGGAAGTGAAACCTTAGCGGGCACGAATACTGTAGGGTAGAGCATTGTAAAAACCTTGTCACACGCTCTAGACCGCTTACCTAAGGTAGTGAGCGGTGGCATAGATATATGCTGGACAAACTAGAGAATGCGTGCCATGTGGGTCAAGTTGTACAACCTCTGCAGAGTGTAAACCTATTCGAATAGTCGTGTCCATGGTTATGGACATGTTTAGCATTTGCCACTCAAAGTTAGAGTTTGGTTTTGAATTCAAAATGGATTTGACACATGGTTTATCAAATTGGGAATTTGGGTGGTTAGCCTTGTGATAGGAGGATATCCATCACCATTATTCACATGGAGGTTACCCAACTATAAAACTTGAGTTTATAAAATGAATTTTAGATATAGATTAACTGCTTTGGAACTTAGTTTAAATATTTGAAAGAAACATGGCTTTATGCAAAATGAACCCTATAAGCCTTCCTTTGAAATATCCTTTATGCATGCATTAAATCAAGTTATTTGATTCGTGTAACTTGTGAGCACGGTAGTAGTGCTCATCCTTGCTTATTGCAAATAATCTCAGAGGAGGAGTTCTTCGTGGACGAGGAGGACTTGGACGGTTAGGCTGCGCCCCTAGACGACTACCTGTGGCGTATCGTTTGGTCTACCACTATCTTTTGCTTTCCGCTGTAATTTTCTTTAGGCCAAGTGCCCTTTTGTAATAAATGCTCTGATATTATCAATAAAATGCGTGATGTGGACTTGTTACCATATTTGTGAACTGTGTACACTAGCTGTTCCTAGACTAGTATTGTAAGCACAAAGAATCTGGGATCCTTTAATCCCGGGTTCGACAGAAGCAAAGAAATGTGTCAAGAGTTGTTAATATACCGGTCTTTCAAAGGTAAATCACATGACGGGTTGAACTTGCACCTAGAATAACAAGATTCATCTTCTCACAATTGATGAATGGACTATGCCTTGAATTCACAGTCTTTCGTGATTAGATTTCACTTGAAATCTCAACTGATACTAGGTTGTCAAAGAACCAAGCCTAATCGGAGCTTTATTTGGTCATGCTCTCTTATCTTCTCATGAGCTTTCTAGAGAATGCCACTATTCTCGTGAACTGTGACCTCAGTTAAGCTCAAGTAGGTATATTCATTCTAGGTATCCTGTAGGCTAATACTTGTTTCCCCCATTGGACACTAGAATACATTAAGGCTTTAAGCCATCCTCTTCCATACAGTTGAGAGTGCTTTGTCTCTCAGGACATTGGTACATATTTTATTAAAATGTACTCTCTTGTTCAAACATCAACTTGTTTTTCCCATTGCCTAAGTCACAGGATCTCCGATAAAAAAGGTATGGGTTACTGTTGAGTTGTAACTCCAATGGGTCTCATTCCCATTTCCATAGACGCAATGGAAATCTCCTTCTGTGCTAGCCCCTTTGTGAAAGGGTCTACCAGATTTTTCTTAGTGCGTATATAATTCACAGTAATCACTCCAGAGTTCCTCAGTTTTCTGACAGATTTAAGCCTACGCTTCATATGTCTGGAGGACTTCATGTTATCCTTAGTACTTGTAACCTTAATCAATACTGTTTGATTATCACAGTACATTAGGATTGCCGGTATTGGTTTCTCAACCAGTGGTAAGTCCAACAGAAGCTCTCTAAGCCATTCAACCTCAACAGTAGCTGTGTCTAGTGCTACAAGTTATGTTTCCATGGTTGACCTTGTCAATATGGTCTATTTACATGACCACCATGAAACCGCAGCACCTTTAAGGGTAAACACATACCCACTTTTAGCTTTGATTTCATCTGCATCAGAGATCCAATCTGAATCACTATATCCATCTAATACAGATGGATATCCAGTATAGTGAATTCCATATGAGGTTGTGCCTCTCAAGTAGCGCAACACTCTCTCAAGTGCCTCCTAGTGATCATCTCGTGGGTTAGATGTAAACCGACTTAATTTGCTCACAGCAAATGATATGTCCGGTCTTGTGGCACCAGATAGATACATAAGGCATCTAATAATTTGTGAATATCTTAATTGATCTTTGCCTAATCCCTTATTCTTTCGAAGCTTAACACTAGCATCATAAGGAGTTGGGGAAATCTTGCGGTTCTCAAAATCGAACCGGCTCAAGATTTTCTCAGCATGATGGGATTGGATCAAAGTGATCCCATCCTCATTTCTGATCAATTTAATATTCAGAATAACATCAGCTTCTCCTAGGTCTTTCATATCAAAGCATTTAGATACGAAAGATTTGACCTCATCAATAACAGCAGTGTTTCTCCCAAATATAAGTATGTCATCGACATACAAACACAAAATCACTCTTTGACCCCCACCATAACGATAATACACACACTTATTTGCCTCATTTACAGAAAAACCAGTAGATGTTAAAGTTTTATCAAACTTCATATGCCATTGTTTAGGTGCTTGCTTTAGACCATACAAGGATTTGATTAATTTGCATACCTTACTTTTCTGTCCAGAAATCACAAAACCATCCGGTTGCTCCATATAGATTTCTTCCTCTAACTCTCCATTAAGGAAAGCTGTCTTTGCATCCATTTGATGAATGTGTAGACTATGGGAAGAAGCTAATGCAATAAGCACACGAATGGTGGTCAATCTGGCAACAGGAGAGTAAGTATCAAAACAATCCTCACCTTCTTTCTGGGTATAACTCTTGGCCACAAGTCTTGCCTTGTACTTATCAATAGTACCGTCAGGCCTCATTTTCTTTTTAAAGATCCACTTGCATCCAACAGGTTTACACCCGATAGGACATTCAATGATCTCCCAAGTCCCGTTAGCCATGATGGAATCCATCTCACTATGGACTGAAAGAGTGTTTGGCACATCATCCATGAGATATATAATAAAGTCTTCACCAAAGTTTTCTCAACCCTTTGTCGCTTGCTCCTGCGAGAAGTCTCTTCAACTAAATTGTTATCTTCCTCAGGAAAATCATAAACTGGTGGTATAACACTCGTTGGTTCAGAGATAGTGGTAGGTTCAAAATTACTATTATTCATAGTTTGATTATCCTCAGTTCGAGAAGTACTTCCTGCAGTTCTCATAGAATAAATATCCTCAAAAAATGACGCAACTCTGGACTCCATTATTGTATTAACAATAATCTCAAGAGTTTCTGATTTTACTACTAAAAATCTATAGGTTGTGTTGTTATGAGCATATTCCAGTAAGACACAATCAATTGTTTTAGGTCCAAGCTTTCTCTTTTTTCTGTAATGGTATATTGACTTTTGCCAAACACCCCCAAGCTCATGAAAATTAACATTGGGTATTCTTCCCTTTCATCCCTCATACGGAGAAATCTCACAACTTTTAGTGATTACTCTGTTTAGAACGAAAGTTGCTGTCAAAATAGCTTTCCCCCACCATATCTTAGGCATACCGGCACTCTCCAACATGGCATTCACCAAGTCTGTTAGTGTCCAGTTTTTCCTCTCAGCCACCCCATTTGATTGAGGTCAGTATGGTGGTGTAACTTCATGGACTATTCCATGTTCAGCATAGAATTGGGAGAATTCATGAGAGATATACTCTCCTCCACGATCAGATCTTAGTCTTTTAATTTTCTTTTCTAGTTGGTTCTTAACCTCGGCCTTATAAATTTTAAAGTAATTTAAAGCTTCATCTTTTGTTTTCAGTAGATACACATAAAAATATCGTGATGCATCATCAATAAAAGTTAGAAAATATCTTTTGCCTCCTTTGGTCAACAATCCATTCATCTCACAGAAGTCAGAATGGACAAGATCTAAATGTGCCAAATTATTTTCCTCCTGTAATCCCTTAAAGGGTTTTTGAGGTTGTTTTGCTTGCACACAAGTTTGGCACTTTGATCCTTTGACAATTTCACATTTTGGAATTAAATCTAATATGGACATTCTAGCAATACTACCAAAACCAATATGACAAAAACGAGAATGCCATATATTGGCCTCACATTTATTAAAACCAGTTGCAACATTCAGATTATACTCTAAAATATTTATGCGGAACAAGCCTCCGCTCTCATAGCCTTTACCAACAAAGTTACCAAACTTAGACAATACAATTTTATTTGACTCAAATACTAGCTTATACCCATCTCTACATAGGAGAGAACCACTAGCAAGGTTCTTATTTATGGTTGGCGCATGCTGCACATTCTTTAAGTGGACAATCTTCTCTGAAGTAAGCTTCATATCCATTATGCCAACACCAAGAATAGAAGCATGCGACCCGTTCCCCATTAGGACGGAGGAAGCCCTGACTGTCTAATAAGAAGAAAACAAGAAAATATCAGAACATACGTGAACATTAGCTCCAGTATCAACCCACCAATCAGTGGATTGACATGCTGAAAATACAACAGGCAGATTACTATACCCTCCTGTTGAGGCCTCGCCTATGATCACGTTGATAGCCTTTTTCTTTGGCTGTACACCATCCTTGCTCTTGCAGAAATGACAGTCTTTCACCATATGATCATTTTTCCCACACACAAAGCAGGTGATGTTCCTCATATCCTTCTTCTCAGTTTTCTTCTTAAAGCTAGTTGTCTTTTTGGTTTAGAGCCTTTGTTATTCTTGCCGTATCTCTTCTCTATGACATTTGCATTGATCTGATTGTTCGACTAAAATGCTTGGTGCATCTTTTGCTCTTGCTTTTTTCTTCCATATCAAGGGCAGCGATGAGATCCTCAATAGATATCTCTTCCCTCTTGTGCTTTAAGCCGCTGGCAAAACCCGTCATGAAGCGTGAAGTTTGGCAACAATGCCGTAGCCACAAACTTAGGTGGCAAAACACAACCAGATGTGCAATCTCTTCGACCAAGAATCGTAGCTCATGAGCTTGTGCAACTATCGACTTAGCATCGTCCATGTTGTAGTCAAAGAATTGCTCACACATATAGAGCCACCGACCAGCCTCAGCTTCGACATATTTGTGCTCGAGTGCATCCCATAACTCTGTGGCAGACTTGAAGTCCATGTACACATCATAGAGCTCGTTGGATAGTATGGTCGATATGCATCCAAGGGTGGTGTTGTCATCTGTGTCAAACTGCATGGTCTGTTCAATCGTAATTGGATACTGTGTATGGATCACCCACCACAACCCCAAAGACATGAACCAAAACTTGACTCTTATCTGCCATTTACGAAAGTTCTGACAAAAAAACCTCTCAAGTTTTATAGCATTAGAAACACCAGCCATTGCTAAATCACAAAAAGGTCCACAATAAGGTTTCTAGATTGTTAGAAATGTGGACAACTTTTTAGATCCAGATTTGATTATGAGGCAAAGATCACTTAAAACTACATATGCATAAAATGATACTAACAACAGGCAACTCATTTCACTTCTAAACATACTTAACTATATGATTATAGCAGAATAATCTGTTTGTAGTACTCAAAAATATGATTATAACGAGAATAATCTGGTTGTACGACCATCTCACAATAGGGCTCGATGAAGAATAGGAAGTAGTGTAGACTCGATGCAGTGCAGATCGTGGACGTCGCAGTGCAGCAAGCGGTCACGCAGATACGCTACCTAGAAACCTTATTGCCATCCCGTGCAGGTGAACTCTGCGACAATGGTTCGGAGATACCGCTCGCCCTCCTTCCCGGTGCACGCCGAGGAGAAGGGACGGCTTGGTTCAAACAACACAACCCTCCAGCACAAGAGAACAGAGAGGAGGAAGAAGAATAATTGGAATGGACAAGATCATCCCTGGTATGGACGTCTCCAGATCATTTTAAGGGTCGAGTCAATTACTCTCTAGTAACTGCTCAATAAAGCACACATTAGAACACTGATAACTGCTAATGCAAAACCAATTAATGGTAATTAAGCAGTATTTATCATATCATTATTACACGTTGGTCTTCAACTTTGACCACTGGTCTACAGCTTTGATCACGTTATTTTGACCATAGTGTTCTGACTACACTCTCTTGGAGTGATCCAAAGAAATTTTCAAGGGATGTCCAAGAGGATCTCCCGAAGAGGTCTAAGAGAAATCCCCAAAAGAGGTACAAGAGGATCCCTCGAAGAGAACCAAGAGATATCTCGAAGGAAGGTCTAAGAGGGTCTCCCGAAGAGGTCCAATGGGACCATAGTGTTCTGACCACACTCTCTTGGAATGATCCTAAGAAATCTCCAAGAGAGGTCCAAGAGGATCTCCCGAAGAGGTTCAATGTTGGTCTAAGAAAATCTTTCACTGGTCTTATGGACCATTTGTTTTGGCCATAGTGTTCCGACCACACTGGTCTTATGGACCACTTGTTTGAGAGAGAGAAATGAATTTTTTTATTAATTAACCTTTTTTGAATTTTATTTTAAAGTTAACCCCCGACGCACTTTATTTCCAATTCTGACCCCTTTAATCACGCTACGGGTGGTAGCGTGACAAAACAACACTTTCACGCCGGGATAAGTCCCAAATAGCACTTTTTGTCACGCCATCGGTTGTGGCGTGACTAATACTCTCTTATCACGCCACCGAAGTGGCGTGACAAAGTTTGGCGAAATGGGTGGGCGTGATAATGTTTTTTTGTCACGCTACGGTGGTAATTATGACCAAAAGGGTCGAATTGGAAATAAAGTCTTGAGGGTTAACTTTAAAATAAAATTCAAAAAAAGGTTAATTAATAACAAAAATTCGAGAGAAATACACAAGTAGCAAAAGAAACTAAACCATGCATGCTTCGAAATTTCAAAAATGAATGAGTTTTTACAAATAAGGGCTCAATTCGACATGATGTGCCTCCACTTGGCCTCCTCAACGGCGACGCTAACCGGGAACAGCATCAGCTGTAGTCTCCGCAGGCTCTCCTCCTTGGATGGCGCCAGCGGCTTTGAGTATTTGTCGATCAAGGAGAGGGATCTACTGGCAAGTTCGCCTATGATTGCAGAGAAGAACGTCTCCATTGGGAAACCTCTCTCACCAAGAGAAGAAGTGATAGGAACTACATATGTGATGCGAAATACACTTTGTTTAGTGTCAGTCTTTGCTTTGATTTCTTTGACTGGAAGACTAGCGAAAATGACATGAATGAAGAGGAAACAGTTACACGGTAGCGAAAGCCCAAAGGTTTAGTCAACGTAGTTGCTATCTCCTTTCTGCCAAGCTCTAGCTACTTTTCTTAACTACTAGTAGCATTATGGTAACCATTTTAACACGTAGTCACTTTTATGATTTTTTATTTATTAATTCACAATTCTGAAATAAATTCTTACTCAGAATCTATCTATCTATGTCTATACTAATTGGAGGCTCTCCTAGAACCCCCACGTTAATCCTAGGAGGTAAAAAGGCTAGAAATTCCCACATTAATCGGAGAAAAAGAAAAAAAAAAGAAATTCCCATATTAATCAGAGAAATCTAACCATCCAATTCTCTAGGAAACGATCCTGGTCATCCAATTTATGTAACGGAAACCATCCAATTCTCTAGGAAACGATCCTGGTCATCCAATTTATGTAACGGATGTAACCTCCATTCGCGCACAGAAACCTACATCTCCCTCCTTCCTTTGCCTCCGTCCACACACAACCCTAACCCACCAACCATGGAGATCTCCGCCGCCGCCGCCTCCTCCCCGCCCTCCAAGCCGCTCCTCCTCCACCCGCTCGCCTCCTCCTCCACCCGTCCGCCGCCCCTCTGCCTCCGCCCACCATCCATCCACCTTGTGCTGCCGCTTCTCAAGCCCCCTTCCGACGTGGGCGACTCCTTCTCGGCGGCGACTTGACCCCGGCCCGTGAAAGCGGCGGGTGGAACCACGGTTACAGTGCAGATCTCAGGTCGATCTCTGAGCTCATGTGCCTCATCGCGCTCTCGGCTACACCGATTCGCCGTGCAAAGGCTCATGAGGCCTCCTCGCCACAGCGTCGCTTGCAGCTGCGCTTTGTCCCCACCGTCTGGCGAGGTGGGGATCGGATCGGCCGGTTTGGTCTCCCTCTGCCCGTCTTTGGTCCGGTGATGTCGATTGATTCCTCTACCGAAATCCGCTCCTGTATATATGCGCGTGCACTGTGATTTTAGGGTCGGGGATCGGGATCTTTGTTCTCGGTGGTTGCTTCTAGCGATCCGTGGAAGCGACAACAAATTCGTCGAATTGAAATGGAAGAACAAATGAACATTACCTTTTATTTTCGTTCGTTGGACTCAACATTGCTCGCTGAATGCAAATTATGTTAGGAAGTAGTGTGGTGGAAACTGATGTTTGTATAAATTAGTTTGCTACAATCTTCATTCTTGCTACTGCTATTTGGGTGGGGCCTAGATGGCTAATTACTCTTCTAAATAGTTTGCTAATTTGAAAATACGGCGAAGAACGATAACCGAAAAGCAATTACTATTTACGTCCGAAAACGGGACGTTACAGCTTGCCATCCGAGTCCATGCAGATCAAGCCATAAGCATTGAAGGCATTGCCTTTTACATCACATACATGGCTCTCTCTCTCTCTCTCTCTCTCTCTCTCTCTCTCTCTCCCGGTTGTGTTCGGCTATGACATCCGAGTCCATACAAGATACCGACTAATAAATCCAAGCACCACATAATAAATTGGATGGTTAGGATTTTCCCTTTTACTCGGATTAACGTGGGAATTTCTAGCATTTTTCTTTTTCTCCGATTAATGTGGGAATTTCTAGCCTTTTTTACCTCTTAGGATTAATATGGGGGCTTATAGGAGAGCCTCCGATTATGTTTTTTTACTGTGAGTCTGTGTTTCCCGAGTGCATAGATCAGATATTTCGTCAAAGCTCTATTCCCTTTCTGCCGATCCACAAAGTTCTTTTTTGTCGATTTTGTCACTCAGATATACCATTTCCTTAGCAAAATTTAACAGATCCTCTCCTTCTCCCTCATATGTCTCTATCTCGACAAGTTGTAACCTCTCATGCCTTTCATAAAAAAACTTGGAATTTATTTCAAGTTTTTAGGTAGAACATACTTCAATCTTCCATAGTTCCCTTTAAGCAATCCATCAATATTAATGTTCTTGACCATGACTGCTTCATTATTATGTGTTTAGCTAGGTTGCCTTGAGAAATTTAATAATTTATTACTTTGTGTGTTGGTATAACAGCATGAACATCTACAACTTATAGTTGATGCCAGTGCCCTACCTCTGCTGGTGAATCTCATAAAAAGCATAAACAATTGTACAAATTTGAGGGCGAGTTAACGATAATCAGGAGAGAAATTGACACAATTACCAATCTCGCTCATGAAAATAGCAATATCAAAACTTGCGTCGGGTTTTATTCTATACTTTCTTCGATCGTTTAATGCTCCTTTTCCTTGGGAGTTTTTACATAACTTCTTGATGGTTTTGATTTATCGCAGAATTGAAGGTGGAATTCCTTTTTTTTAATATATAAGTATTAGTTTCACATATTCAATGGAATTACATATGCTGGACACTAAAATTTTAATTTCAAATTTATATATGTTATAATATCACAATTTGTGTACTCCATATATATGTAGATCCATACACTAATAGTATTTGTAATTAGGATGCACGTAAATAGCAATATTGGTTCTATATTGGGGCCATGAGGCAATAAATTAGAAATATATAACAATTAGAAAAGTAAAAGAAATGAGAACCAAAGTTTGCCAATAGAATTTTTCTTATATAGTCAATAACATAATATTGTTGAAACAACATAGCCCGTACGGATGCACGGGTTGATGACTAGTATTCTATAAAGCCTCGGAAATTAAATGTTAAATTCGATTTTTTTCCAACTAAATCCAGTCATCAAGTTATAAATTTGATTTTATAATGCGTGCATTGATCAGCACGAAGGTTAAAAAAGTTCTAAGTTCAATGAAAATCAAATAAAAAATGAGACAATACCTTTCAAATAAGTGCTTCGACAAGTTGAAAGGTGATTATTTGTGTAGCACTAAATTTTAGGAAATGAGACAATACTTTTCAATAAAGTTTGAGGAAAATCTTTGAGAGAAAATCTGTTGGACCAAGGAAACGACTAAAAGGGGTTGAATAGGCGCCACACAATCGACGATCTCTTCAAATTCTTTTGCCTTAAGGAGTTCAATGTTCTTTCACTTCAGTAGCTACGTGAAGCTATGAAGATCAGAGAGAATCATTCAAACAAGAACAAAGCAACAAGGAGATCAAAACTTGCCAAATCCCCACTAGACCGGTTAGACTGGTGAATAGTGCGGTCAGATCGGGAAAATCATCACAGAAACTAAATTTCAGCATGATTTCAAAATTATAAATTGATCTAACTTCTGATCCACAACTCCAAACTTCATGAAGCTTGAAACACACCATCTCTATGATGTCAAGAACTTGTTCCAAATAAATATTTTGAAGATCATTGCCAAAGTTCTGAATTTGTTCCGTTTGAGTGAAGGTTGGACCAAAACTGGGCCAAATATGAAAACAATAATTGAGAGTAGTTTGTGGGGTGTATTAATCCAAGATGGTTAGGAATGGTTTCCCACACATCCTAGCATACTCAATCACAGCAAAAAAACAAAAACAAGCCAAAATCTCTCAAGAGCAAAACCCCCAAAATCACCTTTCACCAAAACTGGGCAAATTCATGAAATTGCAATAGAAAGCACCTAGATAGATGAGATCTAGTCTACAAGAGATATATCCATCACTTACATGTCCTAGATACAAAGCAAGATCAAGAGGGAGGAAAGAACATCAAAAACCAAGCCAAATCAAGAAATCAATACTTGAGCATATGAGAGGAAGACTTTGACGAATTTGGAGATTTGATTTCTTCCTAGAGATGAATGTTTACAGCCACTCATTTAGGAGAACAAAGCCACTAGGCAACACACACAAGTGCTCTCGTCTCTCTCAATACATCTCCCAAACCCTAGGCTCCTCTACTCTCCACTTTCCCCAAATTTCACACTAGGGTTCCTTGGCTTTTTTTGGTGTGCAAAACATGCACAACCCTTATATAGTGGAGGCTAGGTCTAGAGAGAAAACCCCAACAACACCCATTGAGTCCACACACAAACGGGTCTCACTCAAGCACGCTTCTCAAAGCTTCATCTTCATCTTTAGTTCCATTAAGCCAAATCCGTCATGCTTAGCCCTCCACGGAGTATCCTTGACCTAATCCACTTAGGCCACCGCCGTGGTTTCGCACACCACCACTTTTCTGGTATTGCCCAATTGACCAAAATGCCCCTCTACCGACCTTTCACGATTCCTTCACATTGAAGCATCGTCCATGCTTTGCCATCATCCATGTGGTCCCAAACTTCTCGCCAAGCCTCTCACGCGTCTGGATCCCATCGAATCGTCCTTCCTTGGAAACGGGCCCAAGCCACTTGGTGCACCACATACCTCACCATGCACTATGACCACACCCGGCTTCCTTGACGGTTCTGGACCAGCTTCTCCATGAGCTTAGTCCTAGTCCACCTTGTCGTTTCCTGTCATGTCCATCACCGATATCTCCTGCTCCGGATCCTCGTCTTCTTGGCTTGTAACTACCCCGCTAGCCTCGGTCATCTTTCAGCGGCACCTTGATCGTTCTGGATCTAAGCTCTCCTAGCTTAATCTCGATCCCGTCCACCTCACCATGACATAGCTCCGGAGTCCTACAACCATCACTGACAACCAAACCGTCACATAGTACCGCTCGTCACACAAAATCATCAAATTACACAATTTACGAGTCAAGAACACATACCTTCAAAGTTTCGCTCCCGGAAGCATCACTTTATATCAGAAGATCTTTGCTCAAACTTTGCCTTCCATGGTTCTTGTCTATCTTGCACCTTGCTTAAGTCCAACCATCTCACCCGGCATCCATGAGCGTTCTAGACCTTGGTTCTCCTAACCAAGTCCTGATCCTCCTCACCGTTGACCATAGTTGACTCCAAGCCGCCTACACAACAATAGACCAAGTAACCATTTTTAGGCACAAGTTCTTCGCAACTTAACCCACATTAGTATGTAAGAATATAATGCAAATATATGCACAAATCCCAAGCTCCCAAGACCAACTCAACAAAGTTCACCGCCTTCCCCGATGCTTGAACCCCTTCTGCCTGATATGACCATCGGCAAATGGCCGGTCGAACCGCCCACCAATGGTCCGGTCACCACTGCAGTTAGACCGCACCACGGCGACCACCAAAGAAATGTCCGATCAGACCACTTTGCGAATTTTCCCAAGTCCTAGACTGTACTCTCTCTAGAAATTTCAAACTCGATCGAGTTTCGCATCGAAACTCAATTTTCCATGAGACCTAGTACAAACACATTAACTCACATCCCTACACAAGTGATTTTTGGTGATTCCCAAAATTCCAACGTTTTCAACTAGTCTGGTCAGACTGCCACTGTAGGGCCGATTAGACCACCTCTTGCCTAACAGTCAGTAGGAACTTCACGAAAATCGAGAGTTTGAATCCCAAACACCTCGACACCATTACCAATAGTTCAACACTAAGATTATGATCATCTAAATGATCTCCACAAAATCTAAGATGATTATTTTAGGAAAGATACTAAAATGAACAACGACAATAGAGGTAAAACTAGCACTACATCTACTTACATGGCTTGTAAAATGGAAATGTCTGGAAAACTAATATGTTTTGTAAAAGGAACATGACATGTTGCATTCATAGAGAAGGCAAGGAAGATTTTAGTCGATAAGTTCATGCTTCACTGAATCTTTAGCAATGCTAATAGCACCTATACTGCCAGACAAAAGAGGAGTTGATGCTGAAACAAAAACACCAAAATCCTCAAATAACCACTGTAGCCAAGTAACCTTTACAGTCAACAAAGCCATAGCTCGCAACTCAAATTTCTCGGCACTTAACAAGAAACTGATGTCTGCTTCTTAGTCTTCCAAGCAATGGGAGAACCACCAAGAAAAACATAGTATGCAAAGAGAGACTGACGATCAGAGTGATCACTAACCCAGGTGGCATCAGAATATGCCTAGAGCTATAAAGAGCTAGAGCAAGAGGAAAAAAAGAAGACTAGTGATGGTTCCACGAAGATATCGTAGAACAAGAAGAAGATGACTACAGTGGAGCTGAGTGGGAGCAGAAACAAACTGACTCAAGATATGCACAGGGTATGAAATGTCAGGATGAGTGACATCCAAATAAACAAGACTTCCAACAAGGTGACGATAGCGAGTAGGATCAGTAAGAGGCTCACTATTAGTGGGGCAAAGATGAACATTTAGCTCCATAGGAGTCTCAGCTATGCGCTGATCATTAAGAGAAGCACAATCAAAAAAATCATGGATATACTTTTCTTGGGACAGATAGAAGTCCTTAGGCGTAGAAATAACGTCAACCCCAAGAAAGTAGCAAAGAGGGTCCAGATCATACATGAGAAACTGCTCATTAAGACGCTCCTTGACAAAAGTGATGTACTGAGAATCATCTCCAGTAATGATCATATCATCAACATATAAAAGAAGAAGCATCCGACCGCGATGCAAAGTGTGAATAAAAAGAGCAGGATCATAAGCATTGGCAGAAAAACCAGCCACAATGACATCAGAAAAGAAACGATCAAACCAGACACGAGGAGCTTGCTTAAGGCCATAAAGAGATTGGCGAAGGCAACAAACCATACCCTCAGGAACAGAATACCCCGATGGTGTCTGCATATAGACCTCCTCACGCAGCTCACCATTGAGAAAAACATTCTTGACATCAAGCCGAGAGATGGACCATACCTGAACAGACACCACAAGAAGAAGAGTGCGAACGGTGGTCATATGAGCCACAGGAGAAAAAGTCTTATCATAATCACGACCATGCTCCTACTGAAACTCACGTGGTACAAGACAAGCCTTGTAGCGCTCAAGAGAACTATCAGAGCGGGTCTTAACCTTGTAGACCCACTTGCATGTGATAGGAGTAACACGCGCGGGAGAAGGGACAAGATCCCACATGCTAGTACGCTCAAGGGCAGCAATCTCTTCTGCCATCGCATGCTGCCACTCCTGATGAATAGTAGAATCACGATAAGAGGTCGGTTTAGCAAAGGCAGCAGCAGCACAAGCAAAGCGCGCAGGAGACCGAATAGACCGGCGATCACGAAGAGGATATCAAGGAGAAGAGGCCGATGAAGATGACCCATCAGGAGAAGATGGCGCATCCGAAGAATCTTCAAGTCACGAATGGCAAGTGTAGTAGAGAGGATGAGAAGGAACAAGGCCAGGAGGAACATCTAGAGAGGGTATCGGTGATGAAGGAGGCACCGACAAGTGAAAAAGACACCGACGAGAAAGGAGTCACATGAGAGACCAAAGACGTAGTGGAGGTGTGGTGACTACAGGGGTGGCAGGAAAAGTCAGAAAAGAAAGTGGCTCGACAAAAGATGCTGGAGTGGTCGAAGGAGAAGGACGAGAATAGAAAGGACGAGACTCATCAAAAGTGGCATCCCGAGAAATCTACATTCATCTGCCAATAGGATCCCAACAATGATATCTCTTATGCTCAGCATTATAGCCTAGAAAAACACATTCAATGGACTGAGCGGTCAACTTGGTGCACTCACGAGGTGGAAGAAGAACATGGCACACACACACACACACCCAAAAAGCCAAAGACCAAAATAATCAGGAGACTTGCCACAGAGACACTCAATTGGGATCCCTCCCTAAAGAGTAGAAGAAGGCTAAATATTGATTAAGAAAGTGGCAGTAGAAACAGCCTTAGCCCAGAAGTGTGGTGGAACAACAGAAGCAAGCATAAGAGCACGTGCTGTCTCAAGAAGATGACGATGCTTTCGTTCAGCCACACCGTTCTGCGCATGAGCACCAGGGCAACAAAACTGTGAGAGAGTGCCCTGCTCAACAAGAAAACTATGAAGAACACCCGACACTTATTCTCTAGTAGAATCAGCACGAAGAACACGAATAGGAGAGTCAAACTGAGTACGGATCATAGTAGTAAAAGTCTTGTAGAGATGGATAGAACCTCACTACGAGATGATATAAAGTATAGCCATGTGTTTCAAGAAAATCATAAATAAAAACTACATAATATTGACGACTTCCTTTCAAAACGAACGAAGCCAAACGCCACACATCAGAATGAACAAGATCAAAAAGGACGCTGTGACACTATGTAACATCCCCAAGTTAATTAATGATGATTAGTATGCATCTTATCAGCATGCATGACATTTTGGAATTATTTGCATCATTTATTGCACCTGGAAAATCTCAAAACAAGTTAAACATATAACTTAAATTTAAGCTCCAAAAGAAATCAAGAACAAAAACTTATGATTATCCTCTGGAAATAATTTATTCAAATACTAGAATATTTATCATCAATAAATAAAATTTTTCCCAAATTTTTGGGAATAGTTTCAACCCTCAGAAAATTCAAACACAATCCAATTACACGCTTTAAGTTTGAATTTAAACTGAACAAAACATAATATGAAAAGTGAGTTTACAAATTTTATTTGGGAACTAGAATGTCCCAGGAACACCCCTAAATTAATTCAGAATTTTTAGAATTTTATTCCTAATTTTAAAGCCTCGGTCAAACCCTCTATTTTCTAGTCAACTGAATTCAAAATCGGGCTCAGCACTGTTTGACCAACCCGCACCCAACCGCACCAACCGGGCTCAACCTAACCGCCTCAGCGCACTCGCTTGCTGACCCGTCCGATCTTGATCGGAGGGCTCAACCGGAGTGAGCTGTTCGGACCACTCCGGATGGCCTCTTGATCTAAACCGTCCGTTCGTGATCGTGCGGCCGAGATGAAACCGACCCAAATTAACTGGTTCGACCGCACCACCTAATCACACCAGGCCGAGCCACTTTCTCCTTCTACCGCTGACACGCCGGGCCCGCCTTGTCAGCCCCTTCCCTAACCTCCCGCCGGCTCGGTCAGGGCTCGAATGCCACGGGGCCGCCGCGCTCTGCCGATCTCCGTTTGTGCGGCGCAACGCCGTGACGCACCGCCCTTCCCCACCATTCTCGGAGCTCTGCATCATGACGCTGTTTCCATTCCGTCAAGGTCCGATGATAATACCTTCCCTTTGCCCAAATTTCTTTTCATCCTTCCTCTTGGTGAGGAAGGAGGAGCTTGCAATCCTCCGTTCTTGATAGCGTCGTTGCAACCATGCCATTCTCCTCCTACCTCGTTGCCATCTCCATTCCTTCTAACCCAAGCTCTTGTTGATGCACAGAGCTCCGGAGCTTCAAAGCCGTTCTCGCCACCGGTGGATGTGCACCGAATGCCACCCTAATCCTTTTCTCATCTCCGGTGAGCCTCCTCTCGACTTTTGCGTCATATCGAGTGTTTGAGCTTGACTAGAGTTTCCTCAATCGATTTTTGCTTTCAATCGCAGGATCACCCGGATTCTAAGTTTCTCCTTTTAGGCCGAGAAACCCTACTTTCTTCCCAAGTCCGTGCATGGTGAAGCCCATTCGATTCTCGACTGGAGCACCGTCATGACCATCTGGTCCTTCCCAACGCCATTGAGCTCTCACCCACCCAGTGCCGCCCCACGACGCCCGAGCCGCCTCCTCCGCTCCACTGCCACCGACGCGCCACCAGCGTGCCTCACGCAAGCAAGGACACCACCAGAAGGTAGCTCTCCTTATTGTCTTCCCATTTTGCCGTGGCCCTCGCATCCTATGGCCTCCCCTCGCCGGCGACAACAGTAGCTTAGTTAGCCAAATCTCAGATTAGTTAGCCCTTAATGATTTTCTTAATGTTAGTATGACGCGTAGGTCCCACTTTTAAACCATGTTTAGGATTCTTAAGTGGACAACGTTTAAGCTGTTAAGTGTATGCCATGTGGGCCCGTGCGTATTTTAAGTGAATGTGTAGATTATCAAAGTACGTTTTCTCTTAAAGACAAACGTATTGATGCGTTGCTTAAAATCAAAATTTCGCTTTCGCAATCAGAAGGCGTAAAAATCAAAATATGCCTTCCGTACCCTTCTCAGCGGGGTCTGGGTCAAGTTGATCGAGTCAACCCATGACCTGGGGTCCCGCCTGTAAGCGGCTGCGGCTAGGTTGGTCTCGGTACAAAAAGTGCCGAAGGATTATAGAAATTCTGAAACAATTTATTTATACACTAGAAAATGTCTTTAACTTGAGAAAAATTCATTACTATTTCATATTAACTCCAAAATGGATGAGACCAATTTTGATAATTTTTATTTTAAGTAAACTTTATTTTAAAATAGGTTTCAAGTATGTCTCTGTAACAGAGAGGTAATTTTAGAATAATGATCCATTAACTCTATTATTTGTACTATAGAAAAAGGCCGATAACTTTGAAAATATATAACTAATTCATAAAAACTCCAAATGAGGTAAACTCAACTAATTTGGTCTTATAATATTATTCTCTAAATATCTATGTGATACTTTGCTTCACCACTACTCTACAAATTTTGGCCAAATAATTAAATTATATGAATTAAGACATATTGGAAACTGAAATTCAAACCATCATAACTTTCACATAGTAAATCCAAATGGAATGAATCTTTCACCTAAATTCATCCAAAATCATAATCTACCTACTGTATAAATTTCATGCATTTTTGAGTATTTTGTATTTTCAGCTTTATTTGGTGTTTATTGCAATATCGTCTATCTTTAGGTTTTTCGACGCTACCGATATATTCGTGAGATCTAATTGAGTGTAATCTGAGAATGAACAATTGGTACAGCAAAGGTGCGAGCACCCTCCTCTTGAACATATTGCTCCTACTGATTTTAAAATGTTTTGTGTGGTTTTAAATCTCAATTGCATGCTGTGTTGAAAAATATGTTCATGGGTAGAAGTAGTTAAATTCCTACTTGCTGCATTGGCCCTCCTTTGAATGTTGATTACCCTTTTACCTTGATTGATTAAGGCTATATGTTATATGGGATTGTTTGCTAATTTGTAGAACGATGCTTAGTCATGCTAGTAGTTGTAGTCGATAACGGTTGATGGAGCTAGTCCATCGGCCGATGGATCGAATTGAATCTTAATGAAATTTGAGGATTATATGGATTTGATTATACTGATTTTGAGGAGAATGTCCAGATCTTTGAATCTGAATATTATGATTTTGTTGATGGGTTGTTATGTGTTGGACTTGGACGGGTGATAGGGTGATGAAGGGGTGGTCCCGGATTCGTGTAGCCCCGTCTGGGTATTTGAGGACCGGTCTGTGGTGTGATGAACCAAGTCTTACGTACAACCACACGCCGGGTTTATGGGCGATGGCTTGGCTTAATAATTTGTTGTGTGTTAACCATCAAAACACAATTGGGTTGGCAACTTTTATTGTTATTATTTCATTATTTGAGTTGTCAATCTTGTGGGGGCATGTTACCCTTTTCTTATCTTGCCCCTAAGGGTCTCTAGTTGATAGGGACTTACTTACACAACGGGGTTCACCTGTGGTGCTAGGCGACTTTAGTCTGCTACGGGATCCTGATCCTCGGGTGGTTTGATAGTTAGGACATAACATTGTAACGGCCTCGTTATGCTACCTCAGTCACACTCCAAAGGAAGAGTGCATTGGCCGACACTACGAGGAATGCATATCGTGTGGGTAAAGCTGTACAACTCTGCAGAGTCAAATAAATCTATTCGAATAGCCGTGTCCCCGGTTATGGACATCACTTGTGGGAAAGCATGCACAGTTAGCTTATGGGAAGTTAAGTTGGGGTTATGGTGGAAAATATTGTGTCGTTATGATAGTTGGTTCAAATCTGAAATAATATCTTGATCACATTGTTCGCGTGATAAATTGTTATGGAATGAATTGTGTCACGAATGGAATATTCGTGTGTTGATTATATTTGGAGATTATACTGTTGATGATCATTGCTTACTGTTATACAATGTTGTGTTTGGATATGTGCATGTTAGTCACTGATCCTTGGGAGCTAACATGGGACACCTATCCGCACTTAATCGCTTTTCTTCATGTTAAGTATTGTGCTCTTTCAGCGTAATTACTTAGCTTGACACGGATCGATCTCGAGGTCCCCACAAATATTAGTATCGTGAGCCATACTTGATGTAGGTTAAAGCCTTAGCGATGGGCGTTACTAGAGTTTTGATTTGCAAAGAATATTTTCAACTATCAAAATTTGGCAAAAATGCAAGTAATATAATTCCTTTCTTTCTTACCTATCCTAGCATCTATTTCTTACCTCCCTATTCATTTGATTTGAGAAAATCATTTTCTCTATTGCTCGCTCTCTTTTCCAACCCTAGAAACGTTAAATAGTCGTCGGTAAAGAGAATTGGTGGAAGAAAGAGAAAACGACGCTTTGCTGTGATTTTAAGATTAAGTTAGGGATTATCATTAGATATTATACACCCTTATTATATTCCTTAGCCTGTAGACGCTGGATTTTGTGAAGGCTATTTGCTCTCTTTTGTTCCATAGAGTTGTGCATCGCCTATGGGTGGGTTGTATCGCAACTATGTTGGAAAAGTAACCGCATTTTCAGTTGGACCTTGTGCTGTCCATAGGGACCATAGCACCCCATTTTGTTGCTGCATAATTGTGTTCTCATTGTGCATTCATGCTAGGTCAAGTTATCCCTACTATCAATTGCTTACCTTATGCTTTCTTTTTCCTCGTTCCTTTTTGTCGGTTGCTAACAAGTTGTATGGCAACAGGATATCGGATCTTAAAAACCATTTGACATTGAAAGTAATGGAGGACTCACAGCCCATGGGTTCTCGAACCACCGATGATCAGCCCCCGAGTCCTCAACGGCGCAATCCGAAGCACCCCGACCCGCAATTTCAGCATGTGGGTCGGCAAGAAGAAGCGACTCCACCTCAGCCATCCGTGACCGAAGTTTTGGCCCAAATGGAACAGAGTCAGCAAGACCAGACTCTAATCTTGCAGCAAATTGCTAAGAACACCGCTAGTGTCCATGGTGCTCAAATGGCAGCGGGAGGAGCCGATCTTTATGGTTCCCGATTTGCTGATTTTCTTAGCACAAAGCCTCCGTGTTCTCTTGTTCGAAGATCCTCTCAAGGTCGATGATTGGCTTCGCACCATTGAGCGGAAGTTGATCCTCACTCAATGTGCAGACAACGAGAAGGTTTTCTATGCCTCCAACCAACTTGAAGGGGCAGCTTGTGCTTGGTGGGATAATTTTTGCGCCATGCAGCCTGCCAATCACGTTCCATCATGGGACGAGTTCCGAACAGCTTTCCGTGAGGCACATGTTCCTTCGAGCATAATGAGTATCAAGAGACGTGAATTCCTTGAGCTGAAGCAAGACGATAAGTCCGTATTGGAGTATTTGGACAAATTTGTAGTCGTCTTTATTGATGACATTCTCATATACTCCAAATCTGAAGGGGAGCATGAAGAACACCTTCGTCTTGTATTGAGCAAACTTCGAGAACATCGACTTTATGCAAAATTCAGCAAATGTGAGTTTTGGCTGAAAGAAGTCGCCTTTTTGGGTCATGTACTATCTGAAGGAGGAATTGCTGTGGACCCTAGCAAAGTTCAAGATGTACTTAATTGGAGACAACCCAAGTCCGTCTCCGACATACGTAGTTTCCTCGGTCTTGCAGGTTATTACCGTCGGTTCATTGAAAATTTCTCAAAAATTGCAAGACCAATGACCCAATTGTTGAAGAAAGAAAAGAAGTATGAATGGTCAGAGGAATGTGATGCAAGCTTTCAGATGTTGAGGGATCGCCTAACCTCTGCACCAGTGTTAGTTCTACCAGATATACATAAAAACTTCGACATCTATTGCGATGCATCTCGCCTTGGTCTTGGTTGCGTTCTTATGCAAGAGGGCCGAGTTGTGGCGTATGCATCGAGGCAATTGAGGCCTCATGAGATGAATTATCCCACTCATGACCTTGAGCTTGCAGCAGTTGTGCATGCTTTGAAGATATGGCGACATTATCTTATCGGCAATCGTTGTGAAGTCTATACCGATCACAAGAGTTTGAAGTATATTTTCACTCAAGCCGATCTGAATCTAAGGCAAAGAAGATGGCTTGAATTGATCAAGGATTATGATATGGGACTTCATTATCATCCTGAAAAAGCCAATGTCGTTGCCGATGCATTGAGCCGTAAATCACAATGCAACTGTATTTCGGTTCGACCCGAAACGGAAGCCCTATGCAACGAGTTTCAACGGCTCAACTTGGAGATGGTTAGCGAAGGTTTTCTCGCTGCCTTGGAAGTGAAATCTACCCTGAGGACCAGATCAAGATGGCCCAGAAGAATGATAAGGGTATGGAAAGAATTAAGAAGAAAATGAAGCTCGGCAAAGCCAAGTGTTTCTCTGAGGATCATCAAGGTGTTTTGCGGTTCGGAAAGCGTTTGGTTGTGCCAAATGACACAAAGCTTAAGGCATTAATCCTCCAAGAAGCCCACAACTCTCTTTTCTCCATACATCCGGGAAGCTCCAAGATGTATCAAAACTTGAAGCAGAAATTGTGGTGGACTCGGATGAAGCGGGAAATTGCACGCTTTGTTGCCGAGTGTGATGTGTGTCAGCGGGTGAAAGCCGAACACCAACGACCAGCGGGTATGCTTCAACCACTCCCGCTCTCGAGTGGAAATGGGATGAAATTGGGATGGATTTCATCACGGACTTCCTAAGACTCAACAAGGGTATGACTCCATATGGGTAATTGTTGACCGATTGTCGAAAGTTGCTCACTTCGTTCCCATCAAGACCACTTATTCGGGAAACCAATTGGCGGAGTTGTACATCTCCAGAATTGTATGTCTCCATGGCATGCCAAAGATAATTGTTTCCGATCGAGGCACTCAGGTTTACTTCGCATTTCTGGAATTGCCTCCATGAAGCAATGGGAACTCAACTATCCTTTAGCACCGCTTACCACCCGCAAACTGGAGGTCAAACTGAGAGGGTGAATCAAATTTTGGAGGATATGTTAAGAGCTTGTGTGCTGTCCTATGGCAAGAAATAGGATAAATGCTTGCCGTTCGCGGAGTTCTCTTATAACAATAGTTATCAAGCAAGCCTCCAAATGTCACCTTTTGAAGTGTTATATGGGAGAAGGTGTAGGACACCTCTCAACTGGTCCGAGTCTGGGGAGAGACAATTCTTTGGACCGGACTTGATCAATGAAGCCGAAGAGCAAGTCCGTATGATCCGGGAGAGACTACGAACGGCTCAATCTCGTCAAAAGTCTTATGCTGATCGCCGTCGACGCGAATTGAGTTTTGAGGTGGACGATCATGTTTACCTTAAAGTCTCCCCATTGAAAGGATTGCAACGTTTTCAAGTCAAAGGCAAGCTGGCTCCTCGCTACATCGGTCCTTTCCGTATTCTAGCGAAGCGAGGATCGATGGCATATCAGTTGGAGCTACCACCATCACTTTCAGATGTGCACAATGTATTCCATGTATCTCAACTGAAGAAGTGTCTTCGAGTTCCTACCGAAGCAACTAACTTAGAAGACCTTGATTTGCAACCCGATCTTTCTTATCGGGAGCACCGACACGCATTCTTGAAGAAATGGAGCGCAAGACAAGGAATCGCAACACCAAGTTCTTAAAGGTTCAGTGGAGCAACCATACTGAAGATGAAGCTACATGGGAGCGTGAAGACCGGATGCTGACCAATATCCCGATCTTTTTACTTATCAAAGTACCTTCAGATCAAGAAAGGCAAGGTTAAACAAAGCAATGGAAAGGAATATGTAATAGCCTCTATTTGTAACCTTGTAAGGTCTTTTAGCACTATCTTTGAAAGAAATAAAGACAACGGATATTGTACCTTTTGTAGAACCCCCCTGTTCCAACTTCTACTCTACCCAAATCTCGGGGACGAGATCTTTTGTAAGGGGGGGAGGTTTGTAACATCCCCAAGTTAATTAATGATGATTAGTATGCATCTTATCAGCATGCATGACATTTTGGAATTATTTGCATCATTTATTGCACCTGAAAAATCTCAAAACAAGTTAAACATATAACTTAAATTTAAGCTCCAAAAGAAATCAAGAACAAAAACTTATGATTATCCTCTGGAAATAATTTATTCAAATACTAGAATATTTATCATCAATAAATAAAATTTTTCCCAAATTTTTGGGAATAGTTTCAACCCTCGAAAATTCAAACACAATCCAATTACACATTTTAAGTTTGAATTTAAACTGAACAAAACATAATATGAAAAGTGGGTTTACAAATTTTATTTGGGAACTAGAATGTCCCAGGAACACCCCTAAATTAATTCAGAATTTTTAGAATTTTATTCCTAATTTTAAAGCCTCGGTCAAACCCTCTATTTTCTAGTCAACTGAATTCAAAATCGGGCTCAAGACTGCTTGACCAACCACACCCAACCGCACCAACCGGCTCAACCTAACCGCCTCAGCGCACTCGCTGCTGACCCGTCCGATCTTGATCGGAGGCTCAACCGAGTGAGCTGTTCGGACCACTCCGGATGGCCTCTTGATCTAAACCGTCTGCTCGTGATCGTGCGGCCGAGATGAAACCGACCCAAATTAACTGGTTCGACCGCACCACCTAATCACACCAGGCCGAGCCACTTTCTCCTTCTACCGCTGACACGCCGGGCCCGCCTTGTCAGCCCCTTCCCTAACCTCCCGCCGGCTCGGTCAGGGCTCGAATGCCACGGGGCCGCCACGCTCTGCCGATCTCCGTTTGTGCGGCGCAACGCCATGACGCACCGCCCTTCCCCACCATTCTCGGAGCTCTGCATCATGACGCCGTTTCCATTCCCGTCCGCGTCCGATGATAATACCTTCCCCTTTGCCCCAGCTCTTTTCATCCTTCCTCTCGGGGCTGAGGAAGGAGGAGCTTGCAACTGCTCCGTTCTTCGGTAAGCGTCGTTGCAACCATGCCATTCTCCTCCTACCTCGTTGCCATCTCCATTCCTTCTAACCCAAGCTCTTGTTGATGCCTGTAGCTCCCGGAGCTTCAAAGCCGTTCTCGCCACCGGTGGACGCGCACCGAATGCCACCCTAATCCTTTTCTCATCTCCGGTGAGCCTCCCTCTCGACTTTGCGCGTCATATCGAGTGTTTGAGCTTGACTAGAGTTTCCCCTCAATCGATTTTTGCTTTCAATCGCAGGATCACCCGGATTTCTAAGTTTCTCCTTTTAGGCCGAGAAACCCTACTTTCTTCCCCAAGTCCGGCGCGGTGAAGCCCAAATGATTCTCAAAGATTGGAGCACCGTCGCGCCCATCGTCCTTCCCCAACGCCTCACCGAGCTCTCTGCCACCCAGCTGCCGCCCCCACGACGCCCGAGCCGCCTCCTCCGCTCCACTTCGCCACCGACGCGCCACCGTGCCTCCCCGCCGGCAAGGACACCACCAGAAGGTAGCTCTCCTTATTGTCTTCCCATTTTGCCGCGGCCCTCGCATCCTATGGCCTCCTCGCGGCGACGAAGCGCGCACCGCCATGTCAAGATACCCGCACCATTGTCGGATTTCCGTCCGACAACAGTAGCTTAGTTAGCCAAATCTCAGATTAGTTAGCCCTTAATGATTTTCTTAATGTTAGTATGACGCGTAGGTCCCACTTTTAAACCATGTTTAGGATTCTTAAGTGGACAACGTTTAAGCTGTTAAGTGTATGCCATGTGGGCCCGTGCGTATTTTAAGTGAATGTGTAGATTATCAAAGTACGTTTTCTCTTAAAGACAAACGTATTGATGCGTTGCTTAAAATCAAAATTTCGCTTTCGCAATCAGAAGGCGTAAAAATCAAAATATGCCTTCCGCACCCTTCTCACGGGTTCTGGTCAAGTTGACCGAGTCAACCCATGACTGGGTCCCTTTAGAAGCGGCCTTGACTAGGTTGATCTCGGTACAAAAAGTGCCAAGGATTATAGAAATTCAAACAATTTATTTATACACTAGAAAATGTCTTTAACTTGAGAAAAATTCATTACTATTTCATATTAACTCCAAAATGGATGAGACCAATTTTGATAATTTTTATTTTAAGTAAAATTTATTTTAAAATAGGTTTCAAGTATGTCTCTGTAACAGAGAGGTAATTTTAGAATAATGATCCATTAACTCTATTATTTGTACTATAGAAAAAGGTCGATAACTTTGAAAATATATAACTAATTCATAAAAACTCCAAATGAGGTAAACTCAACTAATTTGGTCTTATAATATTATTCTCTAAATATCTATGTGATACTTTGCTTCACCACTACTCTACAAATTTTGGCCAAATAATTAAAATATATGAATTAAGACATATTGAAACTGAAATTCAAACCATCATAACTTTCACATAGTAAATCCAAATGGAATGAATCTTTCACCTAAATTCATCCAAAATCATAATCTACCTACTGTATAAATTTCATGCATTTTTGAGTATTTTGTATTTTCAGCTTTATTTGGTGTTTATTGTAATATCGTCTATCTTTAGGTTTTTCGACGCTACCGATATATTCGTGAGATCTAATTGAGTGTAATCTGAGAATGAACAATTGGTACAGCAAAGGTGCGAAAGCACCCTCCTCTTGAACATATTGCTCCTACTGATTTTAAAATGTTTTGTGTGGTTTTAAATCTCAATTGCATCTTGTGTTGAAAAATATGTTCATGGGTAGAAGTAGTTAAATTCCTACTTGCTGCATTGGCCCTCCTTTGAATGTTGATTACCCTTTTACCTTGAATGATTAAGGCTATATGTTATATGGGATTGTTTGCTAATTTGTAGAACGATGCTTAGTCATGCTAGTAGTTGTAGTCGATAACGGTTGATGGAGCTAGTCCATCGGCCGATGGATCGAATTGAATCTTAATGAAATTTGAGGATTATATGGATTTGATTATACTGATTTTGAGGAGAATGTCCAGATCTTTGAATCTGAATATTATGATTTTGTTGATGGGTTGTTATGTGTTGGACTTGGGCGGGTGATAGGGTGATGAAGGGGTGGTCCGGATTCGTGTAGCCCGTCTGGTATTTGAGGACCGATGCGTGGTGTGATGAACCAAGTCTTACGTACAACCACACGCCGGGTTTATGGGCGATGGCTTGGCTTAATAATTTGTTGTGTGTTAACTATCAAAACACAATTAGGTTGGCAACTTTTATTGTTATTATTTAATTATTTGAGTTGTCAATCTTGTGGGGCATGTTACCCTTTTATTATCTTGCCCTAAGGGTCTCTAGTTGATAGGGACTTACTTACACAACGGGTTCACTGTGGTGCTAAGCGACTTTAATGCTGCTCACGGGATCTGATCCTCGGGTGGTTTGATAGTTAGGACATGACATTGTAACGGCCTCGTTATGCTACCTCAGTCACACTCCAAAGGAAGAGTGCATTGGCCGACACTACGAGGAATGCATATCATGTGGGTAAAGCTGTACAACTCTGCAGAGTCAAATAAATCTATTCGAATAGCCGTGTCCCCGGTTATGGACATCACTTGTGGGAAAGCATGCACAGTTAGCTTATGGGAAGTTAAGTTGGGGTTATGGTGGAAAATATTGTGTCGTTATGATAGTTGGTTCAAATCTGAAATAATATCTTGATCACATTGTTCGCGTGATAAATTGTTATGGAATGAATTGTGTCACGAATGGAATATTCGTGTGTTGATTATATTTGGAGATTATCTTGTTGATGATCATTGCTTCTTGTTATACAATGTTGTGTTTGGATATGTGCATGTTAGTCATCGATCCTTGGGAGCTAACATGGGACACCTATCCGAATTTTCGGAATCGTTTTAGTTTCATGTTAAGTATTGTGCTCTTTCAACAGTAATTACTTAGCTTGACACGGATCGATCTCAGGGTCCCCACACACTGACTCACTGGAAGGATAGAGGAGTTGAAGCTATTTACCAAGCTTACAACCCTGACAATTTAGAGAAGCATCACCAGACACAAACCATAAAAGACCATGACGAACTAAAGAAGATAGATGTGACCATAATGATATCCTAAATGATGATGCCACCGAGCAAAAGACGAAGTGGAGGTTGTAGTAGAAGCGGAGGCGGTGGTAGAGGCAACAAGACCGATAGGGGCAGCGGAAGGAAGATAAAGTCAGTCAAGCTCCCAGAGACGTCGTGAGTCATGGTGGCGAGGGCCAATACCAACCAGAGTCCCCGTGCGTCAATCCTGAAAACAACAAGAATCAGAATCAAGAATAACACGACAACCATGATCAGTGAGCTGATTGGTAGATATGAGCTGCATGGTTAGTTTAGAAACATGAGAAACACCAGGAACATGAAAAGAGAAATTCGAAAGAGTGCCTCTTCCTGTAACAGAACGAGAGGTATCATCTGTTGTCTGAACAGTGATAGGAGCAGCTAAAAGACTAATGGAAGTGAGACTAGTGGAATCAGATGTCATATGAAAGGAAGCACCGGAGTCCAGAATCCAAGGTGATATACCTGAGGAAGAAGAAGTAGAAGGTGGTCTCTCAGTAGAAGATTGGGCAGCAGAATCAGTAGAACCAAACAGTGCAAAGGTAGCCATGCGACGCAGCACTGTGAGAAGCTCCTGAGTATTAGAAGCACTAGAGCTCCTCTCAGAGGAGGAACCATCAATGCCCTTTGGAGGACGGCTACCACGACGTAAATCCTTCTTCCTATAGCATAACTGCACCACATGTCCATCTTTGTTGCAATAGGTGCAGCGGAGTCCCCTATCAACACCAGCTGTCATTAGGGAGGCACCACTGGTGAAGGAGTAGCGGGAGACGTAGTGGGTGTAGAAGCCAGACGAGCTACCAGAATCGAAGGAAACAACGGTGATTGCAGCAGACCCACAACACGAAGACGAATCTCCTCAGTACGAACAGATGCAAGGGCCTCCAACAGAGTCACACGAGGATGGCGTGCCAGCAACTGAGCACAAGTCTACTCATACTCAGCCCGAAGACGTGTCAAGAAGTTGTAGATGCGATGAAGCTCTAGGTGAGACTACTGATGCTGACAGCACTAATAAGTGTAGCAAACGTTTGGTCCCAAAGAGTCAATCTGATGCCATACCACGGACAACTGGGCATAGAACTCGTCCACAGTGGCACCTCTCTGCTGCAATGACTGCTCCTGACGCACACCAGCAAGATACAAAGAATTACCAGACGTCTCGTAGCGGTTGCGTAGATGTGGCCACATCAACTGTGCTGAAGCCAAGCCAACCACATCCCCCGTGAGATGCACTTCCATACTGGCGGCCAGAATAGTAGAGGCACGGGCATCCTCATCAATCCATGTCTTGTAGGCAGCATACCGAGTCTGAAAAGTCTCCATGGCATCCTAAAAAACATTAGATGCCTCTTTACGAGTGTCTTTGGAAGCATCCTTCGGGAGCACAAGCTCAAAAAGTGGAATAGATCGAGGCGGACAAGGCAGCTCGCCAGTGAGAAAATCCTAAAGGTGCATGTGCCGAAACCAATCCCGATAATTGAGACCATCGAAGATCACCTAGCAACGAGGAACGGAAACCGTACCCAAATAGAATGACTTTCTTTAAGGGAAAATTGGCTACAGAACACTGAAATTTTGGGTCAATGGCTATTGGACATCCAAAAAACGTGGTTTCACCAAAAGACACTAACATTTTTTGGCTATTTGCTGTAGGACACTGACCCCATTAAAATATTATTTCTAGACTGAAGAGGAGAGAGAAAGGTAGTGAAAAGTCCGTTTTACCCTCCATCTTCTTCCTTCGTTCCTATTCCCCCTTTGTCTTCACTCCTCTTCTCTCACCTGAACGGCTGAATCAGCTCCTTCCCCTTCCTTCCCATCCCTCTACGTCGCCTTAGGCTGCCACGACCGCCAAATCCCCCTCTTCACGCGATGCCTTCTCCACGCCGCCCTGAGCTTCTCAGCGTGACGCCTTCTCTTCCTATGCTCCTCTAGCCGGCTCCGCGCCATGGCGTGGCTCTCTGTGCCGCCCCGAGTTCCGCGTTGCCCCGAGCCTTCTCTGCACCGCCCTGAGCTCCGTGCTGCCCTGAGCCTTCTCTACGCCACCCTGAGCATGTCGCCCCGAGCTCCATTGTTGCCTCCCCCCTCCTCCGCTCCTGCCTCCCATCTTTACGCAACCCCTTCTTTGCACCGCCTCGAGCCTATGCTCCTCTGTCCGGCTTCGCACCGTGCATGGGCGTGGCCCCTTCTCCACACCGCCTCAAGCTTCTCCCCACCGCCCCGAGCTCCGCACTGCCCTGAGCCTTCTCCGTGCCGCCTTGAGCACGTTGCCCCGAGCTCCACTGTGGCCTCCCCCTCTTCATGCCGCCGACGCTAGCATGGGTGGCATCGACGGCTTCTTCTCCTTCGCTCCCGCTTCCTCTCGCTCGCCACGACCACCGCTACCACGAGGCCGCATGCGCTCACCACGCCCTGGCGAGGCCCCTTCTCTACGCCATCCCTAGCCTCGCCATCACATCTGATGAGTACTCCATGGAGATTCTCTGTGTTTCTCTGTTTCTGTGGATTTGGGGAAGAAGATCAACGGTAGCAAAGTAGTTAGGTTAGTGAGGAAATTAATTAGTGTTAAGTGCAATTAGTTAGCCGTTAATAATTCATTAGTATTTTGTATGACATGTGGGTCCAAAGCCCGACACTGCAGATGGTGGAACCAGACTAACCGAGGCAGACACTGTGCCGACTGAGCCAGTCAGTGTGCATTGAGGGTATGGAGGACATTTTACAAAGTTTCTCTCCCCTAATTACTCAGATATATTATTTTAATGAGAGGAGTGTCTAACAGCAAATAACCACAAAATGTTAGTGTCTTTTGATGAAACCGCTTTTTTGGATGTCCAATAGCCAAATACGCAAAATTTCAGTGCCCTGCAGCCAATTTTTCCTTTTTAAAAAAAACTAAATCTTTATAAGGAAACCACCGACGTTTCCATCTTCGACCCAAATGGTTTGAGCTCAAGTGCAAACTAGACCAGGGCGCAGCGGCTAGGCTCGGGCGGAGGCGCGGGAGGCTCTGGTGACGGCGCAGTGGATCCGGTCGGTGGCACGGTGGATCCGGTGGGAGGGCGGCGTCACGGTCTCGAGGTCCGGGACGGCGGCGGCTCTGCCTCGGGCGACGGGCGATGCTCGGGTGACACGGATCTGGGCTCAGGCAAGAGGCAACACCGGGCGGATCGAGGTGACAACACCTCAGTCGGTGAAACCAGCAATGTCGGTGACCGGACGAGCGGCGGCGACTAGAAGCGGTGAAAGGTCGATAGAGAACGGCAGGCCGTGAAGACGATGGCCAGCAGCGGGCAGTGGATGGAGAGCAGTGGCGGCGACGGACAAAACCAAGCGGCGGCGGCGGTTGGAGAAGAGAAACAGCGGCGGTGGCTTGACGAAAACCCTAGGTAGGCTTTGATACCACGTTATAAATAATACTTCTATTCATTATGAAGCCAATTGGTCAATATATATATACAAGTACAAGTATAACATATATGCAGATAACTTCTTGTATAACATCGAAAATACACAGGTACACATCTAACAATTACTACAGTACATCACATTCGTTTTGTAAAAAAAAAACCACTGGTACTGCAGTCATCCTGTTACATTAGTACACATGTACAGATGACAAAATGGTATCTCTGACTCTCTCACCCCCAATCAACGGCTGCTCTTCTGAAAGCTCTTCTTCCTGGCAAGCATACGCTGTGGCTTCCGTATCTCGCAGTTATACATGTAGCTGTAGTGAGGTGGTATGGGAGATCTCCATGCAAGAACTTCAAATTTCCCATGGAACCTAGTGCTTCCGGACAACACTTGCTGCATGGTTGTTATCTTAGAATGATCATCAGCTCCGTCCTGATCAGGGAAACCTCTTTGATACTCGTCAAGGATCGTGCAGTACTCTGCAGGTCTGTTGATTCTTCGAACATGCACCAGTTTCTTCTCCTGCGAAGGGCTAACCGGGCCTGCACCGAACATGAAGGGGCGCTTTTTTCTGCATTCTCTGACGCATGCAAGAACCATGCCCCAAAATCTTGCGTTGGGGTTAGCTCCTAGCATTGCGGCACATACGTTTCCACATATGAACGATCCATTCAGCTCCATGGCTATCTCCATTGCTATGGATGCCAGACTCTGTTGCTCCTCCGGATCGGTGTTTCCAAATGCGAGCACCTTGAAGAAGTACCAGTATGCTTCTCGAGTAAATAATTCTACCTTGAGGGCTCGCGCTGTTCCAAAGCTTGCAATCTTGTCTGATCGGCTAGAAATTATGATCTTGCTACCATGTCCAACTCGACTTTCATAAGTCGAGTACAACCTTCTCCAAACACCCTCGTCAAATTTTTTTTTAGATAATGAACACCCTCGTCAATATCCCCATTTATTTCTATAATAACCAAAATTCTTTCCTCTCCCGAGGTGGTGCGGTTTTGATGCTTGATTACGCCACCATCTCTTAAGGTTCTTAACATTTCATCGTTAAGATCATCATCTACTGTTAACAACACGATTCGAGAAAAACGGTCTCGCACCCGTTCATCACTGCACGCATGCTCAATAAGGGTGCTCTTTCCGACTTTTGCCGGACCAATAATAGGTAAAACACCAAGATTTGCAGCACCAGGAGACCCGTTTTGCAACAAGAAGCTGATGATACGTTCCATTTCCACATGACGGCCAAACATGCACTTCTCCATAAGCATGTATGTGCTATACGGCTGGCGGTACAAAGGAGGACAACCCCTTAGAAACTTGACAAACTCTTTCACATCAGCAACCATGATCTCTAGATCGGAGATCACTTGTTGCAAATCTCTTACACCCTGATTATTTCTGATGAGCAGCTGAACACGCTTGGCAGGATTGAATTTAGACAGGGCGAAAGAGTAATCGTCACTTACTCCATGATCATCTATGGCGTTGTCCTTCTCTTCATGAGCTTGCTGTCTGAAGGTGTCGAGCACGTAGCAGCCTCTGTACATTTCCCGCAGCAGCATCTTAAGCTGCTCGAGCATGGCTTGGTTTTGGATCTGCCGGCCCTCTGCCTCCTCGACGATGACGCGGACCCGCAGCAGCTTGCGCCGGAGGTTCTCCTCCACGGTCGGCAGAGCCGCCGGGTTGGGGAATTTCTCCAAGAGGAAGGACATGGATCGATGGGCAAGTTCACCGACAGCTGCAGAGAGAGCTATGTTCAGCATAGACCACTCTCCACTGGAGGGTGGTGCCATGCATAGGGAAAGAAGTCCTGAAAATTTTGAAGTCTTTGCTTTGTTGTCAAATCTCTCTTTTAATCTGTTAAATCTGTCCTCACCTCGATCCCTATTTATTACCTCACGGTCTTCAAAACTCCCAAGACGGTCCTTCACGCCATGGACCGAATCAAGCGACGGTTCCTGTGGGCTGGCCACGCAAACAGCACAGGTGGTAAGAGTAAAATTAACTAGGCCAAAGTGTGTCGACCGATCCAGCTGGGTGGCCTAGGCATTCTCAGCCTTCCGCAATTCTCCTCAGCACTTAGACTGCGATGGATGTGGCAAAACTAGAAGGTTCAATCCAAACCTTGGGTAGGTATAGAAATCCCTTGCAACGAAACGGACCGAAGCATTTTTTCGGTGGCAACTAGAATTTCCCTCGAAGATGGCCAGATGGCAAATTTTTGGTACTCGGTCTGGCTGGATGAAGAAGCACCCAAAGGTCTAGCCCCTAAGATCTTCGAAATTTCAAAAAGAAAAAACCGAAATGTGGCCTCGGCGCTACAGAACGGATGTTGGATACAGGATTTAGACCTTCTACAGGGTTTGACAATCCACCACATCCAACAATTCGTGGGACTCTAGACCCGAATCAACCAAATACACCTGCACAAGCCAACCCGGACGACATATCGTGGAAGCCAACCCTGATAGGATCCTACTCGTCAAAATCCGCCTACAATTTATACTTCCAGGGTCCATTAAGCATTAATTTCAAAACTTTAACTGAAAACCCACCCCCAAAGTGCAAATTCTTCGCGTGGTTGGCAATCCAAAATAAGCTCTGGATCTCAGACAGATTGGAAGCTAGAGGATGGCCTAACTAGCGCTTTTGCCCCCTGTGCAGACACACTCTAGAATCGGCCATACGTCTCTTCACCCAATGTCGCTTCTCCGTCACAACGCCGGATGGAATCCGGCGACCACAACAACATGAGAAACATCTGACATCCAAGTAAAAAGCATCGACGTGGACATCCTCCCTGGTGCCCCTTTTTGCCTCCATTTAATCGGGAGGGTATTATGATCTTACTGATACTGAAATTAATACCACACGTGCATGCTCTGCTATGCTCTAAGCCTCTACTCTCTTCTGCAGACAAAAGACGGAAAGACAGGCAGGAAAAAAGCCTAGCCAGAGTCGTAGGATCGGGATACTTCGGCATTGCAACTAGCAACGGAAGAGGCCCACAATGCTCTCTATATTAAGCTTCTCAGCCGTTAGATGGAATACGGACAGCTCGATCGCTACAGCACAATTCAAACAGTAGTAACCTATCGGCAGGTTTTTGTGCAACGGTCTGCTACAGTACATACTAGGCATTGAGCCAAATCGCTGTTCGCATAACTGAATCACTGTTCGCGCACTGTCCGGACCCACAGTCGTAGGTCGTTGGATATATTCATAGACGGCAAGCGCGCATTCACGTTGATGGACGAGTGACGACGAGATTGGACGCGCGGCTTTAAGTGGACGCATCTAGCGAGGAGGCAAACGATTGTGCGTGGTCGGTCAACACGAGCGAGCAGCTAGCTGTCTGCAACCAAGATCAGTATGCTCATGTTGGTGTACTCGCGTAGTAGGAACACGATCAGTGGTGCAAAAGGAAGGGAAGGATCGAAAGAGCTAGATGCGTATTTGGGGAAGGCAATACGAGTCTTATCTTCTTCTCTGTTTAGCCCATCACAGCAGAGTTCGCCTCACCACTCATTTCTTCTCTGAAAATGTTCCAGATCCTGCGCTTCGCCTGCTTCCAGCGAGTACGCGCCACGCGCCATGCGCCATGCGATAAAAAGAGGGGAAGATTCCTCCGGCAGTGTGCTGCTACTGTTGCAACAGCAGACTTCAACTGTGCATGCTTCTAGCTCAAGTTACTAGGGACTTTTTTTTGTGCCACGTGCCAGAAAGAAAAGATTGAGTTTTTTTAATGAAATAGTAAAAATAGCTTCTTTATGAATGAAATAGCAAAAATTACACTTCTACCATACAAAAACATCATGCTAAATGAGTAAAAAACTCAAAAAGAATGCCGTCAGAGCATCCCGCTGTCCCGCATACATGCTGTGCCGTGCTAGACAAACTGTCTCGGTAGCAGAGAAATTAGAGCTAGCAAAATTGGTCTTCCTACGTTAAGATTGAGCAGTTGAAAGTCAGCCCCTCTGCTTGGAAAAGAGACCGGACATGCGACTGAACAGAAAGATAGATGTAGAATGTTAATCCAATCTGTCGACGATTCAAGTGTGATGCAATGAGAATGGTTGTTAGACAGGAGACCGAGGTGAGATATAGGCGCACTAATTAATTAGACTTGTTTGCACTCCATGACTCCACTGCGGAGAGTGCCTTTGGTGCCAACCTGAAAAGGCCAGCGCACACTATAAGAGGCTTAGGTGTGCAGCTAGAGAGAATTAAGTGGGTTAATTCAGATGACAGCTTACGTGATGTGATGCCCAGTAGTTCAGTGGCTTTACCCTTCTTACAAGTAGCTCTAGCCAGGTAAACTTCCTCCCATTTCTTGCTTTGGTTTGCTTAATTAGGAGATCGTCGGAATAAAATATGAATGCCTGATATACAGAACAGAAGCCATTCTTCAGTTAATTTCCCTTAAGCATTTAGAGAAGATAAACATGTTCATGAGCAGCTGAGAGAAGAGAAACTTTTTTGGCTGCTTATGAAGTTCGTGTATGTGCAGTGTACTTAGCGATTGAAATTGAGAGTTATACTACTCCCTCCGTTGATTAAATGATTAATGCATGGCATATGGTTTGTGAAGCTTTGTTGATAAATTTAGGATGCGCGTGCAATTTAATGATGTTTTTGTTGTATATCTGAGGACCATTTGGTAATTTCTCAATTGAGAAAAGAAGAAATGGAAAAAGGAAAAGGAAAATAAGAAGGTGGGCCCCACCTGTCGGTGATAGAAGGAGATGAGACAAGACCCTATCCCCTTCGCGCGTATCTCCGTCAACCTCATCTGTTCGTCGCGGCACAGCGGAACGATTGGTTTTCTGATACAGCACATTTCGCGTGCCTTGCCCAGTTTTTCTACTCGGTGGCTTTGAGTGTTATCCACATCGTGAGTATTGTTGTTTTCTATTACTATTTTTCTGCATTACTTTGCATATGTGTTGTGCTAGTAGAAGTTTCAAATTGTGTTGATTTGATTGAATCTAGCACCAGGAGATATTGCTTAGTAATATTGTGGGATCGGATTAATGCTCGATGAGGAGTTGGGGTCATTGTGATAATTGAATACGACAATTGGATATAAATTGGTCTTGAGCTAGGAGTTCATTGCTGTTTTTCCTATTGTGTCATGTAATCCCTATTTGTCTGGTCACTTTGTTCCATTCGGTTGGTACCTTCTGCTAACTGTGATTCACTGTGATTATTTTCGGTCACTATTTTACATTCCTGTCAATTGATATATTGTGTAGTTGGTTCAATTGCATATTGACAGTGATCTTTCAACCGATGATTTGCTTTAAGTGACTGATTAGGCAAAGCAAGATTTATTTAAAGCTCAAGATC
The DNA here is from genome assembly GCA_036346405.1 of Phyllostachys edulis. Lineage (NCBI taxonomy): Eukaryota > Viridiplantae > Streptophyta > Magnoliopsida > Poales > Poaceae > Phyllostachys > Phyllostachys edulis. The sequence goes on along the minus strand of CM070557.1, from coordinate 37,574,310 downwards.
TAATTTATTTCAGGGTAATTGTCATATTTAATTTGCGATAGAATTTTTGACCCAAGTGGCAAAGAGGCCAAGAATTAATTCTTGTGCAACCCGACATCTGAGAGCAATAAATAACAATTAAATCTGAGCATTATGCTGATTTTAATTGTCTACATGTTCCATCTATTGAGCATATTATCATGTTTAATTGATATAAAGATATTACATGTTTATATGTTATTTACATTATTTATATGCTACTAGAAATATGCTTTAATTATCTTAATTTATACTGGAATTAATTCTAAATATTAGCTAAAACCGCTAATTTTACCATGGTTTTTTTCCATTAGACCCCATTTATTTGTCTCTCATATGCATTTATTCGTTATTACCACCCACACAAAGTATCCTCTCTCATCTTAATTTCCACAGAAATTATGAGAGGGTACTTTAATCATTTCTTCCATAACTTTCTCAATTTTATAACCTCCTTAATATTTGTGCGAAGTTGAGAAAATAATGGGAGAATGGCATTTTTGTAGGTGACACGGGTTTTGGTTACGGGGTCACCAAGACTCGATTACTGCTGTAGCCAGTAAATCGGAAATTTCGGAAAAATCTCAGCTGATACTTTTAAATAAATTTTGATCATAGAAATTTGAATGAAATTAGTAGAAACATACTGGCGTCCACGGAGGGCTGCGGGCAGCGGCCATGGCAGGGCGGCGTCCATGGTGGGATTGATGCGGGCGGCGCACCGCCATGGCATTTTACATGCGAATATAAATACCAACATGGTCCCGACCATGGATGATACGAGACCTGCGGACTTATGAACTAAAAGTGAGATAAAATTGAGCTCCAAACTGTAAGTGCAACTCAGTGTTTATGTTTGATGATATATGCTACACAAGATGGTTTAGTACGACAGTTGCAATTAATGTTAATGAAGTGTGATTTATCTAAATATAATTGGTGATGGAATTGAAATTAGTGCTGCCATAAAAATTATGTTAAAACTTGAAATAGAGAAGTCCAAATAAGGCAAGTTGTAACTATTAAAAATTAGGAAATATTAGAGACTAGTGGAAGTAACATAGAACTTTCAAAATGCTGTGCTGCTTCTACAGACATCAACCAGAGTAGTATAGTCGTCAATCATAACTCAAACAAATATTGGAGATGGATATGGTGTAGATCAAGCAAAGTTTTTTTTAGATTAATTGAAACTGCGAGCTAGCTATTGATACATCTTGTCTGCACGCTAGCTGGAGCGAGGTTGGTCACAATTCACAAGACTGCCTGGATATCCTCAACAAATTAATCAAGAAATGTGGCCTGTTGCGTTAATTTGTCTCCTTGGTTTCACCGCACCATGCATAGATTGATGATGGGACCTGCAAAAACATCATCGACAGATCCAACTTGCAACTTGCAAGGCTGCCTGCCTGCCTGCCTCATTTTATTTTCTTTTGAGAGTATGGCAAGTTCAGGGCTTGTTTGCTTGGATACCTGATAGTCTTTTGCCTGGCCTGGACATAACCTGTTGACTGCCTGCTGCTTGTTTATTTACAGTCCTGCGCAAGCTCGCCTGCCAGGCAGCTGCTAAGCCAGGCGTTTAAAAGCTACGCCTAGGAGCCAGGGAGCTTTGATGCACCGTTCAAATATTTGATCCAACGTATATTGTTTATTCACTAGTTTCAGGCACAGGCTTCCAACCAAACAACTCATCTTCAGATTTGCTTAACCAGGCAAAAATCATCTACTTTCCAGGTTACCTCCAGGCACTATTTTTTTCCAGGTATAAAATCCAGAGCACCAACCAAACAAACCCTCAGTCTGTGAAGCCAAGCAGGACATCAGCTGCCAAAATTGCCAATGCAAAGTGCCTAGCAGGAATTAATCCTTTTTAGCACTGAATTGTTCCCATCGGTTCCTGCTTATTTACTTCTGCATGTTCATGCTTTAATACTAGTCATATACTGTTAGAATTAGGCCCACAAGTGTAAATGTGGATTCACTCCTGAAATTCTAAAGCATGTATAGTTTAGTCCTATATTACCTAGTCAAATGGTGGGAGAGCAATTTTAAGGTAGAGTCTTTGTGTAACAACCTAAATTTCTTTTTCCAATTAAAAATAAAATTTAATTATTTTCCGGAATTTCCTAAAAATTTAAAAATCTTCTTTTCAAAGAAAAATATATTATCTATAAGATTAAATACCAAATATAAGTTGAAAATATTTTATTTAAGTCCAAAATGTCTTAGAGAATTTTTGTGAATTTTCTCATAATTTTTAACTTTATTTGCTATCTTTTAAAGCCTAAATGAATTAATTGAATTATTTAATCGCTTAATCATTTAAAAATCTAGGAATAGTGCTTGGGCCCAATTTCCTCGGCCTGTCACTGTTTTTCCCCACAACTGTGCCGTCGACCAGCTCTATCTCTCTCCTCCGCTCCGACCCCACTTGTCATCCCTGACCACGCCTTCGTCTTCCCCACGCTGATACAGAGCGCCGCCTATTCCGGTTGATTAAACCGCATTGATACGTCGACTTCGCTGTGGGTGCATTCTTGTGGCTTTCTCTTCACCATCGGGCGACCGCCACTTTGCCAGGCGCACGGCGCGGGAAGATGGGGCCTAAGTTCTATGGACCATATCACATTCTTTCCAAGATCAATGAGGTTGCTTATCAATTGGACTTGCCCAAGTCAGCTCGCTTACACGATGCCTTTCATGTGAATCTCCTCAAAGAAGTATGAAGGCATTCCTCTGGAAGCTCCACCACCTTTACCACCTCTTCTACATGGTCGGGTTGTTCCAACGCCGACCACGGTGCTCCGTGCATGTAACATCCCAATTTTCTGGGCCTTTTGAATATTTTCAAAATTTAAAAGTAACCATTTGATTTTATTAATTTGCTAAAGCTTAACTTAAAATTTTAGAATTAAAAGCAATTGAATTTGAATTGATTAAACTTCAATTAATTCCAAAGTTGGTTTATTTAATTTTTCTCGGATTTTATTTGAATTTAAAATCAAAAATATTATTTTAAGTATTTTATTGGGTTTTCTGAAATTTAAAAGAGTTTTATTGCTTTTCCTAAAATTCCTTTACTATAAAAAGTCAAAAATAAAATTTATTGAGTTTCTGAGATTTTCTTGGATTTAAAGTTAAAAGGAAAACTTAATTAATTTCTTGATTTTCGGATTTTAAAAATGGTTTTTCTTGTCTTTCAAAAACTAAAATAGTTATCTTCAAAGTAAAAGCCAACATTAAGTTGGAAGTAATTTTATTATTTCAAAGCTAATCTATTTGATTTTCGTGGCCTTCTCAAAGTTTTCTAAATAAAAATCACCATTTGATTTTTCTTGACTCGTTAAAGCTTAACTTGAGATTTCAAAAATAAAAATAATTTAAATGAGTAAAATAAAATTCAATTAAATAAAAATTGTCTTATTCTATTTCTAGAGCCTTTTTGAAGCTTTAAAAATAAAAATAATCACTTGGATTTTATTCGATTTAATTTAAAGCTTAACATTCAATTTGAAGGAAAAATATTTTAAATGGCCAAAATAAACTTCAAAAAAATCCAAAACTATCTTATTTGATCTATTCAATTTCTAAAGTATTTTATAAAATTTCCTTGAATTTTTGGATTTTTCAAATTTCTTTTCTTTTTCTTTTCTCTCTCCTCCTTTCTTTTCTTTTTCTCCTATTTGGCGATGTTCTTCTTCCCGGCCTTCTTCTTCCCGTTGGAGCATGGGCGCCCATCTCCCGACTGTTGGCTCCCCATGCCCCCCCTTGACCCGGCCGCCTCCTCCCCATGCCCTGGCCTCCCCAACCGCCCCCTTGCCTATCTCCTGCCCGACCTCCCATGCCGCCCCATGTTGGCTGTTGCACCGGCGCTCTTCTCGCCTCCCCATGTTGGCCAACCTCCTCCTCCTCTCTTCCCCTATAAAATGGCGCTGCAGCCCTCCTTCCTCCACCCCTTTCCTCCTCTCTCCCCCACGGCCGCAAGCCGCCACCAAGCTCCTTCGTCTTCTTCTCCCTTGCACGGGAGCACCACCATCCCCATCCCCACCTCCGTCATCCCCTTGCCCCTCAATCCACGTCACCTCGCGTCCCCGGCCTCCTCTCCCATTCCCCCACCTCCACTCACCTCCTTGGCCCTTCCTAGGCCTCTCCGACCGCATCTTCGTCTTCCCCTTTTGGTGGTCCTCGTGCTCACGCCGCCTTGATTCGGCCACCGCCCAAACGCCGCTACCCCGTGCGCCCACCGTCGCTTGTGCACCTCCTCCCTTGCGCGCACCGCCTCTGGCCACCTGCGCCGCCGCCACCACTTCCCCCTCCCTTCCTCAGCTCTAGGGCAATCAATTTGAGTCCTCGGCCGAGCCTCCCCCGCCGCTCCTCCCCGGCCGAGCTACTCCCTTGAGCCCTCACCCTTGCTGTCGGTTTGTCCCCATGAAGAAGAAGCCCCCTTTCCTTTTTTTATATTTTATTTATTTTGTTTTGACTCTTTGGCCTTTGGGCCCACTTGGCATACACCACCACCCACCTTCTCTCTTTCCAACTCTCTCACCTCCATGTGGGGTCCACAAATCAGCCACTTTATTGCAACCCATTCGAAAAAATCAAATTCTAAATATTCTAATCATTTTCTATTTCTATCATTTCATGTGATTTTGAACTTAGGACATCCATTCTCCTTCATACGAAGTTTGATTACATCGATTCTTATTCCTAAATTCATCTAAAGGCAGTATCTTCCTTTTGGTATTTATTTTATAATATTTGGATTTTATTTGGAATAATTTTATTTATTTGGCTTTGTTAAATGCATTATAGATTCGGCGTTTGGAGGAATTCTTAGACTGACGACCAAAACATCTCAACTCTTCAACGAAGGCAAGTCGTAGACCTTTGATCATATTTTACCCAATTTATAAAAGTATATTGTTTAATATAACCATGCATTGCTAATTTGATAATAAATGGTTTTGGGAATAGTTAATTACCTAATTGCCATTATACCTCCTTGATAAGTTGTGAATGACATGTATCCTTGAATGACATAAACCCTTGGACACCATAGGATGGTTAATTATTAGTTGGATATTATTGTAATACCAACATGTGTATCGTATTATACTTAGCCATGTTTAGTCACGATGGGATTCATGATCACATACTCAAAGAATGATTGAATTTGACTAAATGAAATATGGAATTGTGGTGGAGCCACTATTATTAAAAGATGTTCTGACATGGCAAGGGTTGCCATTTGGCTGGGTGAACCAAAAATGATTTATACTAAGACGAGTGATCGTGCAGTAAAGGGGATGATTTTGGGATGAGGTTGTCTTGCTTGAGTAGTCACTAAGGACTTAACTTTGTGCGCCATTGATCTGAGCCATGCCGTGCAACCACAAGTTTATTTATGGGGTGGACCTGGCCAACTAATTAGCAATGTTTTGATTCGGTTCTGTTTTGGTGGAAGTGTGAAACCTGGGTTAGACATTCACACTTGGCGCAAGAGGGGGCCCAGAATGACGAAACCTTAGCGAGCAGAATCCGGTCAAAACAGAACTTTGTAAAGGCCTTGTCATGTGCTCTAGACTGCTTACCTAACGTAGTGAGCAGTGGTATCGACGGATGCCAAACAAACTAGAGAAGTCATGTCTTGTGGGTAAAGCTGTACAACCTCTGCATAGTGTTAAAAACTATTCGAATAGCCGTGTCCCCGGTTATGGACAATGCCTGGTGATTTCACACGAGGGGTAGATTTTCTCAAAAATGTTGAAATGCTTTGGTTGGGAAGCAATTTGGTTGTTGATTGATGGTTGGGATGTGAACAGGGTGTTCACTAGTTGTTTCAAAGAAACTTGTTTACTTATGTATTAATCTTTCAAATTATGCTTTTCAATCTAAATACTGTATTTACTGTCAATACTACTTTCTACAAAATAGCCATAAGCTATCCTTGTCAAGCCTTGCATGAGTACTATTTGCATACATTTCCCTACGACTTGTTAAGTACTTTAAAGTACTCACGGCTTTGCGTCATTGTTGAACAGTCACAGAGAAAGAACCAGGGAGTACAGAGATTTATGATGAAGAATACTTTGAAGACTATACGAACTAGGATGCGTTCTCCACTCGATTGCCTGTGGGCATGTCGGATGGCTACCACGAGTTTGTTTATTCTTCGCTGCAAGTTTACTCTGTTATCCTTAGCCCTGCATGGCAAACTCTGTATGTGGTGACCCTCGGGTTATTCCCTTAAGACCGAGACCCGCCCGGCCTTATGGAGACAACTCTGGGCCTCACGTTGATGGATTCCAACCTAATTTTATCTAAGTGAGAGGTCCCGATTGAAACTAGAGCCCCGGTGATCATGTGTACCGCTCCTATCGAGTACCGCATGATTATCGCTTCTCTAATCAATCAAAGGCCGCACTTAGTGAGTTAGATGGGAATCCACGAATAGTGAGCATGAGACCATGTTGGCTCCCAAGATCAGCGACCAACATGCCCCAAACTCGCATACAACATTGATCACATCCATACAACATTCATACATTAATAGTTCAAAAGACATACATTAAAGTAATTCAAGTCTACGACTATTACAAGTAGCACGGTCGGCCAAATTCAAATAAGGTCATAAAATATAGCAGAAGCAAGTAAATAAACCAAAAGGTCCAGCATGGTATGCCCAACACCCATCGGCAACTGATTGGGAGTTAAATAATAGCACTACTCGTTAGCGTCGCCTAAATCGGCGCTAACGAGCTCATCGGGCTCACAGTCTTCCTCACCTAAAATTGCAGCAACCGTATTGAGTACAAAGGTACTCGCAAGTCTTACACAAATAAAAATTAGTTATGCTAGAGGTTATTCCAAAGGATGGCTCATATTGGCTTAGTTTTGTGAAAAGATGCAACAATTTTAACAACCTACACATACTAGTTTTTCAATTGCCATTTTGTAAATAGATTTGAAGTAAAAGTAAAGCATGTGAATAAGTGATGAATTGAATAACAAATGAAACAAACAAACAGCAAAGTGGTACAACAAAATGCATGAACATCCCATTCATGCCGAACTAATAGTACCCACAATTTTAAATACCAAGTCTAACAATTAGCAGCCACATACTCAAGCGATCGTCCATAACCATGGACACGGCTATTCGAATAGATTTATACCCTGCAGGGGTATACTACTTTACCCACACGACTCGATTAGCCCGTAAGCCACCGGGGTTAACACACTTCCTGTGGTGTGTCGGCCGGGAAGAATCGAGATACAATCATTTTTAGCAAGAAAATCCTATTGAGCTAAGTCCCCCATGTGAGATGGTTCCTTTCCTAGTACAAGCATCTGATAGCACTTGCTAGGGGGCTCACAAGTTGTATTGGAAATATCGATGCAATGTACATAAAGAAAAATGGTGCGTCTCTTGCACTCTATAGAAAATTACATCGGCTCCTAAGGAACATAGGATTTCACGGTCGCTATGTCCTTACACCACCATGAGACTTAACACAATAAAACCTTCCCCCTACTTAACCGTACGATTGCCCATACTGCTGCGTGTGATAGCACGAGTTTTGCTTGAATCGCAGGTACCCAAAGTTCGGTCCTTAATGGTCCGGACAAGACCACCACTTGCCCAAGTCTCGTGCACGAAGGCACCATCACTAACCAACACTTGTCCAGACCCAAATCTCATTTAAAATGATAAAATTTATCTCATAAAACAGATACAAAGAACTGAAATAAAAGAATATAATGAAAGTTGTGTTTCTCCCATAATTGCCGGGTTATTCCTAACAATCAAACGATCGTTCTAGACTTGCATGACTAAGCAATACCCGTTCAATATATATTTCACACAAACTAAGTTAAGCATGTGGTACTGGAGTAATTCAAGATTAACCTCAATGAATAGGATATAACTAATCTACTCATAAAAAAAATAGCGACATGGTAAAATAATCATGCAAGCAATTATCATTGCACTAACTTAACAAAACTGGGATCAAATATGATGCAAAAGAAAGTTCAAATGATGCTTTCCTTGCTGGTAGGTCAGTTGCTCACTCTCAGTTGCGTACGAGTCGATATCAATAGCCTCGTGATCTAGAGATTTAACGATATCGATAAACACCGAGAAATACTTCAAAAATCAAATTGCTCAAAAATGCATGATTTTTCTACAGTGTCTAGTGCATGATTTTATATGAATTTATATGAAATAATTATTCAATTTGGATTTAGTATGTGAAAGTTATAGTGGTTTGAATTTCAGTTTCCTAGAAAATGCAAATTGATACTATTCACCCAATTTTATTGTTTGGCCAAAATTTGTAGAGCAGTGGTGACGTAAGGGATTATATGGATACGTAGGGAATATTAATACAAGACCAAAATAGTTGAGTTTAATTCATTTGGAGTTGAGATGAATTAGTTATGTACTTTTGAAGTTATTCATATTTTTCAGTAGGCAATTTAATGGATTACGGATTTTATAAAGTTATTACTACTTTTTACACGAGGCTATCTAGCATGGTCCTTGACGATGGTCCCTGTGAATAGTGTGTTTTCCATTTTACTTCCGATTAACCGAGCGTACTGACAGGTGGGGTCCACCCGTCATAGACACGGTGTATGAACTGAGTTCACGGGCGCATGCGCACGGTGCACAACACTTAAGTGGCTGGGCCCACAAGTTAGTTGCTCAACGGTTTCGTTTAACCCCACCGTTTTTTCTGTGCAATTGCCCACATGTAAGCGACAGATTAAATTGTTAAGACGGCACTTAAAGCTAATCGTTACCATTAACCGTTAACGACCTTGCTACAGTATGTGCCCGTGTCCGACAACGAGTTCGTTTGTTTGCCCGGTGGCTCGACGGTGCTACGTCATCAGCGAAATAACCAAGGATGGGGCAATTGCGCAATAGGGTTGCGCACCTCCTGGCGGTGTCGGTGGTGACTAAGAGGGACTGTGCCAGCAACTAGCCGGAGAAGGGTGGAGCTAAAGCTACGGACATTATGCATGCAGCAATGTGAAGCTCCGTAGCGATATACAAGCGAGTGCTTGAGGGTCTAGGGACTAAATGGAAGCTACCTGAGCGGAGAAGGGTGCTCGAGGAGCTTGGAGCTGGCTGAAGCACGGTCTGTGCCGGAGAAGAAGATGGCGGCAGCACGGCTTCACGAGGAGAGATGTCCCTAAGCAAAACCAACAGGAGTGAGTGGTCAGAGCAGCTCAAGGATCCTATGAGGATGCTAAAGAACCAAAGAATTGAAGAACGGCTTACCGAAACAAGTGGGAGATGAAAGTGTGTGTTCTTTGGCCGAAATGGTTCAATCTTCAATTCACCACGAATCTGTCGTGCATTGCCAAAATTAGTTTAGGGGTTTTGCTCAGTAGGTTAAAGCACGTAAGGTGACGTGCAAAAGAGAGGATCATACCTCCCGGAGACAAGGATGGCTTGAGAGTGTCCTCCGGAGCGCGTACAAAAAATGGCCGAGAGATCGAAGATGGACAGTGAGCTACAAGCAAAGAGAGGAGCTCGCATTAGCGAAAATGGAGAGGGCATGGAAGGTACAAGAGAGGAGAACCATGCGGGCGAAGCTTACCCAAGCGATGAGCTCGCACGAGCTTTTTCTTCCTCAGCCACCGAGAGGAAGAATGGCGAAAAATGAAGGGTGCGAGGGGTATTATGCCTGGGAAGATGACGGAGTGGAGGTAGCGTGAAGTGAGGGAGCTCCAGGAGTGGTCAGAGGAGGCAGTGGATTCACGGCGTGAGAATCGCCCAACGGCTTGGAGCAGGCGAGCACGGCCGCGTGACGAAGAGCTCCTGCGCGAGGTTGACGACGGAGCTGACAGCGCGAGCCTGCTTTGGTAGTGATTCATCGCGCGCATGTCAGTCAGAGAGAAATGGGAGGTCGTGGGCCGTTAGATCTCGATCGGACGGTCCGAAGAGAAAAGGGGTGGTCGTGGGCTGTTAGATCTCGATCGAACGGTCCGAAGAGAAAAGGGGTGGTCGTGGGCCGTTAGATCTCGATCGAATGGTCGACGATACGCCTGGGTGGTCGTGGGCCATTAGATTTTGATCGAATGGCCAACGATGCGCATGGGTGGTCGTGGCTGCGTTGAAGAGGGAGGTCGTGGGCCGTTGGATTTCGATCGAATGGCCAACGATGCGCCTGGGTGGTCGCGGTTGGGCTGAAGAGAAGAGGGAGGTGATGGGCCGTTGGATTTTAATAGCACGGCTCACACGAGGTGCACTAAGGTGGTCCAATTGAGTCAAGTGGCCGGGTCAGACTTGAACCCAAGGAACAGTGCCAGCCGGTTAAGTCTAGGGTTTTGACTGAGAATTAAATTAGTTTTCCTACTTTGACCAAGGCCTTATAAATAGAAATAAAATTCCTGAAAATCTGAAATAATTCAGAGGTGTTCCTGAGAAGGTCTAGTGTCCCTAAAAATTATTAAACCTTACTATTCATGTTATAATTTGTTCAGTTTAAAATTCAAACCCGAGGTAGGTTATTGGATTATGTTTGAATTTTTCTGAGGTTCAAACTATTCCCAACAATTCGAGAAAAATTATATTTATTCATGATAATTAATATATTATTGGAATAAATTGATTCCAGATGATGTTCATGAGGTTTTGTTCCTGTTTTCTTTTGGTGTTGAATTTTGAAGTGTAGGTTTAATCTCTTTTTGAGATTTTCCTAGTGCAATATATAATGTAAATGCTTAAAAACAATGATGCATGCTCATAAGATGCATGGTAATCCTATTTATTAATTTGGAGATGTGACACTGTAAAACTTGACTAAAAGGTCTCTTTGCTACTAAGTAATATTAATTTGTTTGTTTCATCTTTAGTTTGTTGTATGGACATGATTTCATCGATGTTGCAGCTATGTGAGCTAGCTACTAATCATGGGACTAGTTCAGAATACACAGAGGGTCCTAGAGTTGCATATCTGGGGTCCCGACAGTGCACGCCTATCTCGGGATAAGTGGTAAATTCTGGTTCAATGGGAAGGACTGTCCGCTGCTGACGCTTCTTGGGACGATGTTTTGGCATTTAAGGAATCTTATCCCTCTTTTTAGCTCGAGGATGAGCTATTTGTCAACGGAGGGAGAGATATCATGTGGGGTCGCGTCTACGGCCGACGACACAAGGCAAAGCGGCAGCCGGCCCTGGGTGCAGAAGCAATCAACCCTGTCGGCTTATTTGATTTTGTCTCATCTCTTTAGGAAGTTTTGATTCTGTTTTATCTCTTTAGGAAGCAGTAATTAGGAAGGTTTAAATTAAGAAAGTCCTCTTTAGGGAAGAGTGCTAGCTAAGGAAGGATAATACCTTCTATGCTAAATCAAGTGTACTGCTATATAGAGAGGATATGCAGTTAATAGAAAATGGGAAAAAGGATTGGGAAATTACCCAATCCCCTTGCGCCAACTCCTTGGTCTCCTCTCGGCAGACCTCCCTTCCTCATCCCAGCAGCTAAGGGTGTGTTTGGTTGCCTGCATGGAGTTGGTTCGCATGAGTACATGCAAGTTTTTGGGTGTTTGGTTGCCTGGTTGGGTAGGTGAGCCTGGCTGAGTTGATGCAAGATTCTCTCTTGGGCCAGGCCCGAGGGAAACGCTCGATTTGAGCTTCCCTCCTCAGTCAGGCTGAGCGTATGTAGGCTGGCCAGCGCTCGTAAGTCCGTTCACCTTCTCGCGCGCCAGATATAGGCAACCAAACAATGTTTCAGCACAGCCTGGCCCAACAGAAACAGGCAACCAAACAACTCATCATTGCATCCACTCAGCCTGGTTAAGTTCAGCCTGGATGACACATATGGGCCAGGCTGAGGATATACAGGTAACCAAACACACCCTAAGGTTATCCTAGCCGCACTTCATCACAGAGTCCCGATGCGATCCTCATCCCCTAAATTGATTCTTTGCTCCCAACGTTCATCCCCCGACAGAAGGCAAGGAAGATTTTAGTTGATATTACTACAGTACGTCACATTCATCTTGTAAAAAAAAACCACTAGTACTGCAGTCGTCCTGTTACATTAGTACACATGTACAGATGACAAAATGGTATCTCTCGACTCTCTCACACCCAATCAGCATTTGCTCTTGAAAGCTCTTCTTCACAGCAAGCATCTGTTGTGGCTTCCTTATCTCGCAGATTATACATGTAGGCAGTGGTGAGGCGGTATGGGAGATCTCCATGCAAGAACCTCAAATTTCCCATGGAGCCTAGTTCTTACGGACAACACTTGCTTGCATGGTTGTTATCTTAGAATGATCATCGGCTCCATCTGATCTAGGAAACCTCTTTGATACTCGTGAAGGATCGTGAAGTACTCTGCAGGTCTGTTGATTCTTGAGCTCGTAGGTGATAATCTAAGGCTAAACATGATCTAATAACATAACCCTAGCTCAAGATGAACACCTAGTCTAATCCTTAGAGCGGAAGCGATAATTAACATACCCAAACCTGAAGACACCATAAGAGTTGTAGATCGGTCGATGTAGAGGTGGTCAGCGGGCGTAGATGGTGTGGGCGAGGCCGGCGGTGACGGCGGCTTGACGGTGACGGTGTCGGCCTTCAGCCTCCGTGTAAGATCGAGGAGGCCGACTAGAGGGGGGGTGAATAGGCGTTTTAAAAACTTCTTTGGCTAAAACCGATTTCTAATGCGGAAGCTAATACAAATACGGTTTTGCACAATTAAAGCCTAAATCAACTAGGTTCACATAAGTGCACCAACAATACAAGTCTATCGATAAATATAACAATTAAGCAAAGACTAGTAAGCTATTCAATTTAAGCAATGTAAATAGCACAAAGCTAGGCAAGCATTCATCCACAATGAATAAGCAATTTAGTTCAAGGAATATAAATTGCAATATGTAAAACACAAGAATGCAAACCACAATAGACATGGCAATGTTTTACCGTGGTGATCGGAGACTTGTCGGTCTCCCCTAATCCACGTTGAGGCAAGCCCAAACTAATTGGACCGGCTCCACGAATTGAGCACCTGCCTCCGAGGTAAGTCCAACCACTTGGACCGGTTTCAAACCGAACCAACACCTCGCTCCACTAGGGTTGCTCTTTCCTCCACTCCAGAGATGGCGAGCACCACACCACTCATAAACCGCCCGGGTCTTCTCACAATCTCCTTTGAGAAGCTCACCGGCGCACGACACCACCACGCCGTCTAGGTGTCGGCAAACACCAAGAGTAACAAGTCTACAACTCTCACTTGAACTAATCAAGTGTCAAAGCTCAAGTGGATACACAATCCACTACCTAAGGCAACACATGCACTTAGGGTTTGCCTCTCAAGCTCACTAAGTGCAACACATGCATAAATGAGAGTAGAGAGCTTGCACTAGCTCAATAGTATGAATGGGAACACCAGCCACCCTCCCACACACGGCCAAGGTGGGTATTTATAGCCCAAACACAAAAACTAGCCGTTGTGGAAAAGTCTGTGAAAAATCGGCGGGGAGCGGTTCAACCGCCAACTAGGATGTGGTACAACCGCACTCCCTCCAACGGCTATAAAACTAGCCGTTGGACACCGATTGACCTGTCGCCAACACACATTGGTTTTAAAGCAACTTACCCGATTGAACCGCATTTACTGTGCTGATACAACCGATCGCGGGTTTCCAAATCTCTTTGAACGACATCCTCTCTGGAAAATATGAACCACCATAGAAACATCGGTACAACCGCATCGCAGTTCAACCGTTTTACAAATGTGGTTCAACCGATTTCCAAAGAGAGCTCCGAGTCAAAATGACATCGGTTTTGGTTTTCTTGAACCGCCAACTGGAAATCGGAACAACCGATTTTCGGTCAAACCGCACCAAAAATCCAGTTGAACCGCCCAATACACGTCTATACAACCGATTTTCCAGAGAAAACAGCAACTTGCATTTCCTTTTCAATCCCAACTTTGTAAAACACATTTGCAAAAGATATGAAATGCAAACAAGGGTTCAAAGGCAAGATTCTCAACAAGTTGCAAAACACATTTACCAACTTATAGAATCACACTACAAGGAATAAGGTAGATGGACTTGCACCATTTGCAAAACACATTCGCAAACTTAAGTCACATGCTACAAGGATTATCCATGAGCCACAACTATTTGCAAAACACATTCACAAATATTGGCAACATATTAAGATGAGCTAGAGAAAACACAATGAGCTATCAACACATGACTAACTCAAGCTACTAGTCAAAGGCCCCTCTTAATAGTACGGCAACCTATACTAGCAATCTGGTCTCCCAACCAAACACCAAGACTGGTAAAAGACTAGGAACACATCCTTAGCCCTAGCTAGTCATACCTTTGCCTTGCGCAACCACTTGAAGCTTGATGACGCACATCCTCACTTCAAGTCCTGGTCCTTGACTTGAATACTCATCAACACATGATGAGTTCTTCACTTGACCTTCATCAACGCATGATGAAGCTTCACTTCGGGATCTTGACTTGATGCTCATCAACACATGATGATATCCTCCATCCCGAGTCTTGATATGCATCAACACATGATGCACTCTTCACTTGACTTCCATTAACACATGATGGGTCTTCGCTTGACTTGATGATCAACTCATGACCATCTTCACTTCTTGAACATCATCGACACACGATGATTTCCTTTACTTGACTTCCATCAACACATGATGGAACTCCTCTTGACTTGATGACTATCAACACATGATGTCATCCCAAGTCTTCATTATCATGGAACCTAACCTGCTTATCCAACTCATGGAAAATATTAGTTCCACAATATGATTATCATTAATTACCACAACATACCATTAACTCATAATGGTGGGACAAGATACCATAATCTTTCCCTCTTTGGTAATTGATGATAACCACTTCAATAACAAGTAATTGAATGTAGATTGGTATGAGTATATCGCACTACACAAGTTGTATATACTCAAAGGATATATGAGCACACATGTCTCATATACACACAAGAATATATTAACTACACAAGTTATATATATTCAAGGATATGTGAGTACACATAAACTACACAAGTTATGGTATACTCACATGTAAGTATATTTAGACTACACAAGTCTTATATATACACAAGAATATATTAACTATGCAAGTTAAATATATTCAAAGGATATGTTTCAAAGTAAAGATCCCAAATACATGTGGAAACAGGAATATGGATCAATGCTAATGAAACCTCAAAATATAGAATGAAATTCCCCTACATGTGTGCATACACAAATATGTAATAGGAACATATGCACATATTCAAGATAACCTTTTGGTGGAGTTCAACCTATATTTTGGATCCGAGGAATGCAACAATATATAAGAATTATGAAGTCGAATGCATACCTCTTTTGTTCTTTATATCCAAACGAGACTAATCATGGGATGAGGCAAATAGAAGAGTTAGTCTCACAAATAGATTTATCATTATGAATGCATACCTGTTTGGATTTTTCTTTTATTTATCCAACGAATTGGATTTGTCATTAATCATATGCATGCCTTCATGGTTTTACCTTTATCCAAATAAGACTACACAATATGTATATCAATAAAAGTGTTAGTCTTAAAATTAGATTTGTCATTAATCACCAAAACCCCATTAACACATAATGGTAGGTCTAGATCCTTCACTCCAGTCTTCGCCCTGGCGCTCGAGATAGACCGGGTTGTTCAGATTTTGTTAGCCTAGAAACACTCAGGTGAATTGGCCTGCCGAGTCCCCTCAGTTTTGTAGCGCTCAGTGAACGGGACCGAAACCAAAAGGTTGGTTGCGCCCGTCGTATGCAGTGAGTGGTGACCCCTTGAATCTCGGGGTCTGTTAGCCAAGATCATCCCAACATTCTCCCCTTTGATTGTAAGACTAACATCATAAGCCCATTCTCAATAAAACAGCATACCAAGGTAATGTGTCGCATGGCTAATGAAGTGTCATACAAGCAACATACCTATAGTGTACTATCCCATCTTGAAATGGATATGCATTATACTTGATGGGAGTTGGTTTGCTTTAAGGTCCTTTTATCCAAAATCAGAGGCTTTCCAGTAGACCCATGCCGACAACATGATCACGAAAGATATTGGGTGGTAAGCCTTTAGTAAGCGGATCTGCAAGCATTGACTTAGTACTAATATGCTTGATACTAATGGTTTGATGCTGGATTCTGTCTTTCACAACATGGTACTTAATGTTAATGTGTTTGGCAGCACCACTTGACTTGTTGTTACTCTCATAAAAGACTGCAGGTTCGTTATCGCAGTATAAGGTGAGTGGTTTAGAGATGTAGTCTACCACTCTAAGTCTCGGGATAAAGTTCTTAAGCCATACTGACACCTTGATAGCCTCATAACATGCCACAAACTCAGCTTGCATTGTTGAAGATGCCGTAAGGGTTTGTTTTGAGCTTTTCCACGAGATAGCTCCCTCAGCGAGTGTGAAGATATAACTTGACGTGGATTTCTTAGTATCAACATATCCCGCAAAATCTGAATCTGAATAACCAACAACCTCAAGGTTGTTAGAATTCTTATATGTGAGCATGAAATGTTTAGTAGCTTGCATATAGCGCAAGACTTTCTTAATGGCCTTCCAATGGTCCGGTCCTGGATTTGACTGATATCTGCCAAGCATCCCGGTCACAAAAGCTAAATCAGGGTGTGTGCATACTTGAGCATACATAATGCTTCCGACAGCTGAAGCATAAGGAACCGACTTCATCGATCGGTTTCTTATTGGTTCCTTGGACATTGAAATGTCCCAAACTTATCGCCCTTAACAATAGGAGCAAAGAGCGAGCACTTATGCATATTATATCTCTTCAGTACTCTGTCAATGTATGCCTTCTGAGATAAATCTAATACTCCTTTGGAACTATCTCGGTGAATCTCAATGCCAAGAACGTAAGAGGCATCACCAAGATCCTTCATATCAAAATTAGATAAAAGAAATCTCTTGGCCTCAAACAGCATATCCTTATCACTGCTAGCCAATAAGATGTCATCCACATAAAGAACTAAGATGGTGAATTTACCCCCAAACTTAACATATATGCAGTTATCAACTTCATTTTCCTTAAATCCAAAATTCCTTGTGACCTTATCAAATTTGAGATACTATTGCCTTGACGCTTGCTTTAAGCCATAAATTGATTTCTTAAGTCGACATCCCATATGCTCCTTGCCTTCCACGACAAAACCTTCCGGTTGAGCCATGAAAACGTTTTCTTGCAAGTCGCCATTAAGGAATGTCGTCTTAACATCTATCTGATGTAGCTCTAAATCATAATGAGCTACAAGTGCCATAACAATTCTGAATGAATCTTTAGTTGAGACAGGAGAAAAGGTATCATTATAGTCAATCCCCTCTCTTTGTGAGAAGCCTTTAGCTACAAGCCTTGCTTTGAATCTTTCGACATTTCCCTTAGAGTCATGCTTGGTTTTGTAGACCCATTTACAGCCTATTGTTTTGACTCCGTCGGGAATTTCTACTAAGTCCCATACATCATTAGTGCTCATAGACTTTAGTTCATGCTTCATGGCATCAAGCCACTTAGGAGAATGTTCACTCATCATGGCCTCCTTATAAGAGGTGGGATCATCTACCTTTCCTATATCCGTAATATCCTCATTCATATAAACAACATAATCATTTGGGATGGCAGATCTTCTCTCCCGCTGTGATCTTCTAAAAGGTACATCAGCTATTGCAGGGGACTGCTAAGGCTCATCATTAGGTGCGACATTATGAATTTCAGAGACCTCAACAGTGGGTGTAACAACAATGATTCTCTTTGGAGGTGCAATCCCCTAAAGCATAGGAATAAAGGTCTTTGGGATAAGCGGTGAAGGAACATAAACCCACTTCTCTTCAATATCTATTTTTCTGGGCTCCAAGTCCTCGTCATTTTCTAAGAACACAACATGTCTTGTTTCTACAAACTTAGTTATCCTATCAGGACAGTAAAATCGATACCCTTTGGATCTTTCAAGGTACCCGATAAAATGGCAACTTACTGTCTTAGGATCTAATTTCTCAATATGTGGATTAAATATCTTAGCTTCAACACGACAACCCCACACTCGTAAATATTTCAAACTTGGTTTCCTCCCAGTCCATAATTCATAAGGTGTCTTAGGCACTGATTTACTGGGAACCCGATTAAGAATATGTGCAGCCGTCTTTAGTGCTTCCATCCACAAACCAGTTTGTAAACTAGAATAGCTAAGCATGCTCCGTATCATATCCATAAGTGTACGGTTGCATCTCTCAGCTACCTCATTCTGCTGAGGTTCACCTAGTGTAGAATACTGGGCAACAATATCATTTTCCTGAAGGAACTTAGCGAAAGGGCCAGGAATTTGCCCATAAGAGGCATGTCTCCCATAATATTCTCCCCCACGGTCCAATCTTACCACTTTAATTCTTAGGTTGTGCTGATTTTCAACTTCAGCCTTAAATATCTTGAATTTATCAAGTGACTCAGATCGGTCTTTAATGGGAAAGATATAACCATAACGGGAGAAATCATCAGTGAATGTGATGAAGGAATCAAAACCATCAACTGATGTCAAAGGAAAAGGACCACAAATATCAGTATGAATTAATTCTAAGAGTCCTATGCTGCGAGTGGCTCCCTTCTTTATTTGCTTTACATATTTTCCTTTAATGCAATCAATGCGGTGGTCTGAGTCAGAGAAATTTAATGGGTGGAGAATTTCTTCCTTAATGAGACGCTCCATTCTCCCCTTCGAAATATGGCCTAAATGACAAGGTTACCACGAGTTTGAAAAAAGTCTCATCATACTTTTTACGCTTAGCATCACACACATTTAAGGATACAGGAGATTCATTAAGGGAAAGCATATAGAGGTTGTCTTGTCTAAAAGCAAGACCAACATTATTTGAATTAAATGTAATAATGCATTTATTGTTACCAAAACTACATTTAAAACCATCATCGTCCAATAAAGAAACTGAAATCAAATTCCTCCTTATGGAAAGAACATAGACTACATTATTAAGACAAAGTATGAAGCCGCTATCTAAAATTAATGAAACAGATTGTAACATCCCAATTTTCTGAGCTTTAAAAATCCTTTGAATAGTTGGTAGAGAGAAAATACACCATTTGGATTTATTTGAACTTAATTCAAAAGCTTAAATATGGACCTTGAGTAACAAAACAATTTAATATGACTAAATTCAACATGAACAATGGTCAAAACTATTCTATTTGGATTCTATGTGCTTGGATATATTTTCTAGATTTTTCTAGAATTTTTCCAAGTTCATTTGCTAATTTCTATTGCCAATTGGAATTTCTGGTATTTTCTAAAATAGAAAAACTATTTAAAATCTCCTAATAGTGTTCGGGCCGAATCCCTTCAGCCCGTTCCTATTCATCATGCCCCAGCTCATGCTGCCCAAAGACCTCAACCTCCTTTCATTCTGGCCGTCCGATCTTGGTGGGGCGCTCGATCTCCACCACCAAGACGCCTCGGCTCCCGGTCTCGCTGCTGTGGGGGACCGCTACACTACATCATCGTCTCCGAGCCGTTTTCTTCCTCATGTGGCCGCCCGCTATGGTTTTACTGCATAGCTCGTCTGACAAACGCAAGAACGGCCCCGATTCTTCAGCATGACGACACCTTCTAGAAGCCCTATCTCCCAAGACTCGCTTTCAAACGAATTTGAAATTCAAACCCGCTCTATCTCCTATTCCTCATGAGCCCTTTTTGGGTGGTTTTGATCTCCGCTGTCGGCCACGCCACCTCGAGGCCACCCTGCGCCTATAAATAGGTCCCTGAGGATCGCCGTAGCACCCTTTCCAAAACCCCCAAACCAATTTCCCCTCCCGAGCCCTTGCGCGCCGCATTTTCCCATCTAAGGTTTTTCGGCCGTGTTTAAATTCGCCGTCGAATTGCGCCGTCTTTCGCCATCGCCATCCTCGAGCACACCACCGGGTTCGCCGTCACCAGATCTACCTCCCGGACCCTTCCCCGACTCCAATACCCTACCGGAGCGCTCGTCCGACAAAACCCGAACGTCTCCGCCGGCCACCACCGCCGTCCTCGACCACCCAGAGCTACCTCATCAGGTTCGCAATAAGGAGGGCTACACGTCGGTGCCACCCACCCTCGCCGGAGTGCAGCCGTCTGCCAGCGACCATCGGTTCCAGTGCCGCCACTGCCGCCGTTGTCGTCCTCGTCGACGTGGGCGCCGAGTCACCTGGCGACCTCAGCCCGTGTGCCTGCGTGTCATCCTAGGTGGCGCCGCGTCCGCGCCACGCCAGCCCCGACTAGATCTAATCGGCTCGGTGGACTTGGTCCACCGTGAGCCATGTCACTGACGTGTGGGTCCCACACATCAGGTTTTTCTTTTTATTTATCTTTTTTCAGAAATTCCTTTGCTGACGCCAGCATTGCGCAATAATCCAGTTTTTCTTTTAAAGGATAATTCGGGAAATTCAGTAAATCCAATTTTTAGGGTTTTTCTTTAGATTCAAACTTCCAAACCCCATAACTTTTGCATCCTAACTCCAAATCAGTCCATTCAAATTTCTAAATTTCTATAAATTCAAGATCTATTTAATGGAGATTTTTATTTATTTTTTTGGAGTTGTTTTGCCTCTGTTATTTATTTAGTTTGTTTGTTGCTTCGTTTGCGAGTAGACTTCGACACTTCTGGAAGATTTGAAGAAGAAGGAGCACAACAAGACCAAGATCAATTTCTAGACCTATTCCAAGGCAAGTCATGCTTTGACCATGTTTGAATCCCAGTTTTCTAAATATTATTTTAATTCAAAGTATTGCATTTTATTTCAAGTAATTATTTAAATGCTTTTGGGTTTAGCTATTAAATCCAATCTGTTATGCCTTCCTTGTATAATTGTTATGCCTTGATCCTTTGTCACCCTAGTTGATATTTATTTGGTAATATTGTAGCACCAACGTGGGTTGGTTAGTGCGATTAGATTGCTTAGCCATGCCACGAATCATCTACTCATGTAAAGAGCAATTATTAACTTGACTAAGTGACTATGTAACTTTGTAATAATCTGTGTGTACTATGTGTCTTTGTGGCATGTGTTGCACTTAAATCAACTGGGGGGGAAGGTTTGGACTGAGGCAAGTGGAGGGAACTGTGTGACATGGTGGCTATGTGATATGGGAATATGAATCTGTGTGTCAAATTAGTCTGTGTGCCTTAGTTGGAACAATGGAAGTCTTGCCTCGGTCATTTAAGGACTGAACTTTGTGCGCCATTGAACTAAGCCCTCCTGTACGACCACATGCCTATCATGGGACGGGCCTAGCATAGTAAGATACTGAATTCTTGGCATTGATTGCTCAAAGGTAGGTTAGGCTATGTGAATAGGGTGGAGGTGTGTGCTACCATGTAGTCGCATCGTGATTCGTTCGCCGCTTCCTCGTCCAACAATGTGTGTTGTACCGCATACATCGTGTATGGTTTGGTATGACGAAGCACATCGAGCATCTATGTTAAGATGAAGTTTCAAATGCTTTGTTACTATTAATGTTTGCAACACTGGTTGTATCTTGTGGGTAAAGTGTACAAACTCCGCAGAGTGTAAACAATCTATTCAATAGCCGCGTCATGGTCATGGACAATGCTTGGGGATTTCACACGAGGGTAGATCTTTAAAAGCTGTGTGGGAAGGGAGTCGTGTGATCTAAATCATATGGCTATGTGAATAATCTGTTTAGGTGTGTGTGTCTTTGTGAAATCAAACTGTTAAATTATTATTGTCTATTTGTTTTACTTGCTTTCAATCTATTATTTGTATTCAACTGCAAATGTTGCATTTCTGCAAAAGAACCACAAAATTCCATTCCCTTGTAATAAGCCTGCATGTTTAATTGCATTTCTGTGGTGTGACTTGCGAGTACGGTGTATACTCACGCTTGCTTTAAACTAAATCAAGCAGAAGAGGAGGAGTCTTCTCCAGCATTCGAGGAGGAGTTTATCGAAGGTGCCTGATCGTGGGGTCTTGATCCCAGTTGGTTGCCTGTGGTGAATCGATGGGATGCCGCCGCTTCGGTTCGCTGCTTTATTTCTCTGTTAGCCCTGCGTGGCTTAATAAATGTAAACTCGACCGTAAGGTCAAACCATTATTTATTAATCAAACTATTCGTTTATGTTACTATTCGCTTGTGTGGATCGATGTCCATCTTTGTTAACACTGTATGCACTAGCGTGATCCTGGACTAGTGCATTAAACATAGAGGGTCCAGAATTGTATTTTTGGGTCCTGACACAGATCCAACTGATTCAACTTCAGCGTCTCTTCCATCCGCGACTCTAAGACTTCGCTCCCCCTTTCTTAGTGTTCTCGTGGTATGGAATCCCTGTAAAGAGTTGGTAACGTGCACAGTTGCACCTGAGTCAATCCACCAAGACTTAAGGGAAAAATCAGCATAAAGAGTTTCATCAATGAACATTATTGTATCATTACCCTTTTTTGCGAGCCACTTTAGAAAACCGACACAATATTTCTGAAAATGCCCTGGCTGCTTGCAGAAGTGACATTCATCCCCATTAAGTGCTCTAGCGGGAGCAACATGGGGCTTAGGTGCATTGTGCACCTTAGGCCCTGACTTATCTGAATTAGGGGAGTAATGCAGCTTTTTCTTGGATTTGAAGTCCCCTGAGGACTTCCTTTTGTTAGGGCCGCCAACTTGATGCACAAAATCTCAAAATCTTTCTTTTCGGTCCTTATTCTTTCTTCCTCCTGGACACACATGGCGATTAAATCGCTCATGCTCCATTTATCTTTCTCGAGTATTGTAATTTATCTTAAATGCGGTACTCAAAAGGAAGATAAGTCATAATAAAATGGACTAGGAAACCATCGGATATCTCCATGTCCATGCCCTTGAGCTTTCCAGCCATATCGGTCATCATCAAGATATGCTTTCTTATGCTGCCGGACCTGTCATACTTAGTGGATGAGAGCCTCTGGATTAAAGTACTGGCATAAACTTTAGTGGAGCCTTTGAATTTCTCCTCAACTGAAGCAAGTACTCCTTAGCATTTTCGTAATCGAGATTGCTCCCTTGATCCCAACTGAGATATAGGTCTTCATGATCATTAGTGATAGGCTGTTGGACCGCTCCCATTTTTCAGCATTAACATCGTAAGTTTTCTTTTTCTCATCATAATCATCCTCACCATCGGTGGGGCGAATGGGAGAAGTCATCCTTAACGCAGAGTCAAGGTCCAAAACTCCAAGGACAACATGAATTCTTTCTTTCCAAGCGGGGAAGTTGCTTCCCGTGAGTTACTCAATATTGTCAATTGTGGCGGCAACATTCGAAGTGTTTATTACTGCAAAATTAGAAATCATAAAGATGTATTGCATGCAATTAACCCTACGTTGGTCTGATTAACAACATGCAAAACTACAGTTCTAATCCATATCACCGTTGGGCAGAAAATGGAAAAAGAACTTAATAATTTAATATGGCGACACACGACTACAAATAACGTTGGTCAGAATGTAATCATGTGCATACATAATGCCAAAATAAAACATAAAAATCTCTAATCAAAATATCTCGTTGGTTCAATTTTAATTAGAGACAAAACATTATGTATAATACATTGATATCGGGCAATCCAAACATTAATTAAAATAAGTGCATGAACTTAACTCTCAATCGGTTACAACAAAGGCACAAAAATCAGCCAACCCAAAACCATTCGCTCACCGCCTATTTCCATTGCACACCCGACCAAAAACCTTGCACAGGAGCCATGACGGCCCTTGATCTAAACGAACGGCCGAGATTGAGTCCCAAGAGACATAAAAGATCCCAACTCTTAACCCTAATTCATTTATCCCTTCTCCTCTCCCGAAAAATCAGCGGTGACAGAGGCGACCTCGGTCTCAGATCTGGGTCGCACGCGGGATGCTCTGTCAATGGCGGCGCGAGCGGAGATGCGCGAGGCGGTGGCTTGAGGCGGCGCCGGCCAGGCCACGGCCAAGGCGAGCAACCGAGGTTACACGCACCGCCGTCGAGTGGAGCTACGGTGGCGCCTGAGACCGGAGAGACTCCGGTGATCTCCAAAAGACGTAAGTCTCCGCCGCACTTTTAGGGTTCCAATTCGGGGATTTCATTAGGATTTTGCAAAAATTTCTTAAGTCCCCTCCTTCTAATTGCTAAACCGAGAGAGATCCGGGCATGAACAAGTTCAGTGGGACTAAAAGGGTTCAAAACGAGTCTAGGGTGGGCTCTGATACCAAATGTAGGTGATAATCTAAGGCTAAACATGATCTAATGACATTAACCCTAGCTCAAGAAGAACACCTAGTCTAATCTTTAGAGCGGAAGCAATAATTAACATACCCGAACCTGAAGACGCCATAAGAGTTGTAGATCGGTCGATGTAGAGGTGGTTGGCGGGCGTAGATGGTGTGGGCGAGGCCGGCGATGACGGCGGCTTGATGGTGATGGCATCGGCCTTCGGCCTCCGGTCTTCGCCCACCTGAGCGCTCGAGATAGATCGGGTTGTTCGGGATTTCGTTAGCCTAGAAACGCTCAGGTGAATAGGCCTGCCGAGTCCCCTCAGTTTTGTAGCGCTCGGTGAATGGGACCGAAACCAAAAAGTTGGTTGTGCCCCCGATTAGGACGTGCGAGTGGGCGTGACCCTCTTGAACCTCGGGGTCTGTTAGCCGAGATCATGCCAACATGCACCAGTTCCTTCTCCTGCGAAGGGCTAACCGGGTCTGCACCGGACATGAAAGGGTACTTTTTTCTGCATTCTCTGACGCATGCAAGAACAAAGCCCCAAAATCTTGCGTTGGGGTTAGCATGGCGGCACCTACGTTTCCACATATGAATGATCCATTCAGCTCCATGCCTATCTCCATTGCTATGGATGACAGAGTCGGTTGCTCCTCCGGATCGGTGTTTCCAAATGCGAGCACCTTGAAGAAGTACCAGTATGCTTCTTGAGTAAATAATTCTACCTTGAGGGCTCGCGCTGTTCCAAAGCTTGCAATCTTGTCTGATCGGCTAGAAATTATGATCTTGCTACCATCTCCAACACGACTTTCATAAGTCGAGTACAACCTTCTCTCTAGAAATTTTCTCAAGTCTCAGACTGTACTCTCTCTAAAAATTTCAAACTACATCTAGTTTGGCATTGAAACTCCATTTTCCATAAGTACACAAGTGATTTTCGGTGATTCCCAAAATTCCAACGTTTTCAACTTGGCCAGTGAGACCGCCACTCTAGGGCCAATCAGACCGCCTTTTGCTTGACAGTCAGCAGGAACTTCGCAAAAACCGAGAGTTTGAATCCTAAACATCTTGACACCAATGCCAATAATTCAACACTCAGATTAGGATCATCTACATGATCTCCACAAAATCTAAGATGATTATTTTAGGAAAGATACTGAAATGAACAACGACAAGAGAGGTGTACTACCGCTACATCTACTTACATGGCTTATAAAATGGAAAAGTCTGAAAAATAATATGTTTTGTAAAAGGAACAAGACATGTTGTGTTTATAGAGAAAGTAAGGAAGATTTCTGTCGGATCCAGATTCCGAGAATCCAAATCCTCTATGAAAGACACTGTGATATTCCCTGGATCAGTAGATAGCACTTACAGACACATTACTGAATCAATCCATACAAGGCGTGGATTAAACTATACCATTCGTTAATTAACACACATAGTTTACATAGACCGCATCGGGTCGGGTTTTATAAAAGAGCCGAACAAGGCCAAAGATTACATTACAAAAGCGAAAGCGACAACGGAAGCAAAAGGGGGTAGAGCACATCTCTCCACAGGCAAGCGACTAGGGAAACCCATGTGCGTCCGATATTACCCAAAGACTCAGATAATATAGGATGCACACAAGTACCAACGGAGTCAACTAGACTGGGTGAGACTAGAACAACTAAGACTAACTACGCTTCATTCATCTCCAAGGCCTCCAACTTCGAGATCCTCATAGTAGTCGTAATCATTCGGATTTCCTGCTTCTGAGGGTTTTGGGGGGAAGAGCGAGAATGAGCACAACTTTCGTGCTCGCGAGCCAACAAACAATGCAATAATATATATGCAAGGCTAAACAAGGATGGCTCGGGTTCTTTTATTTTGCTAAAGAAATATTTTCAATTATCATAATTACAAATTCCTATCACTTAGCATTTTAACAAATTGCATTTTATTAAAGAGAATAATTGTGCAATATTTATTTCAGTAGAGGTTCCCTCCGTCGGAAACTCTACACTATGCATCTTTTGATCGAAGCTACCTCCAATTATTACCACCACTGAGCTCGAAGGATAAGGTAAAATCCAACACAGGGCTAGGTGTTTCCTCCACATTTTCATACCACCCACAGGGTTTTGAAATAGAACTAACTCAAGTTAAGTTCCCATGTCCGCCTTTACTGTAGGCACGGCTGTTTAAATAGTTTAATACTCTGCAGAGATTGTACACTTTACCCACAAGAGATAATCGTCTTGATATCTACACACGCTTCCTTAGACATGTGAATCAAGGGGAGATCACCACAAGGCCTTTTCAATGCCTCCAGCAGTATTAGTTACACCCGCTAAGGTTTCGTCTTCGAAGGGTTACGTCCGTGTAGATCCGTTAACCCTTACCCAGACCCCCCCCCTTGCGCCCTCTTAACGACTTACGTCGTGCGTCCCGACCCCCTTCGCCACAAAGGCTCATGGCATCGCAGGACATCTACCTGGTGCAACTCGTACTGATGGATATAGATTATTTAGCCAGGTTGTACTTTACAGACTTGTGGTTGTACTTATTTTACACAGGAGGTCATGACAAGATTAAGTCCTTAGGGTTATCTGGGTGGTTCATTCCACATACCAGTATTCCCCTGGGCTACATTAGCACCCACCAACATACCAGTATCCCTTGGGCTGCATTAGCGCCCGCCAACATATCATCCATCATACCAACCGCCAAGATGGGGAAAAGCAGGTTATTAGGGTTTTGAGAAGTAAAACCAAATTATCTCATTCAACTCAATCATTTCCCCGCAATGACTACCCAAAACCATTTTCATGTTTGAAGAGATGATGATTGGGGTATTTAATACCTCGATACTTAAGCAAGACTAGCATGTCGCTTAAGTACAACCTATAACTAGTATTACCATATAGATTACTAGGGTGACATGGAATAATGGATTCAATTATCAAGGGATGGCATGTTAATTAATTAATCATCAAATGGGTATTTAACTACATTAAGCTTTAACATACATTTGATTAAAGAATTAAAGCATGCAATTTTAGTATTTTAAGTGAATATAATTTGCATAAAATTTAGGCTCAATATGTTCAAAGTATTGACTCACCTTGGATATAGGTAAGAGGATCTTGATATTCTTGTATTTGATCAACTTGGAGATCCTCCGCATCTTCGAATCCTAATCGGACGATCATACCAGAAAGAGGCACAACCAAGCATAGAGGGCAAATAAATAATAAAGAATAATAAATGAACTCCAAATTGAACAAGACCTATGCCATTAGCAAGATCTTGATTTAACAAATTTTTAGAAATTTATTTCATAATTTTTGGAGTTATAACGGAGGAGAACGGAATTAACGAAGATTACATTGAATTGAAAAAGAGAGAAAAGGGTGGTGCACGTGACAAAGATGTCGTGGTAGGCCGGTCTACACGCGACAAGGCAAGCCGGTCCACTGAAACAGAAAAAGGGGGCCCACATGGCGCCAAAGGAGGGGGCTCAAGCATATGACAGTGGGGCCTGGCGGTTCCTTCCCTTCCCACTCGGTTCACGAGAGAGGGCGACCAAATTGGGGTGGCACGAGCAACGGCGGCGCCAATGAAGGAGGCAGAGGCGGCGGCGAGGGGGGACGGTCACGGAGGGCGGCGGACCCAAGGGTGGTGGTGGCGGCTCCAGAGAGGGCTTGGCGCGTCGGCGACGGAGCAAGGAGGCGGCGGCAGCTCTACGGCTTAGGCGGCACCGACGAAGCAGCGACGCAATGAGGAAGGCAGCACACTCATGGGCTGCGCGGTAGCGAGGGGAAGCCGGTGGGATGACCTGGGTGGCCTAGGGTTGGCCGAATCGGTTCGACGGCAGTGGCCATGGACGGAGGGGAAGGAAGTCCGGTGGCGGCACGTCTCGGCGACAGGGAGGGAGCATGGAGGAGGGGGATGTAATCCTCGTGTCGCGGGGCACGTGGTGATGCGGTCGCCGGAGGCGGAAGCTCACCGGAGCGTCCGAAAGGCAGCGAGGCGCGGCGGCCAAAGAAGGGAGCTCTGGTTCGGCGGCGTTCGACGAAGAAGGAGAAGGTGAGGTGAGGAGGGGTAGACAAGGGGAGTGCACTGGGCTTTATAGCCGGCAAGGGCGCCTTGGCGCCGTTGGAGAAATTATGATCTTGCTACCATGTCCAACACGACTTTCATAAGTCGAGTACAACCTTCTCCAAACACCCTCGTCAATATCCCCATTTATTTCTATAATAACCAAAATTCTTTCCTCTCCCGAGGTGGTGCGGTTTTGATGCTTGATTATGCCACCATCTCTTAAGGTTCTTAACATTTCATATTTAAGATCATCATCTACAGTAAACAACACGATTCGAGAAAAACGGTCTCGCACCCGTTCATCACTGCACGCATGCTCAATAAGGGTGCTCTTTCCGACTTTTGCCGGACCAATAATAGGTAAAACACCAAGATTTGCAGCACCAGGAGACCCGTTTTGCAACAAGAAGTTGATGATACGTTCCATTTCCACATGACGGCCAAACATGCACTTCTCCATAAGCATGTATGTGCTATACGGCTGGCGGTACAAAGGCGGACAACCCTTTAGAAACTTGACAAACTCTTTCACATCAGCTACCATGATCTCTAGATCCGAGATCACTTGTTGCAAATCACTTACACCCTGATTATTTCTGATGAACAGCTGAACACGCTTGGCAGGATTGAATTTAGACAGGGCGAAAGAGTAATCGTCACTTACTCCATGATCATCTATGGCGTTGTCCTCCTCTTCATGAGCTTGCTGTCTGAAGGTGTCGAGCACGTAGCAGCCTCTGTACATTTCCCGCTGCAGCATCTTAAGCTTCTCGAGCATGGCTTGGTTTTGGATCTGCCGGCCCTCTGCCTCCTCGACGATGACGCGGACCCGCAGCAGCTTGCGCCGGAGGTTCTCCTCCACGGTCGGCTGAGCCGCCGGCTTGGGGAATTTCTCCAAGAGGAAGGAGATGGATCGATGGGCAAGTTCACCGACAGCTGCAGAGAGAGCCATGTTCAGCATAGACCACTCTCCACTGGAGGGTGGTGCCATGCATAGGGAAAGAAGTCCTGAAAATTTTGAAGTCTTTGCTTTGTTGTCAAATCGCTCTTTTAATCAGCTTCTACCAAGTAGGAACAATTAATGGAATACTCAGTAAATGCTAGAATTAATATTTGCTTAGCCGCCTTTGACGTGACATGTAAGGCCCTTTGGCTTGGTCATTTTCTTAGAAAGATGGACAGCATGCAACACACAAGTCAACTGAACCGACACAACTAAACAAACCTACCTGCCCTCATTAGCACGTCGAAGCGTTAGAATTTTACTAGGACTAAGCTCTTACAAATTCAGTTTATGTCATTAAATAACAATTAGGGTGAAATTTAAAAGCCTATGAGTTAATTTGCCTCTAAACCCATCTTATGTAACATTTAGATTCTATTTTGTTCCCAAATTTTTAAGCTAGTATTGAGTCTAATTTGTACTATACAAGTATATGATATTTCATCTCCCTGCATGTAGGGGTGGATATCGAGCCAGATACTCGTTTTGCTGAGCTTTTCCCGAAATTGACATAATTTGATTTAATACCATTTTATTATAGTTTGAAAGTATTTTTAGAATCGAGCTAACGAGCCGAGCCAGAGCGAAATTCAATTTCATTTGAAATTGACTC
Source organism: Phyllostachys edulis (assembly GCA_036346405.1). NCBI lineage: Eukaryota > Viridiplantae > Streptophyta > Magnoliopsida > Poales > Poaceae > Phyllostachys > Phyllostachys edulis. The sequence goes on along the minus strand of CM070557.1, from coordinate 37,544,266 downwards.
ATTTATTGGAGCAATTTTGAACCATGCCAATGAGCCCTAGAAACGAGCTTTTTTTCCACCCCTACCTGCATGTTTAGAGTTTGATCAAACACTTCTCCCTCGTATCTGGCTTTTGTCACACATTCCGTGGCTCGGTAAAGTGTGCATGTGCATCAAACTCTACCAAGCTCAAGTTATCATTCATCATGATCATTATTTATTTTCTATTGCTTTTGCATATAAAAAGTTTTGTCCTATGAAAACTTCTATTTGTATAAAGAAAATTGAGGATTTGCCACTCCTAAGCACCTTGATTTAGGATTTGACACCTTTAAGTTTCTTCTTGAATAGGAGGGTAAATGCGTCTTTTCACAGTGGATTTTAGTGCAAAATTTTAAAAAAAAATACTGGAATACACCTGAGGTGTCAAATCATAGGTATTTAGTACTTAGGAGTGACAAATTATCAGGAAGAAACTTAAAGGTGGCAAATCCTAAATCAAGGAGCTTAGGAGTGACAAATCCTAAATTTTCTCTTTTATAAGTAACTTAAATTGGATGATAGCAAATCCATGTCTCTCCTCGAGCTATCTCCCCCCTATGGTCTAATCCTAGCTCCGCCCCTGTTTCTTAGTGTCCCGTATTTTCACCGTTGGATCTCTAAACTATGTATTGATTTATATATTTTCTCTTAGCCAGCGGTGACATATCCACACCACTGACTTGTTATGCATGATGCGTGGGGATAAGGTAAACCCTAAAGTTTTGGGGGAAAAATGCAAAATTGGCTAGGACATAGAACTTTTATGGCATTTGCTCTAGGACATCAGTTTTTTTTATGTATTTGCCTAAACACATTGTAAAATCATGGCTATTTGCCATAAGATATTCCGACCATTAAAATAATATATTTGGCTGACAGGGGAGAGAGAAGATAGGTGAAAAGTCTATTTCGCTCCTATCAATTGGGGAAAAATATGAAATAGGGGGTAATTTGATCATATTTTAGATTTTCTATCTCTTGATAAGGGCAAAATAAACTTTTACACACCTTCTCTCTCCTGTCTCAGCTAAATATATTATTTTAATAGCTGGAGTGTTTTCTGACAAATAGCCATGATTTTGCAGTGTGCTTGCGCAAAGACACACAAAACCGGTGTCCTAAAGCAAATGACACAACAATTTGGTATCGTGTAGTCAATTTTGCCTAAAATAAACTATTGGTAGTAACTAGCCGATTTCCCACGCAATTACACGGTTTGGTGTAGTTAGTATAACTTTGGGCAACTCTAAATTTCAAAATAAACTATTAGTAGTTATGTTTTAGGTTATCCGTTTTTAGGGATGTTTTAGGTTATTCAGTGACAAATTAAGGGAGTAGATAGCAAGTACTGTCACTCGGAGGCCCAATATTTGTAAAGCACATTGTTTTGTGTAACATTCCCATTTTCAAACGACGAATAGTAATTACTTTGGTTCTTCGATTTTCAAAACCTTAATTCAAATTACCGTATTTTCTCAAAATCTTCTAACTTCCATCTAAGCTCGGGTTTATGTTTCAAACCTTTTCGCAACTTCCTGAATTCAAATTTGAATTGAATTCATCCTTTCCGAATTTTGGGCCCTTTTTAGCTTGGCCTTTCCTTTTTCTTGGGCCCAGCCCATCTTTCCTTCCGCCCACAATTCCCTCCTTCTACCACTCATCTCGTCTGACTCACCCGGCTCGCTTCCTTCTTTTTTGCCCTTTGGCCCGTGCCCTCCTTGCACCTTCTTCATCCCCAATGTCAAGTCATTACAAGACGCCTCCCTCCATGCATTGTGCATGCCACCCCGTGCACATCGTGCCCACCTGCCCCCTGCGCATAGCCACACCTCTGCTGCTCCCACGCCACCCCACGTCGCTCCTCGACGCCGCCAGGCCACAACACCATGCCGCCAGCCACGAGCACCCGCGCGCACCCATGCCACCAGCCTGTGGCGCTCGGTCAGCTCTTGTGCGCCTGTGCCCCCATCAGCACCCACGAGCTCCTCTGCCGCCTCACCCACCCCTGGTCGCGCCCGCGTTAGCAGGCCGAGCAAGTTGTCGCCACCTGCTTCCCTACTACGCCCATGCCGCCATCGTCAGCAAGCACGAGCGCCCCTACCACCCCAGCTCCCGCCCAGCTACTCCCCTGCCGCTTCGCCTCCGCCACTTGCCTAGGGTGCCAAAGTTGTCGCCGCGCCAGAGTGCCCCATCCCGCCCCCATCTTCTCTGCCACCGCCCTCGGGACCAAGCGCTGCCCGGCCCTCGAAGCCCCAACGGCCGCGACGCCCACGCGGCTATAAAGCCAGGGCACCCCTTCCCTCTTCTCCCTTGCCCCCTTGCTCCTCCTCCCTCCTGGACCGCCCGCACCATGCCCCAAGCACCGGCCGCCCACTGCTGTCGCTCCCGCTTTTGGCCGTGCCGCCACGACCACCGCTCAGTGGCGCCTCACCCGGCCGATCATACACGAGATGCCCCGTGATGCGAGGATGTCATTCCCCTCCTCCCTTCGCCTTCCCTGCCACCGAGACAAGCCGCCACTGTGGCCTCTTCTCTTCCGCCCCCAGCCGTCGCCGCCAGACCAACTCGACCGCCCCTAAGCCACCCGGGCCACCTCGCCGATTTCCACACACCGCCACGTAGCTCATGCGCGCGTCGCCTGCCTCTCTGCGCCGCCACCGCCGAAAGCACCTCCAAGCCATGGTGTCCACCGCTGCCTTCTTGTTTCGCCGCCACCGCACCCACCCCTTTCCGGCACCGCCACCACCGCCCGTAGGGCCACCCTCTTCGGGTGAGCCCGTTTCATCGGTGTGCCCGCCGCCCCGCGCCTCCACCTGCCGGCGCTGCCACCACCTTCCCAACCGCCGCGTTCCCCTCTGCTCCCCTTTCCACTATGGCCAAAGGAAGCAAAAGAAAGGGGAATGGATTGTTTTGCTTTGTGGCCCACCTGCCATTGGCTTAATCCCCCCCTCTCTCTCTCTTCCAAGTGGGCCCAGCTACAGTAGCCCCTTCGGTGCACCCATGGATCGTGCGCATGAACTTAGTCCATGCACTATGTGGTGCACCAAATTCTCTCTCTCCCTTCTTTTTTCCGATTTAATTCCTTTCAATCTTCAGAAGTCTCGTTCTCCCTCGTCATAACTCCGATTCAAGTGAAATTTGTTTCTAAAATTTTGTTAATTCAAGATCTTGCTAATGTCATAGGTCTTGTTTAATTTGGAGTTCATTTGTTTATTCTTGTGTATTTATCTATTTTGTTTGCTTGTTGTTCCTTTTTTCGATACATTCGTCCGATTAGGATTCGAAGACGCGGGAGATCTCCAGCTTGATCAAGCACAAGACTATCAAGATTCTCTTGCCTTTAACCAAGACGAGTAAATACTTTGATCATATTGATCCTACATTTTATGTAAACTATCTTCATTTAAATTACCAAAATTGTATGCTTTAATTCTTTAATCAAATGTATGTTAAAGCTTAAGGTAGTTAAATACCCATTTGATGATTAATTAATTATTATGCCATCCTTTGATAATTAAATCCATTATTCCATGTCACCCTAGTAGCTATATGGTAAATACTAGTTATAGGTTGTACTTAAGCGACATGCTAGTCATGCTTAAGTACCAGGGTATTAAATACCCTAATCATCATTTCGTTAAACATGAAAGTGGTTTTGGGCAGTCATTGTGGGTAGATGACCGAGATGGATGAGATAATTTGGTTTTACTCCTTAAAACCCTAATAACTTGCTATTACCGTCTGGACGGATGGTGTGATGGATGGTATGTTGATTGGTGCTAATGTAGCCCAAGGTGGATGGTATGTGGAATGAACCGCCTAGATAACCCTAAGGACTTAATCCTGTGATGACCTCCCAATGTAAAACAGTGCAACCACAAGTTTGTAAAGTACAACCTGGCTGAATAATTTATATCCACTAGTACGAGTTACACCAGGTAGATGACCCGCGACGCCGTAAGCCTCTCGTGGCGAAGGGGGTCGGGGTGCACGATGAAAGTCGTTACGATGGCGCAAGAGGGGGTCTGGTTAAGAGTTAATGGGTCTACAAGGACGTAACCCTTATCAGGCGAAACCTTAGCGGGTGTAACTAATACTGAGGGATGCATTATAAAGGCTTTGTGGTGATCTCCCCTTGATTCACATGTCTAAGGAAGCATGTGTACATATCAAGACGATTATCTCTTGTGGATAAAGTGTACAACCTCTGCAGAGTCTAAACTGTTTAAACAGCCGTGCCTACGGTCAAAGGCGGACATGGGAACTTTACTAGAGTTAGTACTATTTCAAAAACCTTTGTGGGTGGTATGAAAAATGTGGTGGGCTCATCTAGCCCTGAAATTGGATTTTTCCTGGGTTTTCGAACTCAGTGGTATTAATGAGTGGAGGTAGCTCAAATCAAAATAAGCATAAAGGTGGAGGTAACCTCTGCTATTACAATTATCGCACATTACTCTCTTTAATAAAATGAAATTTGGTTAAAATGCTAAGTGATAGGAATTTGTAATTATGATAATTAAAAATATTGCTTTAGCAAATAAAAGAACCCAAGCCAACCTTCTTTAGCCTTACATGTATATTATTGCATCTTGTGTGTATTGGCTCACGAGCACAGAAGTTGTGCTCATTCTCGCTCTTTCCCCAAAACCCTCGTAGTGAAATCCAAGATTACGCATATTACGAGGATCCGTGGTTGGAGGCCCGGAGATGATGAAGATTAGATTAGTTCTTTTAGTCTAGATCTCGCCCTAGTCCAGCTGACTCTGTTGGTGCTTGCGTGCATCCTATATTATTTGAGTTTTCGGGTAATATCGGACGCACACGGGTTTCCCCAGTTGCTTGCCTGCAGAGAGATGTGCCCTCACCCTTTTGCTTCCGTTGTCACTTCCGCTTTTGTAATGTAATCTGTTTGGCCTGTTCGGCCCTTATTGTAAGACTTGACCCGATGCGGTCTATGTAAACTCTGATGTGTTAAATTAATGAATGGTATGGTTTCACACCATGTATGAAATGATTTAGCAATATATCTGTGAGTGCTATCTACTGATCCAGAGAATAGCATAGTAATTGCATAGAGGATTCGGGATTAGAAAATCTGGGTTTAACATTTTGTTAAGCAGGCCGTTTAATCGGGTAAGTGCCAAGGGCCATTAAAACAACTAGGTAGGCTTCATGCACTACTCTGTGTAGACATCTAAAATATGAAAGGCTGGGAAATATGCAAGTGTATTCCACACCAACACAACATAACTGCAAAAGTTGGCCCAGAAATAAACCGCACTAACAGGAAACGGGTATTCCCTTACGGTTGAAAACCGTTAGTAAAATGTAAAAAACTGTCAAGTTTTAATTTCCTGACGGTCACCCGTCAGGCAAAACCTCTTAGCACTAGCTGGAAAGGAAAATTAAATTTGGCTGACGGTTACCCGCTAGGGAAATTAAACCTGACGGTATTGCCCGTCATGAAAAAAATGAACTTTCCTGAGGGCTCAAATCGTCGGAAAAATACATTTCACTGACGGTTCTGTCACCGTCAAGAAAATAAGAACTGACGGGTCAAGAATATTAAATCTGACGGTTTGTACCCGCCAGAAAAATACATTGCACTGACTGTTCTGTCACCGTCAAGAAAATTAATCCTGGCCCGTCAGAAAAATGTATTTCGTTGACTGTTTGTGTTACCATCAAGAAAATATAGCCTGGCGGTTTGACCCGTCAGCAAAATTGATTTCCATGACTGGCATGTTACAGCAGATTTTTTGTAGCAGACATTAAATCTGACGGTTTGACCCGTCAGCGAAATTGATTTCCATGAGGCATGTTACAATAGATTTTTTACAGCAGACATTAATTTTGTAGCAATCAACTTGCAAGATAAGCATTGATATATGAATCTTATACATGCATGCATCATATAATCAAATCACAACAGCATCCTTGCATCAATCAAGAAACATATAATCAATGAACAAACATATAAAAAGTTCAGCTTTCATAAATGCCCCTAACCAATAGATTCATGTTCACTAGCACAAGCATACCCATTCATAAACTTCACCTCTAGATTGGTTCATCCATCCAAAAGACATCTAAGGTCAAGTACCACATACAAAAGTCACAAAAGTCTCCATTTCCATTACATTCAAGTTCAGCTAGTCAAAAGAACTGCAAGAGATCACTGAAAGTCACAGAATGGTAGCATGGTTGTTGTCGCCATCAATGTCACCATTGTAGTTGTCCTGCTGCTTACATCTGCGTACCATCGACGGCCCGTCATCCGGTTGTGAGCCCACATGGGAGGATCCAGTCCCAGTCCCTTGCGGCAAGGTGAAAACATTATGTCAACTTGAGTTGAAGAAACAGTAATGGCTTGTAATGTTGTTTGAATTATCACAGTCCTATATTAAATACCCATCCCACAATATCATGTCTTGTGGTACTAAAATGTGCACCCCACCCCTGGATCTTCCAATACAAAATGTACACCCTTGGATCTACTAAGTTAACAAATCATGGCAACTACTCGAGAATATGTAAGCTTAAAATAGTAAGCTTAAGAACATGTGACGCTTGGCATAGACTCAAGATTAGTTTAGCCTCGTAAACAACTCACAAGTATGGGTGTACTAACTAGCAGAAAAGTCATTTGCCACCTTGCCATCAACTATAAGTAAATGAGATTCAGGTTATGCCCATGTTTAGAACATTCAACATGAGCCCACTCGCTCATTGTTGTATTGCTTGTTGACAGTCTGACACACCAAAAAATATTAGTTGTCTAGTACAAATGGTCCTCCATATGACAAAGGTGACATATGGAAAGTACCACTTGAAGTTGAACTATGCAACAAGGCAAAATAATAGTTCGTAGAGAATTTTGTTTGTACACAAGGCAATAATTGTAGGTATTAAATGTTGTTACCTGTGCTTGTGCAGGTGTTCCACGGCGTAGCATCTCTAGTGGTGGTTGTTTGCCCATCTTCTCAAAAAGCATCTACAATTGGAAAGTATCATTTGAAGTTGAACTATACAATCTGTACTAACCATGTAATGTAAGCAAAGACACAATCTGTACTAACATGGCAATGATAATTTTATTTCTGAATTTTGTTTGTACACAAAGCAATAATTGTAGGTATTAAATGATGTTACCTTTGCTTGAACTATACAATCTGTACTAACCATGCAGTGCATGTAGTATGTGATTTTCCCCTATGTTTATGAGAATGTTAACATCTCTCTTGTACCAGATGGATTGGTGATAAGCAAACCTCCAGGAATGAGGTTTCCATCTAGAAGAAACATGCCTGTGAAACAAGAAAACTGAAAGGAACTTTTCCTTGCACAATACAAGTTGAGAATTCTTTTGAAATGTGAGAATGGTTGCTTGGTGTTCTTGTTGGGTTTAAAGACAATTACATGCTCAAGAATGGTTGGTTGCTGATACATGATGTCACTTCCGCCGGAGTACTGCTGTCGTCGCGTCACTTTCAACATATATGGCCCAATTACCTATCGACAACATCTAGGTAATTGGATGTCCTAACACTCTCCGCAACCATACTTCTTAAACTTGCATGGGCACAATGAAGTTGCTCGTGGTCATTGCCTCATCCTTCTCATGCTACGTGGACAACCCCTAAGTATATATATATATATATATATATATATATATATATATATATATATATATATATATATATATATATATATATATATATATATATATATATGATACCGTTTTAATGGCACAAGCGACCATCGCTTGGAAACTTTATAGAGAAAGTTATCACAGACGGTTTGACTACAAACCGTCTGTGATATATCACCATCACAGACGGTTTTAGCGATAAACCGTATGTGATATATTTGTCATCACAGACGGTTTCAGCATTAACTCGCATGCGTGATAGGTTCCTATCACAGATAGCTTCACAGACGGTTTGAAAACCGTCAGGATGATCTCATGTCATCATCGACCCATAAACTCGACGGCTCACGAAACCGCTTTGTGATGACGTTTTTGAACCGTCTGTGAAGACCTTTTCTGTAGTAGTGCAATCATCTTCGTATTGAGCCATAGCAGCAGCAGAGTAATCATTCTGGAAGCAACATTTAAGCATCTTTCCTGAAAGCTAAGTTCACTTGTAAGAATACAAACAAGGGAGCACTTACAATGTATTTCTATGCTTTACGTCACGATCGACCACTACTACCACTACTATCCACATTTTTCATGCTTGACTTCATTACAAAGATATGTGTTTAGCCAAGTAGCTTTCGTGGTCCATATTTGTGTTCCTACAATATGGTGAAACTCCAGTGTTATAGCCTTAAATAGTGTTATAAGTTGTAATGCGACATGTTTTGTTAATTGTCATGGTCTGAAGAGCTTGATTCATACCAGGTATTATTGGGTCTCCACGTATGGTCGCGAATCTCCTTGATTTTGAGCAGCATCGTCAGATTTCAACTGTGCTTCCTGACTTCTCTTTCGTTTTGTCTTGAATTGCTTGGTGCACCAATGACGATAAAGATGTGGCCATACTTTGATGAGCGAAATCTGTATCCGTTGGCTCCTCATCAATTCCCAGTGGATGGTCACCGCCTAGGTCAATCAATAGATTGTCCATCCAATTACATTCATTGATTTCCTCGTGATCTATTGAAGGGTCGTGTTCATCATGTGTTGTTCATGTTTGATAGTTTGACCTAAACCCATATTTACTCAAGTGCAACTCTACAATATGCCTATTGTGCCTAAAATACTTCCTACACATTGCATATGGACACTTAATGGTGTCACCTTCAACTACCCTAGGATTTGAGAATGCATGATCTAAGAACCGTGTAGTTTGTTCAATCCATTCATTTGAGGGAGCTTTACCACACTGCCAGTCACTATACACCCATTCATGGTCTGCCATGAAATAGTTCTGTGTGTGCACAACATGAATATATCAGGTATACAATTACATTTATTAAAACTAGGTATGTTGCATCTGTACTGTGGCCCAGATGACTAAGCAATATCAATCTTATTCTCATAATTACCAAGATTAGAGCATTTGCACGTAATTAATAATTTAGCAATCAACAGAAGAGTAGACAGGAGCTTACCAAGACAAAGCCTTCTACAGTTTTAGAATCTTATAGCATGTCTCCAATTATCAAAATCGCCAATCACCTCAAAATACCGTGCAGACTGCATATCAAGCTACAAATGATAAGTTGCAATGGAACATGGGAAGCTCAATTCTATATACATTACAAGTCAGGTTTGTGGGAAAGCATTATAAATGCATGGATCAAAGTTAACAATACCCTATTCTTGGATTACAAGATGCATATAGACACGAACCAACATCAATATGCCCAGCTCACCTAAACCAAGAATTGCTAGTGGCGCTTAAATGCCAATTGAATACATTATATAATACGATAATGATCCGTTTAATTTGCTTGTTTTATAGATCATCAAGTTTCCTTTTATATTAGTTTGCGCTACATATGCATGTCTACCAATTCAGTTCATCATACTTGGAACACACTTATAGTTGCAAATAAAGCAAACATGGTAGATAGTCAACAAAATAAACAAATAAATAAAGAGAACAGCCACAAAGGTTCAAATAATATTATGGAACATACCAAAAACTAAATTGTAAGTGATAAATTGTCACTAACCTGCTACTATAGTGATTTATGTACCCGCCCTGCAACCAACTTTGCCCTCTACAAGCTACAAATAACAACTAATATGATAGAGAACATAATAGGTCGCAAATTTTATCATAGCGTTATGAACGTACACTACATAAAAGACTACATCTTTTGGTTGCCTTTTTCAAAGACATGCATGACAGAATACTTACTTCAATGTCTAATCCCTGTTGTAAAAGTAATACAGTCTACAAGTAGTTTCTGCAATTCTCAAGGGAGAAATTAAGTATGCCTCGGCTCTTTTCTGCAGTCCCCAGCAACCAAATATACCAGATAAAGATAATCAATCCCTAGTTATGACCAAACAATGTGAGTTAAATTGCACATTGAGAGAGAGAGCAAAGCAGGGGGAAGATGTGTTGGAGAGAGCGCTTACCAGGTGGAGAACAAAGTTGAGGACAAGTATGTGACAGTGGCAGATCTTGGAGAAGGAGACGACCTCAGGCAGCCTTTGGTGGATGGTGGTCACTGGCGAGGATATGTCGTACACAGTAGGGTGAGAAGGTATGGAATGTTGGGGAGGCTACGAATGCCACGGATATTGCCGGATCTGCAACGGCTCAACATCGCAGAGGTGGGGCGGAGCTAGGGAGTCAGGGAGAGGGGCAGAACAGGGGAGGCGGAGCTAGGGTATCAGGGAGGTGGGGGGCAGGAGGCGAGGCAAAGTCAAGGCGTCAAGGCGAGCACGGAGGTGGTCTTGAGTTGGGGTGTTGGGGCGGGCGGGCGGAGCTGGGCGCTGGGTGGACTGGGGCAGGACATGACTGGGGCGACTGCAGAGCTGGGCATCGGGGTGACTGGGCGTTGAGGCGGCAGGGTGGAGCTACGACGGACTTGAGCGGCGGGTGAGCTGGGCAAACTCAAGGCGTGGGCGTGGGTGGACTGGGGCGTCGGGGTGGAGTCGTGGCGGGGGTGGACTCAAGCGGGGGTGGACTTGGGGTAGCAGCAGATGAATGAGGAAGCTAGGGATTTGAGGCGTCTATTTGGGGGAGAAGTGTGTAGGTTTTTCTACCCAAACATTGTTTTGACGGTGCACTATACACGTTAGGAAAATTTCCCATTCGCGTGGCACAGTAAATATTGGCGTGGCGGTCTGGCACGTGAGGCAAATTTCCTCACTTGAAAATCCCCAAATGCGCGAAAGCACCAAACTATAGGCCTGCCGGTGTGAACCAGTCAGAAAAATTCATTTTTTCTGATGGTTCTGTTGTACCTGTCAGAATAATAAATTTTTCTTATGGTTTAGGGTACCTATAAGGAAACAAATATAATTTTTCTGACGTATTTACAATTCCTGTCAGTAAAATACAAATCCCACATGGTTTCTACGGCCCGTAAGTAAATATCGAGCCCGTAAAGGAATCCCTGTTTTCTAGTAGTGCCGGTACAAAAAATAAATAAATAAATAAATAATCATTTGTATATTTCACCATAAAATCAATTAACACAAACATGAAAATATGTACCAACCTCAAACATTTTACGCCATCAGGAATTGAGTGCAACATTGAAGCATAACAACAAATGAAAAAGAAGCATTGAAGCATATGCATAAGAGTAGTGGTGCAACCCTGAATGAAGAAACTCCAAGCCCAATGCAGCAGCACTTTGCGGATCAATGTAGCCAAGTAAAATATGCCAACGAAACCTCCGAACTTGAAAAAATAAACAATAAATACAAGGTTTGATGTATGCATATTGTCGATGGTTTAGTATCGATCTTTTAATGAATGTTGGGGACTCTCCTGTGGATACATTTTACATTTATTTACGGATTTTACTTTGAAATTCAGTATTGAAATCAAATTATTGTTTTTATTTTATTTTTATTCCTTATTTCAATTATTTTTTCATAGATTTCAGATGCAAATCTAATTGCCAATTATTGTTTAATTTTTATTTTGAATTATAATTTTTGGAATCCATGTTGAAATCAAATTTCTAACTTTATTTTATTTTTATTCTAAATTTTAGTTTTTTTGTTGGATTTAGTATACAAATCTAATTGCCAATTTTTTATTCCGAATTATTTTTTTAGGATTTTACTTAGAATTCATATCGAAATCAAATTGTTAATTTTATTTTTTTATTTCAATTTTAGTTTTATTGTACTTGACATTGACTTTTTACTTATAAATTCGTATAGAAATCAAATTGCAGATTTTTTTTAGTTTTATTGTACTTGACATTGACTCTTTCTTTTAATGTAGACCGTTATAATTTAGACCCACCACTGTCGGTGGTGTAGATCTTTTTAGTTTTACACCGATTAACGCGAGAATTTCTAGCCCTTAAGAGCAAATATGGTGACTTCTTTCGACTCTACTTTAATGAAATAATAATAGATAGATATTTGCTTAGCTTCTGGTGACATGTAAGTCTTTTTTTCCCCTTTAGATGATGACATGCAACAGTTGTTGTCTTAGATCTATCAAGACGTACGCAAGAAAGCATGGACTTCTTTCCTTTGCCAAAGTTATGTGCGACAAGAAGTAACATCTATCCGTGCTTGCTGCATTGATCAGTAGGCAATAGCATCATTAGGAATTCAGGATGCCCAAGAGAGCACATCCAGTTACTTATGTTTAAACCTTAGAAATTCCCTCAATAGGAGAGAGTGAGAAAGAACATGAAACCTCATTTAGAATGGCATGGATTCATCGAATATCTACCGTTACATTTGTATAACAAATAATTCAGGTGTACCAGTTGTTGAACGAGTACGACTCTATTTTCAAATATATAAATATCTATCGTAGCCCCTAACTAGTCTACGTGGATTCTCTTTGTTATTCCAAGCACGTCGACCTAACTAGTCTAGTATGTTTTTTGAATGATTTTGTTTACAAATATAGAGTGTATTTCATATTTCAACACAAAAAAAGTGTGTTGTGTTAGAATCGGCCCTTATTTATAAATGCCCATTCATTTCTAAAATTCCAAAGCATACATGGTCAAGTGGTCCATAAGACTATTGTGGTCTGAACACTATGGTCGAAACAAGTGTTCCATATGGCCAGTGAGAGTTTTCCTTATACCACCTTTGGACATCTTCGAGAGATCCTCTTGGACCTCCCTAGAGATTTCTTCGGATTACTCCAAGAGAGTGTGGTCTGAACACTATGGTCCCGTTGGACCTCTTCGGGAGATCATCTTGGACCTCCCTTGGAGATTTCTTCGGATCATTCCAAGAGAGTGTGGTCGAAACACTGTGGTCCCCTTGGACCTCTTCGGGAGATCCTCTTGGACCTCCCTTGGAGATTTCTTCGGATCACTCCAAGAGAGTGTGGTCGGAACAATGTGGTCAAAACATAGTGATCCAAATAACGTGGTCGAAGCTATAGACCAGTGGTCGAAACTGAAGACCGGCGTGTAATCAGGATCTGATAAATACTGTTTAATTACCATTAATTGGTTTTGAACTAGCAGTTACCAGTGTTTTAATGTGTGCTTTATTGAGCAGTTACTAGAGAGTAATTGACTCGACCCTTAAAATGATCTGGAGACGTCCAGACCAAGACGAATAATTTTCCATTCCAATTATTCTTCTTCTCATCTACGTGACCGTTCGCTGTGCTGCATCATCTACGATCTGCACTACTTCAAGTCTGCACTGCTTCTTGTTCTTTATCGAGCCCGACTATAAGTTGGTTGTACAGTATATTCTGTTATAAACTTGTTATTAAGTATGTTTAGAAGTGCAATGAGTTGCCTGCTGTTTGTATCGTTTTATGTATCTGTAGTTTTAAGTGATCTTTGTCTCATAATAAAATCTGGAATTAAAATATTGTCCACATTTCCAACAATCTAGAAACCTTACTGTGGATATTTTTGTGATCTAGCAATGGCTAGTGCTTCTGATACTATGAAACCTGAGAGGTTTTCTGGTCAGAACTTTCGTAGATGGCAAACAAGGGTCAAGTTTTGGCTCATGTCTTTAGGGCTGTGGTGGGTGATCCATCCATAGTATCCAATTACGATTGAACAAACCATGCGGTTTGACATAGATAACAATACATCCCTCGGATGCATTCTAACCATACTGGCCGACCATCTCTATGATGTGTACATGGACTTCAAGTCTGCTATAGAGTTGTGGGATGCACTAGAGCACAAATATGCTAAAGCTGAGGCTGGTCGTTGGCTCTATATGTGCGAACATATCTTCGACTACAGCATGGATGATGTGAAGTCAATAGTTTCATAGGCTCATAAGCTTCAGCTACTGGTCGGAGAGATTGTGCATTTGAGTTGCATTTTGCCTCCAAAGTTTGTGGCCGCGGGCATTGTTGCCAAACTTCCTGCTTCATGGCAGGATTTTGTCACTGGCTTAAAGCACAAGAGAGAAGAGATATCTATTGAGGATCTCATTGATGCCCTTGATGTGGAAGAAAAGGCAAGAGCAAAAGATGCACCAAGCACATCCAATCAGAACAATCAGATCAATGCAAATGTCATAAAGAAGAGATATGACAAGAATAACAAAGGTTTTAAACCAAACAAACAGCTAGCTTTAAGAAGAAAACTAAGAAGAAGGATATGAGTAACATCACCTACTTTGGGTGTGGGGAAAATGGTTATATGGCGAAAGACTGTCATTTCCGCAAGAGCAAGGATGTTGTACAACCAAAGAAAAAGGCTGTCAATGTGATCATAGGCGAGGCCTCAACGGAGGGTATAGTAATCCACCTGTTGTATTTTTAGCATGTCAATCCACTGATTGGTGGGTTAATATTGGAGCTAATGTTCACGTATGTTCTGATATTTCCTTGTTTTCTTCTTATCAGGCAGCCGGGGCTTCCTCCGTCCTAATAGTGAATGGGTCGCATGCTTCTGTTCTTGGTATTGGCACGATGGATCTAAGGCTTACTTTAGGGAAGATTGTCCACTTGAAGAACGTGCAGCATGCGTCAACAATAAACAAGAACCTCGTTAGTGGTTCTCTCCTATGCAGGGATGGTTATAAGCTAGTATTTGAGTCAAATAAAATTGTAATGTCTAAGTTTGAAAACTTTGTTGGTGAAGGCTATGAGAGTGGAGGCTTGTTCCACATAAGTACTTTAGAGTATTGTTATAATTTGAATATTGCAACTGGTTTGAATAAATGTGAGGCCAATATATGGCATTCTTGTTTTTTTTTCATATTGGTTTTGATAGTATTGTTAGAATGTCCAGATTAGATTTAATTCCAAAATGTGAAATTGTCAAAGGATCAAAGTGCCAAACTTGTGTGCAAGCAAAACAACCTCAAAAATACTTGAAGGGGTTACAGGAGGAAAAGAACTTGGCACCATTAGATCTAGTCCATTTTGATCTGTGTGAGATGAATGGACTGTTGACAAAAGGAGGTAAAAGATATTTTCTAACTCTTATTGATGATGCATCGCATTATTGTTATGTGTATCTACTGAAAACAAAATATGAAGCTTTAAACTACTTTAAAATTTAGAAGGCCGAGGTTAAGAACCAACTAGAAAAGAAAATTAAAAGACTAAGGTTTGATTATGGAGGAGAGTATACCTCTCATGAATTCTTCCAATTCTGTTCTGAACATGGAATAGTCCATAAAGTTACGCCACCATTCTCACCCCAATCAAATGGGGGTGGCTAAGAGGAAAAACCGAACACTAACAGACCTGGTGAATGCCATATTGGAAAGTACCGGTATGCCTAAGATGTGGTGGGGGGAAAGCTATTTTGACAGCAACTTTCGTTCTAAACAGAGTAATCACAAAAAGGTGTGAGATTACTCCTTATGAGGGATGGAAGGGGAGAAAACTCAATGTTAATTTTCTGCGAACTTGGGGTGTTTGGGAAAAGTCACTATACCATTGCGTAAAAGAGAAAGTTTGGACCAAAGACAATGATCATGTTTTATCGATATGCTCATAGCAAAGACAAATTTATAGATTTTAGTAGTAAAATAAAAAACTCCTGAGATTAGTGTTAACACAATAATGGAGTCCAGAGATGCTTCATTTTTTTAGGATATTTATCCTATAAGAACTGCAGGCATTACTTCTAGAACTGAGGATAATCAAGCTATGAATAATAGTAATTTTGAACCTACCACTATCTCTGAACATATGAGTGATATATCACTAGTTTGTGATATTTTTGAGGAAGATAACAATTTGGTCGAAGAGACTCCTCGTAAGAGTAAGCGGCAAAGGGTTGAGAAAACCTTTGGTGAAGACTTTATTGTATACCTCATAGATGATGTGCCAAACACTCTTTTAGAGGGTTATGCATTACCAGATGCTGAGTATTGGAAAGATGCAGTCCATAGCGAGATGGATTCCATCATGGCTAACAGGACTTGGGAGATCACTGAGCGTCCTATCGGGTGTAAACCTGTTGGATGCAAGTGGATCTTTAAAAAGAAAATGAGGCCTAGCGGTACTATTGATAAGTACAAGGTAACATTTGTGGCCAAGGGTTATACCCAGAGAGAAGGTGAGGATTATTTTGATACTTATTCCCCTGTTGCCAGATTAACCACCATTCGAGTGCTCATTGCATTAGCTGCTTCCCATAGTCTACACATTCATCAAATAGATGTGAAGATGGCTTTACTTAATGCAGAGTTAGAGGAAGAAATCTATATGGAGCAACCAGATAGTTTTGTGATTTCTGGATAGGAAAATAAGGTGTGCAAATTAATCAAATCTTTATATGGCCTAAAGCAAGCACCTAAACAATGGTTTTGCTGTGAATGAGGCAGATAAGGATGTGTATTATGGTTATGGTGGGGGTCAAGGAGTGATTTTGTGTTTGTATGTCGATGACATATTGATCTTTGGGACAAACACTTGTCATTAACGAGGTCAAATCTTTCTTATCTAGATGCTTTGATACGAAAGACCTAGGAAAGGTAGATGTTATTCTGAATATTAAATTAATCAAATATGAAGATGGGATCACATTGAACCAATCCCATTATGCTGAGAAAATATTGAGTCGGTTCGGTTTTGAAAACTGGAAGATATCCTCAACTCCTTATGATGCTAGTGTCAAGCTTCGAAAGAATAAGGGATTAGGCAAAGATCAATTGAGATATTCACAAATTATTGGGTCCCTTATGTATCTATCTCGGTGCCACAAGACTCGACATATCATTTGTCTGTGAGCAAATTAAGTCGGTTTACTTCTAACCCAGATATGATCATCGGGAGACACTTGAGAGAGTGTTGCGCTATTTGAGAGGCACAACCTCATTTGAAATTCACTATACCGGTATCCATCTCAGATTAGAAGGATATAGTGATTCAAATTGGATCTCTGATGCAGATGATATCAAAGCTACCAGTGGTTATGTCTTTACCCTAGCGGGTGCTGCAATTTCATGGAGGTCATGTAAACAGACCATATTGACGAGGTCAACCATGGAAGCGAACTTGTAGCACTAGACATAGCCACTGTTGAGGCTGAATGGCTTAGAGAGCTTTTGTTGGACTTGCCACGGGTTGAGAAACCAATACCGACAATCCTAATGTACTGTGATAATCAAACAGTGTTGATTAATGTTACAAGTACTAAGGATAACATGAAGTCCTCTAGACATGTGAAGCGTAGGCTTAAATCTGTCAGAAAATTGAGGAACTCTTGAGTGATTACTGTGAATTATATACAAACTGAGAAAAAACTGACAGACCCTTTCACAAAGGGGCTAGTATGGAAGGCGATTGCCGTTATGCCTATGGACATGGGAATGGGGCCAATTGGAGTTACAACTCAACAAGAACCCATACCTTTTTTATCGGAGATCCCGTGACTTAGGCAATGCGAAAAACAAGTTGATGTTTGAACAAGAGAGTACATTTTAATAAAATATGTACCCGTGTCCTAATAGACAAAGTACTCTCAACTGTATGTAAGAGAATGGCTTAAATCCTTAATGTATTTTAGTGTCCAATGAAGGAAAAAGGTATTTGCCTACAGGATACCTAGAATGAATACACCTACTTGAACTTAACTGATATTGCAGTTCACGAGAGTAGGTGCATTCTCTAGAAAGCTCATGACCAGATAAGGGAGCATGACCAAATAAAGTTGCAGTTAGGCTTAGTTCTTTGACAGCCTAGTATCAGTTGAGATTTCAACTGAAATCTAATCACGACAAGCTGTGAATTCAAGACATAGTCCATTCATCAGTTGTGAGAATAAGAATCTTGTTATTCTAGGTGCAAGTTCAACCCGTACGGGACTTACACTAAAAGACTGGTATATTAACAACTCTTTAGCATAATAGTCTTTATCATCATTTTTGCTGCTTGCCTTGGAATTGGTAGGGGATTGTTAGAATCAGGCCCTTATTTGTAATGGCTCATTCATTCCTGAAATTCCAAAGCATACATGGTTTAGTTTCTTTTGCTAACCGTGCATTTCTCTCTCTCAAACAAGTGGTCCATAAGACTAGTGTGGTCAGAACACTATGGTCGAAAAAAGTGTCCCATATGACCAGTGAGAGTTTTCCTTAGACCACCCTTGGACCTCTTCGAGAGATCCTCTTGGACCTCCCTTGGATATTTCTTCGGATCACTCCAAGAGAGTGTGGTCGAAACACTATGGTCCCGTTGGACCTCTTCGGGAGATCCTCTTTGACCTCCCTTGGAGATTTCTTAGGATCACTCCAAGAGAATGTGGTCGAAACACTGTGGTCCCCTTGGACCTCTTCGGGAGATCCTCTTAGACCTCCCTTAGAGATTTCTTCGGATCACTCCAAAAGAGTGTGGTCGGAACACTGTGGTTAAAATAAAGTGGTCAAAACATAGTGATCCAAATAACCTAGTCAAAGTCAGAGACCCGGTGGTCGGTTGAAGACCAATGGTAATCGATCTCGATAAAATACTGCTTAATTACCATTAATTGATTTTGAATTAGCAGTTACCAATATTTATTATGTGTTTTATTGAGCAGTTACTAGAGAGTAATTAACTCGACCCTTAGAATGATCTGGAGACGTCCAGACCAAGGCGAATAATTTTCCATACATGCATGCATCGAAGATAGTACATAGATATAATAATTAGAGGCGGTCTAGTCATTTTTCAATACCTCCTTGGTTTATGTGCAAGATATACGCCCTATATTTTGTTTTGACAAAGGGAGCGACTAGCTTTCCCAAATAAGGGCATCTCTAATGCGAGGTTACCCTCACCGTCCATTTCTCACGGACGCACGCCACGTGTACGACGAGCCTTGTATCCTATGCCTGCCCGCCCGCGCGCCCATCCCGTGACAAGCACACCATCACTCTGCACGAGCACGGCGCAACTCCACGACCGACCACCCAAAATTTCCGAGTATAAAAAACTTTCAATTTGAAAATTTTCAAATCGGAGAATTTCAATTAGAAAATTTTCAAATTGAGAAGATGATTGCTGCTTGCTGGACCTATTAGGATTCATCTAGCATTCCTTGTAACACATATCCCAAAATCCTAAAAGATTAGATACGAGTCATCATATTCAACAGTGAAGATGATCTTCACTTTGACAACCACACCTCTCTAACTGATGGGTGGGGGGTAATCAAGCATCAAAATAGCACACCAGATAATGTGAATGGAATATTGTTGTTTTTTATTTAGGAACTCGTAAGGCAATTAAGAAGAAGCGATTGGAGAAGAAGGTTAATCATTTGAATTTTTTGTATTGTTTGACCAAATAAACATTTTATAGCATGGGTTATATGCATGTTGTGTTGAAGCAACTTAGTCTGTCTAACGCTTATGTACTCCAATTTGACTTGGTATATGAACGTATGGTGGTTGCTATGTTTTTATATAGTCAAACAAGTATTGAATTGCACTGATTTAGGAAGCGTAGGTTGCAATTGCTTGTTTAAGCTGTATTTGGTACTAGGTAATTTTCTTGTTTCCTGCAGGAATCAAAATGGTTTCCTCTGAAATCTCTTCGTTTTAACAGGGCTTTTAATAGTAGCGGTCGCTGGCTCATTGCGGAGCATAAAAGGGAAGGGGAAGACAGGACAACAATTGTCATTTGTTGTGTGCAGTGGGAAAATTATACGGTTTGTTTACAGTATTATTATCGTTGTAGTCAGCCAAACAAGAAGGTGTCGCACCGGTGAACTAGCCACCGGCGCTGACCGTAATTTTGTTCTGAGAGGAGTCTGACATCTTTTTTTTTTTTTTGAGGGGGAGGCCCGTGTTGGATCAGAGGCCGGAAAACACTGCACAAGAACACTGTACGGCAGCCCAGTGGCCCACTTATCCGGCCCATTCTTTTTGTGTTTTTGCCATGCTCGTTTCTTCCGTTTGTTTGCCGGAAAGGAAATTATAACATCCCCAAGTTAATTAATGATAATTAGTTTAGATATGTGATTAATGGTTGCCAGTGCCTTTTCCAAGTTGGTGAAGCGTTGATAGATCAAGATTCAGGCAGAGAAATTATGTTGATAACCTGTGATTTATGGCCATTCTACTCATTTGAACACTGTCATATAATCTCTGTCAAAGCTCTGTTATCGCGGAAGAGACACCAATTGAACAATAGGTAGGCAGTTTAGCAATGTGAGAGTAAATCAATTAGCTCATACGTACACACTAGAGTTATTCTTTTAGTAAATAAAGGAAGCGTAACAGATATCATATGGTTTCACCGAGAACTCAGAGAATAACGAAAGCGGCTTGGGCTCCAAATCTTGATTTGTAGCAGGCTTAGCCATGAGATGGCAATGATGGAGTCAGAACCTTGTTCATGGCCATGGCAGCGATCACATATGGCTCGAAGCTGTACATTCCTTCCTGCAGCATCTTGGGTTGCTCGAGCATGGCTTGGTGTGTGATGTGCTGGCCCTATGCTTCCCCGACGACGACGCGAACCCGCAGCGACTTGCACCGGAGGCTCTCCATGGGTGGGCGCTGGCAGAGCCGCCAGCCGGCTTGGAGAATTTGTCCATGACGGAGGAGATGATCGATGGGCAAGTTCACCCGGTCCACAGATATCCAGTAGAGACCACCATTCTCCACAGGAGGATGGTGGCATGGTGCGGTGCTACGGCGGTAAAAGGTCAAGGAAATTTTGCTTCCACGTCAACTCTTTGTTGGTAATCATTGTCGATCAACTGTTGGAATGGGAACCACCGAATACGTCAGAAATGCTAGAATATTGGCTTAGCTGCCAGTGACATACAAGATTTGTTTCACTGTTGTGTTAAAAATTGAAGTTAGCATTGTGGCAGGACACAAGAAATCATTGAGATTAAAACAAGAAGTTGATGATCCGTTCCATGTCCATTTGGCGACCAGACATGCACTGCATGCTATATGGCTGGCGACACATTGGAGGGCACTTCTTCAGAAACACAACAAAATCATCCATATACCAGTAACGACGAGTTGTACACTACCAAGTATCAAGTAAAAACATCTTTCTAGATTCATCACAACATCTCAACTCTGAGAGAGTTCCTTAATGGACATGCTTTTTGCTGCAATTGCAGGTGAACTCGCCACTAGATCCTTATCTTTCCTGATTGACAACAACACTGCTGGAGAACTTACAGAGCCTACAGCGAACGCTGCTACAAGTTCATATCATCGTCAAGGAGGCCAAGTCCATCACAAACCAAGCCATGCACCAGCAGCTTAACATACTCAGAAAAGCCATGCACCAAGGCTACCACTTGCTCGACACCTTCAGACACAAACCTTACAAAGAAGCGAATCCCAATGACAAAGATTTTTTTCCGAGAACGCACAAAAGAATTGCGCATCATTCCATTAAGACGAGCAAACAAACAAACAACAAGAACGATTACAAAGCAAAAGGAGAAAGAACAAGAAGAAACGAACAACTGAAAGTAAAAACCAAAACCAAAACACAGCAGGAGACTAGGCCACCAGAGAATGGGCTAGGCTCAACCGAAGCTGAGCGAGAGGCTGACGAGAACTAGAGGCTGACGAGAACTAGCAGGGGACTACTCCGGGGTGTCAGCGCCTCTAGATGGAGAGAAAACGCCATGCGCTGGTGACGATGCTCCCCACAAGTCCTAGATAGAATCTAGTCGACCGAAGCTGAAACAAGATTGAACACTCTCTCGTTCCTCTCCTTCCAAAGCAATCAGGAAATGAGGATGATGCAGGAGTCGAGAGGGGTCCCAGCGCCAACTGATAGAGTCTTGCTGAGTCTACGATAAACTGAAGGACCGAAGCAAATCCTATAGGTGTAGATACTCCACAAGAATGAGAGCATCGAGGTGACTTGAGATGTCCAAGATCCATCTGCCATTTAGGAGAGCTTCTGCGACCGATCTTTTGCTCCGGATTACATTTGGGACCAAAGTGATCAGACGCGATGCGATGGCTGCGATGCTACACCCGTTGAGCCAACGGTCCGTCCAGAACAGAGTTCGTTTGTCTTTCCCAGCTGAACTTCCAGCGAAGCACGCTAAAGACAAAAGATCATCAAGTGAATCACTTTCTGGATATCATGGGAATATACTCATGATCTTAGGATGATGATACAATTGACAATGGTGTTGAGAGTTTATCGAAACACTCAATTTCGGAAAAATTCAGATTCTGTCAGGCAGTAGGCGCCAGACCGGCCTTGGTGGTGGTTTGATCGGCCACCTCTGGTGGTCAGATCGGCCATTGGGCAAGTCAAGTGGCTAGCGGTCAGACCGGTCATGGGCGGCGATCTGACCAGCCATAAAGGTGACTTTTGAGTTTAGAGCCGGGCTAAAAATAGATGGTGTAGGCAAGAGAGAGAATTCTTCTACACTTGGTTATATAATTTTTGGAGCTTTGAACCAAAAGTTCTATTCGCTTTAAATTTTCAGGGAGGAAATTTAGCTAAGTCCACATGTTGGGCGGTCAGACCGGCCAGGAGCGGTTAGACTGGCCATGGGTGGTGGTCTAATCGGTTTTGTCTTGTTCACTGGCCGGCTTGGTGGTGTTGTTTATAGGTTAAAAGGGGGATAAGATATAGCAAAAATGTTAAAAGGTGGAGCTATTTGGAGAAAAAAAAGAGAGAAGGATTTTTTTTTTTTGAAAAATGATGATCATAGTGAGGGGGCATCTAATTTGCATTCTTGTGATCTTATTGTCATTTCCGAACTTGAATTCCAATTCTTGGAACCACACAATGATCAAATGTCAAATTGAACAATTGTTCTTTCCTATAGACCTTAAGTGAGATTTTTTACTCTTCTCTGGAAATTGAAGCTTTCTTGCTCTTTTTTGTCTTATCTCACTTGCCTATGCTAATCTGAAGCCAACTTGATCATTTCTATTGCGTTCTCTCGCTTTTGAACCATGTTGTGCCTTTGCGCGAAAATGTTGAGTATTTTCATTTTCAAACCTCAAACCTACATTTTTTGGCAATTGCTAATGTGTTCATCAAGGGGAGAGATTTTTTATATCATAGGGATATGCTCATAATCTTAGGATGATGATACAATTGGCAATGGTGTTGAGGGTTTGTCAAAACACTCGTTTTCAATAAAATTCAAGTTCTATCAAGTAGTAGGCGGTCAGACCGGCTTGGTGGCGGTTTGAGCGCCACCTTGATTGGCCGACCGACTGCTAAGGTGTCAAGTGGTCAAGGGTCGACCGCCATAAATGTGACTTTCAAGTTTGGAGCTAGACCAAAAATAGAGAGTGTAGGCAAGAGAGAGGTTTTTTCTGCACTTGGTCTCATAATTTTTGGAGTTTCGAGCTAAAAGTTCTATTCGTTTTAAATTTCTAGAGAGGTTTCGGATTTCTAGAGAGAAAATTTGGCAAGTCCCCATGTTGGGTGGTCAGACCTGCATGGGTAGCAATCTGACCGGTTTTGTCCTGTTCGCTAGCCGGTTTGGCAGCGATGTTCATAGTTTAGGTTAATTTCATGGATTTCAGTGCATATATGTTGCATAATGCATGTTTTGACTAACGTGGATCAAGTTGCGAAGAATTTGTTCCCATAATCGATTTCTTAGTCTATTATTGTGTAGGAGGCTTAGAGGTCAATGACGATCAACGGTGAGGATGATCGGGACTAAGCTTAGAGAGCTAAGGTTCAAAACGATCAAGGATGCTGGATGAAGTCAGTGGACTTAAGTATAACGCAAAATAGACAAGGATGACCAAATGGGAAGTTCGGTGCGATTAGTTGCATAAAGCAGTGTGGGGGTCGATGCAAGTGCCATGGTGATTTTGGTGGGAGCCTGATGGGAGAGACTTGCCGACATGAAGAGAGCCATTGATCAACCTACACGTGGCAAAGCATAGGATTGGTTCATGAAGATTGGACTCAGTCTTTTGGAGAAGGATCGAGAAGGGGTATTTTGGTAACTTCACTAAAATACCATCTTGGTGACCTTTGGCTAAACCATGGTGCAAGATGAGGCGGTTTAGGTCAAATGAAGATAAAGATCGTGAAGAAACAAATTTGAGAAGTTCGGTTCATTATTCGCTTTGAGAAGCGTGCGTGAGTGTAGACCTATTTGTGTGTGAGCTGAACGGGTGTCCGTTAGAGTCTTCTCTCTCATCCTAGCCTCCACTATAAAAGGGAATGTCCAGATGTGGAGTTCCTAAGTCCTTCCAAGAGAAAAACCCTAATTTGTGTTTTGGAGATTTTGGAGTAGGTGAGGCTAGGGTTTGTGAGAGATTGATTGATTGTGTGCTCAAGTATTGAGCTTTTGTCCTCCATGGTGGAGTGATTGTAAACCAACATTTATTTCAAATCAATCCAAGCAAGATTTCTTCAAGATGATTCTTTTCTTGTTCTTGCTCTACCTTTGGTGACTTTTGGTTTGTTGATGACTTTTTGGTTTTCTTTTGGTTTCTTGCAGTGATCTTACTTACTGTGACATGTGAGAATGTATCTAAGATCATCTTGATCATCTTTTACCCACGAGCAAGTTTTGGGATCAAAGTTTGATTTTCCTAGGTTCTTGTGCCCTCCTTCCCTCATCTATGAAATTCATAGAATCTTGGCTTTGATCTTCCAGATTGTCGATTGGAATAGGTTCCTGACCTTCTTGATGAGTTATGGTTGAAATTTGAGGGGATTTGGATCATCGAATCAAAAGTTGAGCCGGTTTATGATTTTGCTGATTTCATTGTTCATCGGGATGGATGTCAGACCGCCCCTGGTGAGAGGTCAGACCGGCCGACTTATTTTGATTTGAGTTTTTGGTGTTTTTGGTTGCTGCACTTCAGGGCTCCAACCGCTGTTTCGGTCCAACATCCCCCCCTCCTGCGCCACGGGCGAACTCTGTCCTATTGTCAAAAAGCAAGTGTTGTTAGTAGCAGAATTCACTCTGCAAAAACTATGCAATACTTCTTGAGTTTACATGGGACCTTGGTTTTATACAATACTTCTTCTGAAAAAAAAAACAAAATTCAATATTTACATGATATTCAGTTGTTGAAGCTTACGATGAGGAGGCTAAAGATTAGGTGATGGGTCACTTTTGGGGTCTATCACTCTAGTAGCAGCTTTCACTTAGTTAAATTTGTCATTGTCAGGCTTACATTTTTCAGGATTTGTTAGATCACTGTTTTCTGTTTTTTAGAGGGCATTAGAGATGACAGTTAAACTTTACTACTATCCTCTTATATGTAAAACCCGTGTCTTTACTAACCAAATGATGCCTGACGTTGACACACAAAAAAATCATCAGCTATTATAAAACATATATAAGTACTTGTGGACGGTTCTACTCATAGAAGTACTAGAATCTACTCCCCATAGCGCCTCATAAGTCATAAGTAATTAATTAATTCTTTAGCTTTAGTCAGCTCTATAACCAATCCATTACCAGAAACGAGAAACTTAAAAACATTACATGACCGCGCGCGTGCTCTTCTGGTCCGCAATTCATCACACCATCTTCAGAAGAGAGGCTCCCAAATGGAGATGATTCTCGCTGCAGTCGCAGGTGAACTTGCCAGCAGATCCATATCTTTCTTGATCAACAGGTACTCGAGGCCGCCGGCAACCGTCGAGAAGAAACTACAGCAAACGCTGCTACGAGTTCATGTCATCGTCGAGGAGGCTGAGGGGCGGCATATCACGAACCAAGCCATGCACCAACAGCTTAGCATCCTCAGAGAAGCCATGCACCAAGGCCACTACGTGCTCGACACCTTCAGATACCGAGCCCATGGAGAAGAGAGGGGCAATGACAAAGACCATGAAGTGAGTTACTCTTTTGCCCTGTCTGAATTCAATCCTGCTAAACGTATATGTTTCTCCATTGGAAGTGGAACCAGCAGACAAGAGCTACAGCAGGTCCTTGATAGTCTGAGCAATGTCCTAGCCTATGTGGATGAGCTTGTTGTGTTCATGAAGAGCTATCCTATGATCATGTACCGCCAACCTTATAGCATGTACTTGTTCTTGGACAACTGCATGTTTGGTCGCGAAACGGAGATGGAGCAAGTTATCAACTTCTTGTTGCGAACAGAGCCTCCCGCTGTGAATAGATTGGGTGTACTACCAATTGTTGGTCCAGGAATAGTTGGAAAGAGCACTCTTGTCTCACACGTCTGCATTGATGAACGGGTGCGTAATCACTTTTCCCAAATCATGTTCTGTAGAGAGGAAGATATTCAAGATGACAAGCACACCATTCTAAGGGATGGAGGGGTAGTCAAGCATCAAAATAGCACACTAGATATTGCGAATGGAAGATCGTTGGTCGTTGTTGAACTAGTTGAGGATGTCGACGAGAGTACATGGAGGAGACTGTACTCAACCTGTTGGAGTCGCATGGCGACTGGCAGTAAAATCATAATCACAAGCCGATCCGATAAGATCGTAAAGTTTGGAACGACACAAGCTCTAACACTCAAGTTTTTATCCCAAGAAGCGTACTGGTATTTCTTCAAGGTACGTTCGTTCGGAAGCGCTAACCCAGATGAGCATGCGAAGCTGGCATCAATAGGCATGGAGATCGCCAAGGAGCTCAATGGATGTTTCTTCGGTGCAAACACTATCAGTGGGTTGCTAAGATCAAATTTGAACACCCATTTTTGGTCCAAGGTGCTTGCAAGCCGGAGGGAACATGTACAGAAGCATCTCACTTTGTTTGGTGAGCGTCCAGATGAGCGTGCGCAGAACAACAGAAGTATGTATCTTTGGACAATACCGAAGACTAACAAGAACTATGTCGTCTGTGGTCGGTTTGAAACAAGTTTTGCTGATCAGCAACAAAATCCAAATATAACTATGCAAGAAATCATGTCTGGAGATGTCCAACCACAGGGAAAATTTGTCGCCCTCAGCTTGAAATCTCATGTTCCTCCCTACAAAACAGTTAGTTGAACGTGACGTGTGTTTAAAGCTGTTAGCTCCGGATACGTTGGTTAGTTCCGGATAAGTTTGTTAGTCCGGATGCTGTGCTGGTTCCGGTTGTAATCTCTATATAAAGCAGTCAAAAGTAGCGAAGTTTGCTGCGCCCAAAAATCTCCCGCCTCTCGCTTTCCTCTGCTTGTGTTTCTTCTCCGTGACTACAGAGCGCGGTGTCCGAAAGGTGTGCGTGCGTTTAGAGATTGCTTGCGACAACAAGTGGTATCGAGCCTCGCTGTTCCGCGGCTCGTGAGGATGTCGCAAGATGACTCAGTGGTCGCAAGATGGCTCGAGGTCGCCATGAGGTCCAAGTCACCAGCGCCTCGCATCCGTGATAACAAAGAAATGCGGCCGCTGGCAGCAATGGCCGCGATCGGTCAGACGCGGGTGGTGAGGGAGTCGGGGGGCTCGGCGCAGTACCCGATGCTGACGCGAACCAACTACGGAGACTGGGCTCTCATGATGAAGGTCATGATGCAGGCGCGAGGCCTGTGGGATGCAGTCGCGTATGACGACGCTGACTTCCATGAGGACCGCATGGCGCCGAGGCGATTCTTCGAAATGCCACCGAGATGCTCTCACGCTCGCCATCAAGGAGAGCGCCAAGGAGGCATGGGATGCCATCAAAACCATGCGCATGGGCGTAGCGCGCGTGCGCAAGGCCAAGGCTCAGTCGCTTCGCAAGGAGTTCGATAACATTGCGTTCCACGACGGCGAGTCGATTGATGATTTTGCCATGAGGCTCACCGGGCTCGTCAACAATCTCCACATCCTCGGTGACAAGCTCGACGAGGAGGAGGTCGTCGCGGAAGTTTGCGCGTAGTACCGCCAGTACTCCAGATAGCATTGTCCATTGAAACTCTTATGGATCTCGACACGCCGTTCGTGGAGGAACTAACTGGCGACTCAAGGCCGCCGAGGATCGTCTCGACCTTGGCGACACAGCGGCTCGAGCCGCCGCTTCCTCACCGAGGAGGAATGGCTTGCGACATGAAGAAGCGCGAGCAAGGCGAGAACTCCTCCGGCGGCGGAAAGCTACCGGCAACAAGGCCGGCGATGGCGGCGAGCGATAAGCGCCGCTACAAGCGCCACGGCAAGGGCGGCGGCAAGGACGCCGCATCCAGTGGCGGCAAGGGCGCCGGAAAGGGCAAGTGCTACAATTGCGGCATCTACGGGCACTTTGCTCGTGAGTGTCGTAAGCCACGCCGCGAGCGTAAGGAGGAGGCTAACCTGTCGCGTGCTCAGGAGGAGCAACCAGCGCTCCTCATGGCCGAGCACCATGTGCTCGTGCAAGCGATCGATGGCGCCGTAGAGAAGCGTGTTCTCAATGAGGAGAAAGTGTTCCCGGTGGACACCGGGAGCGACGCGTGGTACCTTGACACCGGGCGCAGTAACCACATGACCGCAACCGGTCGCCGCCACGCCGCCGATGAAACGTGAAGGGCACCGTGAAGTTCGGCGATGACTCGGTGGTAGAGATCTGCGGCAAAGGCACCGTGGATGTACCAAAGGTAAGAACCAGAGCACCGGTGCTCACCGAGGTATACTACATACCACGGTTCGGCAACATCATCACCTCGGACACCGACGAGAGCGGCTACAAGATCGCCATCGAGGGCGGAGCTGCGATCTTCGATCGCGAGCGCGCGGTCGCTGGCGCGAAAGTGTTGCGGTCCAGAACAGCTATACACATTGGCCTTGAACCCGACCGCACCAAGGTGTCATCGCTGGCAAAGCAGACGACGTGGCGTATACCGCATGCGCGCTATGGCCACTGCACTTCCGCGGCGCTTCCACGATCTCACCGCTAAGAAGATGGTGGATGGCGTGCCCATGATCAATCGTGTGGAGAAATTCTGCGACGGTACATGCACTTGGCAAGCAAAGACCGGCTCCGCTCCTCGGGCCGCTCTTCCGCGTCGCGCCGGATTGAGCCGGTGCATGGCGATCTATGTGGCCCCATCACACCTGCTACACCGAGTGGTAATCAGTATTTTTTGCTAATCGTGGATGATCACAGCAGGTACATGTGGGTGGAGATGCTGAGGACAAAGGACGAAGCGTTTAGGTTCTTTCGCAAGATCAAGGCGCTTTGCCGAGAACGAACGCGACGCCAAGCTCAAGGCATGCCCGCGGATCGTGGTGGGGAGTTCAACTCCATCGAAGTTCAGCGACTATTGCGATGAGCATGGGATCAAGCGGTATACCACCGCCTCACCTCACCGCAATGTATGGTGTCGTGGAGCGCCGAACCACGACGATCGTCGAGATGGCGCGAAGCTTGTGAAAAAGCATGCGCGCGCGGCTATGTTCGAGGCGAGGCGGTGAAAACCGCCGCACATATCGACCGGGCGCCGACGCTGAGCCTCGATGGCATGACGCCATATGAGGCGTGGCACAAGCGGCGGCCAATGTGCGCTACCTCCGGACGCTTTGATGCGCGCACACGCCAAGAAGGTCGGGCTCGGCGCCACGGCCGCCGAGACAGTCAACGCCGATGGTATTCATCGGCTACGAGGAGGGTGCCAAGGCCTACCGTGTCTATGATCCCAAGACACACAAGCTGCACGTCACCCGCGATGTCGTGTTCGAGGAGGAGAAGCAATGGGACTGGGAGGCGATGTCCATTAATCGTGCTCCCGGTGCCATGGACACGTTCATCATTGAGTACACCACCGAGCATGTGGAAGATGGCGCTCCTATGAACGACAACGACGGCGCGGCGTCTACATCAGGCGCAAGTCCAGTGGCACCGCAGACGGCGGAGCCACACACACCGGCCACTCCTCCAGCGGTTGCACCGACCGGCGTCGAGTGGGTTACCCCACCCACTGATGCTTCGCATGACTCAGAGGGAGCACCGCTGCGGTACCGGATGGTGTCAGATATCTACAACACGACATCGGTCCATGACGTCGACTACAGCGGCCTCTGCATGCTAGCCGCCGAGGAGCCTGCAAGCGTCGAACAGGCACTCAGGGAGGCGTGCTGGAGGCGCGCCATGGTGGATGAGATGCGTTCCATCCATGAGAATGCCACATGGGAGTTCGCTACACTCCCGGCGGGACACCGAGCCATCGGGCTCAAGTGGGTCTTCAAAGTAAAGAAAGATCCAGAAGGTAACATTGTCAAGTACAAAGCTCGTTTGGTAGCAAAAGGCTATGCTCAGCGACAGGGGGTGGATTTCAACGAGGTGTTTGCACCGGTGGCGCGCATGGAGACGCAGCAGCGTCTCGACGCCCTAGCGGCACACGGCGGATGGGAAATTCACCACATGGACGCTAAATCGGCGTTCTCAATGGCGAACTTCGCCAAGAGGTGTATCGCGGCAACCGCCCGGCTTTGCCGACGACAAGCGTGGGCACATGGTGCTCAAGCCGCACAAGGCATCAGACGGTTCTGCGGCAGCGCCGCTGGCTTGAACCTGTTGATACTATACCGGTGACACTCGGGTTCGAACGTAGCAAAATCGAACACGCAGTGTACCGGAGGGCAAAGGGCGGGAATTTCCTGCTCGTCGGGGTATACGTCGACGACCTGATCATCACAGGGTCAAGCGTCGACGACATCACCGAGTTCAAGGACCAGATGATGAGCATGTTCAGCATGAGCGACCTCGGCCTTCTGAGTTACTACCTCGGAATCGAGGTGAAGCAGGCTGCTGGCATGATCACTTTGTGCCAGTGCAGCTACGCCTGCAAGGTGCTGGAGTCGGCGGGCATGGCCGGATGCAATCCGTGTCTGACGCCGATGGAGAACCGGCTGAAGATGACCAAGAAGGACAACAGCGCTGCGGTCGATGCCACTGAGTATCGCAGCATTGTCGGGAGCCTACGCTATCTGGTGAACACCAGGCCTGACATTGCCTACGCTGTGGGCATTGTCAGCCGTTACATGGAGGCGCCCACCTCACAGCACATGGCGGCCGTGAAGCACATCCTGCGATACGTGAGCGGCACAGTTGGCTATGGATGCTGCTACAAGCGGCGTGGTGCACTAGAGCCCGAGCTGGTGGGCTATAGTGACAGCGATCTCGCCGGTGATCTGGACGATCGCAAGAGCACCTCGGGGATGGTGTTCTTCCTGGGTGCTAGCCTGATCACGTGGGCATCGCAGAAACAGAAGATAGTCGCGCTCTCGTCCTGTGAGGCGGAGTACATCGCGGCGGCCACGGCGTGCGAGAATGTGGCTCGCCAGTTACTCGGTGGCTTTGACAGCGCCGAGCCAAAGAGGGTCAAGCCGATGGTAGATAACAAGTCCGCCATCGCGCGTTGTAAGAATCCGATTGCACCACGATCGCAAAGAAACACATCGACACGAGGTACCATTTTATTCGTGAATGTGTTGAGGACGGCAAGATTGACGTTGAGCATGTGAGTACTGATGACCAGCTCGCCGACATCTTGACAAAAGCCCTTGGTCGTGTCAAGTTCATGGAGATGAGGCAAAAGCTTGGCGTGGTAGAAGTCCGGGCGCCATGATTAAGGGGGTGATTTGTTAAGATAATCACGTCGCTCGTCACATTTTCTAGTAGTAGTCATACACGATACGTATGCAAGTCTGTAACGATGCACATGTATACGCTGCGGGTCTGTTTGAAGTCTGATTGTTTTGATAGTCTGTTAGCTTAAGATATACAAGTTAGTTGAACGACGGTGTTTAAAGCTGTTAGCTCGGATACGCTGGTTAGTTCCGATAAGTTTGTTAGTCCGGATGCTGTGCTGGCTCGGAAAAACTACATGGTTTCTGCCATGTTAGAAAAGCCACAACGCTTCGCCGGTAAGAAGAAGCGATCGGAGAAGAAGGTTACCTGATTTGAGTTAGTTCTATTGAATGTACTCAATCTTGTTATCTCTATTGGTCATGTACAGCCATAGGTTCTTAATTTGGAGATTTGTTTCATATCAATATGAAACTGGGAAAGTCTCAGTTTAGCCAGAACACCGCTCAGTGTGTCGATAACATTATGGCAATCTGTGATTCCTTTTAGTCGTATGTTGGCAATTTCCTCCCTTTTTTATCTATGAAAGTGTCATTTCGTGGACGTTGTTTTCTAGTCAACGGATGTTAAAGGACATTAATTTAGTAAGCATGTGTTGCAAAATGCTAAAATTAACGAATGAACATTGCATGTCCATATGTGTAATACCCTGTCCACCAAAAACCTATTTTCTGAGGCACCTACAGAAATATTGGTTCGATGGTGAAGTTCACCGACAGCTGCAGAGAGAACCATATCCAGTAGAGACCATTCTCCAATCTCCACAAGAGGATGGTGCCATGGACAAATAAGTCCTGGAAATTTTCAAGTCTTTGTTTAATTGTTTTACTGCCAACTATCTGTTCCTAATCATTTTCCACCAAGTAAAAACTATGGAATATGCTTTGGAAATGCTACAATATTTGCTTAGCCGCCAGTGACATGTAAGGCTCTTTGTTTTCGTTTTTTTTTTAATTGTTTTTGTCTTAAAAATAGGCAGCAAGACACAAGAAGCCAACTGCGGCTAGATACTAACACAACTAACCAAACCTACCTCATACAAAACATTGCCTTAGATTTTCAATGTCTTAGCCTTAGATTTTCAATGTCTTAGCCATTGGACCTCTCAATACTATATATGGCAAGTTGGCAACTACTATCTATATTTTTTTTTCTTGGTCTTAGCCATCAATGATTTTGCCATGAGCCGCGGGTTCAGTTGAACCCTCGGAATGTTTAGAAAATAATAAGCAACTAGCGGGTGGTCCGTGCATTTACGTGACTAGCTTTGTTTCAAATTTTATATAAATTATTGAAAATATATTTATATATCTTGTAGGCTATTTAAATTTTTAAGATATCATAAACATTGAAAATAACAATTAAAGCTTGAAGAAAATACAACTTGAGAAATGTAATTAAAGTATGAACTTTGATGGAAGAAATACATTGAGCATAATAAGTTGTTAGGGTTATTATAAACTAATCACTCTCTATCATGGATAAATTATGTAGCTACATGCCCATATTCGTACTCTATTAGTAATTAGTTATATTTTCCAAATTGTATGCATGCACATGTACCTTTATTGAATCTCAAGCAATGCATTGATTATGTATACGGCAAATTATCTTATTAGTTTACATGGTATTAGAGTACCTTGCTCACGTATACACCGATGCACCATGGACGACCTACCTTGAACTTAACTTCCCTTACACACCAGTTGTCTCACCGAATCGTGTGTCTTCTATCTCTTCTCATCATCACAGTTTTTAGATTCAACCTCTAACAGTAAACCCAAATCTTGATCGATCGATCTCAGTTGCTACCATTTTCAATGCAATATTCTATTTCATAATTATCTTTTACTTCTCTCCGATTATTGCTTAATGCTAACCATTGCGACATCAACACGCATATACATGCAACCGTCACTGATCCCAGCTACGTACACACTACTACAAAAAGGCTAATATGGACGTCCCATCACGCATGCTTGACCAAAACCGTCAGATACATACAATCACGCATTTATTTTCGCTTAGAGATCGCTCGTGTTATTGGTTGCTCTAGAAACCATTTGTGAAGAGGTAATATCACAGACGGTTCATATTGAAAACCGTCTGTGATAATTGTATACTTCACAGACGGTTATAAACACGAACCGTCTGTGTAGACTTTATAGACGGTTTTTAATTATAACTGTTTGTGATAATATCGATTTAGCTCCTCGGTGAGTTTCTCAATCGCCGTCATCGCCGATGCGTCTCTTCGCTCGCATCAATGCCACTTCGGCTCCCCGATGCATCTCTTCGTCTCAACGAATTTATTCCTTGTTTTATAAAAAGGATAATCCGCCATCGAAGATGATCATCCGGACATCACTCTATACATACGTACCTCGATCCCATCGCTCTACAATCACGGCATTGATCATTCATATACGCAGCGATCACGAACCATGATGGCGAGGAGCAAGGCGAGGAGGTCGGCAATTGCTGTCGCTCTTCCTCATGATGTCGTCGTTGACATTGTCGGCCACGTGGCCGCGAGCTCTCCTCAGCCTATGGCTGACCTCTGCAGCCTACGGGCCACGTACGTACGTATTTATACCTATAAAAATACATACTACTATTTATTCTAACGTCTTGAATTGTGTATGTACGTATATTGAAGTTGCAAGGCCATATACAAGGCGTCCAATGAGGGCGTCATGGGGAGGCGTGTGGCACTGGAGCGGGACGAGGTGATGAAGTGGCTGGACAACGAGCGCTACCTCGCCGTCGTCAACCACCTGGCCGGTGCCGGCAACCTGGAGGCCTGCTTCATCGTCAGCCTCCTGCTTGTCTTCACGCACCAGGACATGCAGCGCGGCCTCGTGTGCCTCAAGCGGGTGGCCGATGCTGGCCACAAGGCCGCGGCCTACGTGCTCGGCCTCCTCCTCTACACGACTGGCGAGGTGCGTGACGTTGAGAAGCACTACATCAGCCAGGTCGAGGGCGAGCTGGCCGACGGTAGGTGCGAGACGGCCAAGAGGACCAACCGGGAGTGCAGGCGGTGCCGGAGGCTCGTTGCAGACGTGGTCAAGGAGGCGGCTTGGAAGAAGATGGCCAGGGCGCCAGGCTGGGTGTGGGCATTGTCGGAGGAGGCCACCGGTGCACAAGCACCGGCTGCGGCATGATGGAAGGGTGGGACGACTACGTCATCTTCTGTAGCGACGACTGTAGGATTAGGCATGAGTATGCCAAGTTCTTTGCACAGGTGTTAAACTACTAGCCGTAAAATTAAATACAATCACATGACGACATTAATTACTGACAGATGAAAAACAAGTTTATCCCTTTGTCTTCAATTTTACTGTTTAATACCCTAGAATTTACTTATTTATTGCGAAGTAGGTACCTTATGTGGTTATATACCCGCGACTTGTTTTAATTAGCCAGTAAAAAAATGGTTCTATATTGGAACCGTATCACAGACGGTTCTATATTGGAACCATTTGTGATTTGTATTTATCACAGATGGTTCCAATATAGAACCGCCAGTGACAAATATTTATCACAGACAGTTCTACATTGGAACCGCCTGTGATGTCCAACCCTATTTATATTCGGACTCTAGGGTTTGCCCGCGCCCCCCACTCAAACGATTAGTTTTGTCCGGCCAAGACTAGGTTCGGGCTCCCACATCTTCCTGAGCCCGGTGCCACCTCCTCCTTGAGCTACTTAGCGTGCCTCCTCCCCAAGCCTAAGCCGCCACCTGTAACGTCCCGTTCGTCCTAAGTTTTCTAAGCTTTTTAAAATAAAAATAACCATTTGGTTTTGTTGAGAGTTCAAAACTTAACTTGGGATCTTAAAAGAGCTTTAACTTGACCTAACTAAACTTCAACTAAACCCAGTCGTTTGGTGTTCCTTGTTTGTTGAAGTTCCTTGCTGTTCTTTGGCTTTTAGCCTATTTTCTTTGTTGGCCTTGTTTGCTCTTTAGGCCAGCTTTTCCCTCTAGGTCTCTC
Organism: Phyllostachys edulis; assembly: GCA_036346405.1. Classification (NCBI taxonomy): domain Eukaryota; kingdom Viridiplantae; phylum Streptophyta; class Magnoliopsida; order Poales; family Poaceae; genus Phyllostachys; species Phyllostachys edulis. Next base: position 37,508,729 of record CM070557.1, on the reverse strand, counting down.
TCTTTCTCTAAACCTTTCTCTTGCTAGACATCTCCTGATGTTCAGATCTATCTCATCTTTCTAACTTCCCCTTCTTCATCCTTTCCCCAGCTGGACCTCCCTTGAGTTCCTCTTTTGGGACCTTTTAGCTTGGATCTCCTCCTTTTGGAGATATCCTCCCTTGGATCTCCCCTTTTACCCAGATCTCTCCTTCATTGAGATCAAAGGGTCCAGACCTTTCCCCAGCTGGACCTCCCTTTGTAATCTTTTGTTTGGACTCCCCCCCCCCAAGTCGAGACCTCCCCTTTGTTTGTTTGAACCTCCTTCTGTTTAGACCTCCCTTGGTCTAAACCTTCTTCTTTGACTAGATCTTCTTTAATCTAGACCTCCTTCTCTGTTTTGGACCTCCTATCGAGGAACAAGCTCGGGCTTGTGTTTCAAACCCCCTTTGGTTTCTCAAAGCCAAGTTGGCCTTGTTTCCTTTCCTCTGGACCTCCCTTGGGGGTGGTTCAATCTGGGTTGCGATATTACCGCCATCCCTTTGGCGGTCGTACCGTTGTGGTGGTGCCGGGACTACCACCTTTGTTAAGACCTCCTTTGCGCCCTTGCGGTACTACCGCTGTTCTTTTGCGGTCGTACCGCTTAGGCTTATCCTTCCTTGCCTCAGGACTGTTGATGCTTCTGGACGGCCCCTTCGCTTGGCCCATTCGATCTTGATCTAACGACCCTAGCTTTCCCCGCGTATCCTTGTTTCCGTGGACCTCTCCTTTGCTTTGATCTTAACCGTTGGGGTCTCATTTGAAAGATCTAACCCTCAAGACCTCTTTGTGTCCTTAGGACCTCTTTGTACTCCTTAGGATTTCATTCCTTTGTGTCTTTCGGTTTTCCTCGTGTCGGACCTACCGCTTGCTTGGTCGGACCTACCGCTCAGCGTGGTCTTCGTCACATAAAACCCCTTATTGAGATCTAGCCGTTAGGACCTCCTCTCTGAGATCTTAGCCGCTCAGACCTCCCTTGTTGAGATCTGGCCGTTATGACCTCCTCTCGAGATCTTAGCCGCAGACCTCCCTTGTTGAGACTCGCCATTAGGACCTTCCCTTTGAGATCTTAACCATCCGATCCTCCTCTGCTTTGATCCAAGGGTCCAGACCTCCTCTTTGTTGGGATCATAAGGCCTCGACCTCCTTTAGGTCCGCACCTCCCTAGCGTTTGGACTCACTGCTGGCTCTTCTGGTCGTACCGCTTGAGTTTTACCTTTCTTGCCTTAGGACCGTTTGGTCTGCATCGGATGGCTTGGCCTCGTTGGCTCGTTCGCTTGGTCTGAACGGCCCATTTGCCTTGCTTCATCCGATCAAAATCTGACGCCCTGCTCCTCCGTGCATCTTTGTTTCCGGGCCTCCCTTTCTATAGATCTTGTCCGTAGGACCTCCCTGTTGGAGATCTAACCATCGGGACCTCCCCCTTGCCTTTGATCTTAATCATTTAGGATCTCCTTTTTGAGAAACTAAGCCGTTAAGACCTCCCCTTGGTTGTCTTAGCCATCAAGCCCCTTCCTTGCTTAAGGTTGTACATAACGGTAAACCCGAGCTACCGCCATCCGGTCAGACATTTTCTTGAACACGGTATTACACCAGAGGCTTATATCGTGCCCATCCTTCTCTCATCTTTGTAGTCTTTTGGATCTCCTGTCCAGAGGATCCCTTTGTGTCTCTTGGACCTCTTGTCCATAGGACCTCCCCGTGGTTGTGTTTGTCTTTTGGGACCTCCCGTCCTTAGACCTCCTCCTTGTGTTTAGACCTTTATGGTCTAGACCTCCCCCTTGTGTTTGGACCTCCGTAGTCAAGACCTCTTTGGTTGTCTTAGGACTTTTGGTCCTCAAACTTCCTTCCAGGACCTCCTTTTAGGACCTCTTCCTTGGACCCTTCCCTTTGACCATATGTTCACTCTTTTGACTGACTCCCTTGCCCAGGTTCTAAAGTGCATTTGATGTGGGTTGAAGTCACATTAAAGTGTTGTCCTTTCCTTTGTACCTATTCCTACTTTTTGTCCTCTCCTTCTCATAATTTAATCTTTTTTTCGTACCTTTGGCAGTGTGGCCTTGTACCAATGCTTTAAATCTGGTCACCTTCTTGTTGTGGTGTTTCTATTCCCTTTCTCCTTTAAATAGAACACCCTAGGCGGCCACTTTGTTCCTGTTCTTCATTTCAACCTCTCCACCAAGCTCTCTCGGTTCTGGTGAGCTTCTCAAGCTCCCCGGTCTGAACCTATTGGGCTCGGACCTCCCTATTGCCGGATCTCCCTCTCAGACCTCCCTTCTTTGTGGACCTCCTCTCTTTTGCTTTAAGTAAGTTCTTTTGGATTTCTTGGAGTTTCTTTGCTCATTTGATTTTCTTTGCGCACGTGTAGACTCGGTTGATTGCTGAGGAGCTCGTGGTTCAAGCTACACCAGCCGAAGCCTTTCCCTTCAACAGAGGCAAGTCGTGGACCTTGATCATCTTGGTCCCATTTTACAAAATATTTTGATTTGTTAAACTTGCATGGCTATTTTTATAGAACTGCTTTGGGCAATAGCTATTCTCCTATTTGACTTTATGCCTCCTTGGACTTGGGTACTTGACATGTTGACATAACCCCCTTTAGACACCTTAGGATGGATATTTAGTTGGTACATTTTGTTAATGCCAACATGGGACCGTAAGTTTGTGCTTAGCCTTGCTGTAGAACTGTGGGGTTTGTGAATCATGCCTTATCAATTAATAATCTTGACTAATGAACTATGGAATCTTTGGTTGGTGCCATTGTTAACCGGTTATGGTGTAACGCCATAAGTTGTGTTGATTGTGGTGCGATACCACCTTAAAACTTGTTGTGCCAGGACTGGGTGGTCCAGTGGCCGGGTTGAACCCAAATGGTTTTGCTTGGGCAAGAAGACCGGGAATGAGTAGTGGGTGCTTTGCACTTTTGGGTTGTGGAAGTCTTGCCTGAGCACAATTAAGGACTTAACTTTGTGTCTGTGGATCCGGGTAATCCGTGCAACCACAAGGTCATTTTATGGGGATGGCCTGGGCCGAATAATTGGCAATGAGATGGCTTGGTGCTGTTGTGGTTGAGTGAGTTTTATCGCAACGGCGCAAGAGGGGGCACGAATCTAGTGGCTTTGCAATCCATCCAGAAGCAAAACCTTAGCAAGCAGCTCCTAGCCAAATCAAAGCTTTGTAAAGGCCTTGTCACGCTCTCTAGACTGCTCACCCTTGGAAGTGAGCAAGGGTCTTTCCGGAACCCATCCCGCTGGAGAGATCGTGGATTGTGGGTAAAGTTGTACACCTCTGCAGAGTGTAAAATCTATTCGAATAGCCAAGTCCTTGGTTATGGACATCTCCCAGAGAAGTGGTGCAAGGGATAGCTTTTGTGAAATTTTGTCCCTGGGCGCGTCTGCGAGAAGCTATGGCTTTGCCTCGAAGAGACCTTGGCCGGCTTTAGAGGGGTCATGGTTGGCTCGAGATGAGGTCCAAGGGTTGGGTGGAAACTCTGGAGTGGGTGCTCCAGGATGGTCGTGGTTGAGGTCCTGGTCATGGGTGTGGCCAGACCTCCCACAGTTGGCTTTGGGAACTCTGGAGTGGGTGCTTTGGAGTGGTTTTGGAAGTGAGTGGGTGCTCACGACCTCTCTTGGAATCAAATGTATCTATGTATTATCGATTTAAACTTGCTGTCTTGCAATCTATTATGAGTATTTACTATCAAATATTGCTTTTCGCAACTAACCATACAGCTCCCCTTTTGGCAAGCCTAGCATAAGTATTATTGCATACACTCTCCACGGCTTGCTGAGTACATTCAAAAGTACTCATGGCTTTTGCCCTCTGTTTAAATCAGCAGCTTGAGGAAGTTCCAGGGAGCTCATAGCTCTGTGTTGAAGAGGTCTTCGGAGACCATGCGATCTAGAGACATCCTCCACTCGATAGCCGGTGGGCTGATCGGTTGGACTCACGCGTTGGTGTTTTGTTTTCCTGCTGCAGGCGCTCTTGTGTTTTAGCCCTAGTGGCTCTTGTAAGAAGCTTGACCGTTTGGTCTTTAATAATATTTGATCATTTGCCTTTTGTGTTCCTTTAGCTTGTTGTGGTATGGATTTGATTACACCAATGTGTCTCTGTGCGAGTTAGCAGGACTGATCATGGGACTAACTCGGTGCACATAGGCTAAGACCTCCAAGAGGTCTTGAGATCTCCTGGGAGGTCCTGGCAGACCTCCTCTCGGGGTACTCTAGGCGGTACTACCGCTCCCCAGTGCGATAGTACCGGCGCTCGGACTTGGTGGTGCTACGGCTTTCTAGTGCGGTAGTACCTACGCTCGGACGTGGGCGGTACTACCGGTTCTCACCAAAACGGTAGTACCACAAAGAAAAAAAATCCGAGCACTCCATGTATCCCGAGAAGGTCCTCACACCGCCTCCCCAAACCTGGCGTCCCTCCTCCCTCGAGCCCGGCGCGCTCCCTGAGAGACGTCGCCGGCTTCCTCGACGGCGCCTCCTCCTCGAGCCCGGTGCACCTCCTCATCCTCGAGCACGAGCCGCCGCCTCCTCCTCCAGCCAGGCGCGCCTCCTCCTCCGAGCCTGCCTCCTCCTCCCCGAGCCCGAGCCGCCGCCTCTTGCCATCCCTTCATGAGTTGTTTGTGTTTTTCATAATTAATTTACTTTACTAATTGTGTTGTGCTAGTTGTATTTCAATCTGTCTTGACTAGCACTTGTAGACTCGGTATTGTGTTGGGCTCTAGTAATTGCTTGATGAGGATATATAATTGCCATTGTTAGCTTGATGAGAATAATTTGTGTTCTGTACTTTTGTTGTTTTACTGATAGTAGATTGGCTATTTTATTGAGATTAGTGATTCTGTCCAATATTTGAGATTAGTGATTCTGTTCAGTTTTTATTTAACTGGTTACTAATTGGCTAATCGGATAATAGAGCATTTCTGCACACTGTTAGTTGAATGACCTTGTGATGATTGAAAGTATAAAACTGTTGTTTTAGAAGTTATTTCTTGATATTCTAGTAAAGCATTATTTGAGCTCAAAAGTCTAATTTATTGTTATCACATTTAATTGATAAAGAATATTGGCAAGTATTGAGAAGGCCAAGATTACATCTTGTGCAACTCTACATCTGAAAGTAATCATAAACATTCAAAACTGAGCAATATGTTGTTATCTTAGTCAATTAATTATTTCCCCGAACCCAGCGCCCCTCCTCCCCGAGCCCACCTCCTCCCCTCCCCCGAGCACGCGTCGCCTCCTCCTCGAGCCCGCCTCCCCTCTTCTCTATTCTTGATCTCTTCTCTATAAAATCTCCAAGTTGTGGTGCTTTTGCCTTTATATATATATATATATATATATATATATATATATATATATATATATATATATATATATATATATATATAGCATTTGTTAGCTAACTCAAGACTGAATTAGCTAGCTAGCTCGCTCCTGGCGTTCATCCTAAGCGTTCGAGGTGAACCGACCTACTTCATCGAACACACCGGAGTGTGCGATTTGCTACATGCCATGGAGTATTGTTATGAAGCAAATCATACACTCCGGGTGTCAGTTCGATGAAGTAGGCCGTGGTTCACCCGCACGCTTAGGATAAACGACTCAAGGAGCGAGCTAGCTAGTTGAATTTAGGCATCGAATATATATATAATATATATATATATATATATATATATATATATATATATATATGAAGTCGGTTTTAAATGCAAAAGCAGCCACCGCTGGAGATTTTATAGAGAAGAGGCTATCACAAACGGTTTTATTTATAAACCGTCTGTGATACGTAAGCTATCATAGACGGTTTTATCTATAAACCGTCTATGATAGTCAACTATCACAGACGGTTCTAAGTTAATAACCGTCTGTGATAGTATGCATCACAGACAGTTTAAAAACCGTCTGTGATGACATTTTTGAACCGTCTGTGGAGACCTTTTCTGTAGTAGTGACACGTGCCATGCTCTCTCCGGTAATCTTGAGCATATTCCCTACGACTACGCCTCTCTACTCCAAGTTTTTTCCTCCTTTATCTCTGTATGCACGTGTTTCTATTCGTACAAATGCATGCATGTACATAGGCATGCATGATGTTATACATCATCGATATCCTCTTCTCTCGTGTCGGTCGTTCCTCCTCTTCGACGTTGACCAACTCAACGTTGTAGCTTCCTCACTAACCGCGTCAACCTCCCATCTTCATTGATGCCAACATGTCTGCTTTAGTCGTTGTCTAACGACATGGAGAATATTTTTGCCGGCGCCAGCGACGACGTGCTCCTCACTAGTGATGTCATGCTCCTAGCTACCCGATGGCCCTATATCGTTCATAGCTCGTCTTCAATATAAAGCTTCATCTTCTCTTTGCTAGGGTTTCCCTATTATCAACCTTCTTTGTCCACTAACTTCTTCAACAACGCCGACGCTCACCATTTGTCATCACGGCCCTTAGATCCTCCAACACTGGACTTTTTCTCCAATGGCTCTGGTGAGAAGCACGACATTATCCTCGTTGAACAGCTAAGGTGAGTAGCACGATATTATCCTCATCTCCGTTGTCGTCACCCCGACTCTTCGCTTACCTGTGGGTCAATGTCTTCTTGCAGGACAGATCGATACCATTACACTCTTTCGTGGTCTTCTCCGATACCATTCGTGCCATCTCCGTTATAACTTTTATTTTTTATTCAAAATTTAATAAAAAAATTCAGTTATTTTTTATTTTTATTCCATAGGAAGAAACAGTAGAAACACATGACCTTGAGAGCGAACGTGATGACTTCTTTTATGTCTCCAACAACACCATTCGTGCCATCCTTGTTACAACTTTTGGTTCTATTCAATATTTTAGTTATTTTTATTCCGAATTCAGTTTTATTGTACTTGATATGGACTCTTTTATTTAGGAACTCGTATGGAAATCATATTGTTGGTTTTATTTTATTTTTTATTCTGAATTTCAGTTTTATCGTACTCGACATGAACTCTTTCTTTTAATCTAGACCGTTATAATCTAGACCCATCACGATCAACAGTACAGATCTTTCTCTTTTTCTACCGATTAACGTGAGACGGATTGGTAGTACTATTTCAGACCAATAGATAGATATCATGATATGTGTGTTTGAACCTTTAATACGTAACATCTAGTGCAGTTTTCGTCTTACTAGAAGAGCCCCGCGCCGATCGGCGCGGCCGTTTTGGTGGGCTGCCGTGGGCCTACGTGGGCCGTCTGAGCGACGGACGCTCACATCAAGCGAAGCAACTAGAATCGGCCGGTCGCGACGTGTGCGTGGAAAACGATCCGACGGCATGTGCTTCTGAGCGCCGTGGCTTCGTTCGACGCGCAGCAGCCCAGATCTGGCGGCGCGGAGGCGACGCGGACACGATCCAACAGATGTCGTTTTGTTGCCGACGTAGCATGGCCGGGTGAGCGGCAATCCCACTAGCTTTAGGCCCTTTTTGTTTAGGCTTAGACTTTTTGGCTTATAGCTTAAAGCCAGCTTTTTGGCTTAATCAGTTTATAAGCCTATAAGCTTTTAAGCCAAACTTTGTTGTTTGGTAGTCAGACTTTTTGTAGGATGTTGGCTTATTGAGTTGTGTGTGAAGGATGAAAGGTCTGAAATACCCTTAAGGGTTTAAAGGACCTTGTTAAGCATGTATTTGAATTCACATAAAAAAATATGGATGAAAAGTAGAACATCGATCACTAGAAGGTGAGTTGGTGACCAAAGATTCAGATTTGGGCCAATGAGCAATATTTCTCACATCCTCTGGCTCCACTCGAGATGCGACCGATCGGACCACCCAAGATCTGATCTTGGGTCATCACCACGCCATTTTCATACCCTTACACCGGAAGTGCTTGTCGTCTATCAAGTTGTCGCATTTTTGCTTTTCTTCGATCGGTGGCAAAGAACTCTCTTGATCGCTCATCACAAAGATCCATCGAGAGGCTTCTAATCCATGGTTAGTAACACGGATACCGAGATAGGGTGTCTTTGCGCCTCAAAAGAGCAAGCACTCCATGATTCCTGAAGCGTAACAACGATCCGTGCCTCTGCTCGATAATGTTACACAACACAAACAAGTCTTCATGAGTACATCCGTTGATTCTCTCGAGACCTTGCGATCCATCAAGACAGCTTGCCCACTAGAAGAACAAAGGAGAACCGAGAAACTGTGGCATCAGAGTGAGACTTGATGCCCACACCAAGATCAGTCTTAGACAAAGAAGGGTAGTAGTTTGAGCATGGCATGCACGGTCGCTCTATCACCAAATTGTTTGGCATAGTAGTACAATATTAAGATTATGTCCTCGCCATAACATGTGCACACAGATAAAACTTCACAATATTTTTCGGTTTGTTTCAAAGGATAAACTCCACAATGACATGATTTATTCTAATGGCATAGTTTACGTGAAACCATGCACACAACCGACTTAGATCTTTCTCAGGTCGATGATCCACGAGATAAAACATCGGCAACGATATCCTCTTTCACAAAATTAAATGCGCAACTCTATGCACTTGGGCTCTTAAAAATACCATTGCCCATTATCGTATCAAAAAATTGTGTGTAGTTCAATCACCAAGTACTTGGGATGCATCAGGGCAAATATCTCGACAAAATGTACTCCTCCGTTCTTTTTTACTTGACGTTTTTGACTTTTTGTGGTCTTGAGATACGACTTTGACCGTTACTTTTTATAACTTTACATTAATATGTAGTAATACAATTATAATATTATGATAGTATTTTTAACGACAAATCTAATGATATAATTTTTATGTAGTCACTCTAGATAGTTTTAAATCTATTGGTAGCCAAACTTTAGAAAATTTGACCACACGGATTCTAGGAAGTCAAGTAAAAAAGAACGGAGGGAGTACTTACAAACTCACAATAAGTTCCAACAAAAGCCTAGATAATATGAATTAATGATGTTACACAAGCAAAGCAAGTTTCAGGGATAGATAATATGAATCAATGATCTCAAAACTAGGACATTGGGGTACCAAGTACTTGGTGCCGCTGTCGAGCTATTACTACAAAATTTAGATCATACAGACAATGCAAGCAACATCAAAGCATTAATTTTCAGGTGATAACTGAGTAATTCCAAAATCAACATACAATGCAAGTAATTCCAAAATCAACTGAGTACTTGGTGCCGCTGTCGAGCAAATTCAGATTTCATATCATACAGACACTAGGCTTTCTACGAAATTCAGATCATACAGACAACTCAATTTTCCCCATGACTACCTTGATATGGATCTGAGGACCTTGCAGATAGCGGAAGGCGGCGTAGGACAAGGAGAGGAGGCAGCGCACTTCAGGAGGCAGCGTCGGTGGGGTAGGGAGGGAGGGCGGCACACTTGGGAGGCGACGTCGGTGGGGAGGAGAGGAGGCGACGCCGAACTTGGGAGGCGTCGGTGGGGAGGAGAGGGGGTGGCGGGGACTTGGGAAGGCGGCGTCGGTGAGGAGAGGGAGGCGGCGTTGAACTTGGGAGGCACGTCGATGGGGAGAGAGGGAGGAGGCAAGACTTGGGAGGCGACGTCGGTGGGGAGGAGAGGAGGTGGCGTCGAACTTGGGAGGCGTCGGTGGGGAGGAGAGGGTGGCGGCGGCGCGGGCAAGACTGGGAGGCGGCGCCAGACTTGGGAGGCGACGCGTCGGTGGGAGAGGAGGCGGTGGCACACTTGGGAGGCGTCGGTGGGAGAGAGGGAAGCGGCGTCGTCGAGGAGAGAGGCGGCGGCGAGGTTGGGAGGCGGCGGGTGTGGCGTCGAACGGGAGGGAAGGGGACCGGAGGCGTCGAACGGGGAGCCGAATGGGGTGGGAATCGATAGAAAAAAAACGAAACGGTTTGTAATTATATACCAATGGCATTTTGAGAGTAATTTTAACGAAGTTCGGTGGTAAAGAGATATTCTATTCCGCAAAAGCCAAAAAAAAGCACCTCTCCCATGGCTCATGGCTTTTAAGCTTAAATTGGCTTAAGCTTTTTATAAGCCCGACAAAAAAATCACCCCTTTATTTAGGCTTGGGTTTTTTTACTTTTAAGCCAGATAAAAAAACCTAAACAAAGAGGGCTTAATAAATAGATATATTTTCGAACCTCTCCATCTCCAAAATCATGCTCTGGGCTAACATATGGCTTGTTGTCTTTAAGTCGACAGCACGACAGAAGAAAGCATTGACTTTGACCCTTTTTTAGGAGGCCATTTCTTTTAACCCAGAAACTAACATCATTTGTCGGCCCAAGGGCCCAATCAATACGTGCAAAGTAGATTATACTGCTAAGCAGGTCGTGTTTAGTGGGCTAAATAGCATGAACGGCCCAGTATAAGAGCGCTACCAGAATAGCTCAAGGCCCAGAGCAGACCTATTTTCTCGTTTCAGTTCTTTTTCTCTTCCTCAGCTTTGGGCCTGTGTCACTTGGAGCGTGCAGCGCGACTCCTCACTCCTCTCCTCTCATCACCTAGGGCTTGGTCGGTGAACTCCGGCGATCGCCGGCGCTCTGCAGGAAAACACTGTGAGTCACTTCACATCATTATTCTCTCTCTCTCTCTCCTGGTCACCTGCTTTGGTGTGTGGTCTGAACTCTGAACTGAAGCACTTGTTAATTCGGGGTGATTAACCTACTTTTGGGAAACTTTTGCCAAATTGGAATATGGCAGTGACTTCTTGCCCCAATGTAATTCAGAACTCAGAGGTATATTCTGCCCATGCTACTAAATAATCAAAATTCTGCTCATGCCTGACACCCTACTAAGATCCATTTTTTTCTATATAGGTGGTTTTATACTTCTGTAATTTAACTAGTATAGATAGTACTGATTTGCGAAAACCTTTTGCTTGAAACTTATAGTATTGACAAATTGTGGCGGAGTCTCTTGTTACAATTGATTATTGAATGAGAGCTTGCGTGTTCGGTTGACATATTGTAGCGGAGTATTGACATATTGCTTGAAACTTATAGTATGCATATGTAGGACTGCATGAGAATCAATTTTATCACATTGGACATGTTCGGTTTCTTTGCCTTGCCTTTCTAGTGGGCAAGGAAATCCTTGCTAGTGGAGGAGAGCCAATTTGGCTCACCCACAAAAGCAACGAAATCCTTGCTCACCATGCCCAAAAGCAGGGCTCGGCAGGGAAACCAAACATACTTTTTGCCAACTAACCTTGCTAGGCAAGGGTGGGCAAGAGATCCAAACATGCCCATAAGCGTTGAAACGTGGGGGTGATCGCCCTCATCTATAAATTAGTAAGAGAATTAGTAAGAGAATTTATATTAAAAAAAAGAGATCGATATTTGTAATATTTAAGACACAGTCTGGTATTTCCTTAGTTTAGCGTATGCTGGAGAAATAAAGAGATGCAAAGGAACAAAAGAAATGCGAGTTATGTGCACATGAGCTTGGCATTCATACAATAGTTCTTTAGTTCTAAAAAGGGGGGAATTTGCATACCACTGCAAATTACACAAATCCAGGCTTCTAAAAATGATCATACAATACTTCTTCTGAAATTCTCAGGATCTGCAAGATAGATGTGGCAACAAGTCTCACACTCTGACTCAATGTATATATATGCCTAGCACTGAGTTGTAAAAGACATTACAAAAGTTATTATCGAATTCCCCAAACTATCTCCTACCTCCTCCATCTCCTATTCCATTCTCAAATCCCTCTGAGATTACGATTTCTCGATCCAGTTCGCTGGTGCGACGCCAGTAGATCCTTTGGGTTGTGACTCGTGAGTCGTGACACTGGTAACTGCTAAGATAAATTTACTCAAATCTTCCCCTTCTGACCTAGCTTCTTCCTCTTAGTCTTACCCATACACTGTGTATCACGAACTTCGCAGCTGTATATGTAGTTGTGATAGGGGGTTAAGTGAGATTTCCATAGTGTGATCTCAAACTTCCCTTGAGGTGTGAAGCTTCCTGCCAAGCTTTCTTGCAGAGTTATTTTTGAACCGCTTTATGAGCAGACCCTACTCGATCATGGTAGTAAACTATACAGTATTGAGTAGGTTTGGCTATTCTCATAAAATAAATCGGTTGATCGATCATCCCTGTAACATGCTGTTTTCGAAAATGAAAATAGTAATTATTTTCGTTTTTCGTTTGCGTTTCAAATTACCAAGCTATTTGCGAAAACTTTCTTTTCTTTCCGGTTTGTATTTCAAATGTAATGTTCTTAACATTTGAAATTCAAATTCTAGGTTTGGAGTTTCCCCTCTCCTTTGACTTCTCGGGCTATTTCGAGTTGGGCCTCCTTCCTCGTTCGGGCTCAGCCCATTTTCCCTTGGGCCAAGCCCACCATGCCTTCGGCCCACCCAACCCATTTTTCCCACCGGCCTAGCCTTTGCCTTGGCCTCTTCTCTCCCCCCCCCTCTTCGGCCTTCTTTGGCCCGAGCTGGCGCCCAGCCCTTGGCGTCTTCCCCTTGGCTCCACCTCCCTGGCTCTTCCTCCTGGCCGCTCCAACCGAGCACCTCCTTCCCCCTTGCTCTCTAGCTCAGCACGCAACCTCCCCCTGTGCATGCCGCCTACACTGAAGCCGCTCTGCACCGCGTGCGCTCTATCTTGCGCCAAAGACGCCACCTCCCCTCGTTACCGCCGCGACACGCCGCCGGCCGAAGTCGCTGTGGATGCCTACGCCAACCGCCTCCTCGCTTAGCCGTTGCAACCTCGCGCCGCCACCTCCACCAGCGCCGCCTGCGCTCTCTATGCCACCCGCTTGCGACGCCATCGCACCGCCGAAGCGCCTAACGGCTCCTCACCACGCACGCCGCCTTTTGGCCATCTCGCCGCCCACGAGGCCGCTGCGTCGCCAAGTCCCATTCGAAAGGCCTGGCCACAAGACGCTGTCTGCCTTCTTTGCCATCCCCGAAGCCGCGCCGCGCCTTGCCGCCATCATCACCGCACATGCCCAAGCCCCTTTCCAACGGCTCCAAGGTGCCCTCGTCGGCTATAAAGACCCCAGTGCACTCCCCTTGTCTCCCCCTCCCCACCTCACCTTCTCCTTCTTCGTTGAGCGCCGCCAAACCAGAGCTCCCTCCTTCGGCCGCGCCGCCTCGCCGCCGCTCCGGTGAGTGCCTCACCTGGCCGACCGCGTCACGAGAAGCCCCGCGACGCGAGGATCCCAATCCCAACCTCCCTGCTCCTTCCCCGTCGCTGAGACGTGCCGCCGCCGTGCCTCCTCCTCCTCCGCCCATGGCCGCCGCCGCCAATCCGCCACCCGGCCGCCGGGTCATTCAGCAAACCTCCCTCACTTGATAACCAGGCAAGACGCCTGCTGCCCTCCTCCTGCATCACCGCTTACGGCGCCACAGGAAGCCGTGGAGCCACCGCTTCGCCCTCTCGAGCAACCGCCACCTCCCTTGGATCCACCGTCCTCTGGCGCCTCGCCGCCCGCTGCCGCCGCCGCCCCACCGCCCCACTCGTCGGCGCCGCCACCGCCCAAATGCTGCCGAGCCGAGCCGCTCCGTCCCCCTTTCTCTTTCTCTGTAAATCGATTGGGGATGACACTACTATAGAAAAGTCCTTCACAGACGGTTCAAAAACGCAATCACAGACGGTTTCGTGAGCCGTCTGAGTCTATGGGTCAGTAATGACATGAGGTCATCACAGACGGTTTTTGAACCGTCTATGATGCATACTTTCGCAGACGGTTATTAACTCAGAACCGTCTGTGATATACGACTATCATAGACGGTTTGTATCTAGAACCGCTCTGATAATTATCTATCACAAACGGTTCTAACACCGAACTGTTTGTGATAACCATCTATCACAGATGGTTCTAAACACGAACCGTCTGTGATAACTAGCTATCACAGACGGTTCGTGTTTAGAACCGTTTGTGATATATAAATAAAACCTCCAAGCAATGGCTGCTTGTGCCTTTAAAACCGGCTTCATATATATATATTATATATATCGTTTGTAGTCCCCAGCCACTTTCAGGGGGTCATGAGGGAGGATGACACAGCTGCCACGGGCAACCTCATCGAACCCCTGCAAGTTCAAGAAGTAAGGCTGCAAGAGAAAGCTCGTGGACATACAATTACCTGGATATCGTCGATAGGTAATTGGACATGATATCAAGGAATGGTTGGTTGCTAATACATGAAGCCAGTGGCAAGATGCACAGAATTAATGCACATACACCAATAGCCCTTGTACATACAGAGCAAGGGGACTATTAATATGAACTAATTATCAATTCAATTTCAGCATAAGACTATTAACATCATTGAGCAGTTCAACAGCTAGCAAGGTGCCACTAGCCAACAAGCATCTGCATGATCATTGCATTCATTTATATTTATGATTTCTCTACTTCTCTCTACATGTATGTATTACACATTTACACTTCTCTGCAATGATGCACTTCTCATCATGTATGTATGTATTACATATTTAGCATCTAGGCTCTGGCCAATGGCCATCATCATCAGCATCAACCAACAACCAGACAACATCAAGAAGACAAGAAGGGGACTTACGCGTTAGTGGGAGAGCCGTAGAGGTTGGAGGCGCGAGGGAGGTCCGAGGTAGCACAACGAGCCGTGAGAGAGGAGGAGCTGGAGCTACTGGCGTGGGAGGAGGAGCAGTGGCCGACAACACAGCCGAGGGGGATTGGGAGTTTGATCCGGAGGCGCAGGAGGAGGGAACTTGATCCGGAGGTGCGGGAATCAAGGCGAGGGAGGAGGAGCCTCGGTTCACATGAATACCAACAAAGACAAACCAATAGGTGATAGATCTGTCTTACCTTGACATCACCGGTGGAGAGGTAGCCGGTCGCGTCTGGGGGGAGGAGGAAGAGGAAGGAAGACAAGCAGTGTCATCAGTGGTTGTGGCACAACGGTGACACTGCAAAAGACACTCTTATCGTACGAGTGTCTTGTGTAGTGAACCGTGGTGTCTCAACCGTCGGTGACGGAAGAATGCATGGCGGCGTCGGCGACGGGTCACTTGGGTGGGGAGGAACAGACGAGAGTAAGGCGCTACCGGGAGTGACGAGTTAGAGCGCAAACCTTAGCGGGCTCCTACTAATAAAGAGACTTATCACAGTCGGTTCTATTATGGAACCATCAGTGATACTTATCACAGACGGTTCCACAATGGAACCGTCCGTGATATGGTCTCATATCACAGACGGTTCATTATTAAAACCGTCTGTGAAGTATCATAGACGGTTGTTTGTTGAAACTGCTCAGGATATTTAGTAATATCACAGCGGTTCTTGTTCGTAACCGTGTGATATTACCTCTTCAACATGAACCGCTCGTGATATTCTTTCACGATGGTTTTAAGCGCAGCCCATAATACGAGCGGTCTCTAAACCAAAACCGTCTATGATTGCATCTATCTGAGCGGTTTTGGTCAACCGCTTGTGATGAGGCGTCCAGTATTAGCCTTTTTGTAGTAGTGTGAGTTGGGCAGGGTCCCACCTATCATTTGGCTTAAACCCCCTCCCTTTGGCTGCCATGTGGGCCCCCCTTTTCCTATTCTGGTGGACCAGCTCGCCTGTCTTGATGACCCGCCCACCAGCATCTTTGTGGACTTTTACTTTCTCTCTCTTTTTAATTCCGTTCAATCTTGAAGCTCGTTGTCCTCGTTGTAACTCGATTCAAGTGAAATTAGTTTCTAAAATTTTGTAAATTCAAGATCTTGCTAATGGCATAGGTCTTGTTCAATTTGGAGTTCATTTATTGTTCTTTATTTTTTATTTGCTCTCTTTGCTTGTTTGTGCCCTTTTTCCGGTGCGATCGTCCAATTAGGATTAGAAGACGCGGAGGACCTCCAAGTTGATCATGCACAAGAGTACCAAGATCCTCTTACCTATACTCAAGGCGAGTCAATACTTTGATCATCTTGAGCCTACATTTTTATGCAAATTATATTCATTTAAATTAACCAAAATTGCATGCTTTAATTCTTTAATCAAATATATGTTAAAGCTTAAGGTAGTTAAATACCCATTTGATGACTAATTAATTAATATGCCATCTATTGATATTGAATCCATTATTCCTTGTCACCTTAGTAGATATATGGTAATACTAGTATAGGTTTTACTTAAGCGACATGCTAGTCTTACTTAAGTACTGGGTCATTAAATGTCCCAAACATCATCCTATAAACATGAAAATGGTTTTGGGCAGTCATTGTAGGGAAATGACTGAGATGGTTGAGTTGATGTATTTTACTCCTCAAAAACCCTAATTGTTGTTCCTATCTGGGCGGATGATGTGTTGAATGGGTGCTAATGTAGCCCAAAGAATGTTGGTTGTGAATGGTATAATGTGGATGGGTACTAATGTAGCCCAAAGAGTTGATGTGTGAAATAAATCGCCCAGATAACCCCTAAGGATTTAATCTTGTCATGACTACCTGTGTAAAATAAGTACAACCACAAGTCGCAGCAAACATGTTTGTCGGTGTTTTAGGACCGAACTTACGTAAAAATTGTTTGATTCGGGGGATCTCTAAGACTCAAATCACGCAGAGAGAGGCGACACGGGGATTTTTATACAAGTTCGGGTCTTCTCCTAGGGAGAATAACAACTCTACTCCTGTGTGTATGTATTGAATATGCTGGATTAAAGATCAAGAGAAAGACTAGAATGAGGCGTCTTGTGCTCCTGATTCCTCTCTCTTTCCCTCCCTGATGATTCTGCCTTTTATACAGTACCCGGAGCATGCTACTGTCCATCTAGTCCAAAAGGCGCTTTAATGCTTCAGATAATGGAGCCATTACTGGAAATTATTGTGGGAGTAGTATCATTCCCACGTTGCGAGGTAGTTATCACCATGATAGGGAGTTGATTCGTGCTATTGTTCCAGAGAATAACAGTGTAGTTTACTGCGCATATCTTTAAATATAGTGCGGAAGATTCCCTGGTCGACTAGGCCCACATGTCTGTAAGCCCCATCGACTAGAGACTGGTCGTAAAAGAACTTACGACTAGGCGGTGGTCGTAGAAGAGCTTATGACCATATACTGATCGTAGGAGAGCTTACGATCAAGGTATAGCCGTAGAAAGACTTACGACTATAGGGTAGTCGTAGAAGGACTTACGACTATAGGGTGGTCGTAGAAGAACTTACGACCTCCAGCTTCTTCCTTATGAATATTTAATGGGTATACTCAAGAACCATATGACGTCATTATTATCCATAATATGAATTACAGATAAATAATTAAATGAGGATTATTACATCCTCGTCATTTAGCCCCCCAGCTTCAAGTGAAAATAACTTACTTGGGAAAGAAGCAGTAGATGATCTTACGACCAGTAGATGGTCGTAGAATGGTGGTCGAAGGAAAAACTCTTCGATTGATGTTTCAATTGACCAAAAATTAACTTGGTCAAGAAGGTTGTAGAGAGACTTACGACTTATAAGATGGTCGTAGGAGATCTTATGATCACCTAATAGTCGTAGTATTGTAGTCGGAAGCAAATCCTTTCCGATTGCTGTTGCTTTTGACCGGAAAAAGACTTGGTCAAGAAGGTAATTTCGCTTGAGGTGTAAAGACAGACTCGGTTTTCTCGAGCAAACAAATTTAAGAATCTCAATCGACTCTCATAGACTTGTCTGTTGGAGCGGTTCTGAAGCGGTGGCAACCGTTGGGTCGCCATGTCTTTAACTCAGGTGTGCGGTTATAAATACTTACCGTGGGTGAGGCTTAGGCTTTTTACCTTTCTCCAAATCGCTCCCATTGTTCTTCAAGTTCTTGCGCTCTCCGCCGTCGACCAAATCGAGCGTTCTCCTGAAATCTTTCCAAATCCAAATCTCTGACCTTTGAGAAAGATGGCCGAGCCGCTTCCCAGTGGGTTGAATCGGAGATGGATGCGACCAAGATCAAGACTTTGGTCGCCGCTGAGAAGATCCCAAAGAGTCAGTTTGTGAAGTGGATCGAAGCTGCTGGGCTGTAGGAACGCGGGTAGGCTACGATAGTACAAAACAAAAATTTACCACGCAACCAAGGAACCTCTGCTAGTAATAGATCACGAGATTACCACTAGACGCTCTGACTCGTAGCGGAAGTAGAGTCGATGTAGCGAGTTGATGCAGTAGTAGTCGTATTTGCCGCACGTCTTGGCCTCCTGCTCCTGAGATCCTCATGAGTTGCAAATCGTTCTAGTGCTGATACTTCGTAACAACACCTCCAAGGTATCCACACATACGGTGCAGAGACACCACGCGCTGGAGTGCTAGCGCTGGCGGCGTGGTTGAGGAAGGCGTGGCTATAAGGGTTTCGGGAATTCTTCCAAAAGGATTGATTCATCCTCACCCCATGCCACCGCCCTTCTCTATATATAGGCATCCATGACGGGTCTCAAACTTGAGGCTCGTTAGGAACTCGTAGCCTACCAGAATTCGAATCACCATCCAAATCAAATCCCAGCCCTTTAAGTGTGTGACCCTATAGGTTCATGTGTGATCGGTTGTGATTCGGAAACCCTTTCCGACCACAAATCGTTAGCGGTACCTAGCAGCACATAATGATTCCCAAACACACATAGAATATATCGGGCGAACCTTAATGCAATATGATCTATGACCAGGTCTTTATCACTTACGAATAGCTCGTAACTCCTTACGACCAGTTGGTGATTATGTTCTCTCCACGACCACCCAGGAGGTCTTCCAGGACCACCCCGAAGGTCTTCCACGACCACCCGGAGGTCTTTCAGGACCACCCAGGAGGGGAGAACAGATATCAACCGTACGATCTGTTTGTGTATCATCCCTTTGCCTCACGACATCTGGTTGAACTCCAGGTGAGATTATGTCATTCATGGACTGTTCAATACTTTCTCGATCAAGTGTCGAATAACTTCATGTGGTCGACACTTCGACCACTAGTGGCATTGCCATGCACTTTCTTTATTCAACCACAACGAGGGGCCCAAAGACATCTCTCCTATTATGTTAGGAGGGGCAAATCCCATATCTGACCAGTCACATTCCACCTCATGTTTCATAGTATACACCAACTGATGACACACGAATCATAACAATCTCAACAGTGTCTCAAGGTGAGTTTTATCCAACACCATGTTCTCTAACATGTGTCCATATTATTAGTTTGATATCTCTATATCTATGACTCGTGAAACATAGTCATCAACCAATACATATGCTAATCTATTCATATGTGTCCTCATATGTTTCCGACCAGGAAACATTTAAGAATAATCATTGTATAAATATAGAGTTTCACAATCAAGTCACATACTTGATAATAAATATTGTCGATATTATTCTGGGAACAAGATAACATATTATCTAATGTCATAAACATAATGAAATATAATCATCTCTATGATTGCCTCTAGAGCATATTTCCAACATGGGCAGCATTGGCCGTCCGGAGAGATTGGGCAAATCCCTGTCTTCCAAGCGTTCTGTGAGTGTGGCCTTCGATTGTCCGCTCACACTTTCCTCACCCTTGTACTCGAACACTTTGGTGTAGAGTTGGTGAACCTTGTTCCTAATTCCATCACGATGTTGGGCGTGTTCGTGTACTTGTGCGAGGCCTAACTGGGGATTCCGGTCGACTTGGAGTTGTTCCAGTACTTCTATGGAATGATCAGATTGGCTGAAGCTCCACAATGGGAAGTCGAAAGAGTACATTCAGATGTTCACCCGGTCGTCGTGGCTGGGATGGAAGAAGAGGTGGTTCTATTGGGAGATAACCAATGAAGACAGCCTCTTCTTCATTGGAAAGCCGGCCGAAAAGATCTCTGCTTGGGATTCGACTCCCAAGGATCTCGGTTGGATCGCCCTTTCATTCAAGCCATTAAAGACTTGAAGGAAGAGGGGCTTACTGGATGGCACGTGGTGAAGGATTTCATCACGCGCCGTATTAGCCCTCTAAAGAAGAGGGCTCATCCCATGTGGAGGTATTTGGGATCTCAAGACCCGACCAGAGACTACGAGGAGGGTAAGTAAACCCCCAATGTTAGCCTTCTTTCTGTTAATTTTAGACTTGGCTTATTGAAAGTTTACTTGCTCCTGCAGACTACTCACAAGAGGAGATTGCCGTTTGGGTCAAGCTCATTTGTGAGAAGTCCCCGCCACTGAACGTGGTAGCCCCTCAAATCTTGGCGGCCCTGCCCGCAGAGGACAAGATGGAACGCCTAAAGGTAATCAAGAGTTGATTTCATCTTTAGGAACTTGTAGTCGTAAAAGAACTTACGACTGGGTACTGGTCGTAGAAAAGCTTACAACCAGGTGGTTGTCGTAGAAAAACTTACGACAAGATGATGGTCGTAGAAAAACTTACGACTGCTTTGTAATATCTCTTTCTGATTTCTGCAGAAAGTAGGCATGGAAAACCGTCAGAACGACGAAGAAGTCGTACTGATGGTTGTTGGTGCGGTAGCGGAGCAAGTTGATACCCTTCGGCCAAAAGGCGTCAGCTCGTGCAAGTCGCCGACAAGGGAGGCACAAGTTCAAGCACCTCTACTTCATCTGTGCCCTTTGCGAAATTTGCTGCGGACATGGCTACCGCATAGAAGGCAAGGGCGATCGAAGAGAACATCAATGCTCTCAAGCCCAGAGCCCCTAAGATCAAGGTACCCTTCTATTATAACAATAAGACTTTCGCAGTTTCTGCCTCCCGTGGGTTTGTCAAGCGACTAGAAAAGGAAACTGCTGCGCCAGCAGTACCTGTGGTCGAGGGCAATGCTGCCCTTGAGGTGGTCGAGACAAGTCTCGACCATCCGGAGAGCCAGGAGGCTCAAGGAGCAGTTGTGCTCGTTCAAGACCCACGACTAGAC
This sequence comes from Phyllostachys edulis, assembly GCA_036346405.1. Taxonomy (NCBI): domain Eukaryota; kingdom Viridiplantae; phylum Streptophyta; class Magnoliopsida; order Poales; family Poaceae; genus Phyllostachys; species Phyllostachys edulis. The sequence goes on along the minus strand of CM070557.1, from coordinate 37,487,890 downwards.
GTGGTCGTGGCCATTCCTCAACTCGAGTCTCGACCAGACGTGGTTGAGAAGAAGTCGAAGAAATCTTCCTTAGGGAAGGTTTCTTCCAAATCCAAGATCAAGTCTGGCACACGAAGGTATGTAGAAAGACAAAAGTGTAAGAACAATATTTACCTTTTGCTCTTTACCATCTAACGTGTTTCCCTTTATGATCTTAGCCCGACTCCTTTAGCCATCAAGGATATTCCTATCAAGGAACCCACTGCCATTTCTTCGGCGGCCAGAGAAATGACAGTGGCGGTGGTCGAAGGATTGTCCACCGTCTGAGTGGTGGAAGGTGTTATTTTTGCTGAAGCAGTTACGACCACTGAGGTGGTCGTGGAGCCAGAAGCAACTGCGACCACGGGAGTGGACGTAGAGACTGAGGTGAAGACGGCGCCTGATGCTGCGGAGGCATCAACCCAAGGTGATGGATTGTTAGGCCATCGCGCCGGGAAGGAAGTCGTCGTAGACGTTCCTCCCGGTCCTCAAGAAGGAGCCGGTGTTACCGAATCAGAAGATAAAGAATATGCCAACTTCTCTTCTGGGTTCTTCGGCCTGTCTTCCATTATGGGATCTTCTGCCCTCAGATCTCGTGCCCGGGTTTCTCACCCTAATGGCATTCCCGACAGAGGGGATGTCTTCGACGACAAGTGTCTCGAAAAGGTGTGGTGAGACCGAGTCGAAGAGATCAACGAGTTGAAGAACCCCACGAGGGTATTATCTTCATTCGCTCAAACAACCATGAATGTAAGTATCTGTCGTTCGGTATTCACATATATATCTTTTTCGCTTCTTACTGTCTTTCTTTATGCAAAAAGCTTTGGAGCAAATTGTCGATGTTGTTGAGTACAACAGACAACTTGTTCAACTGCGATAGGAGAAGACGACACTCTGCGAGCAGGCAAAGAGATGGTAAGTAACTGGGTTTCGTAGTCGTTTTATGTTTCGACTAATTATACAGTACTTACGGGGGTTATCGTATAAGATCTTACGACTAGGTACCGGTCATAGAAAAACTTACGACTAGGTTCTGATCGTAGGAGGACTTACGACCAGGGTGTTATCGTAGAAAAACTTACGACAAGGTTTCGGCCGTAGAAAAACTTATGACCGCTTGTTTTATGCTGATGTCTACTCTTTTCCTCTATAGGTTCAAGAGCAACGAGAAATCCTTAGCTGATTTGCTCGACTTTGAGAAAGTCGAGATGAAAAGCTAAGTGAGAAGAATAAAGGCCTCCTAAATAGGCTTAAGGAGACAAACTCTGCAATACAAAGGTTGCAGGGACAAATAAACGGTAAGTGCTGAACTTAAAACCGCTTACGACCTTCCTTTCTTTTTCTAACTCTTATTCTTTTCAGAAAAAGAGGTCGAAGTGGTGAAACTCGAAACCGAGGTTAAAGAAAAGACCTTGGTTCTTCATGAGATTACCCGCATCACCAAAGAACAAGACCGAGAGGTCCAATCGTGGGAGGAGCGCTATATAAAGAGCACTGCCTCTCACGACGATGAAGTCAAAAAGTTGGATTCTCGACTAGCTGGTAAATAAATTTTTACCTGTGATTGGTTTTGTTTTCCTTCCGATGTCATTTTACCTGACTAGCCTTATCCTTTTCAAAGCAAGCAGTCGAAATAAAACAACTTCTTGAGGCTTTGACTCGTAGTCAGGAGGATATGAAGTTCTTGAAGGTCAACCTCCAAGACAACATTTCTCTTCTGAACAATGTACTTGGTGGGCTTCATGCTGAGGGGATCACTCCTCGTGAAGACACAATGATTGCCCACTTGAGTGCCATTGGTGATCAAGTCGGAACTTTGCAAGAGTTGGTGACCACTCTAAAGACGAACCAAGCTGATTTAATAAAAGAGGCGGTCAAAGAGGGAATAAGTTTTGTTTTGGCAAAACTTAAAGCTCACAACCCCAGCCTTAATCTGCAACCCATTAAAGATGACTTCGACTGCTCTGAAGCAGAATCGAGTAGTTAATGACGGAAATGCAGTCGATCGGCGGGGAAGCCATGGAGGAGATGCAAATAGGATCTCCTCGTCAGAGTAGTATGTACTTGAATCCTGTAAAGACAAGTGTTTTGCTGTTGATATATATAATCCTTTCTTCTTCCTGCAAATCATCTTGTCGCGTAGTTTGTAACTCATAAGATAATTAATGGAAAAAGAGATTAAGACTAAGAATTGAAGTCATATTAATAACTTTATCCTAGCCCCCGACTATTTACTTGGTTTATTTAGATAAACCAAATAAATAATGTAAAATGGGTTTTCTTAAAAAGAGAGGTTTATCTAACTTGTATTTTCAATCTTGATTGTCTCGCACTGGTCGAAAGTGTAGGAATGAGTCGACACTAGGAAGTTCCTTCTAGTGGGCAGGACCACGTGTAGAAAGGAAAGACTTCGACTAAGTGATGTTACCTTTTTCGACCAGTTTAATCAAACCAAGAACGGTCAACTTGAGTTAGACAAACGTCTGGAGTACCTTAAAAATTTGTTCAACTTATTCCAGTGCACTCAGTAGGTTCTCTCTGGTAGCAAGAGTTAGAAACAGGACGACGCTAGGAAGTTCCTTCTAGTGGGCAAACCACGTGCAGAGAGGAAAGTCTTCGACTAGGTGTTGTCTCCTCCTCTGACTAGTTGAAACAAAATGAGTTTACCGAAAGTCGTCGAGCAAATTGGAAAAGTGTACTCTGCTTACTTTATTTTTCAAAAATGAATGAAGAAATAATCTAAAATACTAAGAGTTGGCTTGAAAATATTTCGACCATGTGAGTTGAACCCAAGTTCTTTGTATTGGCAGCAAAAAGAGATGAACGAGTCGACACTAGGAAGTTCCTTCTAGTGGGCAGGACCACGTGCAGAAAGGAAAGGCTTCGATTAGGTGATGTCACCATCCTTTTGACCAGTGTAAAGAAAGTTTGGGTACTAGTCGTAGAAGCACTTACTACCAGGTAATGATCGAAAAATTATCAAAGCGCTACTCAAAGTAAGACAAAAAAGATAGAAAGAAGCTGATACTTTATTGTAGGGTTGGCATAAAATTTGTGTAACTGGTCGATGTTCCAAGAATTGGAGAGAATTTTGCCATCTTCCATTGCTAGTCGTACCGAACCTGGTCGCATAACTTCAACCACAGTGTAAGGATCTTCCCACTTGGGGGAAAGCTTGTTCCGATTAGACTGCGATTGAATTTTCCTTAATACCAAGTCACCTACAGCAAGGATGCGAGGTTGGACCTTACGATCGTAGTATCTGCGCAGGGCTTGATGGTAGACTCCTGAACGGATTAAGGCTTGATTTCTCTTCTCTTCGAGCAGGTTAATGTTATCCGCTCGAAGTTGTTCTTGGATTGACTCGCTGAAAGTTTCGACCCTTGTTGACCTGATCTTTAGTTCTGGTAGAAGCATGGCTTCGGCACCAAAAACTAGGAAAAAAAGGGTGTTTCACCTGTAGCCCAACTAGCAGTCGTACGAACTGCCCATAATACTGAGGGTAATTCTTGTACTCAAGCTCCCGAGCGCTTAACAAGCTAGTCGAGGACTCGAGTTTTGATTTTCTACATTATTTGGCCATTTGCTCTTTCGACTGCCCCATTGCTTTGCGGATGGGCAACAGAGCGTAACATAACTTGGTACCCAACTTGTCGCAAAACTCTTGGAATTTTGCTCTAGAAAATTGCTTACCATTATCTGTGATTATTCGACTTGGGACCCCAAACTAAGTGATCACGCTTCTCATCATGAACCGTTTTGCTGGTTCCGTTGTTATCCCAGTCACAGGTTCGGCTTCGATCCATTTTGTGAACGTATCAAGAGCCACAAAAAGGAACTCGAAACCTTCTAGAGCCTTTGGGAACAGTCCTAGGATATCGAAACACCAGGTCGCAAAAGGCCAAGATAGAGCGATTGCTTGCAATGCCTGAGCCGGTTGGTTTATTTGCCTGCTATGAAACTGGCATTACACAATTTCTTAACCAACTCTTTAGCATTATAGAGAGCTGTTGGCCAATAAAATCTTTGTTGAAAGGCTTTTCCGACCAGCATTTCTGTAGGAAGCATGAGTTCCACAGATGCCCCCGTGTATGTCGTGAAGGAGGTTTAGTCCTCTATGTGATATGCATCGCATAAGTACCCCTTGAGTGCCTTGTTTATAGAGGACTTCTTCGACCAAAGTATACATTTTGGCCTTTCGGGATAAGCGATCTGCCTCGAGATCATCGTCGGGTATGGTACCCGTCTGAAGATACTTATAGATGGGATTAATCCAGGTATCCTTGTATTCTAGAGAGGTTGTCTCAATAGGAGGTGTCTCTGGTGTTTCAACCAGAGACGACTTCTAGAGCTGTTCCATGAAGACTTCTTTTGGTACTTGTGATCAGGAAGAAGCTATTTATTTAAGCAAGCTGGTCTGCGAGAAAATTATCCTTTCGAGGGATGAATTGTACATCAAAACCGAAAAAATGCTTTTCAAGCTTTTGAACCTCCGATAAGTTCCGAGACATTGTTGGATTAGAGCATTGGTACTCTTTTCCGACTTGATTCACGACTAGTTGAGAGTCTTCTCTCAGGAGTAGTCATCGAATCGTGAGTGCTTTCACAGATGATATGCCAGCTAGTAAACCTTCGTATTCTGTCACATTGTTAGTGGCCTGAAAGTTTAATTGAATGGCATACTTTTAGGTCTCTCCGTTAGGAGATTCCAGGACCAACCCAACCCCCGAGCCACTTAAAGTAAGTGACCCATCAAATTGCATCATCCACTGGTCGTGGGTATCTTTCTAGGGATCCTGAATAAGTTCAGGATTTATCCATTCGGTAACAAAGTCTGCCAAGATCTGGGATTTAATGGCTGTTCAGGACACGAAATGGAGGTCGGACTCCCCAAGTTCTATTGATCATTTTGATATGCGTCCCACTGCTTTCCTATTCTGGAGGATCACTTTCAAGAGAAACTCAGACAACACAATTATCTTGTGCGCCTAAAAATAATGCCGCAGTTTCCCCAAAGACATGAGGAGGGCATAGAGAAGTTTTTGGATCTGAGGGTAATGCTCCTTAGGCCTATGCATAACTTCCCTTACGTAGCAAACTGGTCGTTGGACGGTATCACGCTCTACGGCCAGTACTGCGCTCACTGCCTGTGGCGTGGTAGCTAGATAAATTAAGAGTGTCTTCTGGTTTCAGAGAAACCAAAACAGGAGCACTCGTAAAATATCTCTTAACATCCTCAAAGGCAACGTTTGCCTCTTTCGACCACTCGAAACCCTCGTGCTTCCTAAGAAGTTTGAAGAAAGCTAGTCATTTTTCTCTCAGTCGTATGATGAAATGACTTAAAGTCGTCATCCATCCTGTGAGTTTCTGGACTTCTTTCTTTGTGGTTGGAGGGCGCATTTGCATGATAGCCTTTATCTTTTCGGGATTTTCTTCGATCCCTCGTATAGAGATCAGGAATCTAAGCAATTTTCCTGAAGAGACTCCAACACACACCTCTCATGATTAAGTTTCAGACGGTGTTTTCTGAGGTTGTCGAATGTCTCCTGCAAGTTTGAAACATGATCAGGTCACTTGATGCTTTTTACGACTAGATCGTCAACATAGACTTCCAAATTTCGGCCTAGTTAAGGTGAAAAAGTCGATTGTATCAAGCGTTGAAAAGAAACGCTAGTATTTTTTAGACCAAATAGCATTTTGACATAACAAAATGTTCCAAATGGAGTAATAAATGCGGTCTTTTCTTTATCTTCTAGACACATATTAATCTGATGGTAGCCATAATGTGTCTAGAAAATTTAATGTTTCACAACCAGCAGTAGAATCAAACAACTAATCGATACGAGGTAAAGGGAAATCATCTTTTGGACAAGCTTTATTAAGACCAGTGAAGTCTACACACATTCGTCACTTGCCATTAGACTTTCTAACCATTACAGGGTTGGCCAAACACTCTAGGTGGTGAACTTCTCTTATAAAGCCTGCTATAAGTAGCTTATCCAATTCAGACCTTACAGCATCTTGTTGATCAGGGGCAAATCTTCGTAATTTTTGTTTTACAGGTACTTTGTGAGGCCGTAGAGCTAGCCTGTGCTCGATCACTTCCCTGGGGACTCCGGGCATGTCGGATGCTTGCCACGTGAAGACATCTATGTTTGCTCAGAGGAAAGCGATGAGGGCATCTTACTATTTGGGGTCGGAAGTATCCCCGATGCGAATAGTCTTCGAGGGCTCCTCTAGATTCAAGGAACCTCCTTGACCTGGTCGTTCGGCTTAGGTGCAACTTTAGGCTTTGACTGCTTGGTCGAAGGCTGCCCTTTGTTTTCTTCTCGAGCTGGTATTTGGCCAACCATCTCGAGGGACCGACGGTCACACGTGTGCGCCATCTTTTTGTCACAATGAATTGTGATCACTCCTTTGGAACCTGGTATCTTAAGACATTGATACCCATAATGAGTAGCGATTAAGAATTTTGCCAAAGTTGGTCGTCCGAGTATGGCGTTATATGCCGTATCGAAATCGACCACATGAAAGGAGATCTTCTCTGTCTTGAAATTACTTGAAGAACCAAATGTTAAAGGAAGAGAAACTTGGCCAATAGGTTTGGCCAAAGACCTCAGTACAATATCATGAAAAGTGTATCGTACCGGTCTTACCTTGGTCCTGGGTATTTGCATCTCGTCCAGGGTACTCATAAACGGAATGTTTAACGAGCTACCACCATCAATCAACACTCGATTTACTCGACAGTTATTGATGGTGGGCTCGATCATGATCGAAAAACGGCCTGGTCGAGTGGAAGGGATCGGGCAGTCACCCTTTTCGAAGGAGATGGTGACTTACGACCACTTCGGCAGTTTATTGACAAGAGAAGGGTCAATGGATATGCTCGTATGCCGATGATCCCCCATAGATATGCTCGATGGTGTGTTCAGGATCTTGGAATGACATCTCTTCGTTGTCGTCAGACTACGTACGACCACTGGCTTGCCCTACCTCTTCGAGGGTAGGAAGTGGTCCCTTACCGTTGTAGTAGTCCTCGAGATTTCGTTGGAAAACTCGGCAGTTGCGAGGTCATGGCCTTCCTTTTTATGGAAAGGACACCACCTAGGCTTGTCGTTCTTCTGCTCGGGGCGCTTATCTTTGCTTCGATCAGAGTATGGTTCGGATCCTTGAGGATTTTTATCGCTCAAGACCACGACCTCCTTGGAACTGTTGGCTTGAAGCTTTTGGCCCTTCGCCTTGTTCTTGGATTTCTTGGTCTTCTTATCCTTCTTCTTACCACTTTCGCCCACCTCTTGAGGAATTTTATCTTCTCGATCAATAGTGTTATTCCACTCGACTGTTTCAACGGCAGTAGCATATCGATCGGCCATCTCGAAGAGTTTGGCGACAGTGGCAGGAGGATTTAAGGCGATATCCTCTATGATCCTTCTACTATGGACTCCCTGCTTGAAAGCTCTAATGACAGAAGAATCAGAAACCTCAGGAATGGAATTTCGAACTTGACTGAAGCGTTGAATGAACTGGCGCAGAGTCTCGTGGTCATTCTGTCTCATCCTATGCAGGTCGTCCTCCTTCCCAGGGCGATGATAGGTGCCTTGGAAATTTGCTAGTAGGAGGTCGTAAAGATGCTGCCATGAATAAATCGGCTCGAGTGGCTGATTTAACAACCACGATCAAGCAGATCCTTCGAGCACAGTAGAAAGATAATTTGCCATTATATGCTCTCCTCCTCCTGTTGCTCGGACAGCAGTTGTGTAGATCTGGAGAAAGTCAATGGGGTTTTGAGATCCATCAAACTTCTCCATGTTCACTGGTCGAAACCAAGGCGGCCAACGAACTGCTTAGAGGTTGGGTAAAAAAGCTCGACACCCGGTAATGACTTCTTTACGCCTTCTTTGTAGAAAAGAAGGATTGATGTCACCAGGTGATCGTACACGACGATACCCGGTCATAGGTGGACTCAACCTGTTGTGGGTCTCAACTCTACGAGGGAAATACTCCTCGTATTCCGTCTGTTGTCGCAGATTTCTGGGTTAGAGTGGTGAATGATCACCTCTCCTAGGAACCTGTTGGTCTTCAGGCGTTCGAGGAATTCTCCTTCGGCTGGGGCGAAGATTAGGAGAGCGTCGTGATCGGTCGTCACAGTGATCTCCATGCGGTGAGTTTTTCGAACGACTGGAAGCAGATGAGGTCATACTGCCACGACTTCTAGGTTGAGGTCGACGAGGGTGCTCAAGCTTGGCCAATATACTTCGAAGCCTTTGCGCGATCTCTTCAGCATAGAGGTTGTAACCAAGCGTTCGAGCAAGTTCTCGAGATGAGTTCTCGAGAAGGTCATTGATATGCTAGAGTTCTTAGGCTTCCTCCGACTGATAGTGAACGCGCCCAAACAGATTTTTCTGAGCTGCGATTCTTCTCTGTCGGGTTGCCTCAGGAACATCCATACCTGAGCCTCGAGCTTGCCTCGATGGAGTACGAGTATTTCGAGAATCTCCTTCACACTCATCAGAGTATTGATTCTGTTTATCACCGGAGGTGTCCTCATCATTGCCACAAGGGGTCGCAGCGTGTGATCGTTGGGGACCATCCTCAATCCTGTCTCTAGGAGAGAGATCGTCACCTGAGGGAAGGACGAAAACCTCCCGTTGGTGATCTCCATCTGCGCTTGAGGCCTCCTCGCTTGAGGAGTAGTCGAGAGACACAGTCTGGTGAGTTGGAGCAAACCTCTCCAAGAAGGGGAATTCCGGGTTATAACCGTCTCCATCCGCAAGTGAGCCCTACGATGGGATGGTCGAATCCACAGGAAAAGCATGTTCGACCCCATCCTTTGTGGGGCTAACCTGAAAGAGACGACCACTAGGTACTGATGAAGCTCCGGAGTGATTGCCTCCAGGACTTGTCGTGCCAGGTCGGACTGTTTCAGACGGACTTGAACACTTGGAGGGGGATCCCTTGCCATGCTCTGAGCCTGTCTTGGTACAGTCCTGATTGTGGTCGGATTGACCCTTGCCCATCTGAGGAAGCTGGTTCTTCATCCGGACGTAATGTTGCGGGGGATAAGGATTCCTCCTCAACTCCATCAGTGGTATGATCTCCTAGAGAATGATCTCCGGAGGCGACATCACCATCGGATGATGCAATACTCGGCTCGTAGTCGAAACCAGCATCCATGTCGATATCTGCGTAATCGGCCAAGTTGAACCAGTTCTCCTCGTTCCACTCTCCTGCCATGAGAGCATTAGAGTTGGAAAAGAGCTAAGAAAACTAGGTGACTCGGATATCCCCACGGTCGGCGCCAACTATCGGTGTTTTAGGACCGAACTTACGTAAAGATTGTTAGATTCGGGGGGTCTCCAAGACTCAAATCACGCAGAGAGGTGACAGAGATTTTTATACAGGTTCGGGCCTTCTCCTAGGGAGAATAACAACCCTACTCCTGTGTGTATGTATTGAATATGCTGGATTACAAGATCAAGAAAAGACTAGAATGAGGCATCTTGTGCTCCTGATTCCTCTCTCTTTCCCTCCCTGATGATTCTGCCTTTTATACTGTACCCGGAGCGTGCTGCTGTCCCTTCAGTCTAAAGGGTGCCTTAATGCTTCAGATAATGAAGCCGTTACTGGAGATTATTGTGGGAGTATTAACGTTCCCACGTTGCGATGCAGTTATCACCATGACAGGGAGTTGATTCGTGTCATTATTCCAGAGAATAACAGCGTAGTTTACTGTCCATATCTTTAAATATGGTGCGGAAGATTCTCTAATCGACTAGGCCCACATGTCTGTAAGCTCCGTCGACTAGGAACTGGTCGTAAAAGAGCTTACGACTAGGTGGTGGTCGTAGAAGAGCTTACGACCATATACTGATCGTAGGAGAGCTTACGATCAAGGCATAGTCGTAGAAAGACTTACGACTATGGGGTAGTCGTAGAAGGATTTACGATTATAGGGTGGTCGTAGAAGAACTTACGACCTCCACCCTCTCCCTTATGAATATTTAAGGGGTATACTCAAAAACCATATGACATTATTATCCATAATATGAATTACAGATAAATAATTAAATGAGGATTATTATATCCTCGTCAATACTCAACAAGTGTGCTCTTCCCAGCTTTGCTTGGGCCAACAGTAGGCAAGACACCCACATTTCCTTTTCCAGGGGGCTCTATGCAGTAGGAAGTTGATGATCATTTCCATTTCCATTTGACGGCCAAACATGCACTTTTCTAAAAGCATATAGATGCTATATGGCTGGTGATGCATATGTGGGCAGTTCGTCACGTATACAACAAACTCATTCATACCGGTAATGATCATTTCCATACTATCAAGCACCTGTTTTAACACCTTTATGCCATGTCTACTGCTTGCAGGAATACAAACACGCTTAGCAGGATTGAATTTAGACAGGGATAAGGGGCGGCTCACTTCGCGAATCATTGCTGTTCTCTTCTTTGTGGGCTCTGCATCTGAAGGTGTTGAGTACGTAGCAGCCTCTGTACAACCCTTCTTTCAGCATCTTCAATTGCCGAAGCATCACTTGGTTCGTGACGCGCCTTCCCTCTGCCTCCTCGACAGTGATGCGAACCGGAGGAGCATCTGCTGTAGTCTCTCCTCCTTGGACGGCGTTGCTTGTTTCAAGTACTTGTCGATCAAGAAGGATATGGATATTTTGGCAAGCTCTCCTAAAGTGGCAGAAAATAGCATCTCCATCTTGGTTCTTGGAGGCTGGAGCCCTCTTCACAAGAGTACTATCTGTTGTTTGAGTTTGGCTTGCTGAATAGAAAACTAGCACTAGGGGGGAATTAAAGGAAGTAATAGCAGTGTGGGCTGGACGGCAATTCTGCAGAAAAACTGATGGTGATGGTTCCGTAAGCAGAGACCCAAGGGTCAAGAGCTGTACCTGCTGTTAATCAGTCAAGTATATTTTGCAATAAAGAAAGAAAGGCTCAAGCAGTAACAGCAGTCAGCACGAACATGAGAGAGGAAGCCCAAATGTCAAAGAACATGTGCATGGAATGGGTTGATTTTTTGGGGCTCAGAGGCAGAGAGTCTGGGCATTTTCTACGGTAATCTCTCTCTCTCTCTCTCCCTCTAGACTCTAGTTCTTGTACGTCGTTTGATCTTTGATTTTTGACCAGGAGGCTTGACTTTACTATAACCAGCAATGACCAGAAGCAGAGCATAAACAGAGTTTCAGAGATCACATTACACAACTCACTGCCCATTCTCTCTTCCACCCGTTGTGCAATCTTCCTGAGGACAGAGCCCCCCAAATGGAGATTTTCCTTTCTGCTGTCTTGGGTGAAGTCGCCACTAGATCCATGAGTTTCATCATCAATAAATACTCCAAGCCGCCGGAGCTGGACGTGGAGGATAGCCTACAAAAGATTCTACTCCGGACACAGGTCATCATCGAGGAGGCTGCGGGGCGGCACATCACAAATCGAGGGATGCTCCAGCAATTGAGCATGCTGAGAGATGTGATGTACCGAGGTTACTACGTACTTGACGCCTTCAGATACCGAGCTCATGAAGAGGGCAAGGCTAAAGATCAGCTTGTGAGTCACTCTTCGGTTCTGTCTAAATTCAACTCTGCAAAACGTATCTGTTTCTCCAGTAGCAGTACACAGACTTTAGAAGAACTGCAAGAGGTGCTTGACAGTTTGAACACCATGGTTCTTGATGTGAATGAGTTAGTTGTGTTCTTGAAAAGCTACCCTCGTTTGTACCGCCAGCCTTATAGCATGCATCTCTTGTTGGGTAAGTGCATGTTTGGCCGCCAGACGGAAATGGAACTTGTCATCAACTTCTTGTTGCACACAGAACCTCATGGTGCTGGCAAATTTGATGTCCTACCAATTGTTGGTCCGGGGAGAGTCGGAAAGAGCACCCTTGTTGCTCACGTCTGCAACGATGAAAGAGTCCGTGACCATTTTTCACAAATTGTGTTCTTGAGAGAAGAAGATTTTAGAGGAGAAAAGCTAGCAACTTTGAGGGACAGATGTGCAATGACACATCAAAATTGTGCCATAAAAGAAAATGAGAGATTGCTAGTAGTTGTTGACGAGGTTGGGGATCTTGATGAAGATGCTTGGAAAATGTTGTGTTTTGCATCTAAACAGTACGCTACAAATGGTAGTAAAATCATAATCACAAGCCGATCTAACAAGATCACGAAGCTCGGAACGGTGCAGGCTCTAACACTAAAACACCTGTCACAAGAAGCATATTGGTACTTCTTCAAGGTGATTACGTTCGGAAGCACGGATCCCGAGATGCACCCAAAACATGCCTATTTGGCCATGGAGATAGCCAGGATACTGAAAGGATCTCTCACTGCTGCAAACATCACTGCTTGCGTACTGAGAGAAAATTTTAACATCCACTTTTGGTGCAAGCTTCTGTCATTCTTGAGAGGGCTTAGAGAAACATCAGTCTATGTTTGGTGAGCATCCGTGTGATCTTTTGAGTAGAAACAAACCTACGTATCTTCAAAGAATGGGTACTAAAACTAAAGATTTTTTTGTTGTTGATCAGTATCAAACATGCTCTTCTCAAGAAGTTCCGAAGATAACAATCAAAGATATGATGTATGGTAGCATTAATTCTCATGGGACATGTAATATTTTAGCATGGAAGTCTCAGATACCACCCTACCATTGCTACATCTATACCTGTGAGATTCGAGAGCTCCAAACGAAAGTTGTCAAGAGGAAGCGCTCTCTAGATAATAGTCTTAAACTTGGTTAATTTTGTCATTAGATAGGAGTATATGTTGGATCACCAGTTTTTCTTTTTTGAGAGGGTGATCAGGATATGATCAGAATTAAACTGTGCTATTATCCTCTTATATGTAAAATCCATGCGTTTACCAACAGAATATTGCATGATATGGAGACATAAATTTACATGGGTTATTAACTGTAAGTGCTTGTCAACGGTTTTACTCCAGATAGTCTATGGATATAGGGCGTTCCAACTTGATTTTCAAGGATAACTCTGCACGAAACAAGTTGACGCATGGCAATTAAAGAAGGTGAATCACTTGATTTGAGTTTTTATTAGTTTGACCAAATGACGACTTTATAGCATGAGCTATGTGCATGTTGTGTTAAAGCGACTTAGTCTTATTGACTTGGTATATGAATCACAATAGTAGAATGAAGAAAAAGATCGCAAGACACCGAGTTCCAGTGTTCCAACTTAGGAACCGGTCTCCGATCGACATAATCCGCACCTTCCCTGAGAAGGCGCTATGAATCAATCACAGTTGTAGGGCTTTCGCAGGCTCCAAGTTGTGCGTTGGCCTAACCGTTCCGACCGCCAATTTGGACAAGTTTAACTAACTCAAAATCCGCTGGAATTTCTCCAAATCTATACCACCGCCATCGAGCTGCTGGAGGCGGCGAGAATGTGATGGCCAACTATTTACCCACCGTGCTCAAGGATCGCCTTGGCCGTGGTTGTTGAACCAACCGGTCGAAACAATCTATACTTGGGAGCAACTCTATGACCTTCGATTATGAATTTCAGTAGTGCGACGATCGCCTCGAAAGGAGGATGATCTCCACCGACTTGGCAAGGCTCGATGAGACTCTACGTCAATACATCAAGAGGTTTAGCCAAGTTCGCAACTCTATTCCCGAGGTCGCAGAATCTTCTGTTATTCAGGCCTTCAAAACAGGTCTGAGGAATCGACGGTTTACGGAGGACATAGCAATGAACCCCCTAAGGACAACCGTTGAGCTTTTTGATATGGCCGACAAGTATGCCACCGCCAGCGAAGCAATCGAGTGGTGCGAAGCCATTGATCGGAAAGACAAGATTCCTCACCAAATTAGACAAATCAGAGAGAAAAGAACAAGAAATCTTTCAAGAAAAAGAAGAACCGCAGATCCGACGACAAGGAGGTCCTAGCTGCTCCGATAAATTCATGAAGGGCAAAAAGGACTACACCGGTCGGGCAAAACGAAGTCTCCGATCAAGGATCCTGAAAAAGAAGAAGTGGTGTCCACTTCACCAAAGAAGGGCATGATCTACGACCGCCGAGTTTGGCAAAAGAAATTGGAAGATTATTATGCGGTGATGGACCATTTCCGCAATACAAGAACCCGGAAACAAGCTCCAAAAGGACAAGGATGGCGACGAAGAGATGGAGTACCGTGATCCCCAACACACACCAACATGATTTTTGGAGGATCTTCTTCATACGAATCCAAGCGCCATCCAAGGCCGTGGAGCGGAGATCAACCTCGTCGAATCCCCAACACTATCAAGCCATCGAGTGGCTCGGACATTGCAATTTCCTTCACAAAGATGATTGCCCCATTCCTTCGACTCGACGGTAGGTTCCCTATTGTTGTTGAACCAACCATTAATAATTGTAGGGTTAATCGAGTCTTGGTAGATGGAGATAGTTCTTGAATATATTATTTTCGGAGCTTTAGAAGAAATGCAGTCCCCATGTCAAAGGTGAAACCAGTGAAATATGCTTTTCACGGCATAGTTCTGGCTCCACCGCTAAGCCGATAGGACAAGTTTCTGATCGGTTACGCTCGAAGGCCGATAACTTCCGAACGGAAAAATTTCGCTTGATGTAGTAAACTTTGAATCAAGATACAACGAATTCTTGGTCGATCGGCGTTAGCAAAATTCTTGATAGCCACGCATTACGGAGAGGGTGATCAGGATATGATCAGAATTAAACTGTGCTATTATCCTCTTATATGTAAAATCCATGCGTTTACCAACAGAATATTGCATGATATGGAGACATAAATTTACATGGGTTATTAACTGTAAGTGCTTGTCAACGGTTTTACTCCAGATAGTCTATGGATATAGGGCGTTCCAACTTGATTTTCAAGGATAACTCTGCACGAAACAAGTTGACGCATGGCAATTAAAGAAGGTGAATCACTTGATTTGAGTTTTTATTAGTTTGACCAAATGACGACTTTATAGCATGAGCTATGTGCATGTTGTGTTAAAGCGACTTAGTCTTATTGACTTGGTATATGAATCACAATAGTAGAATGAAGAAAAAAAAAGATATTTGCCATTAAACTAGATAGGGACGTTGATGAGAATGCATGTATGTGGGATCCGGATTTCGTAATCTAGAATCCTCTATGAAAACACTGTGCTATTCCCTGAATCAGTAGTTAGCACTCACAAAATACATCGCTGAATCAATTTATACACGATGTCAACTAAACCATTCATTAATTAACACATCAGAGTTTATATAGACCACACTAGGTTAAGTTTTACAATAAGGACCAAACAGGCCAAATGCTTACATTCCAAAAGTAGCGAAAGCGGTAGCGGTAGCGGAAGCAAAAGAGTAGAGCACATCTCTTCACATGCAAGCGACTAGGGAAACCTATGTGCATTTGATATTAACCAAAGACTTGGATAATATCGGATGCACGCAAGCACCGACGGAGTCAGCTGAATTGAGGCGAAACCTAGACTAAAAGAACTAAACTACTACTCATCATCTCCTGAGCCTCTAACTTCTGGATCCTCATAGTATGCGTAATCTCCTAGATTTCCTGCTTCTGAGGGTTTTGGGGGAAAGAGCGAGGATGAGCACAACTTCCGTGCTCGCGATCCAACACATAATATGCAATAATATACATGTAAGGTTTAACAAAGATGGCTCGGGTTCTTTTATTTGCTAAAGCAATGTTTTCAATTATCATAATTACAATTTCCTATCACTTAGCATTTTAACCACATTGCATTTAATTAAAGAGAGTAATTGTGCAGTATTTATATCAGTAGAGGTTACCTCCACCTTTATGCTTATTTTTTATTGGGGCTATCCCCATTTATTAACGCCACTAAGTTCGAAAACCCAGGAAAATTCCAATCTCAGGGCTAGGTGAGCCCGACCTGATTTTCATACCACCCACAAAGGTTTTTGAAATAGAACTAACTCTAGTAAGTTCTCATGTCCACCTTTGACTGTAGGAACGACTGTTTAAACAGTTTAGACTCTGCAGAGGTTGCACACTGCACCCACAAGAGACAATCATACTCGTTGCCCCACATGATTTCTTAGTCATGTAGTTGAGCGACTATCACAGTAACTTTTCAAATCATCTCGCCTCTTCCCTCATCTCACCCATATAGGCTATCCCCACTTGCGGTGGGTCCTATAAGTTGTGCGGGATATTTACCACCACGATAAGCGTAGGTGACAACTTCACCCTTCCTTGGTGTCCCTTTCAAGCTAGATCGTATCCACTACTTTCACTACCTTACTCAGCCACCAGTGAGATGATTTCTAGGGTCCAATAAATTTACTAAGCCAAGTTGCACTTTGCAAACTTGTGGTTGCACATGTTTTATAATGAGAGGTCATGATAAGATTAAGTCCTTAGGGTTATCTGGGTGGTTCATTCTATATACCATCCACAAACCAACATTCCTTGGGTTGTATTAGCACCCACCATCATACCATCCATCATACAATCCGCTCAGACGGTAACAGCAAGTTATTAGGGTTTTTGAGGAGCAAAAATATATTAACTTGACCATTTCAGTCATTTACCCACAATGACTGCCCAAAATTACTTTCATGTTTAAAAGATGGTGATGATTAGGACATTTAATGTCCCAGTACTTAAGCAAGACTAACATGTCGCTTAAGTACAACCTATAACTAGTAATTACCACATAGTTACTAGGATGACATAGAATAATGGATTCAATTGTCAAATGATGGCATAATAATTAATTAATCATCAAATGGGTATTTAACAACCTTAAGATTTAATATACATTTGATTAAAGAATTAAAGCATGCAATTTTGGTCATTTAAATGAATATAATTTACATAAAATGTAGGCTCAAAATGATCAAAGTATCGACTCACCTGGATTAAAGGTAAGAGAGTCTTGATAATCTTGACCTTGATTAAGTTGGAGATCTCTTGCTTCTTCGGACTCTATCGAACGAACGTATCGGAAAAAGAACAGACAAGCAAACACAACAAATAAATACACAAGAAATAATAAATGAACTCCAAATTAAACAAGACTAGTGCCAATAGCGAGGTCTTGAATTTAGACAAATTTAGAAACAAATTTCACAATTGTTAGAGTTAGAATGAGGGAGAATAGAGCTTCGAAGTTTGCTTTTGAATTAAATCAAGAAGAATCAAAAAGGAGAGAGAATCAATGCATCAAACAGTACATGGATCAAGTCCACATGCACAGCTCACGGTCCACCAATGCTTTGACTGCCATTAAAAGGGCTCGGGTCCCACATGTCATTGGATGGCAGTAAACAAGAATTGATTAGCTTCATCAATTGTTTCTTGGGCCCACGCGACAGAGAAACAATGTGGTAGTTAGACCGGTAATTAACACATGTTAATTGATTGCTTGTCTTAAAACCGACAGGGATTGGGTAGAGTTAAACACACACAATGCTCTGGTCCAAGCTTCGGACATCATAGAGGGAGGCCAGGGCGCATGGGAGCCTTGCCGGTGCCGGCGAGCGGAGGCGAGCGGCGACCGGCAAGCGGGTGAAATAGGGCCCCACGAAGGTGGTGGCCCCACTGGAGGCGACGGCGGCGGGGGCTCTAATGGCGGCAGTGGTGCACGAGCTCGCGGAGGCGCGGGCAAACCGACGGCGCTGGGATGGAGATGGCGCACACACGGGTTGCGCCCGGGGTGGGGGAGCTAGAGGGGAGGTTGGGGGAGCATGGGGGCAACCATGGTGGTGGGGCAGCGATGGCAATGGGTGCAGGAGAAGGGGCGGCGGTGGTAGCGCTCCTTGGCGGTGGAGAAGAAGAAGGGAGATGGGGGAAAAGCGGAGGGCCAAGAGAGGCGCAGGGTGACGCGATCGGCCGGGGGAAAGGCTCACCGGAGCGGCATCTCGACGGCGAGGCAGCGCGGCGGAAATGGGAGCTTGGCTCCGGCGTTTCGGTGAAGAAGAAGAGGAATGGTGGGGGGGAGGGGTAGAAGGGAGGTGCTAGGGCTCTTATAGCCGGGAGGAGGAAGGGGGAAGAGCCATTGAGGCCTGATGGAGCACGGGGAGGGGTAGAGCGCCAAGCGGGAGGCAGAGCGTCTGGAATGGGCGCGTGCATGCGCACGATCTGAGTGTTCAGGCGAGCATGGGCGACAACTTGCGCGGCCTGGGCGATGGGACGAGGCGGAGGCGAACGTCAAGGCAGCGACTCTGGAGGCTAGGGCAGGTGGTGGAGGCGACAACTCTAGCGTGGGCGCTCGTGCGTTGCGCAGAGCGCACGGGGTGCATGACAGGGGAGAAGAAGGAGCAGGGGGTGGCAAGGGGTGGCAAGGGGGGCTGGGCCAGGGAAAGGGTGGGCCGAGCCCAGAAGGAGGGATGGGCCAGCCCAAGGGCAGGTTTGAAAAGGATTTGAAATTGAAAAGGGATTCAAAATCAAATTTGAAAAGAGGATCCACATGGAGATTTGAATTCCGATGTTTTGGATTAAGGTCGAAGCTGAGAAATTTGAAGATACACAATAACTTGAACTAGTTTTGAACTCCAAAAAGGCAATAGAAAAATACTATTCTTGAACCGAAAACGGGATGTTACAATGTAGAAGGTTGTACTCTGCTTCTCAAAGTTGCATTCCAAGCGGCAGTATCACAGGTCGATCTGAGAAGATAACAAAATTTGGAATGACACAAGCTCTTAGGTTAAATTTTTTGCCTCAAGAAGCGAGCTGGTACTTCTTCGAGGTGCTTGTGTTGACTAGCACTAATTTAAGAAGCGTAGGTTGTAAGTCATCGTTTAGGCTCAATTTAGAATGCATAAATTTTCTTATATTTATGTGATAATCAAACTATTTTCTTTGAAATTCTTGAGTTTCAAGTAGAAGTAGGGCTTTTAATAGTAGCGATCACTGCCTCATTGCATAGCCTGGAGCAGTGTATGCATGGAAGGAGAAGAGGAAGGTGGGGGGTACAAATTTCTTTTGTTGTGTACAATGGCAAAAATATACTACTCCCTCCATGTCCTAGAATCCATGCTGTCAAAGTTTGACCACCAATATATTTCAAACTATCTAGATTGACTACATTAAAACTATATCATTAGATTTGTCGTTCAAAATACTTTCATATTTGTCATAGGGGCAGCCCCAACGACCCGGCGAAGACCGCGGGACAGACCCCGTGACCCGCGAGCACAAAGCCCACCCCCCCTCTAGGGGCACCAAGCGCCCCTTCAAGGAGGCTCCGGGTTAGACCCGGAGGGTCGTGGGGTACCACGAGGCCTGAAGCAACGAGTCCTCCATGGCCACTTTGGGGGAGCCGGAGGGGGCCCGCAGCCGACCCCACCTCGGCAATCCGGGTGAAGCCCAGAGGCCACAGGAGCACCGCAAGCCTAGGAACTACGGTTCGTCCGGGGCCACCTCGGGAGAAGCGAAGGGTGCCCAGGGCGGACGATGGCCTTCGTGTCGCTGCAAAGTCCCTCCAGGCAACGGAGAGCGGGAACCCCGCAGACCACAGCACGTCTCTAGACTTCCTAGAAGAGCACCGTGTGCAAGCCATATCAACCATGGCAAAGTACGCCGAAGGGGTCGCAAAGGTGTACAATAGGAAGGTCAAGATCCGCGCCCTAGCACTAGGCGATATAGTGCTCAAATGAGCGGCAAACCCCATGGCTATAGGCAAGCTAGAGTCCAAATGGGAAAGACCCTACATCATCACCCGAAGCACAAGAGCAGGCTCCTACTACATCACAACGCCCGAAGGGCAATAGCTAGACCACACGTGGAATGCCAAGAGCCTCTGAAAATTTTATTCGTAGGCTAATGTAAAAATCGGCTACGCTCGGAGAACCGCCACCAGCTAGCTTTAAGCGGCAGGAGCTTGTACTTTTGGTGTAATAACATTTTGGCATTTCCTCCCTCGTCCAATAGAAACGCAAGGGTCAGTGTGTAAACGTAGACACTACACATGGCCTTCGACCCTAGTACACACCATAGCCCTCTGTGGGCATGAGTGTATAAACGCAGACACCATGCATGGCCTTCGGTCCCCGTGCACACCGTGGCCCTCCGCAAGCACGAGTGTACAAACACATACACCACGCATGGCCTTCGGTCCCGGTGCACACCGTAGCCCTCCGCAAGCATGAATGTATAAATGCAGACACCGTATATGGCCTTCGACCCTAGTGCACACCGTAGCCCTCCGCAGGCACGAATGTATAAACGTAGGCACCGCGCATGGACTTCCCCACATGCACGGGCATGCAGTCGAAGACGCCGCACCTGGCTTAAACCCCGACGCGCCACCTGGTCCCAAGCACCAAGACACATCGAGGGGGGACGGCAGTGATCTTCGCCTCCCCCTTGCAAAAATTTTGGTTAGGGCTCCCCTGGAGCCCTATCTAAAAAAGTATGGGGCACGACGCCGGCTTCGCCTCCCCCTCACAAAAATTTTGGTTAGGGCTCCCTCGGAGCCCTATCTAAAAAAGTATGGGGGACGGTGCTGGCTTCGCCTCCCCCTCGCAAAAATTTTGATTAGGGCTCCTCCGGAGCCCTATCTAAAAAAGTATGGGGGACGGCGCCGGCTTCGCCTCCCTTCTCAAAAAAATGATTAGGGCTCCCCCAGAGCCCTATCTAAAAAAGTATAGGGGATGACGCTGGCTTCGCCTCCCTCTCGCATAAAAAATAGTTAGGACTCCCCAGGAGCCCTATCTAAAAAAGTATGGGGGACGACGCTGGCTTCGCCTCCCCCTAAAAAAAATGGTTAGGGCTCCCTCGGAGTCCTATCTAAAAAAAGTATAGGGGACGGCGCTGACTTCGCCTCTCCCTCGCAAAAAAAAATGGTTAGGGCTCCTTCGGAGCCCTATCTAAAGAAGTATGGGGGACGGCGCCGACTTCGCCTCCCCTTCGCAAAAAAAATAGTTTGGGCTCCCACGGAGCCCTATCTAAAAAAGTATTGGGGACGGCGCCGGCTTCGCCTCCCCACTCGCAAAACAGAACAGTTTATTGCCATAGGCTTTATTTATAACAAATCCGAGGTGAACAAGACATGCACACAGCCGCAACCGGAAGAAGCGACGCGATCACCAAAGAAAAGCGCACACAAATAATACAATAAAATAACACCAATCACGCACACAAGTTACAACTTTGTATATATACAACATACATTGTCGGCCTCCTCGTCGCTCAGCACTACGAAGCATGTTAACAAGTCAGCATGGTGGCAATAACGAAAATGAGCACGGGAGAACTCACCGGTTGCATCCTGGGCAGGAGTAGGTACCTCCACCAAGGTATCCTAGGACCCCTGGCCGTACACTTGCGAAGGCGTCCCAACCAAAGATTCTTCGAGGGCCAAGCTCGCCAGACGAAACGAGCCTGCTACCCTCTCCATCACCTTCAAACCCTCTGCAACAGTCGCCGGGGAAACTGGGCGCACTTTTGATGAAGAGCCCATTGAGCTTGCACACTCCACCCGCCCCATGGGACCCCACGCCACCTTCAACGGACGTTCTGCCGCGTCCACCCTCGCGCAGCGGGAGCCGCCCGCACCCCCAGCCCCAACACATTGCAGGGGCACCGCGCCAATCGGCCCCGGGGCATTCAGTTCTTCCGGCACGCGAGCCTTCTTCTTCCTCCCTTCGTCGGGGTCGGGGCGCTCCGCCAGGCAAACCGTTGGGTCCAAATACGCCCGGTTCAAGCGAGGCTCGCGCACCACCAGCCCTCGCTTCACATGCACCTCCCCAGTATAGGTGCCCAGAAGCTGCTACGCAACCCGCGCAGCCTCGTCGATGGGCAGCACTGCGTGAGCACCATTATACCGGAGTAAAAAAACAAAAAACAAAAAATTGAATAATTGGTACCTCCCTCACTGTCCCATAGGTCAAAGGAGGGGAGGTCACCCCTAGACTCCCCAAGCTTCATGTTCCACCCCCGCGCAAGGGGCCATACCCGAAGCGCGCAGAACTTCTCCACAAGGTCCCTCGTGGAGAGTCTCCACATCACAGTCAACAGCAGATGGAGAAGCGCCTCCTCCCTTGACGTCAAGTCAATCTCTAGGGAGGGGGTGAGTTGGATAGGCCTTCCGATCGAGCGCAAACTGTCGCCCACTGGGGACTTATGGTAGAACCACCGTTCGGTCCAGTCGATCTCCCACCTGTTCCTGGACGTGGGAGCCGGCAAGTACCGGAGGCAGCACGCCTTCGGCTGAAAGTTGACGCTTCGAAAATTAAGCATCTCACCGGTATCCTTCTTCTTCTTCGGTTGACACCACCCGTCATGGAGGTACGCGAAGAGCCGACCCTCCCCGCTCGCCCCCGCGGACTGCATCACCCACTCGAACACGCCGAGCTTGATGATGGAGTTGGGCGTCAATTGCGCCAGCTCCACCCGGTACAGCTGGAGCACATGGGCCACCAACTCCACGCAGGGAAAGCGAAGGCCGGCATCAAAGAAGGCGACGAAGGCAACAGTCTCGTCATCTCGAGGCTCCGACACTGTCTCCGCCATGGGGGCTCGCACCTCCGCAAGATCCGACAACTTCCCCTCGTCCTTTAGCGTCTGCAGGACATAATGCGTCATCGAGGAGTGACCAAGCTCGTCGGTATAGGCAACCGCCCAGCCACTATCCCTGGTTTGCTTCA
Source organism: Phyllostachys edulis (assembly GCA_036346405.1). NCBI lineage: Eukaryota > Viridiplantae > Streptophyta > Magnoliopsida > Poales > Poaceae > Phyllostachys > Phyllostachys edulis. Next base: position 37,465,235 of record CM070557.1, on the reverse strand, counting down.
TCATAACGCCACACAGAAGGCGAAGGCACCGGAGCTAGGCCCCTCAAAGAAGCAACGCACACAAAAAATAACGAGGCTAGGGTTTTCACGGGCGAATAGAGTGGCAGAAGGGGGGATACCACCCCCCCTATTTATACCCGCGCCAGGCCCACCAAACGACAGGGCGCAAAAGCTGAAGAGCCACGTGCCAATCATCGTGTGACACGTGTGCCCCAAACGGAGCAACAGTTACACGCCATTATATCGCACAAGACCCAACAAACGGCGTCAGAGTGCAACACCCAACGGCAGTGCACATCACCCAAAGAGGCACCATAAAGACCACCGGGCAACTGAACCCGGCCGCAACAAGAGGCAACCCCAAGCAATGCATCGGAACATCCCCGAAGGAGACTGTGCCGGGGGAAACAGGACAAGCATGCTTCGCTAGGGCGAAGGAGATGGTGTGCCTGGACCCTTTAGGAGAATGGTGTGGTTTCAGCCGTGACGAAGCAGGACCTCGACCGTGGGGGCTTGTCGTAGGGGCGAAGACCGCGGGACAGACCCCGTGATCATAAAGCACCCCCCTCTAGGGGCACCAGGCGGCCCTTCAGGGAGGCTCTGGGGAAGACTTGGAGTCGGAGGGTCGCCGAGGTACCGCGAGGCCAAAAGCAACGAGTCCTCTGGGGCCACCTTGGGGAAGCCGAAGAGGGCCCATGGCCGACCCCACCTCAGCAGCACCAGGCGCCTCTTCGGGATGCTCCGAGTGAAGCCCGGAGGCCACCAGAGGGCCACCAGAGCACCGCAAGCCCAGGAGCTACGGTTCGTCCGGGGCCACCTCGGGAGAAGCAAAGGGTGCCCAGGGCCCCCTCGGCCCGGGGGCATCCTATACCCCACGAGGTGTCTCGGGCGCCAGTGGACCAGGTGCACCAACCAGGTGGCTAGCGTAGGGAAAGGAAAAGCCCCTGTAGCCCCTATACGTATAAGACCTTTTTAAGGGTAGGATAGTAATGTCAAGTACCCTATTAAGGAGGCTATAAATAGCCGTCTTCCCCATGTAACAAGATAGATCCAGTTTTTTGGAGCAACTAATACACACACCTTTTCCTGGCAACGGGTCCTTTCTCTTGAGGATTCTCTGGTCACTTTGAGAACACCGGGGGGTCCCCTCTCTGACTGTCTAGCCTTCTTTTGCTATGACAATATTATTATAATTTTATTAGTATATATTAATATAATATAAAGTTATAAAGAGTAAGGGTCAAAATTACATCCCGGGACCATAAAAAGTCAAAAACATCTGATAAAAAGGAACGGATGAAGTATCTGTTTAGAGTAGAATTTTTATCGTGCTACTTGGCCGGATAAAACAAGAAGATGCCACACCAGATGAAGATGAAGTGATGAACTAGCCACCGGCTGACTGTAATCAGGCACGGTCAGCGTGTAAAGAGGGTGATTTGCTTAAATGGGCCCTCTAATTGGACAAAGAACGGCGGTCCAGTGGCCCACTTATCCGACATATCCCTTTTCTATTCTTGCCATGCTCGTCTCTTCCATTACCCCCCCCCCCCCCCACCTGGCTGTTCGCCGGCGATCGTTAGGGCTTGGACCGAGGCAGTGAACTCCGGCGATCGCTGCTGTTGATCGGTCGGGGAAAATACGGTGAGTTACCCCCCTCCCCCCTCTCGTGCCATACATAGCGGCCATCTGCCACAGCAAACAAGATGATACTGTTTTAGTCGGAACTAACTGAACTGAATAACTAACGCATGGATCATGTCTCGATTATAGCCAACTTCGTGTTCTGTAGTCTAGTTGACTGTCCAATGCACCAACGCAGGGATGATTAATTGGTTGATTTACTTTGTTGTTAGTTTGAGCAACCAGATGTTCTCTGTTCCTAGATTGATTGGGATAAGGATAGTTGCTTTCACATGCAGGACTCAAAAGTTTTGCTCATCCTTCACACATCTTTTCGTGGCCCCAAGGTCCACTTTAGTTGTATACATAAGTAGTTCTATAATCTTTCTTGTCCTACTGTCAATTCTATCTGTCAAAAAAACAACTATGATTTGTAACGGAATTAACTCTTCGAAACTATGGAATACATCGTTGAATAGGAAAGAAAGGAGATGGAAAGGAAATTGTCTAATTAGCTATTTCAATTCAGTGGTCTTGAAATAACCAAGATGTACATTTTAGAGAGATAAACATGCATCACATTATGATACAGCATATTCACAAAACTAGCTCTAGTAAGTTAACACAAATCCTTCCTCTTCTTACAGTGCGTGTTCCTCGTAAGCGCAAACGTTGATTCACGTATCTCACAGCTAGTTATGTAACTGTAATAGGGCGGCAAGTGAGATTTCCATAGTACAACCTCAAATCTCCCTTGTGGTGTGACACTTCCAAAAATGACTTCATCATAGTTATTTTGGGAAGTCATGAGCAAGACCTATCCGAACATGGCTGTCAACTACGCAATCTTGAGTAAGTTTAGCTAATCTTTGAATATAAAGATGCTTCTTTTCCACCATAGTATGACATGGACCTGTACTAAATTGAAGTGGATTTCTCTGCCCATTTCCCCTAACACATAAAAAAACCCTGCACCAGTGCTGTGTGCTAAAATTGGCTCTTAGAAATCCAGCAATATTTTTTAAAATTTGCGAAAGGAACAGTGAAATCCTTAAATACATCTAGTTCAAAATACTCCTCAAATATCTCCATTGCTATGGATGCTAACTTTGGTTGCTCTTCTGGATCTGTGCTTCCAAAAACAAGCACCTTGAAGAAGTACCAACTTGCTTCTTGAGGCAAAAAAATTAACCTAAGAGCTTGTGTAGTTCCAAATTTATCTTCTCAGATCGACTTGCTATTATAATTTTACTGCCGTTACGAATGTAACTTTAAGAAGCAGAGTAGAGCCCTGTCCGTGCACCCTCATTAACGTCCCCATCTAGTTCAATGACCACTAGAATTATTTCTTCAGTCAGGGCACTACTTTGATGCTTGATTATGCCTCCATCTCTTAGGGTGCATAGCTTCTCTTCTCTAAATTTATTCCCTCCGAAAAATACAATTCGCGAGAAGTGATCACGCACCCTTACGTCACCGCAAACATGCTCAGCATTTCGGTTGCTCACATTTCATTTTCTTTAGTTTTCTGCTGAACCAGTTGTACAACTGAGTTTTCTGCCCAACTAATCATTTGACATGAAAAATGAAGATTTCATATTATCTAACCATATCCTCTTGTCCAGTCAATTTATTGTACTATCTTAATTTTCAGAGGAGATGCTTCCAAATGGAGATGCTTCTTGCTGCAATTGCAGGTGAACTCGCCAACAGATCCTGTTGGACCGAAAATGCGACTAGGGGGTTTGAATAGTAGCACTGTCTCTTTTTCACTTTGATCGGATTCAACACGATTTTCACTCCAATAAATATGAGAACTATAAAGATCAATATACAAGCATAGCAGAAGATTTGTATTGAATCCAATCAAAACCTCGAAGAAAATAGACCAAAATCACCAAAAACTCAAATCCAAATGAGTTGGACGGTCAGACCTCTCAAATGGGTGGTCTGACCTTTGGCCTAGCGGTCAGACCTCTCACAAGGGGTGGTCTGACCTCTAGCGCGATGAACAATGAAATCAGTCCGAACTCAAAATCACAAATTGGTCTAACTTTTAATCCACAACTCCAAACTTCATGAAACTTGAAATATACCTTCTCTAAGATATCAGGAACCTATTCCAATCTAGAATTATAAAGATCATTGCCAAAGTTCCGACCTTTTTCTGTTTGAGTGGAGATTGCTTCAAAACCGAGTCAAAACCAAAATATCATCCAAAAACTTGCTCGTGGGTAAAATATGATCAAGATGATCCTAGATGCATTTCTACATGTCACAGCAAGAAAGATCCAGGCTAGAAACCAAAGAAAAACCAAAAGATCAAAGAAAGCCCTAAAATCACCAAAGAGAGAGCAAGAACAAGAAGAGACTCATATTGAGGAATCTTGTTGGGATTGATTTGAGATTGATGTTGGTTTACAACCACTCCATCTTGGAGGACAAAAGCTCAACACTTGAGCATACAATCAATCCAACTCTCTAGAACCCTAACATCTCTACTCCCTAAACACAAACTAGGGTTTTTCTAATACAAGAGTTGGGAGGTGCACAACCAACACCCTCCCCTTTTATAGTGGAGCCTATCTTCTAGAGGAATACACCTAAACAGGCACCCGTTAAGCCCACACACAAACGAGTTTCACTCACGCATGTTTTTCAAAGTATCATCTTCATCTTCTTTTGACCTAAACCGCTTCTCTTTGCGCCATCTTGCATCGCGGGTTAGCCAAAAGCAATCAAGGCGGTATTTTGGTGAAGTTACCAAAATACCCCTTCTCGATCATTCTCCAAAGACCGAGTCTAATCTTCATGAAGCAATCTCATGTTTTGCCACGTGTAAGTTGATCAATGACTCTCTTCATGTCAGCAAGTCTCTCCTATCCGGCTCCTACCGAAACCACCATGACACTTGCATCGACCCCCGCGCCGCTTGATGCAACCCGTCGCACCGAACTTTCTGTTCGGACATCCTTATCTATTTTGTGCCATGCTTGAGTCCATTGACTTCACCCGACATACTCGATCGTTTTGAACCTCAGCTCTCCAAGCATAGTCCCGATCATCCTCGCCGTTGACCATCGTCGACCATCGTTGACCTCCAAGCTTTCTGCACAACAATAAACTAAGAAATCGATTCCGGGAACAAGTTTTTCGCAACTTGACCCACATTAGTCAAAACATGCATCATGCAATACATATGCACTGAAATCCATGAATTTAACCTAACCAACAAACATTGCCGCCAAGCTAGCCCGCGAACAAGGCAAAATCGATCAGACCTCCACCCATGGCCGGTCTGACTGCCCCCTCTGTCCAGCCTGACCTCCCAGCAAAGGGACTTAGCTAAAATTTCTCCTAAAAATCCAAATCTCTCTGGAAATTTCAAGAGAATAGAACTTTTGACTCGAAGCTCCAAAAATTATGAGACCAAGTATAGAAGAATCTCCTCTCTTGCCTACACCCTCTATTTTTGGCCTAGCTCTAAACTCAAAGCCACTTAATAGTCGGTCTGACCGCCAGCCACTAGACCCGAGGCTTGGCCGGACTGACCGCCAGTGGTGGCAGGTCTGACCGCCACATAGACCGATCTGACCGCCTATTGCTTGACAGCATTTGAACTTTTGCCGAAAACACATGTTTCCTCAAACCCTCAACACCATTATCAATTGTAACATCATCCTAAGATCATGAGCATATCCCCATGATATCCACAATCTCTCCCTTGATGAACACATTGACAATTTTCTAGAAAATGTAAGTTTTGTTAAAGATATGTTATAGATAGAAATAGGAATCCTTTGTATTGCCTTATCTGTATATGGCATACACCTCTTGTACTCCTATATATATTGTCCATTGGGTCGCTTCAATATACACACAGTATTCATAACATGGTATCAGAGCATAGGTTCTAAACCCTAGCCTCTAACCTAGCCTTCGACTTTACTTTCCTGCTGCCCCCGGGATGAGCAATCTCCGCTCCTAGGGGCGGCCACATTAGTCGTAAGTTTTTCATCAAGCAGCAGTAGAATATTTTCTCGGTTTGGATCTAGATCATCCGTCGCCGCCTCCTCACGACCGACCGACCTTCGTTGCTTGCTCTCTGCTCGAAGACATCGCCGGGCGCTCGACCTCCTCTTGGTGCTCCTTGCGAGCAGCGGCAGCAACTGAGCTTCCCATCACTGCCAGCGCGACCGTGAGGAGGCCGGTGGGAGCACTTCGTCGCCGACACCGTCTCATCCCGGCCGCCCTCGCATTGCACCTCCTTGGGCCCCGGCGGTGCCCAAGCGCATGGACCTGACTCCTCAGAGAGATCTTTCCGCAGCATTCGTGTCGAGCCGAGCCGCAGATCGCATGGCAAGCCTCCTCCTCCGGCTGGTTTCGCCTCTGGTGGTCGATGCCGCTCCGAGCTCCGTGCGACTTCTCCCCATCTGGATCTGCCGCTGCTGTCGCTTCCTCCACCTCTTCTCCGCCCGAATCTGCCGAGCTCGCCCCAATGTTGTGCCTCCTTTGCACCATCTGGGGTCGCCGTTGCCGCTGTCCAGATCCGCCCTGGATCGGGCCGCCGTCGCCTCGGCTCTCCCCCGAGCCTCCCAACACCCCGACCTCGTGTTAGCCAAGCCCGTACGCTCAGCTTTTTGCATGCGCGCCCGCCACATCGATGGTGGAGAACAGGGGGAGGGAATCCCTAATCCTCCCCAGTGCCTCCTTTTCTAATGGGCCGACGGGTCTACTGGACTGACGGGTTACGGCCCAAAACCGAGAGAGAGAAACTGCTGCTGCTATAATTCGCTGCTAATGAGTCCTTTTTTTTTAGTCTTCCGTTGCGTCCATCCAAGTCCGTACTACTACATCTTTGAGTTCGTCTAAGCCATGCGAGTCCACAAATTTATTGTCAGTCATAGAAGCATAGAAATTTCCTTATGCATGGCCGCAGCCGCCGCTCCCGCTCTTCTTTTTGAGCCGCCTGCAGATCATAGAAGTCGCTATGATGCCACCGCTTTCTTAGCTGCCGCCCCGAGCTTCTAAGGCCGCCACGCTTCTTTTCGCGCCGCCGCCATCTTGGGCTTCGATCTGCGATGTCATGCTTCCACCTATTCCTATTCGGCTTGCTTTGACAGCTCTCTCTATTCATGTCGGTTTCATTATCTTCTTCGTCGTGTTGCATGTCGACTTTCTCAAATTTCACCCTTGTGTTTTATGGGCATTGCCACGACCCTGATGGAGGAAATCTTTTGATATTCGACATATTTTGCAAGAGCTGCATATTACGACGACATTATCAAGACTCGGACTTTGGATTTTTCATATTTTAGTGTCAACCATCTTCAAATGCAATGCTATTGCATACGCTTTGCATTTGAGGGGGGGTGTGTTAGAGATAGAGATATGAATCCTTTTGTATTGCCTTATCTGTATATGTCATACACCTCTTGAACTCCTATATATATTGCCCATTGGGCATCTTCAACATACACACAATATTCATAACAAGTTTGAGGTTTGAAAACAAAAATACTAAACGTTTTCGCGCAAATGCACAACTTGGTCCATAAGCAAGAGAACGTAGTGAAAATGACCAAGTTGACTTCAGATTAGCATAGGCAAGTGAGATAAGACAAAAGAAAACAAGAAGGCTTCAATTTCTAGAGAAGAGTCAAAAATCTCACTCAAGGTCCATATAAAAAAACAATTGTTCAATTTGACCTTTGATCATTGTGATGTTCCAAGAATTACTTTTCAAGTTCAGAAAAGGCAATAAGATCACAAGAATGTAAATTAGATGCTCCCCCTCACTATGATCATCATTTTTATTTTCTCCCTTTTTTTAAATAGCTCCCCCTTTTAACATTTTTGCTATATATTCTCCCCATTTGACAATAGTCATCAAGGAATCACACTTTCCTTTCATCCAGATATGACAAATGCAGAAATAAGGAAAAAGCACAAGAAAGAGCATGCATGAAATGCAATGGAGTGGCTTCATTTTTGTAGTTTTCAAATTTTAGTACAGGAAGCTTTGGAGATTACCCAACAAAACAAGCTAGCATTTCTACTGTTACTCAATACACATCAAGTCTGAAAACGCTAGTAAGATTATGTTAAGACATATACATCAAAGCTAAGCTAGAAGGCTCAAGATAAAGCGATGAATTGACTCAATTTAAGCAAAGCTTCAAATTTAGCAAATTCATCAACAGAGATCCTAAAGTGATAATGGCCATGTCAGAATGTCAATGTGATATCAAGAAGCTAACAAAGACCATTCTAGAGACAAAAAGCCCTAAAGTGAATCATTATGCTCGAGGTACCTCAATCACCCAGTTTTTAACAATAGTTTTTCATTTGTAATTAAAGTTGACATTGATTAATGATCTATCTTAATGAAGAAGATTCTGGACTAGGAGCCATCCAAAAACTCTTCCTAAGCTTCAACTAGGGTGACAAATCTTGAGGTTCATGTGAATTTTCACAAGCATTCCCCATGAGATCGTCTGGATCATCAAACTACCTCCAAGTTCATGTCTTTGACATGCAGTCTCGTGATATTAGTTTGGCATAATTTAACCACATGGGAATCTTTTTTTTGGCACAAGAACAATTTTAGATTCACAAAGGAACAAGAAGCTCAAGAGATGTTCAATCCTAGATTCAAGAGTTAACAGAGCAATTTTGACAAGGCAAGTGTCACAAAAAGATCATTAATTGTGCAACTAGCTAAAAGATCAACAAATTACAATTTTTAGTTCAAGTTGTCTTAAAGTTCTAGCTCATTAAGCAAAGACTAAACTACACATGTGAAAGCATGATAATTCTAGTAAGTCAAAGAACTAGACATGACATTGAGTAAGAATTGAAATACTAAAGCTCAAGAGGGTAATAAGCAAAGCTTCATCAATTTAAAGGACAAGCAGTAAGATTTATATTACAATGCATCTTTTGTGATTTTCATATGAATGCAATATGATACAATGAGATGCAAGAAAAACTCAAAAAAACCTAAAAAGATCAAAAAGATCAGCAAGTTCAGAAAAAGATCAAGGAAAGATCACATGAACAAGGAAAGCTTATAAGAGAAACAACTCCCCCTCAAGCCAACCCATAAGGGTAAATTACCCCTAACTCACTCCACGAGGTGGCAAACCTAGTTGAGTCTAAAGGCTTGGTGAGGATATCAGCTAACTGAGCCTTCTCTACATGGTCTTTAAGGAAGTGATAACGAATGTCAATGTGCTTGGTCTTAGAATGTTGCACAGGGTTCTTAGCAATATTAATGGCAGAAGTATTATCACAAAGAAGAGGAACACTATCAAAAGCTAACTCATAGTCCTTAAGGGTGGACACCATCCACAGAATCTGACTATAGCAACTAGCGGCAGCTACATATTCAGCTTCCGTAGTGGATTGAGCAACAGAGGACTACTTCTGTAATATCCTGAATTTGCAAGTGAATAAAATAAAATTTAGAGAATAAATTAATTAAATTCATAAATTTTGGGGGAAATTTTGGACCTTGGGCTTCCAAATTTGCCGCCCATTCGTTTTGGTCGTCGTTCTTATGCTAAATGTCTCCAATCACTAGTTTGTAGTCATTGTAGTAGATCCATTGATTCTCACGATCTGTTGGCCTTGAATTTGAGTTAGGTCCATGCGGATCCAGTGTTTAGTGTCTCATAGACTTATGTGGGGTTTCACGTGGGATTTTAGAAAGTATTAATTCACAATTTTTGGTTGAATGATGAAGTAGTTATGAATTTTGCAAGTCTAGGTGCTTAATCAGTCTTAGGATTCGGGCAGCGAACGTAGTTCTGTGAATTAGAGTTTGGAGATGGCCGAATTTGGTCGTTGATCTCCATGAGTTATGTAGATAACTTTATGATGATTCCAGGAAGATAAAATTGATAAATTTTGGACGGTTAGAATGAAAGTTATGAATTTTTGAAGTTAATGTTGTAGTCTGTCCTTCTGTTATGAACAGTAGAGAAAGACTTGTTGTTTGCAACATTTGTTGCACAGTGGGATTAATTGTGATAAATTTATTGAGAAAGCTAGTTTTCTGTAGTTTCCAGAGAGTCTTAGAACAATGGGTTTGATGTACCAAATAAAAGTTACGAAATTCCCAAGTCAATAATACCAAAGATGACAAAACGATCTTCGGGGTTAAAAACAAAGGCTTAGATGGGATAATTTGATCTTTTGGTCACCTAAGAAGTTTTAGTTATGCTTGTGTAGATTCCAAGAAAATTAGATTAATGACTTTTGGAGTTTTGACTCAAAAGTTATGGATTTTCCTTTGATAACTGTTAGTTTGGACAGATTGGGATTTGGGAGTGTATCGGTTAATTTTCGGGTTTCGATTAGGAACGATTGATTTCATTTTGTTCCATTGCTATGTTGTGCACTTTTTAATGATATACTTAGTATAATTTATGGTTGCCAGGTGGTGGTGAACACCGTGGCTAGAGCCTTCCCGTCATCGTCATCCGTCTCACGGTGAGGCAAATGCAAGCAGTGTAGAATGAATTGCGATATTTCATTCATGTTAAATGCCATGGTTTACTTATGAAGTTTTATGTTTTGATAATATCGATGAACATAATACCTTCATGATGGATTGAGAATGTGAGTTTCAATTTGCATCATGGCATTCATTACTGAACCTTAGATTGCGTGGTAGCCAAGGGTTGTTTCTTTTGAGGTCTCCGTCATGCATTGGATGGGCTTGGGTCCCCACACTCGTGGAGTGTGGGCTTGAGATCCCTGTGCCTGAGGGCATAGGCTTGAGTATGCGTCGACGGATGCACTACTTCACATTACTGGTAATTGCAAAAGAAGAAAGAAAGAGCACTCTTGACATATGCATTGCATACAAGCATAAGAGACTTATTTATGATTCATTGTTGATGTTATAAGAAGGTTTGATATCTTCATTGGCTGGGTGTGAAGTTATGTTTATTATTACTGTCGTACTTTGCTGAGTCGTGGACTCACTCTTGTTGTGTTGTTCTTTCTAGGTACCTCTCGAGGCAGCGACATGCATGGGAAGGGGTAGTCTTGATACACATCACACTTACACTATCCATAGCAAATAAATTAGTCCATTTAAGTAAACTTTTAGTTCATGATAAATCTTTTAGTTCAGACTATGTCCATCCTTCGTGGTGGTTGATTTGCTTGTGTTTATGGATGAACTGTTTAAGCTTTTAAACCTCAGTTATTGGTTCAATTGATTCTATTGGATTGAATAACTTGATTGATTGGATTAGACTTGCATCCTCGTAATTGTGATGATTCATAATGCTTTAGATTTAATTGTTAAATATTTGATCCCATTGTGTAGCATAGACTGTTGATTTGAATTTGGATGATAATGGGAAAGATCTATGCTTAGATTAATTATCTTTGATAGATGTCATTCTTTATATTGGTTATTTGTTTTGCTAAAAATTGTTAAGAAGTTGAAATAAAATGGTTCAGTAGAGTAGTTTAGTAGCATCCTAGGTTTTGTGTTGGGCTGGGGTGTTACAATTCCTTGAAGACCAAAAGACGAGAGAAGTGCCTAAAAAGTGACAAGTGTCTGAGGTACTCTTCCTATCCAATCGACAACCCGCAAAATCAGAAAACCCTCGAATGGACAAGGAAGATAAGTAGGAATGCTAAATGTCATACTGGAGGGTAGAGTGAAGGTACTTGAAAATGCGTTTGACAGCTTAGCGGTGGGAAGTCCTCATAGACGTCTGAAACCTCGCACAAAGGCAGACCGCGAAGTGGATGTCCGGTCTTGAGGCCGTCAGGTAGAGGAGGGAGCCAATCATGCTGCGGTACTCGCATTGATCCACAACTTCTCCTTCCTCGTATGGATCCAAAGCAGTCGAAGTCGCCATGGGAGTGGCGATCAGCTTACAACCATCCATCTCGAAGCGCTTAAGCAGATCCTTGGTGTAGTTCGTCTGATGAATGAAGATCCCTTCCTTGTATTGTGAGGCGCCCTGTGTCATTACCCTAGGGGTAATCACACTTAGGCATATGGATTACTATTCATTTTCTCGGTAGAACACTGCTCAAACGAATAGTAAGTCTTTACCAGAGTTAGCACAGCAGAACAATAAGATAAAAATTATTCTTTATTACAACAGTAACCACACAAGACTAAGGTTCTAGATACAATTATTTAATTAAAACGGGGTAATACATTCCCCACGCTTGCCTGCTAAGTTCCTCTGGCAGTCTACTCGTCCCACGAGTCGAATAGGGTGTCCACCTCGCCCTGCTCCTCATAACCAACGCCCTTGTCACCCGCGGCCTCCTCGGTACATGTAAATCCCTCATCCCACTCGGAAGAACTCCCGACCGGACTAGGATCTAAGCAAGGGAAGAGATAGCAAGAGTGAGTACTAGTGCACTCAGCAAGCATTAATAGCAAAAATGCACCTGATGACTCTACCTCTTGTCCTTATCAAATTCCTACCTCTTCTCTTGTTCTGAAAATAGTCATCAAAATTAAGTTGCAATTTTAATTCTGAAGAGACTACTTGTCACTCAAAGAAAAGATAGACCCCTGACGGTTCCCGTAGACTCCAATCCGAGAGACTGGCATGAATTCATGATTTGATATAGCACTATGCAAGCTTGTACCACTTTACCCATAGCTATTCTGAGCTCTAAATGTACCAGGTTCCCAGCATTTCCTTAGATGCGGGTTCGAGTTCAGAATACAGAACGTTTTCCAAGTTACGTGATTAAGTCTCCACCCATTACTTTCTGTCGGTGCTGATCTAGTCACGGTGCTGACCTCGTCATCCACCGAGTTCCAGTAATGTTGGTTGGGACGCTAACCCAACACTCACCATGTGTTACTATAATGCCCTGGATCCCCCACTTCTAGACTTTTTCTATCGGTCCTAGGTTCTTTCCTAACTCAACCCATACAATATGACTTACCCGCTGTGGAGAGGATAACCACGTAACAAGGTAGCACTTTCTGCCTGCCGAAACGGGAAAATGGTTGGTACTGAATTTACGGCCTCTGATCCGGGTGAGAGTTTTGTTGGTTGTTATATTTTAACCGTATGTAAAGGGGTCCCACCTCTTACCTCGTCATCATCATCATCATCATCATTCCCTACCCGGCCCTCTTTACTAACCTAATAATTCTCATTCTTCATCTCATTCTCATTTCTTATCTTCCCATTTTCATCTTAATCTCATTTATTCGATTTGATTTTTAGAAATAATTTTGATGCAATACATATTTGATTCAACAATATACGGTTTACATTTAATATAGCTATATTCATGTTCAAGAGAGTAGCTTGCCTTTGGAATTGTAGAAAAGAGTGTCGTCAACGGATACGAAATTAGATACTCTTGCTTGTGTCGGTTCGATTCCTGCAATTATACGATAGACACAATAATACGTAAATAAATACTTAGTTGCTTTTGGTGCTAATAGTTGTACAATAGTAAGATGATTCTTTTCGTTAGTGTATTTTAATTTTATTAGCATTTTCGAACCCCTTTTAGGTTAGCACTCCACAACTGTGATCATTCTACGGTCTATTGGCTTTAGGATTGCTAGTTGTCTAAACTTGTGTTTTATCGCACAACAGATAAAATTACTACACGTGCTCGCATGCAACTAAGATTATTTTATTCATGCAGATATGTATAATCGATTTTATTTAAGTGCATGCACAATTATTTACTTCTCTAAATAGACTCAAGGTAGATTTATTTAATAATTCTAACCTGGTTAAATTATTTCTAATGCACTATACTATCTTATTTATTTTAACGGATCATTTCGGTGATTAATTTATTTTAAAAGTCACAGATTTATTTTTACACCTTTTCCTATTTTTACTTTAGACCGATATATCTAGTGTTTACCTGCACGGAGTTTAAAAATTATTTTTTTGGCGATCTCTTCAAAATTCGCAGGTAATGCGTAAAATTATTTATCTAACGTCGTGATGATTTTATTAGATTTACTTTACCTCACTTTCCCCGCTTTTAATTTTGCTATTGGATGACCTATTGCTAAATATTTATTTGCATGTAGCTTATACCGTCATTTGGTTTAATATTTATACGGCGCCGACATGAATTAATATTGACGTCCATTTTCTACCACTACATCGGCTACCATAATTTTTATTAGAGATTACTTCTTTACTCTTTTTATCTAAATCCTAGTTTTCTACACCTAATTCCCTAATCTCTTCCACCTAAACCCCCCTCACCAAATCTCTTTCCCACCTAATCACCCATTTTATCTCACCTACCCACTCACTTGTGTCACATCCCTGAATTAATTAATGATAATTAGTATGCATATCATCAGCATGCATATTATTTTTGGAAGCATTTGCATACTTTGTTGCATTTGAAAAATCTCAAACAAAAATTTAAAACCCTAATTCAATCTTAAGCTCCAAAAGAAAATAGAAACAAATGCTTATAAAGATCTCTGGGAAATAATTTATTCAAATACTATAATATTTATCGTGAATAAAAATAATTTTTCCAAATTTTTTTGGAACTCAATTTGATCCACAAAAAATTCAAACTCAATTCAATAACCTATTCTAGGTTTGAATGTAAAATATACAAATTAAATAATCAAAAGTGAGGTTTAAGAATTTTTGTGAGCTCTAGACCTTCCCAAGAACCCCTCTAATTTATTTCAGATTTTTAGGATTTTTATTGCTATTTTTAGTGGCCCGGTCAAAGTAGGGATTTGATTTTATTTCCCAGTCAAACTTTAGACCTAACCTCGCACTGTTGGACTCGGGTGCGATCGACCCGAGCCACGTGTCAATGGCTCAGCCCAACCCTCTGCCTTGCGCGCTGGCCGTCCGATTCAATATCAACCATCCGGATCAGTTGGGACATTCGGACCGTCCGAACAGTCCGCGCGATCTAGACCGTAAAAATTCAATCGGACCGTCTGAAACGTTTGGGAACGTTTGGGCCGTCCAAACGGCCATTTCAATCTGGACCGTCAAATCTCGATCGAACGTCCAAAACATACCGACCCGGGCGAACTGACTTGGCTCAACCACCTAAACGCACCGCGTCGCACCAGGCTCCGACTCGGCTTGTTTTTGAATCACTGAAGAGGAGGTCCTACTTGTTAGCTTCTTCGTCCTCCTCCCGTTGGGCGCTCAGAGCGCGAACGGCACGTCGCCGCCCCATCAACACCGTGAGCCACCACCCATTGTGTCCTATCCTGGAGCTTCGTTGCTTAACACCGCCTCCATTGTTGTCATCTTCTTCGAGTTAAAACCCCTTCAAACCTTAGCATTCCTTACGGCCGAGGAAAAGGACGCTAGTTGTAGCTCCTCTCTCGGGTAAGCTTTGAACCCTTGTGTCCCTCGTTCTCACCTTTGTATGCCGATTTCATTTTGCCTAATGCGAGCTTTCCTCATCGCTTGTAGCTTCCGGACCATCATCGGGTTCCCATCGGTTCCAGAGCACGCACCCAAAGGCACCACCGTGACATTTTCAACTCCGGTGATCCTTGTATTAAATTTGCGCATCATATCATGTCCTTGGGTATGATATGGAAAACCCCTCAATCAATTTTGCTAATGCTCGACAAGAGCTCGCGAAATTGGATTTTTCTCATTTTGGCCAAAGAAACCCTAGTTTCTTCTCCAACTCCGGTGTGGTAAGACATTGCTTGATTCTTTGCTTGTACACCACCCTTGGACCTCACTTAAGCTCTCTTGACCACTCATTGTCTTTTTGGTTGCCTAGGAAGCCCTCTCCACGTGAAGCCTTGCCGCCGCCGTCATCGTCTTCGACGTCGGCCCAGCTCCAAGCTCCTCCGACCCTCACTAACCCTCAGGTAGCCTCGCTTTCCCGTAGATGCTGAGGCACATAACTGGACGTTGCGGAGCTTTTCATTGTGCATGCATGTTTGCCGTAGTTTTAGCATCGCTCAACTCCGGCTAGCTGCCGGTACGGGCCATCTTAGCCGTCGCCACCACCACCAAAATGTGTGCGGCACTATTGTGTAGCTATCCCAGCCCTTGGCCTAAGATCATCGTGGCCAGAAGGCCGGCGAGTCGCCGCAAGCAGCGGATGGGAGCTCCCGTTGTCGTACACGGACAACCCCTGTAGCAAAATGAATAGGCATAATGACAATGATTAGTATTTAAGCGATGTCTTAGCGAATAGATGAGCCACTTACATGTGGGCCTAGCCCTTAAGCGCCCGTGCGCTGTGCATGCGCACCGGTGAGCCAAGTTCATGGACTTGAGTCTATGACAAGCGAGTCCCACATGTTAGGCGCGGTGAAATCGGTTTCCAAATTGAAAAATGTACTATTCTCTGGACCCCACCCATCAGCGCCTGTGGCTAGCGCAGAGAGCGATAGGAAAAGTATAAAATACTTAAGAAAATCCAGAAATCTATTAATTGTAAACTGATGTTTCTGAACTCCATTTGAGATAAACCAAGTTATTTTGGTCTTATAATATTATCCTCTATTTATCTATGTAATCCTTTTTTTCCCACTACTACTCTGCAAATTTTCACCAAATAATTAAATTAAGATGAATAGTAACCAAAGGTCAATTTTCTGGATTTTCCAGAAAACTGATTTTCAAACCACCATAACTTTCACATACTAACTCCAAATGGAATATTTCTTTTGCCTAAATTCATCTAAAATCATCATCTAGCCACTGTAGGAATTTCATGCATTTTTTAGCAACGACATCTTTATTCTATAGAGTCCAAAGTAATCAACATAGACTTCTTCACCACCGAGAGTGAGCAACTTGAGTACCAACAAGGCAGACATCATTTGAACTTTCTTTTGCATCATGTTGATCCCAGTTTTTGATAAGTTAGTGTTTCGAAATGCAATGATATTGCTTTCATGCTATTTTGCTATGTCAATATTTTTGTGATGTGTAGCTAGTTATTTCATACTCTTGAGGTTATCCTTGAATTAATCCAGTACCTGAATGCTTAAGTTAGATTGGGTGAAATATTTATGGGTTTGCATAGCCATGCAAGTCTAGAGAGTGCGTTAGTATGGTTGACGGAATTCTTCCGTCGACCTTGGGAAAACACCTTACTTTTATCCTCTCTACCTTTGGTCCAGATCTTTGAATCTGGTTGTTTAGTTCTTTTGGTTAAAAATTAAAAGTGGTTTGGATCTGGACAAGTGGTTGCTAGTGAGGGTGCCTTCGTGCACGAGATCGAGTATGTGGTTGTCTTGTCAAGACCAATAAGGACCGAACTTTGGTGATGTCATTAATTCAAGTAACACTAGTACTTTCACACACCGTATATAAGTGTCATTTGGTTAAGTAAGGGGAAGATTTCATTGTTTTAGACCACAGGTGGTGTGAGGACATAGAGACCGTGAAATCCTATGTTCCTTACGAACCTAGTGTAATATATATTGTGCAGGTGAGCACGATTACCTATGTTGGGTTTCACCCAAACATACTAACTACCTTACACTGGCCCCTCCGACACAACTTGCATGCCCTCGTAGCATTTGCTATATGCATATGTACTAAGTTGGGATTTTATCTCGCATGGGTGATCTAACTCAATAGGATCTTCTTCCTAACAATACCAAATCTCGATCTACCCGGCCAACTCACCAAAGGCAGTGTGTTTGGCTTACGGGCTGGCGAGTCGATGTGGGTAAAATGGTACTCCCCTGCAGGGTGTAAATCTATTTGAATAGTCGTGTCCACAGTTACGGACAACCGCTTGAATTTGGGAGTCATTATTATTAGACTTTGAATTAAAATTGGCATGATTACAACTTGGTATCGGCATAAATGGGTATTCATGTATTTTTATTTATGACAGTGGACTTCCACTTTGGTACTTGTTTGACTCAATTATTTATTAATGTATTACTATGGCACATGTTTTACTTTTGTTTTAAATCTGTTTTCAAAATGGAAATTGTAAAACTAGTATGTGTAGGATAAGAATTGTTGCATTTTCTGCAAAACTAAGCCACTATTGCCATCCTTGACTGACCTCTAGCATAAATAATTTTTACTTTGTGTAAGACTTGCGAGTACATTTGTACTTAACTCTGGCTATTGCGATTCAGGTGAAGACGATTCTACGCCCGATGAGTTCGTTAGCGCCGATCTAGGCGACGTTAACTAATAGTGCTATTATTTAACTCCCAGTCGGTTTCCATGGGTTATGGGGCATACCATGCTGAACCTTTTGGTTTATTCATTGCTTTCGCTGCTACTTATTGTCCTTAATTGAATTTGGCCGGTCGGCCATTTGTAATAAACGTAGACTTAACTATTATGTTGTATGCTTTTGGATTGACAATGTATGAATGTTGCATGGATGTGATCAACGTTGAATAAGAGTATGAGAGTGTTGGTCGCTGATCTTGGGAGCCAAAATGGTCTTATACTCACTATTTTTTAATTCCCTTTTAACTCATTAAGTGTATGTTTGGTCTATGGGAGAATAAGGTATTGACAACTCATTGCAGCTCTAGTTTAGTGAAGACTTCTCACTTGATGGAGTTAATTTGGAATTCATTTACTTGAGGCCCAAAGTTATTTTTCATAAGACCGGGAAGGCCTCGGTCTTATGGAAATAATCCAGGGGCCCTCACAGCACTTGGTATCAGAGTCATACTGACTGTAGGTTAGAAATAGCACTAGCCTTAGTGTGGCAAGTCCTTTGAGCAAAGTATTTTGAATTATCAAAATAAATTTTAGAAAGTTAAGTTATGAGTCTCTTTTATTCCTCATCCATCTTAGAATCTTTTTCTTACCCTATTCTCATTTGATTTTATAAACTAATTATTTCTCTTATCTTGTCCTTCCTATCTGAATGAGTCGTCAATACCTTGTCAAGGAAACCCAAGCGGAGAATGTTGATGGATATCCGGCGCCGCTCCGAGACATGATGTGGAGGGCTAATTTCACGTACCAACCCCAGTACTCCATCTACCGTTGTGATAGAGAACCAAGCATGGCGGAATACCAAGCAGTGATCAACATCACCGCAAGATAAGTTACGGGAAGCATTCCGTATTGTTTCCAGGCACGTGGCACTTTCAAGGCCCGAATCAAGAAGATTTTGTGTGCTCCGTATGTGCTACTGGGAAAGTAATTACTAGACCTTCTAATCTGAAAGTGAAGGATGAAATCCCTACTTTCCTGGACCGTATCCAGGGAGATATTTGTGGTCCTATACATCCCCTGTCAGGGCCATTTAGGTACTTCATGGTGATCATCGATGCTTCCTCGAAATGGTCGCATGTATGCTTATTGTCTACGAGAAACCATGCTTTTGCAAAGCTAATATCGCAAATAATTAAAATTAAGAATAATTTTCCTAATCACCATGTGAAATCCATCGAAATGGACAACTCCGGAGAATTTACTTCAAATGCATCTGATGATTATTGCATGGTAATAGGAATTACCGTTGAGCATTCAGTACTGCATGTCCACACCCAGAATGGACTAGCAGAGGCATTAATTAAAAGAATTAAATTTATTGCTCAACCGCTTTTGCAGAATTGTAATTTACCAACTACATGTTGGGGTCACGCAGTCTTGCACGTAGCAACTCTCATCAATTTTAGACCATCAGTATATAACATCCATTCACCTATGCATCTAGCGCAAGGGTCAACACCGAAAATCTCTCATCTCCACAGGTTTGGTTGCAAGGCTTATGTACCTATACCACCACCGCAACGAACTGTAATGGGACCTCTCCAAAAGTCTGAGATATACGTTGGTTATGAGACAGCATCCATAATCAGGTATCTGGACCCTATGACTGGAGATTTGCATACAGCCCGCTTCGCTGATAGCATATTTGATGAGGATAGTTTCCCGTCATTAGGGGGAGGAAATCAACCTCTTGATGAACAACGTCGGGAAATAACGTGGCAAGCCACGGGAATCCATGCACATGACCCACGCACTAGTGAAGCAAATAGAGAAGTCCAGAAGATAATTGATTTGCAAGCTTTAGCAAATCAACTGCCTGACCACTTTAGTGATTCGAAGAGCAAGACCAAGTCGCATGTGTTTGCACGCAATACACCAGAGAGGGTTGAAATACCAAAGAAAATTAAAGGTATCCTTAACCAGTCCAGAGGCCTCAGAATAAAAGGACGAGAACTCCGGCCCCTCAAATCCCAAGTAACCGGGGACGCCTAGCAAAAGAGGATAAGAAAAACTTGATACAGCCGATCAGTGAAGTTCCCTAGAATAAGAAGGGGAGCCAATTGAGACATGGCACCAGTATAGAACCTTCAGTAAAAGGCATACCGAATTTGAATATTCTCACGGAGGGAGACATCAGCATGGATGTGTGCGCACACGTCGGAGCCGAAAAACTAAAGGGACTTGCCCCCGCAATTGGAAGCAGCGGTGAGCGAGTAGAAGCATTAGCAGAACCGCCCCATGAAGAAATAGCTATAAATTATATGACTACGGGAGAATCTATGAATAGAACAACAGCCAATGTCAATATTTATTTTGCAAAGAAAATTGCCACAATCATCGATCTTGATTCAGAGCCTGCATTGCTCGCTGATTGTAAGAAAAAATTAGATTGGAAAGATTGGAAGGAGGCAATAGAAGCAGAATTATTATCTCTGAATAAAAGAGAGGTGTTTGGGCATGTAAGCCGCACGCCTCCCCATGTGCACCCCGTAGGGATATAAGTGGGTATTTGTTCGAAAGAGAAATAAAAATAATAAAGTTGTAAGACATAAAGCAAGGCTTGTTGCACAAGGTTTCACTCAACGACTAGGAGTTCATTATGAAGAAACTTATTCCCCAGTCATGGGTGAACTACCTTTAGATATTTAATCTCAATGGCAGTAAACCTGAATTTAGAAATGAAATTGATGGATGTGGTAACTACATACCTTTATGGAAACTTGGATTCGGATATTTACATGAAGGTTCCTGAAGGTATCCCTATCCCAAACCAAGATAAAGCAAATATAAATCTGTACAGTGTGCAACTCAGAAAGTCACTGTATAGACTGAAACAATCAGGCAGAATGTGGTATAATCGCTTAAGCGACTTTCTCTGCAAGAAAGGCTACACGAACAATGAGAATTGTCCCTGTGTATTTATGCGAAGATCCCAGGATGGATTTTGTATAATCTCGGTATATGTGGATGATCTGAATATCATCGGGACCCTGGAAGATATTAAGAAAGCAAGCTCTTACTTAGAGTTGGAGTTCGAAATGAAAGATTTGGGTAAAACCAAATATTGCCTAGGCTTGCAGCTTGAGCTGAAGGGATTTTAGTACATCAGTCAACCTACACTCAGAAAGTATTAGAAATGTTTGGATTTGAAAAGGCATACCCTTTAAAAGTGCCGATGGTTGGGAGATCCTTGCAAGAAGACAAGGACCCGTACAGACCTAAGGAAGAGGGGGAGGAAGTCTTGGGACCAGAATTCTTATACTTGAGCGCAGTTGGAGCACTCATGTATTTAGCAAACTATACTAGACCGAAAATTGCATTTGCAGTGAACCTTCTTGTAAGGTATAGTGCAGAACCAACCAAAAGACATTGGCAGGGAATAAAGGACATCTTCCGATACCTCCAAGGAAGTAAAGATCTTAGACTGTTCTACAGAAAGAACCAAGACCTAACTATGGCTGGCTATGCAGATGCTGGGTACCTATCAGACCCGCATACAGCTAAGTCACAAACAGGCTATGTATTAGTGTGTGGTGGAACTGCAATTTTATGAAAATCACCTAAGCAAAGTCTTGTGTCGACTTCGACGAACCACTCAGAAATTATAGCACTATACGAGGCTGCACGAGAATATTCTTGGCTTCAGCAGATGATTCACTACATCTAGCAGTCGTGTGGATTGAATACCGCGCAAACCCCCACTATTATCTATGAAGATAATGCAACTTGTGTTGCACAAGTACAGATGGGTTATGTGAAGAGTCATCTCACAAAGCATATTAACCCAAAGTTCTTCTATGCTCATGAATTGCAAAAGATGGACGAAATTAAAGTATTGCATACTAAGTCATGTGAAAATCTTGTAGATTTATTCACTAATTCACTTTCAGCGTCTAGTTTTGAAAAATGCATACGTGGAATTAGAATGATGAGACTTAGAGAAGTGCAGAATTTAGGAGGAGAACCTTCACGAACTTTTTATTAAAGCTTGATCATGAAGATCGAGTACCCAAAGAATAAATCATGGAGATTAAATGAAATGGGGTGGATTGTACTCTTTTTCCCTTGACGAGTTTTCGTGAAATTTCTCGGCTAAGGTTTTTGATGAGGCAATTCATGCAACACAGCGGAACGCATGTCATGTACTCTTTCTCCAAATTTGTTCCAGTGGGTTTTTATGGAGTTTTGATAAGACATAAACATAACGGATGAGTGCCTAAGGGGGAGTATTAAGAAACCGGGCCCAGGACCGAAGAGTTCTGGCCCAGGTGGGCACCTCATCCATCCAATAGCCTATATAAAGGAGAGGGGTCCCCTCATTGTAATCGATTGATTTGTGAAGAGCAATAAAAAGAAGTCTGAAGTCCCCTCATATCTCTGTTTCAATCTATTATTATGTTCTTGTGTTCTTGTATCGTTCTTACGATTCTGAGTTTGTCTACGAGGTAATCGCTCAGACTGGACTCGTCTGCGATGGTTCCTCAACATGGTGGACCCTATAGAATGAAAGAAATGCCAGGACCTTTAATCGGCGTGGCCACGATCCGGTAAGAGTGTTTTAACTTTTAAGGCGATCGTCCAGGGAACTTTTTTTTATTAAATAATCTTTTTTTAACTTTTATTTTAAAGTTAACCTCCAGCGCACTTTATTTTTAAAAATAACCCCTTTGGTCACGCCACCACCCATGGCGTGACCAAACACACTGTCACGCTAGGACAAGCTCTTGTCACGCCATAGGATAAGTCCGCAAAAAAACCTCTTTGGTCACGCCACCACCCACGGCGTGACCAAACAACACCGCCACGCCACCACCCATGTTGTGACAAGAGTTTGCCCGTAAACGAGTGGCGTGACAATGTTGTTTGGTCACGCTTATGAGTGGTGGCGTGACCAAAAGGGTTATTTTTAAAAATAAAGTGCGCCGGAGGTTAACTTTAAAATAAAAGTTAAAAAAATTATTTAATAAAAAAATGCTCGTCCAGGAGGCTAGGACTTGGTCCGACGCCGGGCTCCCTTTAGTCAAGTTGTAAATGCTCACTGCCTTTTCGGCAAAATAAAACATAATAACACTTGGTGATTCTGTGCTTGATGCAAGATGGAGCGCTGTTTCAGCATGCATGACCACTGGCAGTCTTATTTGAATTATTATTATTATTATTTTGGTAAGGCTCTTGACTTTGACGAGGACCATTGCGGTGTGCTCCCGTGGAGTCAACATTGCCCGGCCTTAATTTTGTAACGTATATCTTCTTTCCAAAAAAGAAAAAGGGAGCACCAGGATAACTGTAAGTCAAAAACCAGCTAAGGAAACCTATTTTGGCTTTTACGGGATGAAAATAACCATTTGCCACTGAAAGTCCCCGAAATTACCCACCAAATATCATCCCATATAAACTACAAAATCTCTCCTCTCTCTCAACCCCCCGCCCCCTGTGTGCCATGTGTGGGTCCCGCTGTCGGCCTCTTCTCTCTTGCTGGCCTTGTGTGGGTGTCGACACCAGCCTCCTCCGACCCTCGCTCCCGCCAGCCTTATCCGCCACTCCCTCCGCCACCACCGGCCTCCTCCGACCCTCTCTCCCACCAGCGTCATCTACCCCTCCCTCTGCAGCCCCCTACGAATTTTCTCCCATCTGTTCATATCTGAAATAAAGGGAGGCTAGGCAGCGGCGGATCATCTCTAGATCACGATGGTGTCCCCAAGGCAATGGTAGCCCGCTAGTGAGGGTGAGAGCGGCCCGGCGGCGGCACCATGACGACGATCGGTGTGAAGATGAGGATTTTTTTTTTTTCTTTTCTGAATTGAACTGTGATTATCGCTTACTATTGTGTTTACAAAATAGTCAGAGATTGTTGTCTTCATGGAAATGGTCACAAATTCAAGTTCAAATTAGTACTCAAAATTCTGTAAATTATTGTTGATTGTTGTGTGTTCATGGAAATTGTGTGTATTCTTGTATAAGAAAATTCAAAACTGATGATATAAAAACTCTTCTTAGCTTATTTGTAAAAGTGTATTTTAGACATTCATCATTGAAGCCAATAGGCCAACCCAAAAAAAAAACACCAAGCTTTCAAACATGTTGACTTGCTTAAAAGCATACTGCTTATAAGCTGTTAAGCTAAAAAAAATCTAAGCCTAAACAAACAGGCCTTAGATACAGTTGTTGAGGTCACGAGTTTGAGCCCTATCTTCTACCTTAATTTAAAAACACTCGCGGTTCCTCCCACGCTTGGGAAGGTGCTTTTCCTTAGCCAATATATTTGGTCGGTACGCTTGTAAAATTTAGCAATCAATTCAAAACCGGCGCGTCGTGCCGAACCACAAGATTGACTAATTCTCTTGTAGAACCCCACCAAAACGACCAATTCAGCCAGCCATTCCACACTCTTATATAAACCGCATCCAGCACGCTGCACTCAAGCAAGTCACAACATCTCTTCACACGACACCTTCATAACACACATCGTCGTCCCGATACAATCGAGCTTGGTTTCTTCATCCATTTCTTGCATCGATCGATCGAAATGGCGTCCCAGGCCATCGAGACCCACCGCGCCGGCGCCGAGGTCTTCCATGGCGACGCTGCCTGCAGGAAGAAGTCCGTCGAGCTGCTAGAGGAGCTCGGGCTCCCCAAGGGCCTCCTGCCGCTCGAGGACATCGAGGAGTTTGGGTACAACCGTGCGACGGGGTTCATGTGGCTGGTGCAGAGGAAGAAGAAGATCGAGCACACCTTCAAGAAGATCAAGCAGACCGTGTCGTACGCCGGCGAGGTGACGGCGATCGCCGAGAAGGGCAAGCTGAAGAAGATCACCGGCGTCAAGACCAAGGAGCTGCTTCTGTGGCTCAGCGTCGTGGAGGTCTACGTGCCCGAGACCTCGCCGGAGAAAGTCACCTTCAAGACGGGCACTGGCCTCTCCGACAGCTTCGATGCCGCTGCGTTTGCGCTCGGAGAGTAAGGAGTCGCTGAAAAGCCAAAAATGATTCCCAGTGCCACTGCGTAACCGTATGTCTCAAAGCAGCTACTTGTAATGTGGCTGGATCTATCTTTTGTTTTGCGAACATGTAAAAGTATCCTTCTGTTTCTCACTAAAAATATATATATAATTAGTAATGCCCTGTAATTTGCTTAATGCTTTTCTTTTGTACCTTGAGTATTTTGCACCACGCACGAATTCAGTTCATAAACAAGCTGTTGGTTCTCATTCGTGGCAACTACAAACGCATCTCCAAGTTCGACGATAATTAAATCTCTTACCTAGTTATCCCCTTCGCGGCTGCGCGGATCGAGTTCTTATCGTCTGCTGATCAGAGGAGCAGAATTGGCAAGCACCAGCGTAGTTCTTGACGTCTGAATTGTAGTAGGCCGTCAGGTTCGACCTGAACCTGAACGACATGTCCTCTCACTCTTCACTGAACGAACATCTCAATTTGTAACTTGTCAGGATTGGCATCGATCGAAACCATTCCATTCCTTAATCAAATCGAAGGTTCAGACTATCCTGATCACCAACGAAGGCTGCAGGCTGCGAGCCATTGATGACAGAAGGCCATCAGGGAAATCGTGACCTCGCCTCGGCCGCCAAGGCCATTTTTGTGGTCGATGGAAATGCCCCATGGGCACCGTTTTTCTTTCTCTTTTTCTTTCTCCGCCGCTGCTCTCTCCCATCGCTTGCGCCGAAATCCCCAGCCCCGACGCCGCCGAATCCAGCCCCAACCCCGCCCTCTCTTCATCACCTCCGCTCTCTCCGTGCAAGCGCCGCCTACATCCCCAATAGCCGCCATACAAAGCATATCAATTCTAGTTGGGAAATGAACCAAAACACCTCCCCCCTGAAATTCCACATGTGGCTGCCAATTCATTTAATTTAATCTTTTCAACTCCACAATCAAAAGATCTTCAGACAATGATTCACCAATGATCCGAACAAGTCCTGTCTTATTATTTTCTTTTTTCAACTTCTTCATTCCCAAGGTTGGAATGTGATAAAACCCCAAACTCATCAGCACCGAATCCACACAAATTAGTAATAGGGCGTGGTTTCAACAACAATAGGTCTTTGAAAGGGTTTTCTACATAAAATTCGTGTCTTATATTCCTAGTTTTCTATGTATTATTCACAACATGTCAGTATGCTATACTCCCACCGACCAAAACTGGATTCAAAGCATCAAACCCAATCTGCCCTCCCAAGGTCTATCTGAATATTTGGATCTCTGGAATCGTCTTCAGAATGTTCAGTTGGTGCCGCGAGAGCAGGATTACCTTACTTGGAGATGGACACCAAATGCAACATATTCTGGTAGATCGGCGTACTTGATTCAGTTTGAGGGGTCAACAAGAGCTTCCTACCCGCAGCTAATCTGGGCTTCCTATGGAATGAAAGAAATGCCAGGACATTCAATCGGCGTGGCCACGACCCGGTAAGAGTGTTTTAACTTTTAAGGCGATCGTCCAGGAGGCTAGGACTTGGTCCGACGCCGGGCTCCCTTTAGTCAACTTGTAAATGCTCACTGCCTTTTCGTCAAAATAAAACATAATAACACTCGGTGATTCTGTGCTTGATGCAAGATGGAGTGCTGTTTCAGCATGCATGACCGCTGGCAGTCTTATTTGATTTTTTTTTATTTTTAGTAAAGGCTCTTGAATTTGACGAGGACCATTGTGGTGTGCTCCCGTGGAGTCAACGTTGCCCGACCTTAATTTTGTAATGTATATGATATACAGTATATCTTCTTTCCAAAGAAGAAAAAGGGAGCACCAGTATAGATAAAAGACAATAGAACGTGCACCGTGGTTGCAAACTTGTTTGGGCTTTTTCTAAGGTTTAAAAGCAAAAAAGTTAGAGCCCAAACAAAATGGTGGCTTTTCTACTGGGTTTTTGGAAAAGATTAAGCCCCCGTATAACTGTAAGCCAAAAACCAGCTAAGGAAACCTTTTTTTTTTGCTTTTACGGGATGAAAATAACCATTTGCCACTAAAAGTCCTCGAAATTACCCACCAAATATCATCCTATATAAACTACAAAATCTCTCCTCTCTCTCAATCCCCCCCCCCACACACACACACCCTGTGCACCATGTGTGGCACCGCCATGACCTCTTCCTCTTGCTGGCCTTGTGTGGGTGTCGACGCCGCCTCCTCCAACCGCGCTCCCGCCAAATTTATCCGTCCCTTCCTCCCGCACTGCCGGGCGGATTCGAGAATCCAAATCCTCTGTGAATACACGTGCTATTCTGGATCAAGAGATAGCACTCACAGCACATTCTTTGAATCAATCATACAAGGCGTGAAACAAAACAAATATATTACAAGACAGAGTAACATAGACCTCATCGGGTCGAGTTTTACAAAAGGGCCGCACAAGACCAACTTGATTACATTACGTAAAGATAACTTGAAATCTACAAAAGGAAGAAAAAGGGAGGTAGGGCTCATCTCACACGTAAGCGATGGGGTGACCAGGTAACGATGGATATTAACCAAGAGTGGATAATATCGGTTGTACACGAGTACCGACGAGTCTACTTAGACTGGGCGAGACCTAAACTACAGAACTATACTACTCCTCATCATATCCTTGTCCATCATCCTCTGGGCCTTCGTAGAAAGTGTAGTCCCCTTCGTCTTCGTTATCTAAAGGGTTTGAGGAGAGAAGCGAGAATGAGCACTACTACCGTGCTCGCGAGCCAACACACAATGCAATAGTATACATGCAAGGTTAAACAATGATGGCTCGGTTCTTTTATTGGCGAAAAGC
Organism: Phyllostachys edulis; assembly: GCA_036346405.1. Classification (NCBI taxonomy): domain Eukaryota; kingdom Viridiplantae; phylum Streptophyta; class Magnoliopsida; order Poales; family Poaceae; genus Phyllostachys; species Phyllostachys edulis. Next base: position 37,437,647 of record CM070557.1, on the reverse strand, counting down.
AGGCTTTTCAAATATCATACTTACAAAGTCCTATCACTTAGCATTTTAACAAATTTGCATTTTTAATAAAGAGAGTAATGTGCAATAATTAATAACAGTAGAGGTTCCATCCGTCGGAAACTCTACACCATGCATCCTTTTAATTGGAGCTGCCTCCAATGACCACACCCACTGAGCTCGAAGACTCAGAAAAAATCCAACACAGGGCTAGGTGAGCCCTTCCACCATTTTCTTATCACCCACAAAGTTTTGAAATAGAACTAACTCAAGTTATGATTTCCATGTCCGCCTTTGACCGTAGGTGCGCCATTGCTTAAACAGTTTTAGACTCAGAGAGGTTGTACACTTTACCCACAAGAGATAGTCATACTTGTTACCCCACATGATTCCGTAGTCATGTAGTTGGGCGGCATCCAAGAACCTTTCAAACTATCTTGCCATTTCCGTAATCTCACCCATATGGGGTTGCGCCCATCGTTCTGCTGGGATCGTTGTACACGCAGCGTTGGGTGTAGATTTGGACTACCCACAACGCGTTAGCAACCTCACCCATTCAAGCCGGATGTACCGCTTGCCATGCGTATTTTTCCCTTTCTCCACCGTGTGAGACACATTCGAGGTTTAATAATTTTACTAAGCCAAGTTGCACTTTGCGACTTGTGGTTGTACTTGTTTAACACGGAGGTCGTGACAAGATTAAGTCCTTAGGGTTATCTGGCGGTTCATTCAACAAACCAACCATCCTCGTGCTCCCGAGCACCCACCGCCTCACCATCCGCCCAGATAGAACTAGCAATTAGGGTTTTAGAGAGTAAACCAAATTATTTTCACACCTTTTTGTCAATGGACCACCAATGACTACCCAAAACATTTTATGTTTGAAGAAATGTTGATTGGGGTATTTAATACCCCAGTACTTAAGTAAGGCTAGCATGTCGCTTAAGTACAACCAATAACTAGTATTACCATATAATTACTAGAATACTAGGGTGACAAGGATTAATGGATTCAAATTATCAAGGTTGACATATTAATTAATTAATCAACAAGTGGGTGTTTAACTACCTTAAGCTTTAACATATATTTGATTAAGAAATTAAAGCATGCAATTTGTTAATTTAAAAGAATATAATTTGCATAAAATGTAGGAGCGATATGATCAAAGTATTGACTCACCTTGGTTAAAGGCAAGGTGATCGTGATACTCTTGGTCTTGATCAACTTGAGGATCTCCAGCGTCTTCAAATCCTAAACGGGTGAATTTACCGGAAAAGGCACAACGGCAAAGAGAGCAAATAAATACACAAGAATGCAAAAATGAACTCCAAATTAATCAAGTCCTATGCCATTAGCAAGATCTTGATTTAACAAATTTTTAGAAATTTATTTCATAATTTTTGGAGTTATAACGGAGGAGAAATGAATTCTGAAGATTAAATGAATTAAAAGAGAGAGAGAGAGAGGTAATGGTCCACAGACAAAGACAATGTGGACCGAGTCCACACGCAGAGGCGAGGCCGCTCATGGCACAAGGCATGCGAGGGCCCATGGGTCGGCGAGAGGGGGTTCTTGTCTTGTGGGGCCCGCATGGCGATGAGCAAGGGAGTTTTAGGACACCATTAGGACTTAATGATTACTATTAGGGAATTAAGACATCATTAACACCTTAATGATTGGGGAAACGATCTTGCACCGCCACACCTGCGAGCGATCTTGGCGGGCGCGTGCGCGCTTGGCGGCTTGCGATGATGAGAAAAGCGGTCCGGTGGTGGTTCGAGCCGGGGAGGTGAGCACGGGTGGCTCTCGACGAGTGCGGCTAATGGGCTTGACTGGGTGGCGGAGGAGGTTCGTGGGTGGCGGCGGTCTTTGGTGAATCTCGGCCGGAGCGGGAAGAAAGGGATTCTGTGGTCTTTGGTGAATCTGGCGGCCGAAGCGAAGGAAGAAAGGGATTATGGAGGCTGGGGAGGATCTTTGAAGGGTTTGGGGAAGGCTCTGGTGGCGGGGCTCACAGTGTGAGGTTAGTGGTGCGAAGATGGTGGAAGCGGGGACGCAGCGGTGGAGGTGGCGGCGGCTGAAATGGAAAAGCGGCGGTTTTGGGGTGGTTTCTTACCAGGACTCCAAGGGGCGTCGTGAGGAGCTCAAGGGGGCACGGGAGGCACTTTATAGGCCAAGAAAGGAGGCTTGGAGCCGTTGGCGAGGAAGCCATGTGTCCCGGCGGCAGGCATGGGCGCTGCTGCGTGGAAGAACGAGCGAGGCGGTTGAGCGCAGCGAGGACGAGCGGCGACTTCGGGTGTCCACGCCGACGCAGCGTCGCGTTGCGCGCGTCGCGGCTTGGTCGAGAGTGAGGACGGCGATGATGGTGGTAGCGCCATGGGATTCGCCTGGCGAGGAGGATGGGCGGGAGTTGGTGACCGCGGTAGGGGAGAACCGCAGCTTTGACGATCACGACGAGGCGCGACGCTTGACCGGTTGCCAGTCGACGAGGGCGGCGATGACGCCACGCTGCGCCGGACGGAGGGGCTCGAGGTCGTCGCCCAGAGGAGCGCGAGCGGTGGCGCAAAGGAAGCGAGCGGCTCAGCGAGCGATCGCCCGAGAGAGAGAGAGGAGTGCGGCGTTGACCTGAGGGTAACTGGGAGATGACCTAAGGCGCTGAGTTGGCTGGGCCGAGAAAGGCCGGAGGAGAAGAAAAGGAGAAGGGCCTGGGCTTGGGCATGGCAGCTTAGGCCGGGGGGCGAAAAAAAAGGGGAGAAAAATTTGGGTGGAGATGGGCTTGGCCCAGAGGAGAAATAAATTTGAGCAGAAAGAAGGAGGCCCAACTCAAAATGGCACAGGGATTCAAAAGAGAGAGAAACTCCAAACCATGAAATTGAATTTCAAATGTTACTGAACATTACATTTGAAACACACAGAAAAAAAGAAAGAAAGTTTTAATTAGTTTGATAATTGAATTACTGGCGAAGAACGAAAACCGAATAGTAATTACTATTCACTCGTCCAGCAGGCGCTACACCACCCCAGGCGGATCTACTCCTCCGCCACCATCGGCCTCCTCGACCCTCTCCCACCGGCGTCGTCTACCCTCCTCCATGACCCTTTACAAATTTTCTCCCATCTGTTCATATCTGAAATAAAGGGAGGCTAGGCAGCGGCGGATCATCTCTAGATCACGACGGTGTCCCGAAGGCGGTGGTAGCCCGCTAGTGAGGGCGAGGGCGGCCCAGCGGCAGCGGCACCATGACAACAACCGGTGTGAAGATGAGGATTTTTTTATTTTCTTTCTTTTTGAATTGAGCGTGATTATCGCTACTATTGTGTTTACAAAATAGTCGAGATTGTTGTCTTCATGGGAATGGTCATGAATTCAAGTTCAAATTAGTACTCAAAATTCTGTAAATTATTGTTGATTGTTGTGTGTTCAGGAAATTGTGTGTATTCTTGTATAAGAAAATTCAAAACCAATTATATAAAAACTCTTCTTAGCTTATTTGTAAAAGTGTATTTTAGACATTCATCATTGAAGCTAATAGGCCAACCCAAGAAAAAAAACCAGGCTTTCAAACATGTTGGCTTGACTTAAAAGCATACTGCTTATAAGCTGTTAAGCTAAAAAAATCTAAACCTAAATAAACAGGGTCTTAGATACAGTTGTTAAGGTCACGAGTTTGAGCCCTATCTTCTACCTTAATTTTAAAAAAACTCGTGGTTCCTCCTATGCTTCGGAAGGAGCTTTTCCTTAGCCAATATATTTGGTCGGTACCCTTGTAAAATTTAGGAATCAATTCAAAACCACTTACTACCTCCAGTAAAAAAAATATGAGTGTCGCTTATTTATGACATAAGACGGGAGAGTACCTTGCATTTTCTTTTTCTGAAATAACAAAATAAAAGCAAAACAAGGTATACATTGGAACTTTTTTTTATTAATTAACCTTTTTTTAAATTTTATTTTAAAGTTACTCCCGGCACACTTTATTTCCAATTCTAACCCCTTTGGTCACGTCACCATCCATAGCGTGACAAAACAATACTGTCACGCGCTGGAATAAATCCCCAAAATAGTACTTTTTGTCACGCCACTAGTTGTGGCGTGACCAAATCTTGATGTCGACGCGTGAAGAGTTTGACCGTAAATGAATTGGCGTGTTGTTGTTTTACCAAAGAGGTTAGAATTGGAAATAAAGACGTCGAGTTAACTTTAAAATAAAATTCAAAAAAGTTAATTAATAAAAAATTCTATACGTTGCCCTTTTATGACCCGGCTGCTGGCCGCCTAATTAATTAACCGGCGCGGCGTGCCGAACGACAAGATTGACTTATTCTCTTGTAGAACCCCACCAAAACGACCAATTCAGCCAGCCATTCCACACTCCGCTCCACTCGACCACACTGTTATATAAACCGCATCCAGCACGCCGCAGTCAAGCAAACAAGTCACAACATATCTTCACGACACATTCATAACACACATCGTCGTCCCGATACAATCGAGCTTGGTTTCTTCACCCATTTCTTGCATCAATCGATCGAAATGGCGTCCCAGGCCATCGAGACCCACCGCGCCGGCGCCGAGGTCTTCCATGGCGACGCTGCCTGCAGGAAGAAGTCCGTCGAGCTGCTAGAGGAGCTCGGGCTCCCCAAGGGCCTCCTGCCGCTCGAGGACATCGAGGAGTTTGGGTACAACCGCGCGACGGGGTTCATGTGGCTGGTGCAGAGGAAGAAGAAGATCGAGCACACCTTCAAGAAGATCAAGCAGACCGTGTCGTACGCCGGCGAGGTGACGGCGATCGCCGAGAAGGGCAAGCTGAAGAAGATCACCGGCGTCAAGACCAAGGAGCTGCTTCTGTGGCTCAGCGTCGTGGAGGTCTACGTGCCCGAGACCTCGCCGGAGAAAGTCACCTTCAAGACGGGCACTGGCCTCTCCGACAGCTTCGATGCCGCTGCGTTTGCGCTCGGAGAGTAAGGAGTCCAAAAATGATTCCCAGTGCCACTGCGTAACCGTATGTCTCAAAGCAGCTACTTGTAATGTGGCTGGATCTATCTTTGTTTTGCGAACATGTAAAAGTATCCTTCTGTTTCTCACTAAAATATATATATAATTAGTAATGCCCTGTAATTTGCTTAATGCTTTTCTTTTGTACCTTGGAGTATTTTGCACCACGCACGAATTCAGTTCATAAACAAGCTGTTGGTTCTCATTCGTGGCAACTACAAACGCATCTCCAAGTTCGACGATAATTAAATCTCTTACCTAGTGTTGTAATATAAGCAGATTTAGCAAAAAAATTCAGTTTTAATCCCAACAGAAATACTTATGCAACAAGCATAATACCAACATGTAGAAAATGACATAATAACATGTGCCTATAAAATTCTTTCAAGTCATTTAAACACAATATTATGCTCGATATTAATTGCAGGAAATCATCAATTATCAGTATAAGGCTCAGGAGATTGATGATTGTATGTGCTCTCAGAAGGCGAGTTGAACAAGATACAAACTTGGCCATATCAGCACTAAGGCCTATTCTCTTCACAAATTGACTTAAATAACTAGCGAACAGATTTTGAACTCTAAACAAAGCTTTACTATACTGATACTATTAACCTCAAGTCCAATTGAAAAACAATTAAACTTTCTATCAACATATTACTTTTAAAAGAATCAGAGAATTCAAAACGCCAATCTTTTAAGCCAGAAGATTATTCATGAATTCACAGAGACTACAACATTCACCTAAACCTTTCAGTTGAGAGTAGAACTAGCAGAATATCTGATCAAGAGGTCATACAAAGTATCACAGAATGACAGAACATCTACTAGAGACAATATGTCAACAGCAAGCAATTAAATTAGAGCTCAAATCTGAACAAGTTATTAAGACAATTTCAGAATTAGACCTATCTCATCACTGAGCAAACCAACAGAGCCCACTGATTAATTAGCAATATCTTCAGAGCTATATGCATACACCAGAACTAACACAGATCAAGAGAACCAGCTAGCACTGCAATTATATATGCAAGAATCAGCTGAAGAACACTGAGATGTAATACTCACTGAAGCAGTGGTACTCAAAACCACTGAGATGAACAACCGGCAAGGCATGTCAATAGACACTGTCCCAGAAAAACTATCGCCCTGTAAAGCCGAGCAAAAGATGAAGTAATCGGAGATACAATACCACTCTTCCTTCTTCGAAATATACCAAGGAATGAAGCCGAGGGTCAGGTAGGTTGCCGCACAAGATCTCCAAGAGAATGCCTCAGCCGGAGACAACACTCTGAGCACTAGATATCAAATCAAAACACCTTCCTTCCACGAGCCCAATCTGGGAATCGAGCTCCAGTGGAATCAGCAGGGAGAGCCAAGATGAGCCAAGATGAGAATCACCCTCTCACCACCGAGTCAAGAAGATCCCACTCGATGCAGGTTCATGGAAACTCAAAATCAGAACTCAGGTTGAAAAGGAAGATCAAAACAAACGTGGGAATCAGAGTGTTCTGCTTTTTCTCTGTGTATTCAGGACTCACCAGGTTCGGTCTTTAAGGAAGAAGAGTCGAGACCGCCCACTCTGTTGCTCCCCACCGAACAGAAGTAGGAGATAAGGTTATCACCTCACGGCTAACCTTAAGGTGGGACCCACCATCCAAAGACCCTGTCTTTTCTCTAATTTAGAAATTACAGAGAAGCCCTCAAGAACAACACCTAGTCATCTCCTGCGCGGCTGCGCGGATCGAGTGCTTATCGTCTGCTGATCAGAGGAGCAGAATTGGCAAGCACCAGCGTAGTTCTTGACGTCTGAATTGTAGTAGGCCGTCAGGTTCGACCTGAACCTGAACGACATGTCCTCTCACTCTTCACTGAACGAATATCGTCAATTTGTAACTTGTCAGGATTGTCATCGATCGAAACCATTCCGTTCCTTAATCAAATCGAAGGTTCAGACTATCCTGATCACCAACGAAGGCGGCAGGCTGCGTGCCATTGATGACAGAAGGCCATCAGGGTAATCGTGACCTCACCTCCGCCGCCAAGGCCATTTTGTGGTCGATGGAAATGCCCCATGGGCCATGGGCACCGTTTTGTCTCTCTCAGCTAGTGGTTAAGCTTCAGAGAGCAGTAATGATTAACATCTTTCTATATAAATCCTTGCCAACTTTGGGCTCAAAGAGAGTGTCCACGTCGGCTCGTTTTTCTGGGCCGTCGGATTTCCGCTGCGCTCTTTCCACGCCGTCCGATCGGATCGCGCGTTGGGCGATGGGTTCGCGTGCTACTTTCGGCTGGACGAGTCACGCGTGTCCCGCAGCCTTGCCTTTCATCCCCACCACCGACGCTCGCTGCTTTCCTTTCTCATTCGCCTCCTCCGATTGCTCCATGCCACCCCGCCGCTGATCGCCCCGCCCGCGCGTGGTCGGCCGCGCCTCCTCTTTGGCGTCGCCTCGCTCCGGCCGCCTGCCATTTTTTACTCATCGCGCGCGCTCCACCGCCATCTCCAAGCCCCGCTTGACTCGCCGCGGCTCGGCCTAGGGTTATTTGCTCTCGAGGTGCCGGATTCGTCTCTCTCGCGCGTGGTGAAGCGATCAATCGGCGCGTAGGGCACTTAGCATCGCTCCCGCCGTCGGCCGGCATGCGGCGTCGGCTCGAGCCGCTTCCGTGAAACCCTAGATTCGCCGCCACACGCGTGCGCATGTCGTGTGGCTCATGACCTCCGCGATGCTGTATAAGGAGGCCCTCCCGCGAGGCGCTTCGACATAAGCGCTCTCGCGTTCTAAGGTTCTTGTTGCCTCGAGGACAATTGGTGGACACTACGGTGGTCTCCGACAGCGAAGGTATGCGATTCGTTTCGATTTCGATTTGCGATTTGGGTGACTCGGCGGAGGTTTGCGTCGTTTTCTCTTGGAGAAGTTGGTTTGCTCGAACCCTAGCGAGATGATTTTGTCGATGAGAGAAAGAAAAGGTAGTTGCTTTTGATCCTCGTTGGGAAATAGAATATGATCTCTTGTTTATAAGTTCCTAAAATGCAAGAGATTTTTGCGAGAATCGAGGAGTGCATGCTTGATGAGGATGACTACATGTTGCTCGGGATAATAACATTCATGGCATCCAACGTCCCAAGCACGTATGTCTTCGAAGATAATTTTTACATTAGCCTTGACTCTTCTCGCTCAAGTTTTTTATTGTGTTTGTGAAGAATGGGCCTTTTGGCTTCTTTGTAGGAACCAAATTTAAGCGCTTGAAGAAGGCGGAAGGAATCAAATAGATGACCGTCCTAGCTTCTCGATGATGATGGATCGGGAAAAAGCGTCTTCTTAGGAGCGAGTTCATTCAAGCTTATTTGGTCACCATCAAGGTAGCTGCGTCTAAATCCATTTCCATTTGCTTGTGTTTGATTCTTGGAAGTAGCTTGTCTAATTTTCTTATTTCTTTGCAATGCTATTTAAGTCGATGTGTCGTTTGAGGAGGACATTGTTGAGGAGGATCGGCGGAGGAAAATGAGGTTGGTGAAGATGACGATGAAATGGCAGATTTCATTGTGAATGAAAAAAAAATTGATCACGAATGACCAAATTATAAGGTACAATATTTCTTTTTTGTATTTTGTGCCAACTGTTTTGTATCTCTGTGCGGACTAGGTCGGATCATATTTCTTTGCGAGTTATATACATGTCTTGCCCTCTGTTGCGATGCGAAGGTTAAAAAAGCCAATCGACAAGCGGCGGTGTATCATCATCGCGCTTGCAAGAGGCCCATGATATATTTGGTGGTGTTGACGAGCCGTTAGCTCTAAGAAAAGCAGGAGCTTGAGAGGATGCGACTAATTCGGTGAGTTGACAGGAAAGAGGCTTGAAGATGAGTTTGAGCCATTTATTCTTGCATAGAAGTATATGACATCAAGAATGAGCAAATAAGAAAATGATGTACTGAGAGGATGCGGTAAGTACCAGTTAACACTGTTTTAGAGGAAAACGTGATTTAGTAGACAGTGCATATCTAATTTTTTGCTCCTTTGGCAGCTGCCTGAAGAATTGACTGGCTATCCTCCAACAGACAACACAATGATTGAGGAAGAAAGTGCATGGATACATGCCAACTCACTGGTGATGGGTTTACATCCTTTTTGGCAATGAGCAAGTGAACAAGGAGATTGATCAGAAGGACATTGCGAATGTCTTGACCATGCTACATGTCAACAAATTTGAAGTATGGAAAATTATACAGGTACTCTGTGCAATTCCTTATGCTTACTCAGTCCGATGTGGTTTTCGTTACTGTCGATTCCATTCATTGCAATGTATAGGAAGGAGAATTGCTCGAGCTTTGTTTAAGGATCTTGATGCCAATGAGCAGGAGAATGAAGAAGACAAACCTAACATGAGGTGTCATAAGGTAGCTAGCTATTCATTACCGTGCTTGGTTCCTCTCCTGAATTTATTAGCATTTTGCAAAGAATCAAACAATTCTTGTGTTCTTTTTAGTCGCTTTGGGCATTTCGGACCTTAGATGCGAAAGTGGCTACTTCTTGAGCGCAAGATTGCTTTGGAGATGTACTATGAAAAAAGATTTGACGATGAGAAGCGAAGAATAGATGGCGTTACAAAGCAGCCTTGAATCGCAACTTTATCACTCTATCATTGAAGCACTAAAGGATGCAAAATCTGAGAAAGAGGTGGAGGATGTTGATGTGAAATTCAATTTGCATTTCCCTCCTGGTGAAGTCGAAGAAGAAGGGCAATTTAAGCGACCAAAAAGGAGATCCTTGTACAGTCTTTTACACAAGGCCGGGTTATGGGAGGTTGCTAACCAATTTGGTCGGAGTGCTGAGCAATTAGGTCACCATCTCACGTTAACGAAGATACCTGTACATGATTTAAGTTGATATTTTGCATTACCTTTCTTTGGAACAATACTACATGCAAAACCTACCATTGTCTGCATATATATTTGTTCCCTGGCTAAATCTGTTGTACAAAAAAGTTTGACACCTTATCTCATCTGTTTCTTTTCAGAAGCGGTGAGCTTGATAGCGGGAAAGATTCTCTGAAGAGGTTCTGCAAATTTCACATGTGCAATGTTTGAAACACCACAAGATGTTCTTGGTGCCGGACACATGGTACTCAATTTCAACCAATCTTTATAGGGTAGAAACCTAATTGGTGCTAGGTTATTCATTTCATCTAACCAAAATGTTCCGTTTCCCCTTGTTTTTTGTCTTATCAGGTGGCAGTTGAGATCGGTTGTGAGCCTATTGTGAGAAAGCATATCCGGAGCATCTTCATGAATAAAGCTGTTGTCTCAACATGCCCCACACCCGAGGGCAATTTAATCATAGATCCCTATCATCGACTATCACCGTTAGGTGCTGCGCGAGAGAAACCACTAAACAAATTTGTAGATGCACATAGCTTTTATTGAAAGCGAGAGGAAGAAAAGCTCCTCAAGGTTACCATAAAATTGCGGAAGATGCAAAGAAAGAGCTCATGTCCGAGGCTCGTGAGAATTATGTAAGTATTTGTGTCGCAAATCACTGCACAGTTATGGGGTGAGTAGCGAAAGATGATCTTGGATGATGCCTTCTTCAATTTCCTTCTCCCATCGATAGAAAAGGAAGCTCGAAATATGTTGACACAAAAAGCCAAAAATGGCTCCATATGAAATATGGGAAGCAGCTAGGGAACAAGGTTTACATTGCTCCTTGGAAGAAGAAGGATCACGAACAAGAAGGATCTTGACATTGATCCGGATGATGAATCCAAGTTGAGAGTTATGGCTCTTTGCTAGGGCCCCGGGAAGCCGAAGAACCACTTTTGTTATGTCGGACTCGGCGGAGAATTGGTTGATGTTCTATATGCGAGTTCTATCGAGATTAGATCTCAAGGTGTCATTGACGGCCGCCGAAAGAAGAATGACCAAAAATGAGTTTTGAAGTTTATGATGACCATCACCGCATCTTTGTGTGTGTAGGAGCATCAAACTTGAATTGCGCACAACTCAAGGATGATATTTATGAGGTATTATTTGATCTTATTTGCTTGCATGTACAACATTTTCTAATCAGATTAGAACAATATGCTGTTCATGTTCTGAATTATATGCTAGCACCTGCATGAGCATCTTTAAATGGGGTCCAGCCAATTAAGCTTGATCTTATCCTTTCTATATATGATTGGGTGCTATATCACCTGCTAGGAAGTTGGCTAAAATCAAGGGGCACTCACTTAGTTTGTCTGGTCACACAACCATTGAGCTTCTGAATTGCACAATCTTCACTGTTTCTGCGTCAAGTATGCCCTCACGCAGGTGGTCGGTACTCTGTACAAACCAAAATAATTACCATCATCAATAAATCAACATTTATCTCTTTCCAAGTGTGCCTGTAGTAGTTAGCCAAATTTGAGCATGCACTGTAAAGCATCAAACAGATTTCAGAAGGACATTTGGTTAATAACATCGAATGCTTTGATTTCAGCGTAGGTCATGTATTTATACGTGTTGCAGTCAGCTAACGGTTTAGGTACATAAATTTTGTTTTTTGAAGAAACTCCTACAAGAACGAAATCTACTTTAGAAGTTAAAAGTGCTTGTCGAACAACTTTCTGTGCCTTTCATTAGGCTGTTTTAGGACTGATGGTGTTATGAATAGTACATGTATTTATTATGAGGCTAATAGACCAATATATATACAGGTACAACGTGGCATATATGCAAGGAACCCCTTATACAACAGGGAAAATACATATACATATATTGATATAAATTTTGTTGTCTCTTTACTTTACTAGCCATATTATTTTCATGGATGCCTCCTCTAATGCAACAAGGATATAAAAGGCCCATCATCGACAAGAATATAAAAGGCCCATCACCGACAAGGATATTTGGAAATTAGATAGTTGGGATGAGATTAAAACATTGTATAGTTGGGAAGAGCCAACACTGTTTCAGCACACAGCATCCGGAAGAAAGGTAAAATACGCTTGCCATTTCCACCTTTTGGTATGGTTCCATTTATTGTTGCAATCTAGGACTTCTTTTTTAATAGTACATGACTTTGTGTGTCCTATTCTTTTCTGCCTTTTTAACCGATCTTTATCTCTGATCTTGTGGTTCCAGAGTAGTATGGACCGATCGAAAGTCCAAGACATTTAGCTAAAGTGAGCATTAATTATTTCGAGGAATGTATCTCATATTCAACATTGGATAGCGGTGATTTCTCATCGCTTAAAGATGCTCAACCGATTCAGTTGTGTATGTCCTACCACGAAGGGGATCAAGCCTATGAGAACCCCACTTTCCAACCGATCGGCGCATTCACCGTGAGGTTAGCGAATCGATTTGGTCCGCTACTTAAGAGTCCTGCTGTTGAAGTTTCAACATTGAAGTTCCTTTTTTGGATGAGTTCAAGAATGTTAGGCATGAATAGTTGTATGCCACTTTATTAGTATTGTCAAGTATTACCGGCATAAGTTTTGCATACTTATTCCTACATGATACGGTCTACAATATGCTAAGACCTCCATTTCAGGGATAGCACAAGATATCTATTATTTCATCCAGATATTTTATTAAATTACCAACCTGCTTTATATAGTACCTTATAGCATTGTATTATCGATTTCTATATGTAATAACTCTAATGCATATATACATCTCTAATATTCGCCTCCTATATCTGCAGAATAGTATGTATATATTATACATAGCAATTTGTATAATCACGGTTCCATGTGTGTCTTATAGCTTACATACATATATTAAGTCTTACGACATCGCTTACAAAAATTTTCCCTCTTCATTAATCGATGCATAGAAATTATGAAGCAAATGTCGCTTATCTCTGGTTTACCTTCGTATAACTAACATATACATAATTAAAATAGTTCTTCGTAGAAAGCAATATGTGTATCTATTGTATGATACAGAAAACAAATCTCTTTATACAGCTCTTTTTCTCTCGTGAACAAAATCGCTTTTGTTCAGCGCGCGCGCCAAGGCGCGCGAGGGTTTCTAGTCTTTCTATATAAATCCTTGCCAACTTGAGACCCAACCAGAGTATCCACGTCAGCTCGTTTTTGTGGGCCGTCGGATTCCGCGCTCGTCTGCTCGGTGCCGTCCGATGCGTCTCGCTCGTCCTCGCCGCTTCGATCCGGCCAGCGAGACCCTCGCACGTTCTTTTACCCATCGCTCTGCGTCTTCTCATTATTTCTCCTTCCTCGTCGCTGTCGCCGGCGCTTCCTCCCCCCTTGCGCCCGCTTCCTCCCCGTCTCCTCTCCCACCGTCGCCGCCGCCACTGCTCGCTCCTCCCTGTCTCCTCTTCGGTCGTCGCTCCCTCCTCCCCGCCTTCCACGCTGTCGTCGCCGCTCCTGAGTTGCCGCATGCCTGAACCCTAGGACGCCGTCGGCGCCTCCTTCCTCCCGCCGCCGGTGCTCTTCTCCCATCCCTTTTCCCCCGATTTCGTCATGCCACACCGCCGCCGGTCACCCCTGCCTCTTCTCCAATCCCTTTTCCCCCTCCTGCCGATGCTCTTCTCAAGTCCCTTTCCCCGATTTCTTCGTGCCGCCCCGCCGCCGGTCGCCCCTACCTACCACGCGGTCGGCCCACGCCTCCCCTCTGGCGTCGCCTCCCTTCGGCTTTGCCTTCGTCTGTTTTCCTCTCTCGAAACCCTTTTCTCCCAATTTCTCCTGGCTCTTGGCGCCATGGATATCTTGATGCCGCCCCGCTGCCGGTCGCCCGTGCCTACCGCGTGCTCGATCCTCGCCTATCCTCTGGCGTCGCCTCCCTACGGTGGTCCTGCGCCTGGCTCAAGCCCGCGTCGCCTTCGCCTTGCTGCGGTACGGCCTCGGCTCCACTCCCTGCTGCCGGCTCGGCTTGCCTCGCGCCCGTGGCGGCTCGACCCAGCGCCGTCGTCGGCCCCTCCTCGCGTGGTCATTTGCTGCGACGAAGACTGTCTGAGCCAGTGCCAGCGCTTCGCTCATGCCCCTGGGGTTTAGCCCATCACCGCGCCCGTGCTCTTCTCCCCTTTTTATTGATTCGATTGTTAAGGTTTGGAGCTTGATGCATTTATTGATATGGTTTATTTGTTGCTTTTGCATGGATAATCAAAATGGATGTGGATTGAGGCGGGGTGGAGGTGCTAGCGATGAGTTGCTATTGTGGTCTCTGTGGCTTCTCTCGGTAGCATCCGCCTTCATCGCTACTCTCCCTCCTCCTTTGCTCGTAGTGCGTTCAGATCGCCATTAATAACCCCATGTTTTTCGTGTGCTTTGTGCTCGGAATTGGTCGCCGATTCTCGTGGTTGATGCTACTGTTCCTATACTCATCCAGTTTTTCTTCTTCTTCTTTCAGTGCCTTTCCAACGCATGCACATGTATATGGTATACCTAACAAAAGTCTCCAATTCGATCAGTGGATTGTTTTTCTAGGTTCTTTTTTCCAGCTTTGGGTGGCTTTCTTTATGGCTACAACATCCGGTGCAACCATATCGCTCAAGATATCACAACACAGCATCAGTACTCTTATTATCATAAAACAAAATCACATTACGATTATCACGTATGCCAATCCAACCTTGCAAGTGATTTTCCCCATTAACTCCTGTTCACCCTTTTGCGAGTCATCCACATTCGGTCTTTGTAACATGGTACAACCCGCCATCGATGCAAACTAGCCTTGTTGTAATACTCTGCATCATATAAAAATTTTTAATTGTCCCACCAAGGTTGGCTTGAGTTAATTTGAATGCTGTTGCTATAGATATTTTTATTCCTTTATTCATGATGCAGGTCAGTGGCTCACTCTATGGTGCTTTGATCGGTGCCTTGTTGAATTATTTTTGTGACATTTCCTTAGATGGTGGCTCCTTGGATTCAAGGAACCGAGCATGCACGCATGGTGATCTGTCATTAGAATTGCAATCTGATTACAAGTGTTATATAAGCAAACACACAAAAAAGGTTTTAATGATGAAGCACAAATTTCTTATATCTAGACAATAGTATATGAAAATGACATGCACTGTGATGGTATGTGTGTGAAAGTCAAGACAAATATTTTGGAAGCACATGGACAACTTAAATGCTGCAATATAACAACTTAGCAAGAACATGTTCTTCTGCAGGCACGCAGGTCTTGGTTTAGTTGGCTACTGTAATGAATGGCCAAATGATACTGTGATATCGTTTATTTCATGTTAGTTAACTGAGATTAGACTGTCACTTCTACCTTAAATTTGAAGTGTGAGGAAATAAGTCTTATCCTATCGCATTAAAAAAGATTAGACCGAAAATTGTGCCAAATTAGTTTGGTAGCTGAGCACCGTGATAGAAAATATGAGCTTCATTTGCGGATCAGCAGTGCAGTACATTCATGTACAGTTTGTTATTATTATGTTAGGTAGAGAGTTAACTGGAATGTCAGGCTAGAAAAACTAATACTCTAGACTCTTAACAAGTTTAAGAAGTGAACAATCAGAAGATATCTCTTATGAGTGATGGTACTCAGTTCCTTTTGGTCAGTGGAGTATCGTGATTCTTGTGGCAGAAAAACCTGAAGATGTCAAACCAACTGATA
The DNA here is from genome assembly GCA_036346405.1 of Phyllostachys edulis. Lineage (NCBI taxonomy): Eukaryota > Viridiplantae > Streptophyta > Magnoliopsida > Poales > Poaceae > Phyllostachys > Phyllostachys edulis. Next base: position 37,422,079 of record CM070557.1, on the reverse strand, counting down.
AATAAAACATATCGTGATTGATAGTTCTTGTTGTGGAGGTTTTAACATGAATAATATTGGAGGAATATTATATAGAGGTTCTCACATATGGAAATGCTTAATCATATATGGCACTCTGCCTGTCTGAAATGATTAACATAAGAGTGCAACTTCTGAACGTACGTATTTGGGGAAAGGAGCTATTGTATAGTTTGAATTTGTAAGATTAACTACACTATTTATTGCTTCCAAGAATTTGTATTTCCCTGTATTTTCAGGCAATGGACAGACACCACCTTCTCTGGACCGCCTTTTAGCCACCAGAACACAAAAAGATGTGTTGTATGTTCCTTTGTGTTATCCTACATATTAGTGATCTAATATTTCGTGTTTCCCTTTTGTCTTGTCCTTCTTATTACTGGTCTAACATTCCACATTTCTATTACCGTGCTTTACATAGCATCCCTTCTTATTCATGCTATCATAGACGAGGAACCGCAAGCCACATTTTGTTCTACTCGAAAGAGGCTCTTCGAACGATCGGACACTTCGAAACAGGTCAGCAGTTGTATTAACCTTTCCTTTAGTATTTCATTACCGGTAGCAACGCGTTTAGGTCCACACATAGCGTGTCTGAAATTAGCGCATGAAAACATACTATATGTCCATCTCAGATATACCTACTTGTGTGTACACATATTTATCTAACTATTTATGTGCAAATTGCTTACAGGACATAGGAAAAGAACATTCTTCAGGGGAGAAAACCTTGCCCACCATCAAGGACAATTAACCGGGTTTTCTTGAAAAAAGCGATCTATGTAAGTAATTCTTGATATAGTCCTCTGAGTTACTATCTGCTATTGTTTCCCAGATTCCTTCATCTTGTTTACTCTGTAATGCAACACCCTCATGATTACTAGCTGCCTACATGTGATTCGTTTTTTTACCATAATTATACTTGTCTGCTGATTGGTGTTACCGTTGTTTTACCTTGATCATTCAATCATCATTGTATAGTTAGAAAACATAATATTTACACTCAATATCGTTCCTATTTAAACACGTTTGAGTGTACTTATAACTGTGTGCTGTTTATTCTTGCCATTATATTGATATGGTAATGAAATCACCATGGCATAGTTAAAGACTAGTACATGTGTACTTGAAACCAATGTTATCTAAACACATCTGCGTGTATCCTAGGGGCTAGCATTACCGTCAAACATGTATGTACATAGCAGCATACACTACATCCACTCATAATTCCTGTCTTACCCTAATTCCATTCCCCATCAATAATAGCTAGGCAGATGCTTGCTGCGGTGCTTTCTTGTATTGCCGCCAAGTAGCCATGACAGTATCTAGTATTATCTAGTCCAGGCAAGTAGTTTGCATTTTCAGCACATGGTGGAGAGAAGCATTTGGTTATGGCTAACTCTGAAGATTCTGAACACTCTTGCTGCCATCTTGTTATGGCTAGCCTAGCTCTTATGAATTTCTTACAATCCTGACATGGAAACTGTTCGTATTGTACTGCATATTAAGTGTGACACTACTGAAGATTCTTGCGATCAGATCTAAAACCAGCATTTGGTTGTAGGATCGCATGAATCTTCTGCTTTTACACCTGGGGAGTAAAGAACAAAGACATAACTTACTCCATAATACTCGGCAAACACTGGCTAGCATGTTATTCCTTGATTTAGGAAACAGTTGTACCTTTGCTTTGCTAATGTTCTTCAGTGAATTAGTTAGCTAGACACATTCCTCGAGAGTTCAAGACCACACTAAACAACTTTGAGGGCTTATTTGGATGTAAGGAGGCAAAATCCTAGGGAAGAAAATCCATGTGGGGGATGTTGAGGGCACATGAAATCCCTCTCAATCTCAGGGGAAATCTTTCCGCCTGAGAACAAAATCTCTGTTGCTGTTTGGGAACAATAGGGATAAAAATCCCAGCCATGATTTTTTTTTCCAAAATTCAAAAAAAATCGTAAAATTCAGAAACAATAGCACAATTAAACAAATCACAAAGTATGTAATAACACAAAAAAATTCAGTTTCAATTTCCGATATTAATAGAGCATTTGAGTCGTGGATCCGATACAATCTTCAGTCGCTTTCACAGTAAGCTATATTTCGCAGTACTAAAATTCAGAAACAAATATATATTTTGCAATACTAAAATCCGATAAAATTCATAAACAACTTTAGTAAACTATAGTTCAAATAAATATTTCGCAGTACTAAAATCCAATGGTGCTAACTGACAGTCCAGCACTAAAGATTTTAGAAACAACACTGCAATGAATCCGAAGAAATGCATAAGCCGCCTTCTCTGATTCCATAGAACAAACTGTGGTGATGGCTCTATTTTTAGTTTGTTGTGACGTAGCCACACTGCAATAGAATTAACATCATTAAGACAACATGAAATCTGACAACGAAGTTGACATATACTGCTACTTTTCACTTGAAATTTGCTTGGTGTTAAAGAAGATTTGTGCAATCTGGTTTCAAAACTTGACTTCTCTTGAAAGCCTGAAGCTCCGACTCGTGGATTGAGAACAACAGTGAGTGGACCATGGAGTGCAGCTCACTTTCTTTGTCATCTCCACCTTGCTTGTACATCTAAAATGGGATGCATATAGTGTAAGTTCCGGTATACATTAGATACTAATCTATCTAGTATCCAACAGTAAGTTATCCCATCATTAGTTTGGGTCACTACTACAAAACATACAATAGTAGACGCCTCATCACAGACGGTTCAAAAGGAACCGTCTGTGTTGGGTCTATCGGGACCGGGCATAGCCTATCATAGACAATTCATAATAAAAATCGTCTGTGATACGCACCTATCACAGACAGTTTTTTAATAAAACCATCTGTGATCATTCACAGACGGTTCTATTAAAAAACCGTCTGTGATAATCACCGTTATCACAGACGGTTTGTAACTAGAACCGTCTGTGAATGATCACATACGGTTCTATTAAAAAACCGTCTGTGATAATCACCGTTATCACAGACGGTTCCTGAGAACAACCGTCTGTGAATTAACACAGACGGTTCTAGTTACAAACCGTCTGTGATAGCTACGATATCGCATTTGCTTCTTAACAAGAACCGTCTCTGATTGTTGGGCGGGAAACGAAAATTTGGACATAATGGGCGGGCTGCCGAAACTCGCTTTGTATAACCTCACACCTCTACCGTCTCTCCTCCTCATACATCATACATCCATCTCCTCATCTGCCGTCTCTCCTCCTCACACCTTCAGCCCCGGCCTCCCCCGAGCATGTCGCCCACGGCCTCCTCCAACTCGCCCCGGCCTCCTCCGAACCATCACCCCTGGCCTCCTCCACCTCGCCCCGACCTCATCGCCCTCGGCCTCCTCCACCTCGCCCCGACCTCATCGCCCTCGCCCTCCTCCACTTCGTCGCCCCGGCCTCCCACGACCTCACTATCTCTACTCCCCCCTTTGCTCTGTGATGTGGATTACTGAGAGCTAGTGTTAGTGCTCTGTAAATGGATTGAGTTGATGCTACTGTGATGTGGGTGATGCTGTGGTTTATTGTTGGAGGCTCTCTGTGCATGTGTAGTTCATGTTGAGTTATTTGGTTTGGGCAAAAATATAGATGGTAGATCGCGCACTGTCCGGTAAAACCGTCATAACTTTTGCATACGAACTCGGATTGCGACGTTCTTTGGCTCGTTGGAAAGCTAACGAAAAGTTCAATTCGAAAATCCATAAGTCCATATCAGATTCATTCGCGAGGCTTAGGAGACTCTAGACAAAGCGAAAACCCCAAAAAAAGGTCGTTTAGGGCCTCAAACAGCCTCCGAAGTTTTAGCAGCCGTTTTCGGTTTTTTTTTTCTACATAAAAGGCTATCACAGACAGTTCTGAACAAGAACCATCTGTGAAAACATCATCACAGACGATTCTGAATAAGAACCGTTTGTGATAATGGTTCTTGTTCAGAACCGTCTGTGATGAGTTTTCACAGACGGTTCAAAAACTGTCCGTGATGACCTCATATCATCACAGACGAACAAATTGAGCGGTTGAAATCGTGCGTGATGACGGTTCGAACTGTGCGTGATGAGGTTTTCCCTAGTAGTGGGTAAAACTAATAGTAACAAGCAAAAGTGTAAAGTGCATACAACATGCTAAATAAAAAAAGTGCCTTCTCTAATCCAGACTAGATAAGAACACACATCGCATGATTGATTACAAATTGCTAGCACAAGATTGTAACCAGGAAGAAAAATTATGCATAGACAGATGTTTCAAGTCCTCGACATCTGACTAAAATTGCTCATCATAGTAGTTGGGCTTAGTTTCATCACAATTCTGCTAATTGTATCACATGTTATAGTTTTCTACAACAGTTTGATGTTACAATCCAAAGCAAATCAATGCTATGCTGATAGATTCTGCTAATTGTAGAAAACTATATATCCCAGATTTTGCGTTTACAATCTAAATTACAACTGCAAGTCTAAAAGCTTACTTTTGGCTTTGTTTTGCACTGTGGTTATCAAGTAGGGGAAGGCCAGGAGGATTGGATTGGGTATGCTTTCAATGACAACAGCCTCGATTTCACCCTGCTTGCATGTGGATCTAGAGTACACTCCATCACTAGGGCCTTTGGTTACCGGCAGGGACTCACCAGTGAGCGCAGACTGCAAAAGAGAGCCAAATCATAGGTCAGAACCTTCAACACCACAAACCAAAATCAGTACTCGAGCACACGACAACAGCATTACAACCGCACAACAAACAAGATGATATCAATACCTTCGCCTTGGGGGCAAGCCGGGCCATGAGAGTGGCCGCAACATTGTCAGCATTGTTCTCCTCGATGAAGCTGATTGTGGAGTTGATGATGAGCAGGGTGATGATCCCCACAAAGTCTGCCCGGTCAAGCGGCTTCCTGAAAAACCAACACATCAGGTCCTCTCAATCCACAGTTTCCACAACAATGCCTCACATGCCATGTTCCCAAATGCTCTCAAACATCGGTCTCAAAAAAATGCTCTCAAACATCAGGACTTACTCCTCCATTGGCAAGACCAATGACCATGATGGCGGCGGCCTCCATGACTCAGGACAGCAGGTTCCACATGAACCCCAAGAACTTCAGGAACTTGCTCTCTTGCATGCACACACACACAAACACACGCGCACGCGCGCACACACACACACACATCCATCCATCATGTAAACCTCATTTTGAAGCGTGAGGCACAAATTAACGGAACATGCATGAACCACGGATGCAAGATTCTTTACCTTCTTCTCCTCCAGCTTGTTGGGGCCAAAGATGGTGAGCCGGTGCTCGGCCTGGGTGGAGGAGAGGCCCTCGTGGTTGCATCGGAGGTCCTCGAAGACCTCCAATGGGGTGGAGGAAGGCACTCACCAATGACATTGGCCAGAGGGCCCTCGTCGCGGTACCCACTGCCATCGCCATGGCCCCTACCTCCGCCGAAATGGCCCCTGTCGCGCATAGATCTAGCAAAAGTTAGCACCCAAGCGAACCAGATCTGAGAAGTGGAAGCAAGCGGCGTACCGGCACCACTCACATAGCGAGAATCCTCGTCGGCCCCCATCTCGGTTGGCGGCAAGAGGATGGGCCCACCGTCGGCGGGGGCTGGGGCGGTGAAGGGTTCCTCGTTGAGGCCTCTGTTGGCCTCCGGCATGCCAAAGGGCAAGGGCGCATCCGAGCGGAAGTCATAGGGCTCCGGGGACGCCGGGAAGCCATCGCTGGAGACGTGGACATCGGTGACCGCGGGCGCGGCACCATCGAAGCGGAGGAACGATGGAGGAGGAAGAACTCGGGACTCAGGAGCGAGACAGGCAGCGACGAGGAAAAAAATTTCGACCTGAGGAGACATGGTTTCTCTCCCCCATGGATTAGGCCAGGTTGGACCGAATTTTCCATGCGTCATCCAAACAGAGCTACAAGTCAGATCGGGAAAATCTACCACGAGAAAAAATTCCCTAGGATTGGGCAGGGATCCCGCCCGGGATTGACCCTCCCAAGTCCCAAAGAAGCCTTGAAGGATTAACTTCTTTCCTGAAAAAGATTCTAAATCACTGGATACCATCATTCAATTCAACCAAGGGCACTCAATTCAGAAGGGAGCTGCTACACAACGATATACCGTTAGAAGCACTTCCAATGGTATAGCAAAGTTTCGTGGAGTTTTAATACATTGCAGCAAGCAACGATGCAATAGTTTCATGGAAGTTTTAGCTTTAAACGGTCGAAGTTTCAAGAAGGTTTCAACAAAAGTTTCAAGTAGATGTCATCAAGTTCTGCAAAAATTTGAAGAAGTTCTAAAATCTTTCGAGGAAGTTAAAAAAATTCAAGCAAAAGTTTCATCCTTGTTTTATGAAGTTTCACTAGGTTTCAGTGAGTTTCAAACAGTTTCCAGAAAGTTTCAGTGCATTATGAGAGTGTTTTCAGCGTGTTTCAATGAATTTCAAATGAAAAGTTATCTTATACAAAAAAAAGATGAAACTCCGTGAAACTTGGGATAGAACTTCATGAAACACATATGAATTTGCTTCATCTAGTTATTTTGGATTAAAACTTCATGAAACTTGATGAAACACAATGAAACTTGGGATGAAACTTCATAAAACTTAATAAAACTTCATGAGACTTGGGATGAAATTTCATGAAACTTAATGAAACTTGATGAAACATGATGAAACTTGGAATGAAACACGATAAAACTTGGGATAAAACTTCATGAGAATTGTGATGAAACTTCATGAAACTTAATGAAACATGATAAAACTTGGGATAAAACTTCATGAGACTTGAGATATAACTTCATGAAACTATATGTCAGACCCCAAATTTTGAACTTGGGACCCGCTGTGTATATTTGTGCCATTCCCTGGATCAGTAGCTGGCACACACGGTTACATTGTTGGTTCAAACACATATCATGAAAATGTAAAGCCATTGCATAATATTAAAAAAACGTAAATATACCTTACGGCTTTTGACTTGCAGAATGGCCGAACAGGCCAAATACTTTCAAAAAATCAGCAGCGGAAGTAGAATCAAAGTATAACGCGTGGAACCCTCATGATATGCCTACCGGCAATCGACTGCGGGCTCACGACCTAGTTCTTGGCCTTCTTGATCTTCAGTCTTGTCCAATGCTCATAATTGTCTCTGAAGCCTTCTTTTATGCTTACTAACTAAAAGAATATAAATAGCGAGCATGAGCACACAACCATACTCGCGAGCCAATACACAATGCAATTATTATACATGTAAGGCTAATCAAACGGGAGGCTCATGGTTCTTTTATTTTGCACAAAGCCATTTATAAAAATAGATTAAGTAATAGCAAATCCTGAGACTTAACATTTTTAACCAATACAAGTTTTATAAATTGAGTTTTTGTTTGTAAAGTACTAGTGGAGATTTCATCTCCTATACCATTGAGTGACTTTGTTCACTCAATTCTCAGGCTATCCCGTATTTACCACTGGTCCTCGACCAGGCTTTCTCAATTCTCTAGATTCCAACCCAACATTTCCAACTGCTGGGCTCAAACCCACCCTTTTCATTCCACAGACACACACACAGATGGTTTCATAAGAAGGAAAGCTATATCAAGCAAGTTCTCAGTACCACTCTTGACCGTGAGCACAGCTATCCAGATAGTTTTCTTACTCTGCAGAGTTTGTACACTTTACCCATAAGAGATAAATCAACTTATACTACCCCGACAAACTTTCGTAGGTGTGTGGCTAATGTTGATTATCACAAGGCCTTTACAATGCCCCACCTCATTACAACTTTACACCGCTAGGTATCACATCCTTCGTGATCTCCCTAGTCACCCGGAGGTCTCCCTTTAGCGTCGTGCGGTTCTCGTGGCTTCGTTCTCCCCCGGCTATCCACCCGCATCCACCAACGTCGAAGCCACGCCGAGACGAACAAATTAGTCAACCAGGTCTTAAGTGTTACTGTGGATATCATGGGGATATGCTCATGATCTTAGGATGATGGTACAATTGGCAATGGCGTTGAAGGTTTGTCGAATCATGCATTTTCGGTGAAGTTCAAGCTATTTGTCGAGCAAGTGGCGGTTTGACCCGGCCAGTGGCGATCGGCCAAGCTAAGAAGCGATCGAGGCCGGCTTTGGAAAATCGGTCAGACCGGTCATAATGAGATGTTGGATTTTGGAGCTAGGCCAAAAATAGATGGTGTAGGCAAGAGAGTAGATTCTACTACACTTGGTCTCTTAATTTTTGGAGCTTCCAGCAAAAGTTCTATTGGTTTGAAAATTCCAAAGAGGTTTGGTTTCTAAGTTGGAATTTTGGCTAAGTCCCAATCGGGCGGTCGAGACCAACCAACAGTGTGGTCGGGCGATCGTTAGGGCGGTCGAGCCGCCAAAGTGGCGGTCTAACCGGTTTAACTTGTTCATCGGCCAACTCGGCGGCGATGATTGCTTGGTTAGGTCATATTCATGGGTTTCATGGCTTATGTGTTGCATGATGCATGTTTTGACTAACGTCGGTCAAGTTGTGAAGAACTTATTCTCGGAATCGATTTCTTTATCTATTGTTGTGCAGATTGGTTGGAGGTCAATGACGGTCAACAGCGAGAATGATCGGGACTAAGCTTGGAGAGCTAAGATCCAGAACGATCGGGGATGCCGGGTGAGGTCAATGGAGTTAAGCATGGCGCAAAAGGACAAAAGGTGACCGAGCAGGCGATTCGATTAACAGGTTGGATCAAGCGGTGCGGTCGGTTACCAGGTTGGATCAAGCGATCGCGAGGTCGGTGCAAGCGCCATGGTGGTTTCAGTGGGAGCCAGATGGGAGAGATTTGCCGGCATGATGAGAGCCGCTGGATCAACCTACACGTGGCGAAGCATGGGAGGTGCTTCACGAAGATGGGACTCGGTCTTCGAAAAAGATCGAGAAGGGGTATTTTGGTAATTTTACCAAATACCGCCTTGGTGACCTTTTGCCAACCCTCGGCGCAAGACGGTGCGTGGAGAACTGGATTAGGTCAAGAGGAGATGAAGACGACGCTTTAAAATGCGTGCGTGTGTGACCCGTTTGTGTTGGGCCTTAACGGGAGCCCATTAGGGTTAATGCTTCTAGAAGGTCTAAGCCTCCGCTATAAATAGAGGAGGGAGGTGGCTGCACCTCCTTCAACCCTTTCATTGTGCTTGAAACCCTAGTTTGCTTAGGGAGAGGATTAGTGGAGGTTAGGGTTCTAGAGAGTTGGATTTGATTTCGTGCTCATGTATTGAATCTTTGTCCTCCATTGATGGAGTGGCTGTAAACCAATACCATATCAAATCAATCCAAAGAAAGTTCCCTCAAAGATGAATCTATTTGCTTTCTTTCTCTCTATTTGGTGATTTGTGGTCTTTCTTTGATCCGCGAGTTTTTGCTTGTTCTCTTGCCGTGATCTAACTTGCTGTGACATGTGGGAACCCATCTAGGATCATCTTGATCATCAATCACCCATGAGCAAGTCTCTAGATCATATTTCAATTGACTCGGTTTTGGTGCACACTTCGTTCAAACTGAAAAAGATAGGAACTTTGGCATGGATCTCTACGATCTTTGATTGGAATAGGTTCCTAATATCTTAGAGAAGGTGTGTCTCAAATTTCGTGGAGTTTGGCTTTACAGATCAAAAGTTAGACCGATTTGAGTTTTGGTTTTCGGGCTGATTTTACTATTCATTAGCCTAGAGGTCTTACCGCCATGTATTGAGAGGTCAGACCGATTTTCAAAGGTCAGACCAATTTGTAGTTGGAGGTCAGACCGCCCAACACATTTAGGTTTTGAGTTTTTATGTTTTTGGTCTATTTGCTTCGGGGTTTTGATTGGATTTAATATAAGTCTTCCACTGTACTTGTATATTGATCTTCATAGCTTTTATAGCTATTGGAGTAAAAATCGTATTGAATTCGATCAAGGTGAAAAAGAGATCGTGCTCCTATTCACCCCCCCCTCTAGTCGCCTTTTCGATCCAACAAGTGGTATCAGAGCTCGGTTAGTTCAATCTTGATCTTTACCGGTCACTAAACTTTGCGATGGATAAGTACTCGACCAAGCCGCATGTCTTCGATGGGCTCGACTATGCCTATTGGAAGAATCGCATGCGAGGTTTTCTTGAGAGCGAAGGACAAACAATATGGGAGGTTGTTCGAGCCCCGCTCGTTTTGCCCGAAGTTGCTACGCCGGCTTTAGCAGCCCTCTTGGCTAACAACAACAAGGCAAAGAACCTTCTATATGCTGGACTTGGTAGGCAAGAGTACGATAGGATTTGCAACCTTGCGACCGCACATGAGATTTGGCACACCCTCGAAACTTACCATGAGGGATCGTCTCAGATCAAGCAAGTGCGCCAGACGGTCTACAAGCGAGAGTGTAACAAATTCGAGATGCGTCCTGGTGAGAGCATCGATGACGTTTTTACTCGCTTTAACAAGGTGATCAATCAGATGAGAGCTGTTGACATTGAGTACTCTCAATCTGAGAATGCCACACACCTCTTGGCTGCAATCAACACCAAGGAGTGGGAGATCAAGGCTACTGCCATTGAGGAGAACGTCAATCTCTCTACTCTCACTTTGGAGCTGCTTTATAGCAAGCTCAAAACTCATGAGATCAAGAGAGGTAGCCTTCCTAAGAAGGATAACATGGCTTTGGTGGCTGATCCTCTCAAAGGGACTCCTGATGGTTCTTCTAAGTCTTCTTCTGGTTTTTCTCTTGCGTGTTTATCTGCTGTTCAAGGAGAAGAGTTTGAAAGTCTTCTGAAGTGATTTAGCTCTTTTAGTAAAGAAAGTCACACGGCATATAACAATGTTAGAAACAAGAAGAGAGGTGGCCCTGTGACGTGCTATGAGTGTGGAGAGCTATATCATATCCGGGCAAACTGCCCCAAGCTGAAAGGTAAGAGCAACCACAAGGAGGAAAAGCCAGCTTAGAAGAAGCCTCAAGGGAACAAGCCCAAGTACAATGTTGCCAAGCTCATGAAGGCTGTTCACCGAGTCCTTGCCGTTTTTGGAGATCAATCCATGAGCGAGGAGGACAAGGAGGAGGAGATTCCTCAAGATAAGAAAGGGAAGGCCAAAGACTTCACCGGCATGTGCTTCATGGCCGACATCGTTGACATCAATGACAATGATGAGGTACCTCCTTCCTATGATGTTCTTTCTACTAGATGCGATGACATGTTTGAGCAACTCATGAGTCAGGATAAGGCCTTAGAGTTTACCATGGCTAGGAACAAGGACTTAGAGTCACAAGTAGATAATTTGACATTAGAACTTACAAATGCTAAGACTCTTGAATTTGATGAATGTTCCTCTTGCCATGCTTTACATTCTGAATTTGCTAAACTGCAATCTGCTCATGATATTGCTTTGCATCAACTTGAAAATGATAGGACTGAGCTAATTATGTTAAATCTGCTCCCTGTGAAAAATGCTTAGAGTCTAGCAAGTTGGATGCTTCAGGGAATGTTAAATCTAGCTTTTGCTCTTTCTGCATAGAACGTGAACATGAAGTCAAGGACATTTTAGAAGCAGTTAGAGCTAAATATGCCAAGCTTAAGGACACAATTGAGTCTACACCTTGTGCCTCTTGTGCAGCCTATAAGCTTGAAGTTGCTCATCTTAAGGAGAAACATGCTAGAGCCATTAAGGCCAAGACTTGTGAATCATGTGTTAACTTTGGGAAAGAAAATGCTTACCTTAAGGACACTCTAGAAAAATTTTCTAAAGGTAAGAAACAGTTAAACATGATTCTGGACACGTCTAAAACTCCTTATAAGAAGCAAGGTTTAAGATACAACTCTGCCCAGGACATATCCAAGCCTAATGTCATTCAGGTCTTGGAAAATGGCTTACTTGAATTCAAAACCCAACTTGCAAAAACTGTTTTTAAATCTGCAGAGTTTGTCCAACCTTCTTTTGAGGCAAAAGGTGCTTCTCCCAGTGGTACCAAATACCATTGCACCTATTGCAAGAAGAGTGGACATTTGGTAGAGTTTACATTGGCGTGTTGAAAAATGCTAGGAGAAATATTGCTAGATTTTCATCTCATCAACCTAGAGCTTTTATGAGACATGGTCACTTAGAAAATAAGAAACCTGGACTAGGATTTGTTTCACATGCTCATCATGTTCCTAGAAAGGATGCTTCTCATGTTAAAGTAACCATTGCTCATAATAGAACTTCTAATAAAATCAAGGATAGCACTTCTGCTTTGCATACTACTTGCAGACGTGTGTCTCAGTACTGGGTTCCCAAGTCACTTTTAACTAACCCCAGTATTGAGACACATCGTTCTTTTGTGCCTTGATTTTCCAGGATCGCCACGGAAGGAGGAAGAACACGTGGTTAAATCGACTCATTTATCACGCCATATGACCGGAGACTCAAGATGGTTCACTTCCTTCACGCGGTCGAAGGGTGATGACTTTATCACCTTTAGAGATGATACACAAGGGCAGATCGAAGGAACTGGATCGATCAGGGTGAACGACAAGTTCATTATTAAGGACGTCGCTCTTGTGGACAAGCTAAGGTACGACTTGCTTTCTGTTTCGCAGCTTCTTGATGATGGCTACGAAACTCGTTTTAAGAAAAATGCCTGTCGTGTGCTTGATTTTGCCGGTGAGCTTGTTTTTGGGATTTCTAGAGTTGGTAGAATCTTTGGAGCTGATTTTTCTGAATCTCTTGCTGGATCTCTCAAATGTTTAATTGTATCTTCTTCTGATATCTGGCTTTGGCACCGACGTTTAGGGCACATTGGTTTTGATCATCTGACGCGAGTTAGCGGTCTTGATCTCATGAGAGGTTTGCCTAAACTCAAAGCTGTCAAGGATGCTGTATGTGCGCCCTATAGGCATGGCAAGCAAGTTGCCGCCTCACACCCTTCATTGACTATGGTCATGACTGACGAACCCAGACAGTTGCTTCATATGGATACTGTTGGTCCTGCTAGGGTTCGGTTACTCGGTGGCAAATGGTACATTCTTGTCACAGTCGATGATTTTTCGAGATATTCTTGGGTGTTCTTTCTTGCTTCGAAGGATGAGGCTTTTGATCATTATCATGATCTTGTTCTTCGTTTAACCGAACTTTCGGTGCCTTGCGAGCGATCCACAAAGACAATGGTACGAGTTCAAGAATGCTTCTTTGCCTCTTTTGTCTTTGGCGCGTATTAAGCATCGCTTCTCTTCTCCACACGCCCTCAACAAAATGGCGTTGTGGAAAGGAAAAACGAGACTCTAGTAAAGATGGCTAGGGCGATGCTAGATGAGTATAGCACACCGGGAGGTTTTGGGCGAAGCTATTGCTCTGACTTGCCATATTTCAAACCGTGTCTTTTGAGACCGTCTTTGCGCAAGACTTCTTATGAGCTTCGATTTGGCGAAAAACCCTCTGCTTTAGCATTTTAGTCTTTGGATCGAAGTGTTTCATTTGAAAAACGAAAACCTAGATAAATTTGAATCAAGGATTTGTGATGGTTTATTTCTGGGTTATCCTGCTCATTCGAGGGGTTTTCGGGTTTTTAATGTTAAAACTAACCTTGTCCAGGAGACATGCAATGTCACTTTTGATGGGACTAGTCCTGGAGCTAGATCCGATATTTCAGGTGACTTACAGGTGACAGAGAGCATTTTTGTTGAAGAAGATGAGGATGAACTTGATACTGCTCCTCTACCTGTTGCTGATGTTCCAGTGCAAGCTGCCCAAGTTCCAGAACCTGCTACAACTAGTTCACCTCCAATTGAGGCTCCTGCTGTGACTTCTTCATCAACAGTACCTGCGGAGGTCGAGGAGACGCTATCTACCCCAGGCGCTCCTTTGCACATTCAGAAGCAACACCCTCCGGATCAGATGATTGGTAATCTCCATGAGCGAGTCACTCGTTCCAGGTATCATGATCCGAGTCTTTTCTCTCACTCTACATTTGTAGCTTCTTTCGAACCCGAAGATATATCACATGCTTTATCTGATGCTAGTTGGGTCAATGCCATGCATGAGGAGTTAGAGAATTTTGAAAGAAATAAAGTTTGGAATCTTGTAGAACCTCCTAGTGGTCATAATGTTATAGGAACCCATTGGGTGTTCAAAAATAAACAAAATGAGGATGGTTCTGTGATTAGAAACAAGGCTAGATTGGTAGCTCAGGGCTTTAGCCAGGTTGAGAGGTTAGATTTTGATGAGACCTTCGCTCCTGTTGCTAGACTAGAAGCCATTCGCATCTTGCTTGCATTTGCTGTATCTAAAGGTTTTAGGTTGCATCAAATGGATGTTAAGAGTGCCTTTTTGAATGGTTTTATAGAGGAAGAAGTGTATGTTAGACAACCCCCTGGCTTTGAGAATCCCAAGCATCCTGATCGTGTTTACAAGCTATCCAAAGCTTTGTATGGTCTTAAACAAGCCCCTAGAGCCTGGTATGATAGACTTAAGACCTTTCTGCTTAAGAATGATTTTGAAATGGGAAAAGTTGATAAGACTTTTTTCATTCTTAGGCATGGCAATGACTTCCTGCTTGTTTAGATTTACGTTGATGATATTATCTTTGGTGGTTTCTCTCATGCACTTGTTTCTAGTTTTTCTGAGACCATGTCTAGGGAATTTGAGATTAGTATGATGGGCGAGCTCAACTACTTTCTAGGGCTTCAAATCAAGTAGTGCAAGAAAGGGATCTTTATCCATAAAACGAAATACACTAAGGATCTGCTCAAGCGCTTCGAGATGGGTGACTGCAAACTGATCGCCACTCCTATGGCGACTTCAACTGCTTTGGATCTAGATGAGAAAGGAGAAGCCGTGGATCAATGCGAGTACCACAGCATGATCGGCTCCCTCCTATACCTGATGGCCTCAAGACTGGACATCCACTTCACGGTCTGCCTCTGCGTGAGGTTTCAGGCGTCACCGAGGACTTCACATCGCTAAGTCGTTAAGCGCATCTTCAGGTATTTACACTCTACCATCCAGTATGGCATTTGGTATTCCTGTTCTTCTTCGCTATCCATTCGAGGGTTTTCTGATTCTGATTTTGCAGGCTGTCGGCTAGATAGGAAGAGTACCTCTGGCACTTGTCATTTCTTAGGCACTTCTCTTGCCTCTTGGTCGTCTAGAAGCGGTCTTACATTGCACAATCCATCTTTGAAGTTGAATATGTAGTCTTTGCTAGTTCTTTGTAGTCGATTTTGTGGATAGTGTCCACTCTTAAGGACTTTGGGTTAAATTTTGCTAGTGTTCCTCTTTTCTGTGATAACACTTCTGCTATTAATATTGCTAAAAACCCAATGCAACATTCTATGACCAAGCACATAGACATTCGCTATCACTTCCTTAAAGACCACGTTGAGAAGGGTGATATTGTGCTGCATTTTGTGGAGTCCGAGTCTCAGTTAGCCGATATCCTCACCAAGCCTTTAAACCCAACAAGGTTTGCCACCTTGAGGAGTGAGTTACGGGTAATTTATCCCTATGGGTTGGTTTGAGGGGGAGTTGGATCCTTTCTGATCTTACCTTGTTCATCTGATCTTTTCTTGATCTTCTTGTGAACTTTTTGATCCTTTTTGATCTGTTTAGGCTTTTGAGCTTTTATTGCATCTCATTGTATCATATTGCATTCATATGAAAAATCACAAAAAGATGCTTATCTTTTAAAATTGATGCAGCTTTGCTTATTACCCTTTGGAGCTTTAGTATTTCAATTCTTGCTCAATGCCATGTCTAGTTCTTTGACTTGCTAGAATTATCATGCTTTCACATGTGTAGCTAAGTATTTGCTGTATGAGCTAGAACTTTAAGGCAACTCGAACTAAAAACTGCAATTTGTGGATGTTTTAGTTAGTTGCACTACAGTGCTCCTTTTGTGACATTGGCCCTGTCAAAATTGCTTTGTTAGCTCTTGAATCTAAAATTGATCGTTACTTGAGCTTCTTGTATTTCTGAGAATCTAAAAATGCTCTTGTGCAAATGAAAAATGACAAATCAATTTCAAGATTGTCTTATGCTTAAATTTTGCCAAACTACTCTTACGAGACTACATGTCATAGACATGAACTTGGAGATAGTTTGATGATCCAGACGATCTCATGGGGATTTGCTTGTCAAAACCGACATGAACCTCAAGATTTATGCATACTGGTAGAAGCTTAGGAAGAGTTTGTGGATGGCTCCTAGTCCGGGATCTTCTTCACTAAGATATAACTTTAATCAACTTCTGGTCGAAGCTTAGGAAGAGTTTGTGGGTGGCTCCTAGTCCAGGATCTTCTTCTCTAAGTTAGACCATTAGTCAACTTCAATATTCATTGCAAATGAAAAACTGTTGAAAAATGAGCGTTTGAGAAAATTGAGCAAAATGATTCATTTCAGGACCTGTTTGTCTCTTAATGTGATCTTTGTTAGCCTTTCGATCTCACATTGACATTTTGACATGGCCATTATTATTTTTAGGATCCCTGTTGATGAACTTGCTAAATTTGAAGCTTTGCTTAAATAGATAAAATCCATTGCTTTACTTTTAGCTTTCATGCTTAGCTCTGATATATATGTCTTAACATGATCTTGCTAGCGCTTTTAGGCTTGATATGTTCTTGTGCAAAATTAGAAATGCTAACTTGTTCTTTTGGGTAATCTCCAAAGCTTCTTGTAATCAAAAATTAAAAAATACAAAAAAACAATAAAGCCACTCCATTGCATTTTATGCATGCTCCTTCTTATATTTTTCCTCTTTCTGCATTTGTTATCTCTGGACGAGAGGAAGGCGTGATTCCTTGACGACTCCATTGTCAAAGGGGGAGAAGAAGTAACAAAAATGTTAAAAGAGGAGCTTTTTGGAAAAAAAAAGGAGGAAAATGAAATTTGTTAAAAATTGGTGATCTTAGTGAGGGGGAGTATCTTATTTGCATTCTTTTAATCTTATTGTCTTTTCTGAACTGGAATTGCAATTCTTGGATCCTCACAATGATCAAAGGTCAATTTGAACAATTGTTCTTTCATATGAACCTTAAGTGAGATTTTTGACTCATTTATGGAATTTGAAGCTTTCTTGCTTTCTATTGCTCGATCTCACTTGTCTTTGCTATTCTGAAGCCAACTTGATCATTTCCTTTGCTTTTTCTTGTATATGGACCAAGTTGTGCCTTTGCACGAAAACAAAAGTTTTTTACTTTTCAAACCTTAAAACTTACATTTTTTAGAAATTGCCAATGTGTTCATCAAGGGGGAGATTGTGGATATCATGGGGATATGCTCATGATCTTAGGATGATGGTACAATTGGCAATGGCGTTGAAGGTTTGTCGAATCACGCGTTTTCGGCGAAGTTCAAACTGCTGTCAGGCAAGTGGCGGTCTGACCGGCCCATGTGGCGGTCTGACCGGCCAAGGGGGTGGTTAGACCGGCTTTGAGAAATCGGTCAGACCGGTCATAATGAGATGTTGGATTTTGGAGCTGGGCCAAAAATAGATGGTGTAGGCAAGAGAGTAGATTCTACTACACCTGGTCTCTTAATTTTTGGAGCTTCCAGGCAAAAGTTCTATTGGTTTGAAAATTCCAGTAGGTTTCAGATTTCTAAGTTGGAATTTTGGCTAAGTCCCAATCTGGGTCGGGCGACCGCCAGCAGTGGCGGTCGAGGCGTTAGAGGCGGTCGAGGCAAACCAAAGTGGCGGTCTGACCGGTTTTGGCTTGTTCATTGGCCAACTCGGTGGCGATGATTGCTTGATTAGGTCATATTCATGAGTTTCATGGCTTATGTGTTGCATGATGCATGTTTTGACTAACGTGGGTCAAGTTGTGAAGAACTTGTTTCCGGAATCGATTTTTTTGTCTATTGTTGTGCATGTTGCTTGGAGGTCAATGACGATCAACGGCGAGGATGATCGGGACTAAGCTTGGAGAGCTGAGGTCCAGAACGATCAGGGATGCCGGGTGAGGTCAATGGAGTCAAGCATGGCGCAAAAGGGACAAAGGTGACCGAACGGGCAGTTTGGTGCAACGGTTTGGATCAAGCGGCGCGGGGGTCGATGCAAGTGCCATGGTGGTTTTGGTGGGAGCCGGATGGGAGAGACTTGCCGGCATGATGAGAGCCGCTAGATCAACCTACACGTGGCGAAGCATGGGAGGTGCTTCACGAAGATGGGACTCGGTCTTCGAAAAAGATCGAGAAGGAGTATTTTGGTAATTTTACCAAATACCGCCTTGGTGACCTTTTGCCAACCCTCGGCGCAAGACGGTGCGTGGAGAACTGGATTAGGTTAAGAGGAAATGAAGATGACGCTTTAGAATGCGTGCGTGTGTGACCCGTTTGTGTTAGGCCTTAACGGGAGCCCATTAGGGTTAATGCTTCTAGAAGGTCTAAGCCTCCGCTATAAATAGAGGAGGGAGGTGGCTGCACCTCCTTCAACCCTTTTATTGTGCTTGAAACCCTAGTTTGCTCAGGGAGAGGATTAGTGGAGGTTAGGGTTCTAGGGAGTTGGATTTGATTTCGTGCTCATGTATTGAGTCTCTGTCCTCCATTGATGGAGTGGTTGTAAACCAATACCATATCAAATCAATCCAAAGAAAGTTCACTCAAAGATGAGTCTATTTGCTTTCTTTCTCTCTACTTGGTGATTTATGGTCTTTCTTTGATCCGCGAGTTTTTGCTTGTTCTCTTACCGTGATCTAACTTGCTGTGACATGTGGGAACCCATCTAGGATCATCTTGATCATCAATCACCCATGAGCAAGTTTCTAGATCATATTTCGATTTTGACTAGGTTTTGGTGCACACTTCGTTCAAACTAAAAAAGATAGGAACTTTGGCATGGATCTCTGCGATCTTTGATTGGAATAGGTTCCTAATATCTTAGAGAAGGTGTGTCTCAAATTTCGTGGAGTTTGGACTTACGGATCAAAAGTTAGACCGATTTGAGTTTTGGTTTTCGGGCTGATTTTACTATTCATTAGCCTAGAGGTGTGACCGCCATGTATTGAGAGGTCAGACCGATTTCTAAAGGTCAGACCGATTTCTAGTTGGAGGTCAGACCGCCCAACACATTTAGGTTTTGAGTTTTTATGTTTTTGGTCTATTTTCTTCAGGGTTTTGATTGGATTCAATACAAGTCTTCCACTGTGCTTGTATATTGATCTTCATTGCTTTTATAGCTATTGGAGTGAAAATCGTATTGAATTCGATCAAGGTGAAAAAGAGATCGTGCTCCTATTCACCCCCTCCCCCTCTAGTCGTCTTTTCGGTCCAACAGTTACAGACTTGTGGTTGCACTGTTTTACATGAGAGGTCATTACCAGATTCGGTCTTTAATTGACTTGGGCGGTACATCCACATACCAACACTCTCTTGTACACCCGGCACCAGCCACTATTTCCAGCTGCCCAAGTCGAAATCTGTTTTTTAGGTTTTATTTTGTTTTCAAAATAACCTTTCGTCCAACATACCAGCTAGGCTCCCAGCCTCGACTGGCCAATATCATTTTTAAAGATTTTTAATGATGTCAGGCAAATTACTACCTGAATGACAATGTATCTAAGCAAGGCTAAGCATGACACTTAGATGCAGACTTATTAACTAGTATGTTAACCATTAATTCTACGATATCAAGGATAATGTCCAAGTTCAAGGATTGGAAGTTTATACACAATTATTGTTAAGGCATTAACTATGAGCTAGACCAATATATTTGTATAAAACATAGTAATACAATTTCATAATTTAAAACAATATAATTGCAAAAATTAGGTGCAATATATCAAAATATTAACTCGCCTTGCTCAATATGCTGATAACCTCGGTCCCATTCTTGACCAAGGTTCTGATAATTGTCTCGCTCAATGTACTGATAATCATCCTGTTCAATATTTTGATAATCATGATCCCGGCCTCGATCTTGTTGGGACTGCCGATCTATTATATCTTCAGAGTCTAATTACGCATAATACGATTGAACTACAGAATGACTGAAAGTAACCAAATAAAATCCAATAAATCCAAATACATTCAAACAAAAGGAAATACTTCGAATTAAAGTAAATGCATCTAACGAGACCTTGAAAGACGGATTACTTCAGATGAGACCAAATCATACTCATCTGGAGTTGATGAAGGAAATACTGTAGACGAAGTATATCCAAAGGAGTTGATGAAAGAAATACTGCAACCGAAACAAATAAATCTAATAGGGAGAGAGAATGTCCGCAGGAATATTTCTCAATGGTTACCAATATGGGAGAGATTACCTGGTTAGGTATGACTCTCTGATCTGTTTTTGGATCATGAAGGGCTTTGCTACTGGGAACAAATGATGACAGATGATACCTAGAGCTTAGGTGATGTTGTTTTCCTTAACAAGCCGCCTAGTAGTCACAAGCTCTCTCTCTATAGGCATTCTATGTATACATCCACAATGATCATACAGTCAAAATCAATCCTCTTATATGCTCTCCTCTTTTGGATTAATTGTTGATGGCCAACTAATTGCTTCTAGCTGCTTATATTTGATATGGCATTAGCTCACTGTGTGTGTTTTTTAATACTCATATCGATACTTGTATTCAATTTGGGTTGCTGCTGCTAGATAAATGCCCAATGGCTAATTGAATTGATAGAGTTTCTACTTCTTGTGTTATCCAGGTCATTAGCCTATTAACAATCCTGATTATTTTCATATTTCCTCCTCTGCTTATACCATCTACAAAAGCAAGTCTGTCTAAACTGAAGTGCTTCTAACTATGCTTCCCTCAAATTTCAATCTTCAATTTGGTTAATCCATATGAGTGGCTTAATTAATAGTCTCAAGATTTATTAGTACTAGTTGGCTTGCCACTGCTGGCTTAATGTCCAAAGCTACTTGAACCAATGGAATTGCTAACTACTACTATCTGTCACCTGTATCATCTTTTAATTGAACCTTAAGCACTTATGTTAAGGAAATTGGTTTTACTGACTGTTGCTTTCTAACGATACCATTTCCTGACAATTTAACATCTAGTAGCTAAGTAAGCTACTAACAACTTCTAAATAGCTAACTAACATATGTTTAATCATTTATCTAACCTACCGAGCTTTACTGACATTGGCTCACACGCCCAAAACAACTAACTATTACTTAATTATCTGAACTAAGTACCTAAAATTAACTACTAACTAACTTAACAAAATTACACATATGCATCCTTCTTTAATAGAGTCACAAATCCATGCTTGACTAGTGTGTGCTAGTTATATTAGTATCTTCTTAAGTTAAATGTTATTAATACTCTAATTACCTTAATAGAAATATAGGGGCAGTCTGATCTATCTGCTACAGCAGTCCTACCACCTGATTTTAACTAAGCCCATTAGTTTGTTAAACACTAACCATTTCTATCAATCTCAAAATCATTGAACTTAATTCCTTGATTAACCTTATGTAGGCATACAATTTGTTGTTGGAACACCTACTAGCTAATTTGCCAACTAACAGATCCCAAATTGGGTATCTAACCTAGTTGACCTTACTGCTCGTCTTACATCATCCTTTGACTCAAACATGAACTTAAAATTAGTATTCATTCCTAGATTAATTACTTAGTGCACTTACCACCTAACCTTCAAAATGAAAGATCTACTAACATTCACCTTAGCACACATACATATATGAGAGCTACTGGATCATACTCACTAATTGTTATTGTCCGAAAATTTCAACCTATCAATTGAGTATTTACAAACCAACTAATCTTCTATTGCTGTTTAGGCTAGTTAATTAGATTAGTCCCTATAGGGACACTGTCATATGCACATATACAGAGAGGGAGGGAGTTCCAGAGAGAGCGCACAGAGAGAACAGAGGAGGAGGCTCAGGCACGCTCAACGCCGGAGGGGAGGGTTGACGGCGGCGGCCACATATGGGCAAAATGGAACCGGCTATGTGAGGCGATCCTATGGGCAGTGATGGTGCGGTCAGAAGTGGACTGTGGTGGCCGGGCAGCTATGTTTGGCGGCCAGAGCCAAGGAGGAAAAACGGGCGGCAGCGCCGGAGGGGAAAAGGAAGGAGAATGGTGCGCGCATGAGCTACTGTGGAACCAAAGGAACTCACCGGAACCTGTGGTGGAGTCGGAGGTGACCTATGTCGGGCCGACGACGGGAGCCTCAGTCGGCGTGGTGAGGGTGTCGTGGGGGTGATGCTCTGGCGGGGAAGGGCTCCAATGGTTTGTGGGGTGGTAGAGGGAGCCGAGATGGTGCTTCACCTGCGAAGAATTGAGCTGCGGTTCACTAGGGTGGTAATGGCAGTGATGGAGGCGGAGTAGGCCGGAAATGGAGAAGAACATGGCGCGACGAGCTGTCGGCGGGGAATCCTCCGATTGATTGGGGGCTTTGGCTTGTGGGGACGAGGAGCACCGCGTGACGCGGTCGGCCGGTGACGGGGTTCACTAGAGCACCGACGGTGATGTGGGGGTGCGGCGGTGGCACGGTTGGCCAAGAATGGAGCGTGCTCTTGACTTGAGCTGGTGCTCGGTAGGGAAGAGCAGAAGGTAGACAATGGCAGGGAGAGGCAAAGGATAGCCAGGGCGGTGCTCGGTGAGGATTTATAGCCGTAGGGGCGATACGTCCGGCGATGAACGGGCGTGAGTGATAAGGTGCGGTGTGGCATGGGCATGGGAGTGGGGTGGCATGCATATGGGCTATGTGGCATGGTGCTACAGTGGCGCCTGTGTCAGAGAAACGTGGCAGGCACGAGGCTCCGGCGACGTCAGCGAGAATGGCGATGGCAGGGCGCAATTGACACGGGGCATGGGACAAGGCAATGGTGCTATACTCTAGTTCGGCTGAGGGGAGCAAGAGAGAAGAAGGTCAGTAGGCTCAGGCGTGCTGGTTGGTTCGGTTGAACCGAGTTGGTTAGCCCAAATGTGACTTGAGCCCGAGGAACTGTAGATAGGGGAGAAAATAGATCAAGGAGAATTTTGGAAAAAAAAATTAAAAAGGCATAATTTTAGGTTTCAAAAATTCTGGTATTTACTTTAGGAAATTCTTATGTGAGGTTAGCTAAAATTTGTTATTTGCTAAAGGATTTCTAGGGTTCCGTATTTGGAGTTTCTATAATTAGGGTTTCCTACGTTATGATTTTATGTCTTTATGGTTTTTATTTCTTAATACTTATGCTAGCAAAAGAATATATGAAATTCAAATAAATCTCAAAAATGCAGGCAAAAATGATGGAAATAGATATTCACATGAATTTTTAAAAAAATCCCATATTTTTGCATTTGGGCATTTTTGGGATGTTACACTATATGAAACTTGATGAAACACGATGAAACTTAGGATGAAACTTCATAAAACTTAATAAAACTTCATGAGACTTGGAATGAAACTTTATGAAACACGATGTCACTGCTGAAAACTTGTCTTATATAAAAAAAAGATGAAACTCCATGAGACTTGGAATGAAATTTATTGAAACATGTCCCAAAAAAACTTCCAAAATTCTGCTTGCTTGGTTACTGATTAGACCTATTCGATGTGTGTGCTTCAGATCTTGGCGTCTTCGACCACCGGGCACGATCCCAACGCAGAGGTACGACTGGAAGGGCATGAGGTCGTCTGGCGGAGAGCACGAGGCTAAGAGGCATGACGGCGGCAAAGGGCACGAGGCCGGCGGCGTGGGAGAGTCGGAAGGACGACATGTCGGTGCCCTGGGTGGAGCGGTCGGTGCGGGAGCCGACAAGCCAAGGGCACGGGCGCCACGCGGTCGCGACGGCGCCCCACCTGGTGTAGACGCACGCGGAAGCAGACACGGTCGGTGTCAGAGGGGAGGATGGGGCAGGGCCCTGATTTGGTCCAGGCTGTGGAGGTCCAACGAGATGCCGCCATGCATGCAGGGGATCCTGTTGTCCATGAGGGCAGCAACTGGGAGGCAGTTGAAGCAGTCGGTGAAGAGCTCCCTGCAGGTGCGGTACTATTGCACAAGGCCGACGATGCTACTGCTCGTCGGTAATGTTGGAGTGCAAAAGCGGTACTACCGCTCAAGGAGAGAAAATTGATTTTATCATATCTCTTTACTTGAGTCCTATCATATCTTGACCTAATTACTGGCTCTTATCTTAGCAAAATGCCTCGCAATTCTAGTCCTTCTTCATCAAAAGGAAAAGAGAAAATTGTGTATAAATCTGAGGATGAGTTTGAAGAAGATTCAACTGACAATGATACAAGTGATGAGGATTACGTGCCAAACAGAAGCCCCTTTTTTTGTTGCAGATCCAAGAAAGATAAAAGGTGAAAGATACACAACCATGAGGTACAAGTGATGAGGATTACATGCCAAACAGAACCCCCTTTTTTGTTGCAGATCCAAGGAAGATAAAAGGTGAAAGATACACAACCATGAGGCATACAAATTAGTTCCTTCTACCCAAAAATATAGTTGATCCATTCTTTCACACAAAGTTCTAGGAGAAAGTTTTCTATCATATTTATGACAATAAGAACTTTACGAACCATCAATTTGTCACTTAGGATCATCTCAATCAGAACCACTTCTCCAATGGACTCCATTATACTTTTAACCAAGTGAAATTGGACAATTTTGTGACTTTGAAGTGTGATTATGACACTAGAACCATCAAGCAGTTCTATGTCATAGTACATGTCTCTACAGAGTTTGATTCTCTCAGTTGGATGATAGCCTCTCATAAGCTCAGTGTTTCAAAGGCAGATTGTCATGAATCTTGGCGCATCCCTACACTTCGGAGTGGTTCTGTGGCCATGAAGGTACATCTTGAGGAACCCTGGGACTTGGCTGAAATCAATGAGTTATATGATACCTCTCAACCTTGTATGCTTGGAAAAGCAACTGGACTTTTAGCTATGCCACGTATAAAAAACAAGATTTTGAGCGCAACCTTCTTTCCCAGAGGAGGAAACAATAATGAAGTTCATCGCAAAGCTTGGAACATTATCTATCACATTTTGAAGAGCACCCAGTTTAACATCGTTGACTTTATCATAACCGAGATTGCTTTTTCAACAAGTGATACAGAGGACACCATTTTCTTTGCTCCATATATCGTGGCTCTCATTATGAGGAAGACGCACTTCCGTGGAGTGCGACTAGGAGTTCATAAGGCATATAAGCCAAGAGAAGGTGCTCCAGTTCCCTCTGCAGTCCCCCCTTGTGTTCAAGAAGAGGAAGAACACGCTCCAGTTCAAGAGAATGCTCCGGTTGACGGATCTTATCACTCTCTCTCTCTCTCTCAGACATTTTCCGTTGTTATAGAGATCCACGACACACAGATCAAGACAAACTATCAGTTGGCGTCCTTAGCTCATCGTGTGGGTGCTCTCAAGCAGGCTTCTTCTTCGGCAGCACCTCATTCTCCAATACATTACCGCCATCGTCGACGTCGTGATCCCTCACCCCAAGAGTGACTCTTTTTGGTACTTGATTCCAAAGGGGGAGAGATTGAAGGGATAGATCAAGGGGGAGCCTAGAAGAAATGAAATTTGAAGCTGCTAGTCAAGGCAAGACTTTTATTTATGTTATATACTATATTATATATTTGGACTATTTGGATTTGTAATGTCTCTATTCTCTATTTGGACTACTTGGATCGTTGATTGCTTGTAATAGTCTAGTTAAAACTTATGTTGTTTCATGACTCTTTGTTACATTATGATTGTTGCTCATATTATCAAGGTTCATGCTATCTAGCATTTTTATCATGATTATTATCTTCTTATGCTTTTCATGATAAATCTTTATATGTTTTCTCATATTCAATAAATAAAGGAAACTCCGCCAAAATTTCCAAAAGTCCACACATGTGCATAAAAATCTCTTCATAAATCTATATGCACATATTTAGAGAGATTTTTGTTTATTTGATTGATTGACTTTGAAAGCAACTAATTCTTCATCTCTTTTGAACTTATCTCAAGAATTATTTGCAAGATAAAAGTCAAAACAAGAATATGCAACTTGTCTCTAACTTGATGTATATTCAAACTCTTCAAATTCATTTATATTGCTTATGTTGTCATCAATTACCAAAAAGGGGGAGATTGAAAGCATCTAAGCCCCTAAAAATGATTTTGATAATTATGACAACAATGTGTTATGGGACTAATATGTGTGCTAAGATGTTCTAAAGGCTTAGTCCCGGAGTTTGAATGACGACATAGAAATGGCAATGCAAAGAGGATAAAAAAGATCAAAATGGCTCAAGACAAAGGTACTATGTAGCCTAAGGACCCTTTTATAGTTTTTACCGGTCTCAGTGTTTTGGTGAAAAGACCGGATTGTAGGCTATGCCATTCTATAAAGAGATATCATGGCTAGTACCTTGAGGATCTATTTTTGTGCCCCCTTGATCAACTAAGATACATGCATTGCATTTAGAAAAGCTTCTGGAAAATCTTTAGTAAAAATCGGTATGACCATAGTTGATGAGCGGTACTACTGCAGTGCGGTAGTACCAGATTTTAGTTGGCGGTATGTTTATTCCAGAGGGCGTGTTTTTGGGAGTTTTTCTGCCCTAAAAAAATCGGTAGTACTGATTGTGCCTGGCGGTACTACCGCCGTGCGATCTTACCAAACCTTGTGAGTGCGGTAGTACCACACCTTTTTGTAATGGCTAGTTCAGGCATGTTAAATGAACAGCAATCGACTGTTGAACAGTGGTGTTGTAGTACTGGCTGATGAACGACGGTAATACCGCACCTACTGAATTTTTCAGAGAATTGGTTGTAAGTTGTAAGAGTTGAATTTGTGGTTGTCGACTATAAATACCACTTCACCAGCACCAAGCTCATAACCTTGGACCTCATTGAATACACTTGAGCCATTGGTGCACTCTAATCTACTTATTTGCTCATATTTCATATTTTGAGGTAGTTGAGAGCATTCAAGTTTATATGTATCATTAGTTGATCTCTTTAGCACTTGGTAATCCTTAAGCAAGCGCTGTGATTTGTTACTGTTAGTGCCTACCGGTACCTAGACGGTGTGGAGGAAGTTTGCGCGGTGATCTCTTCAAGAAGAGTGTGAAGAGGCATGGCAAAGATTGTGATTGGTTGATGCTCACCATCTTCGGGGTGGAGGAAAAACAATCTTAGTGGAATCGATGTGTTTGAGGCTTAATTTGTGAAGCCGATCCAATTCGTACGACCTGTTTGTGTATTATCCCTTTGCCTCACGACACAATCAACTATTTTAGGTCCAAGCTTTCTCTTTTTCTGCAATGGTATATTGACTTTTGCCAAACACCTCCAAGTTCGTAGAAAATTAACATTGGGTTTTCTCCCCTTCCATCCCTCATACGAAGTAATCTCACACCTTTTGGTGATTACTCTGTTTAGGACGAAAGTTGCTGTTAGTATAGCTTTCCCCCACCACATCTTAGGCATACCGACACTCTTTAACATGGCATTCACTAAGTCTGTTAGTGTTCGGTTTTTCCTCTCAGCCACCCCGTTTGATTGAGGTGAGTATGGTGGTGTAATTTCATAGACTATTCCATGTTCAACACAGAATTGGGAGAATTCATGAGAGATATACTCTCCTCCACGATCAGACCTTAGTATTTTAATTTTCTTTTCTAGTTGGTTCTCAACCTTGGCCTTATAAATTTTAAAGTAATTTAAAGTTTCATCTTTTGTTTTCAGTAGATACACATAACAATATCGTGATGCATCATTAATTAGAGTTAGAAAATATATTTTGCCTCCTTTGGTCAATAATCCATTCATCTCACACAAGTCAGAATGGATAAGGTCTAAAGGTGCCAAGTTCTTTTCCTCCTTAACCCTTTAAAGGGTTTTCGATGTTGTTTTGCTTGCACACAAGTTTGGCACTTTGATCCTTTGACAATTTAAAATCTGGAATTAAATCTAATCTGGACATTCTAACAATACTATCAAAACCAATATGAAAAAAACGAGAATGCCATATATTGGCCTTATATTTATTTAAACCAGTTGCAACATTCAGATTATACTCAAAAGTACTCATGCGGAACAAGCCTCTGCTCTCATAGCCTTTATTAACAAAGTTACCAAACTTAGACAATACAATTTTATTTGACTCAAATACTAGCTTATACCCATCCCTGCATAGGAGGGAACCACTAACAAGATTCTTGTTTATGGTTGGCGCATGCTGCACGTTCTTCAAGTGGACAATCTTCCCTGAAGTAAGCCTCAGATCCACCATGCCAACACCAAGAACAGAAGCATGCGACCTATTCCCCATTAGGACGAAGGAAGCCCCGGCTGCCTAATAAGAAGAAAACAAAGAAATATCAGAACATATGTGAACATTATCTCCAGTATCAACCCACCAATTAGTGGATTGACATGCTAAAAATACAACAGGTGGATTACCATACCCTCCTGTTGAGGCCTCGTCTATGATCATGTTGACAGTCTTTTTCTTTGGTTGTACACCATCCTTGCTCTTGCGGAAATGACAGTCTTTTGTCATATGACCGTTTTTCTCACACACAAAGCATGTGATGTTTCTTATATCTTTCTTCTCAGTTTTCTTCTTAAAGCTAGTTGTCTTTTTTGGTTTAATGCCTTTGTTATTCTTGCATTGATCTGATTGTTCTGACTAGAAGTGCTTGGTGCATCTTTTGCTCTTGCCTTTTCTTCTACATCAAGGGTAGCAATGAGATCCTTAATAGATATCTCTTCCCTCTTGTGCTTTAAGCCAGTGGCAAAACCCTGCCATGAAGCAGGAAGTTTGGCAACAATACCTGCAGCCACAAACTTAGGAGGCAAAACACAACCCGGATGTGCAATCTCTCCAACCAAGATGGCGTAGCTCATGAGCTCAGGCAACTATTGACTTAGCATCGTCCATGCTGTAGTCGAAGAATTGCTCGCACATATAGAGCCACTGACCAGCCTCAGCTTTGGCATATTTGTGCTCGAGTGCATCCCACAACTCTGTGGCAGACTTGAAGTCCATGTACACATCATCGAGCTGATCGGATAGTATGGTCAGTATGCATCTAAGGGTTGTGTTGTTATCTGTGTCAAAACGCCTGGTCTGTTCATCCGTAATTGGATACTGTGTATAGATCACCCACTATAGCCCTAAAGACATGAGCTAAAACTTGACCTTTGTCTGCCATCTACGAAAGTTCTGACCAGAAAACCTCTCAGATTTTATAGCATCAGAAGCACCAGCCATTGCTAGATCATAAAAATATCCACAATAAGGTTTCTGAATTGTTGGAAATGTGGATAACATTTTAATTCCATATTTTATAACGAGGCAAAGATCACAAATAACTAGTGATGCATAAAACGATACTAACAGCAGGCTACACAATGCACTTCTAAACATACTCAATATCATGATTATATCGAATATACCGTCGAGACACAACTTACAAGATATAGGTTGATGAAGAACAGAAGTCTTGGACTCGATCAAGGCAGGATCGTAGACGTAATAAAGGTCAAGAAGCGGTCGCCTGAGATCGCTGCCTGAAACCTTATTGCCACCCCGTGCAGGTGAACTCTGCGACAATGGTTCAGAGATACCTCTCACCCTCCTTCCCGGTGCACGCCGAGGAGAATGAACGGCTTGGTTCAAAATAGCACAACCCTCCAGCACAAGAGAACAGAGAGGAAGAAGCAGAATAATTGAAATGGAAAAAGATTTCTTTTGGTCTGGACCTCTCGAAAACCTTTTAAGGGTCGAGTCAATTTTTGTTTGACCGGTCATGTTAGATATATGTGGGCCATATATATTAATTTTGCAATGTAAATTATGTGCAATTATATTGTATTGAGACTGAAAATTATCAGGGTTTGCTTCTTTAAATATATACTTGCTCATTGTTTGCAACTGTGTACCATGGTTTTTTTTGAAAGAGTTTTTCACATAAAATTCGTGTCTTATGTTCCTAATTTTCTATGCATTATTCACAACATGTCAGTATGCGATACTCCCACCGACCAAAACTGGATCCAAAGCATCAAACCCAATCTGCCCTCCCAAGGTTTATCTGAATATTTGGATCTCTGGAATCGTCTTCAGAATGTTCAGCTGGTGCCGAGAGAGCAGGATTACCTTACTTGGAGATGGACACCAAACGCAACATATTCTGGTAGATCGGCGTACTTGATTCAGTTTGAGGGGTCAACAAGAGCTTCCTACCCGCAGCTCATCTGGGCTTCCTACGGAACGAAAGAAATGCCAGGACATTCAATCGGCGTGGCCACGATCCGGTAAGAGTGTTTTAACATTTAAGGCGATCGTCCAGGAGGCTAGGACTTGGTCCGACGCCGGGCTCCCTTTAGTCAACTTGTAAATGATCACTGCCTTTTCGTCAAAATAAAACATAATAACACTCGGTGATTCTGTGCTTGATGCAAGATGGAGTGCTGTTTCAGCATGCATGACCGCTGGCAGTCTTATTCGATTTTTTTTTTTTGGGTAAAGGTTCTTGAATTTGACGAGGACCATTGTGGTGTGCTCCCGTGGAGTCAACATTGCCCGACCTTAATTTTGTAATGTATATCTTCTTTCCAAAGAAGAAAAAGGGAACACCAGGATAGATAGAAGACAATAGAACGTGCACCATGGTTGCAAACTTGTTTGGGCTTTTTCTAGGGTTTAAAAGCAAAAAAGTTAGAGCCCAAACAAAATGGTGGCTTTTCTACTGGGTTTTTGGAAAAAGACTAAGCCCCCTATAACTGTAAGCCAAAAACCAGCTAAGGAAATCTTTTTTGGCTTTTACGGGATGAAAATAACCATTTGCCACTAAAAGTCCTCGAAATTACCCACCAAATATCTACGACGCCCCGTGTCATTACCCCAAGGGTAATCACACTTAGGCATACGGATTACTATTCGTTTGCCCAGTAGAACACTGCTCCAACGAATAGTAAGCTATTTATCAGAGATAACGCAGCAGAACAATAAAATAGAAACTGTCCTTTATTACAATAGTAGCCACACAATACTAGGGTTTTGCATACAATTATTTAATTACAAAGGGGAAAACACCTCCCGCTATTTCCTGCTAGGCTCCTCTGGTAGTCTCCTTGTCCCACGAGTCGAAAAGGGCGATCATCTCACCCTGCTTCTCGTACCCAACGCCCCCGTCACCTGCGGCCTTCTCGGTACCTGCAAAATTCCTCATCCCACTCGGGATAACTCCCGGTCGGATTAGGAGCTAAGCAAGGGAAAGATAGCAAGAGTAAGTACTATAGTGTACTCAGCAAGCATTAATAGCTAAAATGCAGTTGATGATTCTACTGATCGTCCTTAGCAAAATTCTTACCTCTTCTCTTATTATGAAAATAGACATTAAAACTTAGGTTGCAAATTTTAATTTTGTAAAGACTACTTGATTACTCGGAGAGAAGAAAGTCCCCTAGCGGTTCCCATAGACTCCAATCCAGGAGACTGGCATGAATTCATGATTTGATAGCACTGCGCAGGCTTGTACCACTTTACCCATAGCTATCCTGAACTCTCTGAGCTAGGTTCACCGCATTTCCTTTGATGCGATTTCAAGTTCAGAATACAAAACGTTTTCCAGTTACGTGATTAATTTCTCCACCCCTTACTTTCCGTCGGTGCTGACCTTGCCACCACCGAGTTCAACTAATGTTGGTTGGGCCAGTTCATCCTCTCTGCACCCAACACTCCACATAGTACTATAGCACCTCTTCTTACACCACACTCACACATAGTACATACCCGGTGTGGAGAGCATAATTACGTAACATGGTAGCATTTTCTGCCTATCGAAACAGGAAAATGGTTGGCACTTAAGATACAGTCTCTGACCGAGTAAGAGTTTTGTTTGTCCTTATATTATAACCATATGTAAAGGGTCCCTCCTCTTGCCCTCTCTTCCTGACCACGGGCCCCCTTTACCAACCATAATAATACTCTGCTTTCATCTCATTTCTCATTCCTCAATTCTTTTCATCTCTTTTATCTTTCTCATCTTCATCTCATTTATTTTATTTGAGTTTTTGAGAAATAGTTTTGATGCAATACATATAAAATAGAGCAAAGTAATGTTTATATTTAATATAGCTATGTTTATGATCAAAGGAGTAGCTTGCCTGCAGAATCATAGAAGAGATTGTCATTGATGATATCGGTACCCCTACTCCTGTTGGTTCGCCTGCTGCAATTTATACGACAGTGCGAGCAATAAATACATAACTAAATACTTAGCAGTAATATGTGCGACTAGGTGCAGTGCATACTGATCGGATGATTCTTTTCGTTAGTGGGTTTTTATTTAATATCATTTTCGAAACCCCCGTGAGGTTAGCACTCCCCACTACGGTTGTTCTACTAATTACTCGCTCTAGGGTTGAAAATTTCTAATTTCGTTTTTAAACTAACGAGAACAGAAATACTACTCACAAGCATATTTTATTAAGTCTATTAAATTTTACTCGGCAAAACTTCTAATTAATTATTTCACTTACATCAACATGCTATTATTTAATTTTCTACAAATACTCGGGACCACTTCATGTTAATTAATTTAGCATGATTAAAAACATTTCAACTCACCTGACTAATTGCCAAAGATGAACAAGGTTACTACGCACGCATTTTGCTTTCTATTAACAGAATTAATGGTAGTTTACTCTTCTTTAACAATTACTCAACCGATGGACTTATAGGAATGGTTAGCCGGATGCAAACCTAAGTGGATTCATTTAATCGCATACTTATTTAAATGCTAATAACTACTAATTTTATTTCAAAATTCATTGTTACAAACATTAATTACCAAAAGTTTCTTTGAATTCATACAATTTTTCTTAAGATTTTCCTACACCATTTCCTAAACCAAATTTTCTAACCTAATCCTACTCAAAACCCTAATCCTAATTATCTCCCACATAATCCCCCTGATCCCCTACTCTCTCTCTCACCTTACCCCTTCACCCCAGCTGACACAACACACAACCACCTCCTTCTCCCCCAATCCAATCCTCTCCTCTCCCTAAAGCTCTCCTCCTCCCTCAAGCTCTCCTCATGGCGCCTCCTCCCCTGGCGCTGCTGCTCCCCTCGGTCCTCCGCGGTGCCGCCGTCGGCGCCTCCCGGCTCACCTCCTCCCACACCACCTCCGGCTTCCCCCTCTGCCTTGCTGCGTCTCGGCCGCCCATGGCGCGCCACCCACGCCCGGTCGCCGACGCGTCGCGTCCTCTACTACTCCCTCCGGCCACGGCTCCCTGCGCCCGACCCTCACCCACTGTGGCCTCTCCACTCGGCGCCTGCCCTCGGCCCTGCCCGATCTCCTCTCTCCTCGGCCCGTCGCCGCTTGCTTGCGCCGCTCTCCCACGGCGCCTCCGGTCCAGCCCGCCGCCTCCTGCCGGTTCCACTCGGCTCCACTCAGGCTTCGGCCCAGCTGCTCCTCCCCTCGGTGCGGCAAGGCCGGTGCCGCCTCGATCCGGCCTCCTCCTCCGCCAAGACAAGCGCCACCACTACCAGATCGGCTTGGCTGCGGCCCGACCCACAGCCTCCATCTTGCTACACCTCCAACCACCCCCCTTACTCTCTAACCTCCCTTTTTATTCTTGTTTTGGTATGATTCAGTTAATTATGTTGATTTCATTTCACCGATGTGAGCTCATTACTCTTGCATGGATCTTGGATGAGGTGGATGTGGCTATGATGCTTGCTATCGGTGGAGAGGGTGGTCTTTGCTAAAGTGCTCGAGGTATACTCCCCCTTGCTCTCTACCCCAAACCCTCCCCTTGCTCTGTGATGAAATATGAACTGAGAGCTAAATGTGACACTACTGTGAGATGCTCTATGGTGAATGATGTGCACATGGGGAGCACTGGGGTTCCATTGTGGGTTACCTCTTGTTGAGATTAAGGATGGGGAAGAGGATGGTAGTGCCCTGGTGCTCTCCTCTTCTCCCTCGCTGCGATTGGCTTGCAAGCGGTGATGATGCAGAATCTGAGCTTGTTCTCCTCCTTGTGGGCTTGATGCTTGGCTATGCCGATGGTCCTGGCTCCGCAGGTCTGGCCCTTCTTCCTTGCTCCCTTCCTCTATGCTTCCTTCCTCCCTTCCTGGTGTGGCCTTGGATTTGGGAGGGTAGTGGGTGAGGGATGGTGGTAAATGGGGTGTGCAATGTTTGGCTTGAGCTCTTGTGGGGCTTGATTTCTTGGCCTTGCTCCTCCTCTCCACTTGGCTGTGAAGTTTTGGGAGCTCCTATCTTCCTCCTTCGGTTGTGAGGGGGCTGAATGTATTGGAGTGGTGGGGAATGGATGAGGCTGGTGGGATTGGGGCTAAATAGAGAGAGAGGCTTGATCTTATCCTTCCTTGTGGTAAATTCATTTTTACTGACAATCCTATTCCTATTTACCTTATCCTATTTACCACTCTCTTATCTCCTCACCGCAACTGCAATCTACTATGCTCTATTTGATCATCCTGTGCTCCTCTTCCTCCTAGCTCTTCCTAGTGCATACAACTGGGCAGGGTTTAGTGAGGAAAGGGTGATGATGGTTTGCCCCTCTGGATATGGCTGGCCTATGCTTGATGCTTTAGGGATATGGGAAGGATTGGTTTGTTGCCCTGAATGTGCAGGCTTAAAAGAGAGGCTTGGTGTCAAGCTCATCCTTAGCTTTGTGTAAATCCTTTTACCATGACACTAATCCTATTCTTACCATGATCCTATCTCTTGGTCTTTCTTCCTCCTGTTGCTTCTTTTGAACTCATGTGCCCACTTGTGATGCATGCTTGAAATGGGGCAATGGTGATGAGAAATGATGGTATTATTTGACCTGTGAACTTTTGTGAGGCTATACTTATGCTCTTGTTTCTTTGGTTTTGGTATACCCGATGATGCTTTGGTTGAGGTTGGGTTTAATGGGATGTGAAATGTGGGCTTGTGGGACCCTATGATGCTCTAGTGAGGTAGGATTTAATGGAATGTGCCTTGTGGGATTATCTCGCGATTCTTTGTAAATGGAAAAGGTGGGTGTTGGATTCTCTTGATCTTGGGATAAGGATACCCACGAAGTAAGAGGTGCCTATTGACTCT
The DNA here is from genome assembly GCA_036346405.1 of Phyllostachys edulis. NCBI lineage: Eukaryota > Viridiplantae > Streptophyta > Magnoliopsida > Poales > Poaceae > Phyllostachys > Phyllostachys edulis. Next base: position 37,387,027 of record CM070557.1, on the reverse strand, counting down.
GGTTGACCTAGCTATCTTGATTACTAAAGGAGCCGACTAACTCAAAGGTTGGTCGGGATACCTTAGTGATCGAGGACCGTTGACCTAGGTTGATATGGGAGTCCTATTGTACTTGAAATTCGACGGCCATTTCCTATATTCTAAAACTCACAAACACTGCTTTCGACTAATCTTGTTAACCTTTTTTCAGATTTCTTTCTAACGAGCGAGGAAAATGGATCGCGAGATGGTTCTATAGATTGGCGCTAAAAGGACAAGGAGACAAGGATGGCAAATAGCTCTTGCTACATGAATGAAATGAATGGATTGTAAATTTAATTAATAGTTGTTTAAAAACATTGCAATTTGTTGTAAAATAAATTTTGTAATAATAATCAAGTTTGTAATATATTACTTATGTAATAATGGATTTATTGAGATGATGCTAATGATGATGCTGATGATAACAATGATAATGATAATGATGATGTACTAATTTTACCTTGATTCATATTGACATTTGTGATAATTACATGTTTAAAGAAACTGAGATTATGAGTTGATTAACGATTGACGGATTTTTATTAGACGCTAATTACCGATTATTGTTGCTTAGATTAGATTAATCACGCGAGTTCTCACAATATCATCCCATATAAACTACAAACTCTCTCCTCTCCATGTGTGGGCACCGCCGTCGGCCTCTTCCCTCTTGCTGGCCTTGTGTGGGCGTCGACGCCGGCCTCCTTCGACCCTCGCTCCCGATAGCCTTATCCGCCCCTCCCTCCCGCCTCCCCCGACCGCCTCCCCCGAAGGCGGATCTACACCCTCCGCCACCACCGGCCTCCTCTGACCCTCTCTCCCACCGGCGTCGTCTACCCCTCCCTCCGCAGCCCCCTACAAATTTTCTCCCATCTGTTCATATCTGAAATAAAGGGAGGCTAGGCAGTGAATGATCATCTCTAGATCACGGCAGGTGTCTCGGAGGCAATGGTAGCCCGCTAGTGAGGCGAGGTGGCCCGGCAAGGCGGCAAGCACCATGACGACGACCGGTGTGAAGATGAGGATTTTTTCTTTCTTTTACAATTGAACTGTGATTATCGCTTACTATTGTGTTTACAAAATAGTCAAAGATTGTTTCTTCATGGAAATGGTCATGAATTCAAGTTCAAATTAGTACTCAAAAATCTGTAAATTATTGTTGATTGTTGTGTGTTCATGGAAATTGTGTGTATTCTTGTATAAGAAAATTAAAACCGATGATATAAAAACTCTTCTTAGCTTATTTGTAAAAGTGTATTTTAGGAGGACAGTTGTTGCTCGGTTGGTCTCTCGCCAGTGAAGCGGCGCCACGTCTGGGTTCGATCCTCCGGATTGCAACCTTGTGCGCCTCATGGTTGGGTGGGTGGGTGTGTGTGTGTGTGTGTGGGGGGTGTGTGTGTTTGAGGACCGTGCCGGGCTCGGTTGATCGAGGATCGAGCTGGGCTTAGCTGGCAAAAATGAGGGAGATATAGGCTCTCGGCCGCCACGGTTCGAAAGGCTGGCTCCGTGGTGCCTCATAAGTATGGGTGTTCTCTTCTTTAACGCGGACGGATGGGGTTAAATCCCAGCTTTCAAAAAAAAGTGTATTTTAGACATTCATCATTAAAGCCAATAGGCCAACCCAAGGAAAAAAACCAGGCTTTCAAACATGTTGGCTTGACTTAAAAGCATACTGCTTATAAGCTGTTAAGCTAAAAAACCTAAACCTAAATAAACAGGGTCTTAAATACAGTTGTTAAGGTCACGAGTTTGAGCCCTATCTTCTACCTTAATTTTAAAAAACTCGTGGTTCCTCCTACGCTTCGGAAGGAGCTTTTCCTTAGCCAATGTATTTGGTCGGTACCCTTGTAAAATTTAGCAATCAATTCAAAACCACTCAAAACCACTTACTACCTCCAGTAAAAAAAAATATGAGTGTCGCTTATTTATGACAAAAGACGGGAGACTACCTTGCATTTTCTTTTTCTGAAATAACAAAATAAAAGCAAAACAAGCTTTACGTTGCCCTTTTATGACCCACGTTGCCCTTTTATGACCCGGCTGCAGGCCGCCTAATTAATTAACCGCCGAACCACAAGATTGACTTATTCTCTTGTAGAACCCCACCAAAACGACCAATTCAGCCAGCCATTCCACACTCCGCTCCACTCGACCACACTCTTATATAAACCGCATCCAGCACGCCGCAGTCAAGCAAACAAGTCACAACATATCTTCACACGACACATTCATAACACACATCGTCGTCCCGATACAATCGAGCTTGGTTTCTTCACCCATTTCTTGCATCAATCGATCGAAATGGCATCCCAGGCCATCGAGACCCACCGCGCCGGCGCCGAGGTCTTCCATGGCGACGCTGCCTGCAGGAAGAAGTCCGTCGAGCTGCTAGAGGAGCTGGGGCTCCCCAAGGGCCTCCTGCCGCTCGAGGACATCGAGGAGTTTGGCTACAACCGCGCGACGGGGTTCATGTGGTTGGTGCAGAGGAAGAAGAAGATCGAGCACACCTTCAAGAAGATCAAGCAGACCGTGTCGTACGCCGGCGAGGTGACGGCGATCGCCGAGAAGGGCAAGCTGAAGAAGATCACCGGCGTCAAGACCAAGGAGCTGCTTCTGTGGCTCAGCGTCGTGGAGGTCTACGTGCCCGAGACCTCGCCGGAGAAAGTCACCTTCAAGACGGGCACTGGCCTCTCCGACAGCTTCGATGCCACTGCGTTTGCTCTCGGAGAGTAAGGAGTCGCTGAACTGGCCAGCCAAAAATGATTCCCAGTGCCACTGCGTAACCGTATGTCTCAAAGCAGCTACTTGTAATGCGGCTGGATCTATCTTTTGTTTTGCGAACATGTAAAAGTATCCTTCTTGTTAGGATTAATCTTGTTTTAGTAGTTTTAAGTTTTAGTTATCGTGTCCGTTTCGTACTAGGAAGTATTTTCGAGTTTGTTTTTGAGATGAAGTCCCGAGTCCGAGTTCCAGTTGAAGTCGCGTGCGTGTGTGTATATAAGCACCGTATATCTTGTTAGCGAGAGTCAAGAGAAGCAAGGAATAGAAATACAAAAGTGGAGCAGAGAGCTGCCGGAAGGAATCGACGTGTTTCGTTTTGTCTTGGTATTTGTTGCTTGTTTCTCTTGTAGAAAAGAAGAGGCGAGAGGAGGTGCTGCTTTGGGTACAGCAGGAAGTATCACGTGAAGGAGGAAGACCAGGGCGCTGTTTTGTTGCAAGCAAGTGCATTACGGGAAGACAGGAAGCAGCAGAGGGCTGTTACAAGAAGTCAGTCCGGAGATGAGCGTATCAAGCTGAGCAATTTTTCAACAGTAACAAAGAAAAAGACAAGCAAAGATTTTAACACTTCTGTTTTCACTAAATATATATATATATAATTAGTAATGCCCTGTAATTTGCTTAATGCTTTTCTTTTGTACCACGCACGAATTCAGTTCATAAACAAGCTGTTGGTTCTCATTCGTGGCAACTACAAACGCATCTCCAAGTTCGACGATAATTAAATCTCTTACCTAGTTATCTCCTGGGCGGCTGCGCGGATCGAGTTCTTCTCGTCTGCTGATCAGAGGAGCAGAATTGGCAAGCACCAGCGCAGTTCTTGACGTCTGAATTGTAGTAGGCCATCAGGTTCGACCTGAACCTGAACGACATGTCCTCTCACTCTTCACTGAACGAACATCGTCAATTTGTAACTTGTCAGGATTGGCATCGATCGAAACCATTCCATTCCTTAATCAAATCGAAGGTTCAGACTATCCTGATCACCAACGAAGGCTGCAGGCTGCGTGCCATTGATGACAGAAGGCCATCAGGAAATCGTGACCTCGCCTCCGCCGCCAAGGCCATTTTGTGGTCGATGGAAATGCCCCATGGGCACCGTTTTTGTCTCTTTCTCTGAGCTAGTGGTTAAGCTTCAGAGAGCAGTAATGATTAACATCTTTCTATGTATAAGCTGGCGGACTCTGAGCTCAGAGAGAGCATCCATGTCGGCAACTTTTCCTATCCATCCGATACTGCCGCGTGCTGCCGCCGCCGCCGTTGGATTGCGTTGCCCGTAGCGCACGCTGCCCTCTTCCTCTTTTTCTTTCTCCGCCGCTGCTCCACTCCCTCCCATCGCTTGCGCCGAAATCCCCAGCCCCGACGCCGCCGAATCCAGCCCCAACCCCGCCCTCTCTTCATCACCTCCGCTCTCTCCGTGCAAGCGCCGCCTACATCCCCAATAACCGTCATCTGAAGCATATCAATTCTAGTTGGGAAATGAACTAAAACACCTTCTCCCCTGAAATTCCACCTGTGGCTGCCAATTCATTTGATTTAATATTTTCGGCTCCGCAATCAAAAGATCTTCAGACAATGATTCACCAATAATCCGAACAAGTCCCGTCTTATTATTTTCTTTCTTCAACTTCTTCATCCCCAAGGTTGGGATATGATAAAACTTCAACCCATCAGCACCGAATCCACACAAATTAGTAATAGGGCGTGGTTTCAACAACAATAGGTCTTTGAAAGGGTTTTTCATATAAAATTCGTGTCTTATGTTCCTAGTTTTCTGTGCATTATTCACATGTCACTATGCGATACTCCCACCGACCAAAACTGGATCCAAAGCATCAAACCCAATCTGCCCTCCCAAGGTTTATCTGAATATTTGGATCTCTGGAATCGTCTTCAGAATGTTCAGCTGGTGCCGAGAGAGCAGGATTACCTTACTTGGAGATGGACACCAAACGCAACATATTCTGGTAGATCGGCGTACTTGATTCAGTTTGAGGGGTCAACAAGAGCTTCCTACCCGCAGCTCATCTGGGCTTCCTATGGAATGAAAGAAATGCCAGGACATTCAATCGGCGTGGCCACGATCCGGTAAGAGTGTTTTAACTTTTAAGGCGATCGTCCAGGACGCTAGGACTTGGTCCGACGCCGGGCTCCCTTTAGTCAACTTGTAAATGCTCACTGCCTTTTCGTCAAAATAAAACATAACTAGCAGGGTGGCCTGTACATTTGCGTTGTTAGATTTGTTTCGAAGTTTGCATAAATATTTGACAATATATTTATGTATCGTGTAGGCTATCTAGACTTTTAACATATCTTAAACATGGGAAATGACAATAGAAGTTTTTAGGAAATTACAATATAAAGAACGTAATTGAAGTAGGTGCTTTGATGGAAGAAAATCATTGAGCATAATAAGTTGTTGGGGTTCTTAAAAACTAATCACTCTTCATCATGCATAGATCATGTAGTCGCAGGTCCCTATTCTTACTATGTTAAATTTTTTTTTTGTATGCATACACATGAACCTCTATTTAATCTCAAACAATAAATTGATTATATGTGCAGCAAATTATCTTATTAGTTTACATCCACATACACCGATTCACCATGGGCATACACAGATGCATCATGGGCAACCTACCTTAACTTATCTTCCCTCACACGCCGGCAGCCCTACCAAACCGTGTGGTTTCTATCTCTTCTCGCCGTCACAGCTTTTTTGCTTCGACCTCGAAATTACCCACCAAATATCATCCTATATAAACTACAAAATCTCTCCTCTCTCTCAATCCCCCCTCCCCCCCCCCACACACCCTGTGCGCCATGTGTGGGCACCGCCGTCGACCTCTTCCCTCTTGCTGGCCTTGTGTGGGTGTCGACGCCGGCCTCCTCCAACCCTCACTCCTGCCAGCCTTATCCGTCCCTCCCTCCCGCCACCTGTCGGAGCGGATTCCGAGAATCCAAATCCTCTGTGAATACACTGTGCTATTCCCTGGATCAGTAGATAGCACTCACAGGCACATTGCTGAATCAATCATACAAGACGTGAAACAAAACAAATATATTACAGCACAGAGTAACATAGACCTCATCGGGTCGAGTTTTACAAAAGGGCGCACAAGGCCAACTTGATTACATTACGAAAGATAACGAAATCTCTGTGGAAGCAAAAGGGAGGTAGGGCTCATCTCACACAGTAAGCGGCGGGGTGACCCGTGTCTGACGGATATTAACCAAGAGCCGGATAATATTGGTTGTACACGAGTACCGAAGCAGTATACTTAGGCTGGCGAGACCTAAACTACAGAACTATACTACTCCTCGTCATATCCTTGTCCATCATCTTCTGGGCCTTCGTAGAAAGTGTAGTCCCCTTCGTCTTCGTTATCTAAAGGGTTTGGGGAGAGAAGCGAGAATGAGCACTACTACCGTGCTCACGAGCCAACACACAATGCAATAGTATACATGCAAGGTTAAACAAGGATGGCTCGGTTCTTTTATTGGCGAAAAGCAGGCTTTTCAAATATCATACTTACAAAGTCCTATCACTTAGCATTTTAACAAATTTGCATTTTTAATAAAGAGAGTAATGTGCAATAATTAATAACAGTAGAGGTTCCATCCGTCGGAAACTCTACACCATGCATCCTTTTAATTGGAGCTGCCTCCAATGACCACACCCACTGAGCTCGAAGACTCAGAAAAAATCCAACACAGGGCTAGGTGAGCCCTTCCACCATTTTCTTACCACCCACAAAGTTTTGAAATAGAACTAACTCAAGTTATGATTTCCATGTCCGCCTTTGATCAGTAAGCGGCATTGTTTAAAACAGATTTAGACTCTGCAGAGGTTGTACACTTTACCCACAAGAGATAGTCATACTCGTTACCCCACATGATTCCGTAGTCATGTAGTTGGGCGGCAAATCACGATAACCTTTCAAACTATCTTGCCCTTTCCGTAATCTCACCCATATGGGGTTGCGCCCATCGTTCTGCGGATCGATCGTTGTACCTGCAGCGAGATTGGGTGTAGATTTGGACTACCCACAACGTTAGCAACCTCACCCATTCAAAATTGGATGTCTTGCGCGCTTGCGTATTTTTCCCTTTCTCCACCGTGTGAGACACATTCGAGGTTTAATAATTTTACTAAGCCAAGTTACACTTTGCGACTTGTGGTTGTACTTGTTTAACACGGAGGTCGTGACAAGATTAAGTCCTTAGGGTTATCTCGGACGATTCATTCAACAAACCAACCATCCTCGTGCTCCCGAGCACCCACCGCCTCACCATCCGCCCGGATAGAACTAGCAATTAGGGTTTTAGAGGAGTAAACCAAATTATTTTCACACATTTTTGTCAATGGACTACCAATGACTACCCAAAACATTTTATGTTTGAAGAAATGTTGATTGGAGTATTTAATACCCCGGTACTTAAGTAAGGCTAGCATGTCGCTTAAGTACAACCAATAACTAGTATTACCATATAATTACTAGGGTGACAAGAATTAATGGATTCAAATTATCAAGGTTGACATATTAATTAATTAATCAACAAGTGGGTGTTTAACTACCTTAAGCTTTAACATATATTTGATTAAGAAATTAAAGCATGCAATTTGTTAATTTAAAAGAATATAATTTGCATAAAATGTAGGAGCGATATGATCAAAGTATTGACTCACCTTGGTTAAAGGCAAGGTGATCGTGATACTCTTGGTCTTGATCAACTTGAGGATCTCCAAATATCTTCAAATCCTAAGCGGGTGAATTCTACGGAAAAGTCACAACGGCAAAGAGAGCAAATAAATACAGAAGAATGCAAAATGAACTCCAAATTAATCAAGTCCTATGCCATTAGCAAGATCTTGATTTAACAAATTTTAGAAATTTATTTCATAATTTTTGGATTTATAACGGAGGAGAAATGAATTCTGAAGATTAAATGAATTAAAAGAGAGAGAGGAGGTAATGGTCCACATCACGGTGTGGACCGAGTCCACACGCAGAGGGCGAGGCTCATGGCACAAGTGCACCGAGGGGCCCATGGGTCGATGAGAGCGGGGGTTCTTGTCTTGCGAGGGGCTCGCATGGCGATGAGCAAGGGAGTTTTAGGACACCATTAGGACTTAATGATTGCTATTAGGGCATTAAGACATCATTAACACCTTAATGATGGGGAACGAGTCTTCCGTCACTTTTGACCCACTGCTGCGATCTTTGTCGAAGCGCGTCTTGATCTTGATGGCTTCGATGATGGTGGAGAAAGCGGTCCGGTGGTGGTTCGGGCGGGAGGTGAGCACGGTGGCTCTCGGCGAGGTGAAGCTAATGGGCTTGATGGGTGGCGGAGGAGGTCCGTGGGTGGCGGCGTCTTTGGTGAATCTGTGGCCGAAGCGGGAAGAAAGGGATTGCGGCGGTGTGGGGAGGATCTTTGAAGGGCTTGGGGAAAAGGCTCTGGTGGCCGGGGCTCACGGTGACAGGTTGGTGGCGCCGAAGATGGCGGAGCGGGAGAGCGGTGGAGGTGGCGGCGGCCGAAATGGAAAGCGGCGGTTTTGGGGTGGTTTCTTACCAGGACTCCAAGGGGCGGCGTGAGGAGCTCAAGGGGGCACAGGAGGCACTTTATAGGCCAAGAGAGGAGGCTTGGAGCCGTTGGCGAGGCAGGCAGCTGTGTCCCGAGGTGGCATGGCGCTAGCGCGTGGAAGGGACAGAGCGAGGAAGCGGTTGAGGCGCAGCGAGGACGAGCGGTGACTTCGGGTGTCCACGATGATGCTGGCAGCTTGCTTCTTAGCTGCTGCTTGGTCCAGAGTGAGGACGGCGATGACGGTGGTAGCGCCATGGGATTCGCCTGATGGGGAGGAGGAGGCGGGGAGTTGGTGACCATGGCGGAGGAGGACCACACTTTGACGATCACGACGAGGGCGCGACGCTTGGACGGTTGCTTAAGTCGACGAGGGCGGCGATGACGCCATGATCACCTGAGAGGCTCTGAGGTCGTTGCTACGGGGAGCGCGAAGTGCCTGTGGCGCAGAGGAAGCGGTGACTCAGCAGCAGCGATCGCCACGGAGAGAGAGAGGAGCTGGCGTTTGACCGAAACGGGAAGATGACCCAGCGCTGAGTTGGCTGGGCCGAGAAAGGCCGGAGGGGAGAAAAGGAGAAGGGCCGGTTGGCTTGGCATGGGCGACTTAGCAGGGTGGGCGAAAAGAAAAGGGGAGAAAAGGGTTGGGTGGAGATGGGCTTGGCCCAGAGGAGAAATAAATTTGAGCCCGAAGAGAAGGAGGCCCAACTCAAAATGGCACAGGGATTCAAAGAGAGGAGAAACTCCAAACCGCGAAATTGAATTTCAAATGTTACGAACATTACATTTGAAGCACACACCGAAAAAGAAAGAAAGTTTTCAGAATTAGTTTGATAATTGAATTATGGCGAAGAACGAAAACCGAATAGTAATTACTATTCACTCGTCCGAAAACGGGCGCTACACCACCCCCGAAGGCGGATCTACTCCCTCCGCCTCGGCCTCCTCTGACCCTCTCTCCCACCGGCGTCGTCTACCCCTCCCTCCGCAGCCCCTTACAAATTTTCTCCCATCTGTTCATATCTGAAATAAAGGGAGGCTAGGCAGCAGCGGATCATCTCTAGATCACGACGGTGTCCCGAAGGCGGTGGTAGCCGGCTAGTGAGGGCGAGGCCGGCCCAGCGGCGGCGGCACCATGACGACAACCGGTGTGAAGATGAGGATTTTTTTTTATTTTCTTTCTTTTCTAAATTGAACTGTGATTATCGCTTACTATTGTGTTTACAAAATAGTCAGAGATTGTTGTCTTCATGGGAATGGTCATGAATTCAAGTTCAAATTAGTACTCAAAATTCTGTAAATTACTGTTGATTGTTGTGTGTTCAGGGAAATTGTGTGTATTCTTGTATAAGAAAATTCAAAACCAATTATATAAAAACTCTTCTTAGCTTATTTGTAAAAGTGTATTTTAGACATTCATCATTGAAGCTAATAGGCCAACCCAAGAAAAAAAAAACCAGGCTTTCAAACATGTTGGCTTGACTTAAAAGCATACTGCTTATAAGCTGTTAAGCTAAAAAAATCTAAACCTAAATAAACAGAGTCTTAGATACAGTTGTTAAGGTCACGAGTTTGAGCCCTATCTTCTACCTTAATTTTAAAAAAACTCGTGGTTCCTCCTATGCTTCGGAAGGAGCTTTTCCTTAGCCAATATATTTGGTCGGTACCCTTGTAAAATTTAGCAATCAATTCAAAACCACTTACTACCTCCAGTAAAAAAAATATGAGTGTCGCTTATTTATGACATAAGACGGGAGAGTACCTTGCATTTTCTTTTTCTGAAATAACAAAATAAAAGCAAAACAAGGTATACATTGGAACTTTTTTATTAATTAACCTTTTTTTAATTTTTATTTTAAAGTTAACTCCCGACGCACTTTATTTCCAATTCTGACCTCTTTGGTTACATCACCACCCATAGCGTGACAAAACAATACTGTCACGTACCAGAATAAATCCCCAAAATAGCACTTTTTGTCACGCCACTAGTTTTGGCGTGACCAAATAACATTGTCAGGCGTGACAAGAGTTTGATCAGAAATGGACTGACGTGACTGTTGTTTTACCAAAGAGATTAGAATTGAAAATAAAGTACGCCGAGAGTTAACTTTAAAATAAAATTCAAAAAAAAGGTTAATTAATAAAAAAAATTCTATACGTTGCCCTTTTATGACCCGGCTGCTGGCCGCCTAATTAATTGACCGGCGCGGCGTGCCGAACCCCAAGATTGACTTATTCTCTTGTAGAACCCCACCAAAACGACCAATTCAGCCAGCCATTCCACACTCCGCTCCACTCGACCACACTGTTATATAAACCGCATCCAGCACGCCGCAGTCAAGCAAACAAGTCACAACATATCTTCACACGACACATTCATAACACACATCGTCGTCCAGATACAATCGAGCTTGGTTTCTTCACCCATTTCTTGCATCAATCGATCGAAATGGCGTCCCAGGCCATCGAGACCCACCGCGCCGGCGCCGAGGTCTTCCATGGCGACGCTGCCTGCAGGAAGAAGTCCGTCGAGCTGCTAGAGGAGCTCGGGCTCCCCAAGGGCCTCCTGCCGCTCGAGGACATCGAGGAGTTTGGGTACAACCGCGCGACGGGGTTCATGTGGCTGGTGCAGAGGAAGAAGAAGATCGAGCACACCTTCAAGAAGATCAAGCAGACCGTGTCGTACGCCGGCGAGGTGACGGCGATCGCCGAGAAGGGCAAGCTGAAGAAGATCACCGGCGTCAAGACCAAGGAGCTGCTTCTGTGGCTCAGCGTCGTGGAGGTCTACGTGCCCGAGACCTCGCCGGAGAAAGTCACCTTCAAGACGGGCACTGGCCTCTCCGACAGCTTCGATGCCGCTGCGTTTGCGCTCGGAGAGTAAGTCGCTGAACTGGCCAGCCAAAAATGATTCCCAGTGCCACTGCGTAACCGTATGTCTCAAAGCAGCTACTTGTAATGTGGCTGGATCTATCTTTTGTTTTGCGAACATGTAAAAGTATCCTTCTGTTTTTCACTAAAAATATATATATATTTAGTAATGCCCTGTAATTTGCTTAATGCTTTTCTTTTGTACCTTGAGTATTTTGCACCACGCACGAATTCAGTTCATAAACAAGCTGTTGGTTCTCAATCGTGGCAACTACAAACGCATCTCCAAGTTTGACGATAGTTAAATCTCTTACCTAGTTATCTCCTGCGCGGCTGCGCGGATCGAGTTCTTTTCGTCTGCCGATCAGAGGAGCAGAATTGGCAAGCACCAGCGTAGTTCTTGACGTCTGAATTGTAGTAGGCCGTCAGGTTCGACCTGAACCTGAACGACATGTCCTCTCACTCTTCACTGAACGAACATCGTCAATTTGTAACTTGTCAGGATTGGCATCGATCGAAACCATTCCATTCCTTAATCAAATCGAAGGTTCAGACTATCCTGATCACCAACGAAGGCTGCAGGCTGCGTGCCATTGATGACAGAAGGCCATCAGGGAAATCGTGACCTCACCTCTGCTGCCAAGGCCATTTTTGTGGTCGATGGAAATGCCCCATGGGCACCGTTTTTGTCTCTTTCTCTGAGCTAGTGGTTAAGCTTCAGAAAGCAGTAATGATTAACATATTATCTAGTCCAGGCAAGTAGTTTGCATTTTCAGCACATGATGGAGAGAGAAGCATTTGGTTATGGCTAACTCTGAAGATTCTGAACACCCTTGCTGCCATCTTGTTATGGCTAGCTCAGCTCTTATGAATTTCTTACAATCCTGACATGGAAACTGTTCGTATTGTACTGCATATTAAGTGTTGCGCTACTGAAGATTCTTGCGATCAGATCTAAAACCAGCATTTGGTTATTGGATCGCATGAATCTTCTGCTTTTACACCAGGGGAGTAAAGAACAAACACATAACTTACTCCGTAATAGTCGGCAAAAACTGGCTAGCATGTTATTCCTTGCTTTAGGTAACAGTTGTGCCTTTGCTTTGCTAATGTTCTTCAGTGAATTGGTCAGCTAGATACATTCCTCGAGGGTTCAAGGCCATACTAAACAACCTTGAAGGATTAACTTCTTTCCTGAAAAAGGTTCTAAATCACTGCATACCATCATTCAATTCAACCAAGGGCACTCAATTTAGAAGGAGCTACTACACAACGCTACAATCAGAGAAGCACTTTCAATGGTATAACAAAGTTTCGTGGAGTTTTAATACATTGCATAAGTTTCATGTAAGTTTCAACGGTGCAAAAGTTTCATGGAAGTTTCAATCGAAGTTTCAAGAAGGTTTCAAAAAGTTTCAAGTAGATTTCATCAAGTTTTGCAAAATTTGAAGAAGTTCTAAAATCTTCGATGAAGTTAAAAAATTCAAGCAAAAGTTACATCCTTGTTTTATGAAGTTTCACTAGGTTTCAAAGAGTTTCAAACAGTTTCCAAAAAGTTTCGGTGCATTATGAGAGTGTTTTTATCGTGTTTCAATGAATTTCAAGTGAAAACTTATCTTATAAAAAAAAAGATGAAACTCTGTGAAACTCGGGATGAAACTTTATGAAACATATATGAATTTGTTTCATCTAGTTATTTTGGATTAAAACTTGATGAAACACGATAAAACTTGGTATGAAACTTCATAAGACTTGGGATGAAACTTCGTGAAACTTAATGAAACTATATGAAACTAAATGAAACATGATGAAACTTGGAATGAAACATGATGAAACTTTATGAGACTTGTGATGAAACTTCATGAGACTTAAGATATAACTTCATGAAACTATATGAAACTTGATGAAGCACAATGAATCTTGGGATGAAACTTCATGAAACTTAATAAAACTTCATGAGACTTGGGATGAAACTTTATAAAACACGATGTCATTCTTTGAAAACTTGTCTTTTATATATATATATATATATATATATATATATATATATATATATATATATATATATATATAAAGATGAAACTCCATAAGACTTGAAATGAAACTTAATGAAACATGTTCCAAAAAAAACTTCCAAAACTCTACTTGCTTGGTTGTTGATTAGACTGCTCGATGTGTGTGCTTGGATCTTAGCGTCTCCGACCATCGGGCATGATCCCAACGCAGAGGTACGACTAGAAGGGCACGAGGCCTACCAAGGGAGCACGAGGCCCGGCCAAGACGGGAGAGCTGGAAGGATGACATGGCGGCACCATGGGTGGAAGCGATCGGTCTGAGGCGACGAGCCAAGGCATGGTGCAGGTCTTGGCCATGCAAGCGGTGCCCTTCTAGCGCAGACAAGACGTCAAGCAGACGCGTGATCGGTTCGGAGGAGGATGGCGAAGACGTTGGTGGGCCTGGGTACGGCCCTGATTTGGTCCAGGCTATGGAGGTCCAGCGAGATGCTGTCGTGCATGCAGAGGATCCTGTCGTCCACGAGGGCGGCGACGGGGAAGCAGTTGAAGCAGTCGGTGAAGAGCTTCCAGAGGAGGACGTTGTAGCGGCGCTTGCACTCGTCGTAGAAGCCAAAGATGTGGTTGATGGAGGTGCACTCGTGGTTGCCGTGGAGGAGGAAGAAATGCTCCGGGTACTTGAGCTTGTAGGCGAGCAGCAGGCAAATGGTATGGATGCTCTACTTCCCGCGGTCCACGTGGTCGCTGAGGAAGTTTTGGGCCAAAACATAGAGATGAGTAGTGGGAGAGATGAAGTCACGGATGAGAGGATTGAATGGTTAGATGTTATGTCGTTACAACACTATAGCGTTGTATAGTATTTCTCAATTCAAAAACACAAGATAAATTGAACACACTTTCCAAATGCTGAATTAGCTTAGTACAGAAAGTACTAGTACACCAGAACTTTTTTTTAAAGATTACCTTTCCTAATTTTGTGAGGTTTGATATGCAAAATATTCTAGCTTGAGTAGATCACTTTTATTGATTGGGAGGTTACCTTACTCACCTTACATAACACTATGAAGTATGGACTACTCTTCATGTCAGATACCACGAGCTCAGCTTCCGTCGGCTCTTCCCTCCACCTCACACGCCATGTGGCGGACTGCCTTTGGCCCCACAGGCCGCCGCGCCACCCAGCTCGACGCCCTCACCACTTCCCTACACCAGGTGCACATACGCCGCAGGGCTCCACCGCCCCGACCCCCTCCTTCCTCCTCCGCTTTATATGCTCCCGCGTACGCCTCACACCTCACACCTCACTCCTCTCTCTCTCTCTCTCTCTCTCTCTCTTCTCCGGCTCTCGACTCGCCAGCTCATCACTTTCCTCATCGACGCCTCGAAGCCTCGCGAGCCCTAACCCCAGCCATGGCCAGGAGGCGTCGGCCTCCGCGTCGGCGCCCGCGCCCGCGCCCGCGCCAGACACGCCGCAGCCTGCCGGCGGCGGGGACACGCCGCGCCGCCGCCGCCAGCGCTCCCGCTCCGACCCACTCCTCATCGTCTGCCGTTGCTTCAACGTCGTTACGGCCGCCACCGCCGCCCTCTGCGTCGCCGTCAACGTCCTCTCCGCCGTCCATTCCTTCCGCGCCGGCGCCGACGTAAGCCGCTTATTAGTCCCCCTTCCAGCCCTGCTTAATGGGGTAGCCTCTTGAGGTAACGCACGGTTACGAGCTGATTTGGTGCGCGTGGGGTTTCAGATATTTGGGGGCATATTCCGGTGCTACGCGGTGGTGATCTCGCTGTTCGTGGGCGTCGTCGAGACCGAGTGGGGATTCATCATGAAATTGTGCCAGGTTCGCTTCGTTCCGCTTTGCCAGCCATTTCCCTCGATGTACATTGTAATATGGCATGATTAGGTTGCTAAACGCATAGATTAATTAGGTGATTGCTTGTATTGTCTAATTCGAGCTGTTTTATGGATAAATCTAAACTATGTAGTGTACGATGTGATTAATTTTGCATTTGAGCCTCCAAGTCTTGCTTATGCTGCTTGATCCACACAATTATTTGTTGGGTACCATGGGCTGATTGCAGATTTGTGCTGTGTGGATGGATGCCTGTATTTTAATTGGTTCTAGGTATTTGTTGTGTTTACCAATGCAGGTAGTTTCATAAAATTAGGTGACTATCTGTGCTTTTCTGATGTCATGTCATTATTATCATAAATGATCTGATTGGTCTTTTACCTGTTTTTGTCAGTAAATATTAATTGATTGCCCTTTAGTTTTTTTACTCATGGGTTGGATTTATGTAATTTAATTAATTGTCCATGAATCTGGTGTTATTTAGCGGTGTTGGCTTAAAATTTTGATATTTGTTCCTTGTTAATTTAGTAATGTTTATACCTGTTAATGTGACTAGATATTCGAGTACTGGCCTGCAAGAGGAATGCTACAGATCTTGTAAGAATTCTGGATGAACATATGTTTCTACTCTTATTATGTTTCCAAAATTCAATTCTCAGTTTGTGCATATTTATTAGAATATATGATTTGTGCAGACCACTTAATGTATATGCTTGGTGTCATCTAAAGCTCATCCAGATTGTACCTCTAGATTTGGTAGATTATTATTATTATTTTCATTTTTCAAATTGGGTGGTTCATGAAAACAAAAAAAAGTTAGCTGTTATAAGATATATAAGATAAAGATATAGTTGCTTATTTTGCAAACACTCTGTCAGCATAGCCATGACATATAGAGAAAACAACACAAAACAACTTTCTTCATGAACCCGGCCCTAAATTGGATGATGATATGCTTATGCCATATTAGTGCTATTGCTATATTAAGGTCAGCTATGAGTAACTCTAACCTTCACCATATTGACACCGTCTTATGACATATAAGTGCTGTATTAAGGTCAGTTATGTACAAGTCTATCATCCTTCCAGTGCATCGTGGTCCTCACATGTTCAGAGTCGCATGCATGCATGAACTAGAGATTGCCTATGTTAGCATGCATTGTTGTGACTTGCGAGAATACTTTGTTCATGCTTATTTAGGTTTCGAGACATATTAATGCATCAAAATAGTTTCAACCAGGGTGATTATAAGTGCAAGAACAATATTAAGTGTATACACTTGAGTGAAATGTTTTAGGGAACTGAGACGAGAAAATTTGGCAATTCAGATCATGAATTCAAAGTAAAGTTCTTATTATCCAGCTGGTATTCACCATATTGAGATCGTTGCATTCACAGCGCATGCACCAAGAACTATCATAATTGCATGCACCAGCTGCACCATAAATGCTGGGATCATGAACATTTTAATTTTAAGTTTCTTGTCTGTGAGAAGTGCCATAAACAGAAACAGGGAACATATCCTATGCACACACAGGTGTTGGTGCACCCATGCACTCCCCAACCATGCACACAGCGTTATATGTTCCTAGTAATTATTCTTGCTCTATGTTGAAATGTACCCCAACTTGTTTGGGACCAAAGGCTTTGTTGTTGTTGTTGTTGTCTATGTTGAAATGTATTCCATGTCTATTCCTCTGGTGAATTCACTTTTCCTTTGGTTCCTGGCAGCGTCGCTGTCATGACAAAGGCATACCCAAATGTTGAAAGGGGGGATCTGATTTTGCTTCAGGACATTGCCAGCTATCTGCTACTTGCATGTGGACTGATCTATATAATCTCGGTGAGTCAGAGAATTCTGTGTTTACACACTATGCAACAGCCTTTCTAATTCTAAAATTTAAACACGATACTGTCTGACGGCTGGATATCAAATCTGGTAGCAAAAGCCGATGCCTTATAATTTTCAATCATTTGTTGTTTGGGAAAATTACCTCAGTAACTACTGGAGCTTGAATGACTAGATAGCATTATGAACCAGTTGAAAACTTGAAATACGGCCTCAAATTTTGTCTTACAAGCACTAGTAAGAGATATTTCCTCTAACAGTATCATGAATTTGTCCCTAACCAGGCTTGTTTATTATAGCAAACTAGCAAAGTATGATCTTCGATGCACAATGGAACAAATGATCAACATTGCCTTTTGTTTATATTGCACAGCCACATTTTTTTTATGTGCACTAAAAGCTTTGAACATGTAGGGGATATTGTGCCTTGGTGTCTTAAAGCGTTCTAGGCAGCAGAAAGCAACATCACGAGAGCAAGCAGTCAGGGATCTGGAGGTGAGTACTTGATCCCTATTTTTCCTATTAATGGCATTGAATCTTGAGTGTGTGTAGTTGTAGGTTTTTCTTTGGTTCTTGCCTGAATTTATTCAAAATGCCTTAGTTTGATACTTTGATCTTCGGTTACTGTACATTTTTAATGCATAAATGTGTCATAAGATTCCTCCATTAGTCCATTACGAATTGTTTTTCTTTCCATTTACAGTTCAGGAAAATCTGTAGCTAAACACCAAGTGTGTTTATAACCAAAATATGCAAACCCGACATTTGAAGAGGGTGACCTCTTTTCCAGCTCAAAGAAGGGCTGATGGCCCTGTTTTGCCAAACTTATCTTTGTTAAGGTTAGAATATGAAGGAATTCTGATTTGTTCTCTGGTATGACATCAAATAAAACATGTGCTCGCAAGAGAACCCGTATCCATTAATAAAGGAGGATACACACCGTTGTTTTCCATTGATCAGGGTCGGGCATTTGTCTGTTGCATACTGTTTTTTCCACTGCCCTTGCCCTTCCCTTACTACTTGCTGCTAAAATTGCTTCTTAGTTTCCATGTTAAGGGCTAAAGGCTACAGTATACAAGTATAATTTCGTTCCCTACCCCATGGTTATCTGTTGATCATTCCTCGATTTCGTTTGGTGCTTCAGGAGCTGGAGAAACGGAGAGAAGAACTTGTGGCGCTGTTAATTGCTGAGAGGTCTGAGACGGTCTGAAGACTGACCACAGTGATGAATGATCTAACATCTCTTGTTCGGTGTAAACAAATTGTTGTTCGTGCTGTTTGCATACTGCTTGTTCGTGGTCATCGATCTGTCATCCAAAACCATTTTCGTTGAAGTATCTCTTCTTCCTGTAAGTATGAACGATTGAGCGTTTGCTAATTATTTTAACAAGTTTATAGATATAGGACTCGATATCTGGGCAAAGTTCGTGCTGTGTTTACTATCATCATCTTTGTCACACCCAGATTTTTATCTTGCTAACATGACGCGGTTAATGGACAGGTGTAGCGGTTTTCCTCTGGATTTCTGCTGAATTCTTGGTTTCTGATGTTTCGAGCATTGCGTGGATCGTCGGCTGGGATTATTTTGTTTCCGTTAGATTATGTCATATAGACCGTAGGTCTCATTGCACGACATGTGAGTTTTTTCCCCCTCATTTAATCTCCTTTTGAAACAAATAGCACCCTTACTACGCTAAATTGCCGTAGAAGCCACGTGTCGTGATCCTAGACTACGGCACGTGACCTGTCACGCTTCCAGTATGCTCACGTTCTGACCGCCGATTGGGATCGTGGCACGTGGCTTCCGTAGCAATTTAGCATGATAGAGATGCAATTTTTGTAATTTCGTCAGAGTGAGCTAGTTTTGCTGTTCTAAATAAAACTATTGTAAATAAAAAATGTGTTATTTTAGCCCAAGATGTAACGTGGTTTGTGATGATGTATGCCGATGGGACGTGTGGTCGTCTCTGTAATCTGTATGGATGCTAAATAATTTGCTGGAATTAGTGTAACTGTAGGGATCCGTGCTTGTTTAACAGCAACTTACCTTTTATAGACGTTTTATTCTTGAAAGAGGGAATTGATCATTTGCCACGAAGTTACAAGGGTTTCAAGGATTTGTCTTCTTTTACTGCAAAGTTTACGTGCCAATTGATTTTTGCCACTTTGGACAATTTTATCCTTGTCTTCTTCCCTTCCCTTCTCTTCTCTGCTGGGCTTTGGCCAGACCGGTGGCGCGACGGTGAGCAGCCTTGCCTCCCCTTTTCTTCTTTATCTTATCCTCTCCCCTCCTCTTTCTTCTCCAAATTCGGCCAGGTGTGCTCCCCGCCACCTTGGCTTCTTCTTCCTTGCCTCCTTTCTTCTATCTCTGCCATGGTGCTCCTATCGGGACATGTGCGTGATGCCTAGGATCTGCCCTCGCCGCCGCGGTCGTGCTCTTGCAGGGTAGGCGCGATGGATCTCCTAAAGCGGGAGCTGAGACGAAGCGGAAAGCGGTGACAACCGACTTTGGCGGGAATAGCTTTGTGCGGCGGTTGGAGCTGGAGCACCGCTAGCACCTCCCCAAGGCCCTACCCGCACCCTCCTCCAACCCTCGCCCAACTGCGGCCGTGAACCCTAACCCCAGCCCCTCCGACGGCGGAGATGCTCCTCTCCGAGTGTTGGGTGCCTCTACGTGCTGCGCGAGCCAGTCACACTGTTTGGGTCAGCCATAGCAGAAGCAAGAAAAGAAGAGGAGGAAGGGGGAAGAAGACAAGGGCAAAATTGACATTTATTCTCTAAAAGGGCAAAAAGTCTATTGGCTCATAACCTATAGGATATAGGATCTGTTACCGTGGATAGGATGGAAAATCGTCGAAATTCCTCTTCTTGGAACTCCTCTTATATGAGAATTTTATTAATTTGGAAGTGTTTAACAGTGTAGATAGAAAAATAAAGGGGAAAAAATCACCTATTAGTGAGCAGTTCTTTTCTTAAACCAAGTGAGTAGTTTTTTTTATTTTTTTAATAATACAATTTTAATAAAATTACATAAATAAACGACTGTTCAATAAAATTACAACAATGAGATTTTGTCACCATTTGGATTGGTGACAAGAGTCATGTCCTCATAAAAACAGTGTGAAATGTCTTTGCCGCCATTCTAAATGGCGCCAAAGACTTAAGTTGCCGTTTGAATTAGCGATGAGATCCTATTGCTAATTCAAATAGTGACATGACCTAGAAAAAAAAACAAAAAAAAAACATTGAAAGTAACAGTAAACAGAAGACATAAAATTAGGTGGTTACATTGTTCATAGTAAGAAACAGAAATAGAAAGTAGTAAGAAACAATATTAGCGGTAGTACATAGGTTACACATAATAATTCAACACATGACAAAACATCAGTACATCGGACAACATGACTAAATAGGACATATGCCATCACATAGTTGTTCGACAAATCACAATGATAGTAACCAAAACATTCATCGCAACATATTTCAAAAAGATAAACCATTCCCGCAGCCGCCACCTCCATGTCCGCCATGTCGACCTCCACGGTGCTCGCCTCGAGTGGAGCGGTCGGATGAGGTCCCCGCGGCACCGTCTGGACTGCCGACCTCTTCTTCATGTTGTTCATTTCTCGCATGGCAATACTTGTAGGTATTCTCGGACTCCCTGCAAATAGAGCACTTCTTCGTACGACGTTTGGCTTCTGCTTCGTCCATGTCTTTCCTGATACGCAGTCTCTGCCCTAGCCAACTGTTCCCTTCAACCTATCAACATCGGTGGCCCAAATCAGCTCCTCCCAGGTAGGATGGCCGGTGAAATGACCAACCACGTCGTAACCATACAACTTTACACTCCATGTTAGCATCACCTCTTCCATAGTGAAATATTCAGAAAGGTATTGGCTGGGATGCTGCACCAACGTCGAACATGCGGCCATCACTTGTGAGCATGGCCTATGTAGAAGAAATTGCTTGTTGCAAGTGCACATGCAATGAGTGCGGCCAAGCGTGCACTTGTGGATGATCCTCTTATGGTTCGTCCCGCTACGTCCTTTCTCACTGTAGAGTACCTTGAAGTGAAGCTCTCTTGTACCTATCTTGAATGCTCTGTGCATCTCACCTTTCTTGCTCTTCTCCTCTATGAACTTGGTGATCATGGCGGAGTACAATACTATGTCATTTGCCATTCAGAGAAGAGACCTTGAGATAAACAAAGTCATTTGCTTCAAAACTCAACTCGTGACGTTGTCGATCCGCATAGCTCTTTTGCCTGGATTGAGCTGTGCGCGACTAGTCTCGAATCAACCGAACATGACTTTCGGCCTCTTGGATCGAGTCCGAGCCAAAGAGTGGTCTTTCGCTGGTCTCAGACCAATTCAATGGGGTTCTACATCTTCTCCCGTATAAGGCTTTAAAGGGTGCCATGCCGAGACTAGCTTGAAAACTATTGTTGTAAGAGAACTCGGCAACGGCAAGCATTTCTCCCAATTCTTCCCATAGGAGAGAACACAAGCACAGAGCATGTCTTCCAAGCTTTGATTGACTCTCTCCGTTTGGCCATCGGGCCAGGATGATATGTGGTGCTAAAAGAAAGACGAGTTCCCATAGCCTCTTGCAAACTTTTCCAAAACTGGGAGGTAAAGAGTGAACCACGATCTAAAACAATCGTCTTCGATATTCTGTGTAAACTCACAATTCTTGAGACATGGAGCTCCGCTAACAGACTCACACGAAGATTGGTCTTGTTGGGAAGGAAGTGTGCCACTTTAGTTAGTCGATCAATGACAACCCAAATGACATCATTTCCTTGGAGGTTAAGGCGGACCGGTTATGAAATCCAAACCGACGAGTCTCATTTCCATTCGAGCACTTGCAAGGATTTTAGTAAACCCATTGTGAGGATCAAGGATAACCAGACTAGAGGGGTGAATAGGAGGTTTTAAACTTTTAGGAAATTAACAAGTTTATCCAATTATTTACTTAGACTAAACAAGGTATGATTCTAGCTAAGCAATTTATCACAAAAGACAAGCTAGAATTATAAGTGCTGAAATGTAAAGACAAGAAATAACCACAATGACACAAGGAAGTTTTTTCCGTGGTATCGAAGACTTGCCGGTCTTCACTAATCCACGTTGAGGAGCTTGATCAATTCAAGCCGCTCTCTAATTAAGCCTTTCCTCGATCACTAGAGGTAGCTCTTCTCCTCTCCTGATAGGCGAGCTCCAACCTTCACAAATGCCCTGACCTTCTCACAATCTCCTTTGAGAAGATCACCGAACCAACTTCAAACCGTCTAGGAGACGGCAATCTCCAAGAGTAATAGAGCAAGAATTCTTCACTTGAAAGCGCTCTAAATGCCACAATTTATCAAACACAATGAATGCTCATGGAAAGACCTCAACTTCCTTTGCAAATGGAAATGAATGCTCTCAAGGAGTAGGAAACAATGCAAAGGGCTCAAGAGATGTTAAATGAGTCTCAACAACCTTTCTAGTGGCGATGGGGAGGTATTTATAGCCTCCACCCACTCCACTAGCCGTTGGACACAAAATTCCCAATTTTTGATGAGCCTTGGCCACCATGAGCAAAGGTGCGGTCATCCGGCCTCGATTATAACGATCATTATTCGCATTTAATGCTGCTTGAAATAGAGAATTCTAGAGGGTCCGGTCCACCGAGCAAGCCGCGGTCGGTCAGACCTCTGAAAACGGATTTCGTTTAGGAACACTCTGAAAAAAGCCGACGCGTCCCTGACCTGGGTGCGGTCGGTCCCGACAAACCTGCGGTCGATCCGGCCGCATTTTCATCAAAACCTTCTCTCGAAAAAAGTCGATCGCGTCCCAAACCCGAAGTGCGGTCGGTCCGAAAAAATGCCGCTTGTCGGCCTGGGCGAGGATTTTAGCAAAACCGAAAACAAAGACCTTCGAAAATGTTGACCGCCGTTTTGGTCTCAGCAATGTGGTCGATCCGGCCGATTAACGTCGGTCGGTCCGCCCAAAAGAAAAAGCGAAGAATTTAACTTGAGGCAAAACCAAAAGCAAAACCAAGATTAAACCAATTAAGATTTGGCGGTTGTGGCATCGTTCACTTTCAAGGTACTCAATTCTTGCACCTCTTAATAATACAGTTTCAGCCTATAATCCGTCTTCCAACCAATTCGCTTAAGACCGGTAAAAAGAAAAAAAGTCCTAGACTATTTTACCTTGCCTTTGAGTCAAAAGAACTTCATGTAAACCTTTCGTGCAATTCACGATCATCAAGAGCGCCAATGGGACTTAACCTTGTACATACTCAATAATTACGTTAATCCCATATTCACATATTGTCGTTAATTACCAAAACAATTTTAGGGCCTAGATGCTTTCAATCTCCCCTTTTGGTAATTGATGACAATACACTTCATATGTGAAAGAATGATTGTTTTGAATATACAAAGAGTGTATATTCTATTGATGACTTAACAACTAAATAATTCTTGCAATAAGCTTTAAATGAGTTTTGAGAATTATTTCCTTGCTAAATCTGTTTAAAGAAAGCTCCCTAAACATGTGCATAAGAGATAGAAAATTTTTGCAAGCACAAGTAGATTTTTAGAGAAATTTTGGCGGAGTTTCTTTTACATGATGGAACTTGAGGAAATGCAACAATGTACAACATTATAATCAGCATTTCAAGAGGGTAATATTAGCACAAGATTAACCAACAAGTTCATCAAGATAACATTGAACTGATTACAAGCAAATAAGAATGTATCATTCAACCAAGCTCATAGACGGTAAAGCATTAAGCGTTCATATATATAAGAGGTTCAATAAGCTTACAAGATAGCAAAAATAGGAGTAATAAGCTTATCCTCTAATTATTACACACAAAAGAGATCACAGAAGTCCAACAAGCATTCATTCATTAAGCATTAAGCATAACTAATAGATATATATAGATAAACCATTCAAGACTTCTCCCTTTGACATCAACTACCAAAAGCTACGCAATGAGGGGAGGAGGAGGAGGAGGAGCGACGGTCGTAGGAGGCTCAGGAGGATCAATGCGTCGACGCCGAGAATAAGTAACAGTCTGCTCGATCGACGAGACGCGAGTGGTCATTTCAGCCATGTCGGATGAATACCAAACCAAGCCAACCATCGATCTAAGTACCAAGCACAAGAGAGTTGGATCGCTCTATCATTGTCTGGCGAGAGTCCAAAGACCGAGTAGCACTCTCAAGGAATCCATGCGATGATCCAAGACCTCTAGGCGACGATCCATCGTGCATCAAAGCGAGATACAATCGTGTTGATGAAAGAATGCGAACCTCTAATAAAATGGATCAAGTCCACCTAACTGGGCCGAGGAGGCGGGGCGTCGAGAATCGGGTGAAGAGGCCTGTTCCTCAAATCTCTCTGGTGGTCACCCTCGCTTGTCTTGTTTGTGAGGAAAAGGAGTGGTACCATCAAAATCGGTGGTCCTCAAGATGAGCATCATGATGTAGGAGCATAATACATCCTCTTTCCCAAATCAATGTGACAGATTGCAACTTTCACCAAGATTAAGTGCATGATATCAAACTTCTTTCCTTGCATCACATAATCTATGACGTTCCATGCATGTCCTCTAATAGCATCATTATTTCCACTCCTAGGCAAGATGGTGGCCCCGATAATCCTCGTTAATGACACTAGGAGAGGCCTTAGATTGGTAACCTTACCAGGACAATTCTAGCATTAGGCTCATAGAACCGGATCTCGCCCGAGTCTGCAGCTACTGCTCAAGATGTATCTTAACATAATCACGTCTTTGGCAGTTAAGGGCCTCCTCAAAGTGGCGCTTGGTGGCCGAGTAAGCGTCGAGCACTCATCCAAGTCACAATGGCCAAGGAGGTGGAATGTAAACAGAGTATAGAACGACAGATTACCTCCTCATTGAAGTTGCATTTGATGCTAACAAGCCCATCCAAACCAAAGATTTCAAAGCGAGTGTACAAGGTCGATATCGGGCTTGTTCATTGAGATAGGTCCAATTAATGTACTTCAATCGCAAACCTTGTGAAGCACCACTTGATTGTAGCAATCCTCCCGGAATTGAGTGTGAAATCTCTCATCTTCTTGGTGACCTTGGTTGCTCATAAGGAGATCGCATCCCGAGTTGCTTGAAATCATCGTTTGGATTGCGTGAAGGTTCACGCGAGGCTCGAGCACAAACTCTATATCGGATCTTCTTCCTCATTCAAATGGTCCTTGGCGCTAGGCACCGAGGACAAGGACGGCGAAGAGTCTCCGCTGTCGCTATCTAATGCTCAACCGGAGGCGATGAGTAACTGGCGAAGAGGACGAGACGAAGAAGCACCGGATCGACAATCGTTTTGGTCCTTGCCATGTTCATCGAGAGATGGACATGACAATCAAGGAGTGAATTGATTTGAAGGAAAATGGATTATCAAGATAAAAACAGTTTTTTTCACGGTCCGGACGATCAGAGGGCTAATGCGTTGATCCATGAGGTAGCGGATCGATCAAGACACCACACCGGTTAGTCCTACGAGATGAAAAGAACTAGGGTTTTACCAAGCACGGAAAATCCAAAGTGTGGGATAATCCGACAAACAAGATCATGTAAAGGACAATGGGAGTAATCTCAAGGATCTATTAACAATCTTGGAGCCGATTAACACGAAAGAATTCGAGGATTCAACGATTAATCAACAAAAAATAAACCTTTCCGAGTGGAGAAGAGGCAAAGGAATCAAGGCGAGGAGGGAGCGGCCGGCCGTGAGGAGGATCCACGGCGATGGAGATGAGGAGGCGATCGTTGGTGATGCGCAAGAGGAAAGGAGAAGAAACGCGTCGGGAGAAAATGAGAAATGGAACAGACGGGTTGGTGAGAAATAGGGAAGAAATCGCCCAAGATTAATCGCTGCATGGGATCGACCATGAGGCAAAGCCCAGTCGGTCAGCACAAGCTTCATGGGTTGACCATGATGGAGCTTGCGGTTAGACCGCACCTGGAGATTTTGAGGATTTTTGCAGAAGTTTTGTGTTGTCTTTGCTCCAGAGACTTAGTACACAACTTAAAAACTATCTTGGAGCAATTTCAACGAGATTAGATCAACGAATTAGTTTTGAATATACATTTTTAAGAAAATAGAGCAGATTTTGAAAGAAATTATTTTAAAGAAATAAATCATGCAAACAACGAGATTTGTCACTTTGTGAGGATATTTATGAGTATGAAATACTATTTGGAAGCAATATATGAAGGAGATCATTGCTTAAATAGCAATACTCAATTTATGCTAGAATTGACTCACGTGAATTTTTAGGGTTTTGAGCTATTTTAGCGAGATTCAAACTTAAATAACTTTGATTTGGTTGAGTGATTGAAAATCTTGTGAATCTGAAAAAGCTCTTGAATAGCCATCTTTACCTTTTTCCTTTTGGGAGTAAGATCAAAATCCTTTTGGAAAGCCTTTTTTTTTGGAGAAAACCATTTTTAGTCAAAAATAAGCTAGGTAAGGAAATGCTTTTAAGCCAAAACTTGATTTTTCTCTTAAGATAGATAATTTTGACATCTTTTCACCAAAAAGCCTTTGAAATATAACAGAGGATAGAAGTAGTTAGTTTTTCAAGAGGATTGATTGATTAATTCCAAGATTGACTTTTTGACCAAAAGGATAGTTTTTTTTCAAATGACACATTCTAGCATGTTTGTTGATATGTGCACAATTTGAGTTGTGATATACATGGTGTTTGTATAGCACTCCCTAACCGTGTTTCCCAACTAAGTTCATGAAATAGGAGAATCATGAGAGAAAAGCGAATTTAATCAAGATCCAAGAACATAATGTAATCAAATGACATTAGAACAATCTATGACATTTAATTCATTCCTCAATTTACAAAACCGCCTTCATCTAAAGGTTTGGTGAAAATATCGCCTAATTGGTCTTGGTTCTTATGTGGCTAATTTCAATATCTCCCTTGCTCACATGATCTCTCAAGAAGTGGTGGCGAATATCTATATGTTTGGTTCTTGAGTGTTGAACAGGGTTATTTGCAATTTTACCGCACTATCATTGTCACACAAAAGAGGCATTTTATCAAATTTAATTCCATAATCCATTAAGGTTTACCTCATCCATAGCAATTGAGCACAACAACTTCCCCAGAAACATATTCGCCCGGTGGATAATGCTACGGAGTTTTGTTTCTTGGATGACCATGATACTAAAGATCTTCCTAAGAATTGACAACTACCCGAGGTGCTTTTTCTATCCACTTTGCAACCCGCATAATCTGAATCCAATATCCAATTAAATCAAATTTAGCACCTTTCGGGAACCAAAGGCCAATGCTAGAGGAATGCTTTAAATATCGAGAATTCTTTTAAGCGCCACAAGATGACATTCTTTCGGAGAAGCTTGAAAACGAGCACACATACAAACACTAAACATGATATCGGGCCTAGATCTTTGTAAGATAAAGCGGACTACCAATCATGGATCTATAAAGTTTTA
Source organism: Phyllostachys edulis (assembly GCA_036346405.1). Taxonomy (NCBI): domain Eukaryota; kingdom Viridiplantae; phylum Streptophyta; class Magnoliopsida; order Poales; family Poaceae; genus Phyllostachys; species Phyllostachys edulis. The sequence continues at coordinate 37,359,565 of CM070557.1, read as the reverse complement.
AATCTCTGTGTTTACCTCCTCATTTAGATCAAGATGACCATTTGTGGTCATGGGAGTCTTGATGGGTTTTGCATCTTCCATGCCAAATCTTTTGAGTAAATCCTTCACGTGCTTGGCTTGACTTATAAAGTCCCATCCTTGAGTTGCTTGATTTGAAGTCCAAGGAAATAGCTCAATTCTCCAATCATGGACATTTCAAATTCCCTAGACATCATATCACCAAACTCTTTGCAAAAGTCTTGATTAGTAGACCCAAATATGATATCATCAACATAAATTTGACATACAAAGAATTCATCATCTAAAACTTTAGTAAATAAGGTTGAATCAATTTTTCCAATTTTGAATCCTTTTGAGACTAGAAAATCTCTAAAGGCGTTCATACCATGCTCTTGGAGCTTGTTTAAGACCATAGGCGCCTTGGAGAGTTTGTAGACATGATTTGGATTTTTAGGATCTTCGAAATCGGAGGTTGTTCAACAAAGACAAGTTCGGATATTTCACCATTTAAAAAGGCACTTTTAACATCCATTTGAAATAATTTAATATCAAAGCATGATGCAAAAGCAAGTAATATTCGAATTGATTCAAGTCTAGCTACTGGAGCGAAAGTTTCACCAAAATTCAAACCTTCAACCTGTGAAAATCCTTGAGCGACCAATCTTGCTTTATTTCGAATGACCAATCCATTCTCATCTTGCTTGTTCCTAAAGACCCATTTCGTACCAATAATGTTGTGTTCTTTGGGTCGATCCACCAATGTCCAAACTTCATTCCGGGTAAAGTTATTGAGTTCTTCATGCATTGCATTTACCCAATCCGGATCGTCAAGTGCTTCTTCTACATGCTTTGGCTCAATAGACGAGACAAAAGAGTAATGTTCACAAAAAGAAGCAACACGAGAGCGAGTTTGAACACCTTTACTTACGTCACCCAATATTTGATCTATTGGATGATCCTTTGCAATTGCATTGTGGATTCTTGGTGGTAGGTTGGATGGTTGATCATCTTCCTTGTTAACTTCTTCAATGATTTGTACTTGACTTGTGGAAGATGTGGGTGGTTCAACTTGAGTGGAGGATGATGGACCATCTTCGGGCTTGATGTCGCCTATTTGCATATGTTCCATTGCTTTTCTTAAGGCTTCATTACCTACATCATCCAAGTTCTCATGCTCTTCTTGAGAGCCGTTAGTCTCATCAAATTGCACATCGTGCCTTTCTTCAACTGAACCGGAGTTTTTGTTGAAGACACGATAAGCCTTCTTTGTTTGAAGAATAACCAAGCAAGAGACCAACATCACAACGACTATCAAATTTTGAAAGACGAACACCCTTCTTTAGAATGTAACACTTGCAACCAAAAACACGAAAGTAAGAGATGTTCGGTTTTCTTCCTACAATAAGCTCATAGGAAGTCTTTTTCAAAAGACGGTGCAAATAAAGACGATTTATGGCATGACAAGCGGTGTTAATAGCTTCCGCCCAAAAACTATCTAAGTATTATATTCATCAAGCATTGTCCTAGCCATTTCAATTAATGTTCGATTTTTCCTTTCTACTACTCCATTTTGCTCCGAGTGTAGGTTGTGGAAAGTTCATGCTTTATTCCAAGTTCGTCACAAAAGTCCTCAACTTTAGTATTTTTGAACTCGGAACCATTATCACTACGGATTTTCTTTATTTTGAAATCAAATTCATTTTGAGACCTTTTTGCGAAACTTTTGAAAATTAGGAGGTTTCACCTTTATCATCTAGGAAGAATACCCATGTATATCTAGAGTAATCATCCACAATGACTAAACAATAGCTATTACCCCCAATACTCTTATAGGTTGTCGGCCCAAACAAATCCATATGTAAGAGTTCCAATGGTCTAGAAGTTGACATGATACTTTTGGAAGGATGAGAATTAGCGACTTGTTTACCGGCTTGACAAGCACTACAAAGTCTATTTTCTCAAATTTCACATCTTTCAAGCCAACAACTAAATCATGTTTGAAAAGCTTTTAAGTTGAATCATTCCAACATGAGCTAGCCTTCTATGCCAAAGCCAACCCAATGAGGTTTTAGCGATTAAACAAGTTTTTAAACAAGATTTACTTGAACTAAAATCAACTAAGTAAAGATTTCCAAATCTAAAGCCTTTGAAAGCTAAAGAGCTATCATTTGCGTTAGAAATGGTAACACCTTCACTAGAGAATGAGCAAATTAGTCCAAGATCACATATTTGAGCAACGGATAGTAAGTTAAAGTTTAATGATTCTACTAGAGAAACATTAGAAATGGAAAGGTCATTTGAGATAGCAATTTTACCCAATCCTAATACCTTTCCTTTACTATTATCGCCGAACGTGATCTTGTCTACTCCTTTTCCATTCTCGAATGTGGTGAACATTTTTCTATCACCGGTCATGTGTTGAGTGCATCCACTATCAAGCACCCAATGTTTTCCACGGTCTTATAGTTCACCTACAAAACAAGAGTCAAGTTCTTTTAGGTACCCAAATTTGTTTGGGTCCTTGGAGGTTAGTAACCAAGGATTTAGGCACCCAAATAGCATTCTTTTTAGCGCCCATAATTGAAGTGCTAACAAAATGAGCAATTACTTTACCATCCTTAGATTTTCTAAGCATATAGCATGAATCATATATACCAAGAGATGGAACCTTACCCTTAGGACAATTTTGTTGTATATGTCCTATTTCCAAGACTTATAGCAATACTTACCATTTTGCCTCACAAAACTTGTGGGCTTATTTACCGGCTTCTTGCCTTTCTTAGGCACATACCCAAGACCTTCCTTGTTGAATGAACACCTTTGCTCACTCAAAAGTTTGTCAAGAGTGGCCTTACCCTTGAAACATCTTTCCAAGCTCTTGCTTAGCTTGGTCACTTGTTCTTTTAGTTCATGATTTTCAACAATGAGCAAAGGATCATAGGCATTTGCTAAATTAACATTTGAATCATCACTTGAGCAACATGGCATAGCAAGTAGGTCATCACATGAAGTATATGCACTAGTCTTAGCAATTTCTATACTAGGCATTTTATCAATAATATCACATGTAATTCCTACACTAGAACAAGACTTATGTGAATTTTCTTGGATAAGCAAGTTGTGAGTTTCCTTAAGCTCCATATAAGAATCTTTTAGAGTAAAGTATTCTTTATTTAAGACCTTATATTTTGATTTTTCTTTTCCAAGATATTCATTTAAATCATCAAGCATATCCATTAATTCATCATAAGTTGGTTCGTCACTAATAATGGATTTTACCTTATCTCCTTTTGCCATGAGGCAAGTAGGAGTGGAGAATAGCGATGAAGCTTCCTTGATGGCTATACCGACTAGCCCCTTTTCTTGGGGATTCTTCCTCATTGGAATCGAGTCGAGTCGCTTGACTCATCATTTGAATCCCACTCTCCAATGTGAGCTTCATTTTGCCATCCTTGTAAAGCTTCTTGAAAAGCTTCTTTTTACCGTTGTATTCCTTCTTCTTGAATGGCTTGCTCTTGTCATCCTTCTTTTGGGACAACGAGAGCGATGTGTCCCTTTTCTTCACAATTATAGCATCGAATATTGCTATATCTCTTCTTGTCATTTGAGGATTGCCCTTCTTGAACTTGTCAAAGTTATAGCTTCTATTAGGCGCCTCTTCATGACCTCTTCATTCTTCTCACAAGGAGTGCATACTCCTCGTCGAGTCTTCTTCACCATCCTCATCATCACTAGATTCCGCCTTGGCTTTAAATGCGGTAATTTTCTTCTTTGAGGATGATGTCTCCAAAAGCTCTTCTTTGTCCTTTTGAACAACTCATTTGTGATGAGGTTGCCCAAAAGCCTGTTGGTGTCATCCTTGGCAACTCAAGCGAGTTGAGAAATAATGTCACCAATGTCTCATATTTATCCTAAGAGCCCTAAGTATCTTGCGTAACAACATCAACATCAAGAAGGTTAGTTCCAAGGCCTTTGAGCTCATTCACAATGTTGTTGAGTCTTGAATACATCTCATTGATGTTTTCATGAGGCAACATTATGAATGTCTCATATTTAATCCGAAGCCTATGCAATTTGGCTTCTTTGACTGTGGATGTACCCTCATGGATTTCTGAGAGAGTTGTCCAAATAGCATGAGCATTTTCCAAGTTGCTCACTCTATTGAACTCATCCGCGTTCAAAGCGCCAAAAAGAGCATTCATAGCTTGGGCATCTAAATGAGAGTTACGCGTATCTTGATCCGTGGGTTCTAGTGGATTAAGAGACATAGCATAACCATCATTTACGATTTTCCAAATGCTTGGACTCATGGCCTTTAAATAAATTGACATTCTAATTTTCCAATAAGCATAATTTGAGCCATCAAAGAGAGGAGCCTTTCCTATAGCGATTCCCTCACTAGCCATCCTTTTCTCTCTAGGCGGTTAAGTCTAAATCAATGAGAGACCAAGCTCGATACCACTTGTAGGATCAAGGATAACCGACTAGAGGGGGTGAATAGGAGGTTTTAAACTTTTAGAAATTAACAAGTTTATCCAATTATTTACTTAGACTAAACAAGGTATGATTCTAGCTAAGCAATTTATCACAAAAGACAAGCTAGAATTATAAGTGCGAAATGTAAAGACAAGAAATAACCACAATGACACAAGGAAGTTTTTTCCGTGGTATCGAAGACTTGCTTGGTCTTCACTAATCCACGTTGAGGAGCTTGATCAATTCAAGCCGGCTCCACTAATTAAGCCTTTTCTCGATCACTAGAGGTAGCTCTTCTCCTCTCCTGATAGGCGAGCTCCAACCTTCACAAATGCCCTGCCTTCTCACAATCTCCTTTGAGAAGATCACCAACCCAACTTCAAACCGTCTAGGAGACGGCAATCTCCAAGAGTAATAGAGCAAGAATTCTTCACTTGAAAGCGCTCTAAATGCCACAATTTATCAAACACAATGAATGCTCTTGGAAAGACCTCAACTTCCTTTGCAAATGGAAATGAATGCTCTCAAGGAGTAGGAAACAATGCAAAGGGCTCAAGAGATGTTAAATGAGTCTCAACAACCTTTCTAGTGGCGGTGGGGAGGTATTTATAGCCTCCACCCACTCCACTAGCCGTTGGACACAAAATTCCCAATTTTTGAAGGAGCCCGTCCACCACAGCAAAGGTGCGGTCGGTCCGGCCTCGGTTATAACGATCGTATTACGCATTTAATGCACTCAAATAGAGCCGTTCTGAGAGGGTCGGTCGATCCACAGCAAGCCGCGGTCAGTCCGCCATCTGAAAACGGATTTCGTTTAGGAACACTCTGAAAGCCGACGCGTCCCTGACCCGAAGTGCGGTCGGTCGAACAAACTCACACGGTCCGGCCGGCATTTTTCATCAAAAACCTTCTTCGAAAAAAGTGATCGCGTCCCTGACCGAGGTGCGGTCGATCCGGCAAATGCCGTCGGTCGATCCGGCCGAGGATTTTAGCAAAACCGAAAAACAGACTCATCGAAAATGTTGACCGCCGTTTTGGTCCTGGCAATGCGGTCGATCCGGCGATTAACGTCGGCCGGTCCGGCCCAAAAGAAAAAGCGAAGAATTTAACTTGAGGCAAAACCAAAAGCAAAACCAAGATTAAACCAATTAAGATTTGAGCGGCCAGGCATCGCTCACTTTCAAGGTACTCAATTCTTGCACCTCTTAATAGTGCGGTTTGTCTAGCCTATAATCCGTCTTCCAACCAATTCGCCTAAGACCGGTAAAAAGAAAAAAGTCCTAGACTATTTTACCTTGCCTTTGAGTCAAAAGAACTTCATGTAAACCTTTCGTGCAATTCTCGATCATCAAGAGCGCCAATGGGACTTAACCTTGTACATACTCAATAATTACGTTAATCTCATATTCACATATTGTCGTTAATTACCAAAACAATTTTTAGGGGCCTAGATGCTTTCACCCACACCGGCGTTGATGTTCGGCTTTTACACGACGACATATGTCACACTCGGCAACGAATCTTGCAATCTCTCGCTTCATTCGGGTCCACCAAAACCTCTGACGGAGATCTTGATACATCTTTGTGGCTCCAGGATGAATGGACAAAGGAGAATCATGGGCTTCATGGAAGATAAAATTCCACAAATCCATGTCCTTCAAACAACAAAGTATTTGTCAACCACATAACACCATGGTCATCTTCAAGAAACACCTGGTTGTTCCGTTCTTGATGTTCTTCTTGATTTGGTTCACTTCATCGTTCGTTTGCTGAGCAACCTTGATCTGATCTTCCAAGGTTGGATGCACTTCTAAGGCAATGAGAAAACCATGCTCAACCACTCCTAAGTTGAGCCACTGAAATTCTTCATGAAGAGCGGGCTGCTGCTCTGTGAGCATCAAAGTACTGCAATAAACTTTTCGACCGAGAGCGTCTGCAACGACATTAGCCTTGCCCAGATGATATTGAAGACCCATGTCATAATCTTTGATCAACTCTAACCACCTTCTTTGCCTAAGGTTCAAATACGGTTGGGTGAACAAATACTTCAAACTCTTGTGGTCCAAATACACCTTACAACGATTACCGATGAGGTAATGTCGCTAAATTTTCAGTGCATGAACCACAGCAGCTAGTTCCAAGTCATGAGTTGGATAATTAAGCTCATGAGGTCTCAATTGTCTTGATGTGTAGCCCACCACCTTGCCTTCTTGCATAAGAACAAAACCGAGTCCTTGACGAGAAGCATCGCAATCGATATCGAAACTTCGGTGAACATTGGGAAGAACAAGGACTGGAGCTGTGGTCAACCTCTTCTTGAGTTTTTGAAAACTCTTCTCGCAATCGGCGGTCCACTCAAATTTCTTATCCTTCTTGAGCAACTCCGTCATTGGCTTCGCGATTTTGGAGAAGTTATCGATAAAGTGACGATAATATCCCGCTAAACTGAGAAAACTCCTCACGTCGGTTGCCGACTTGGGCTGCCCCCAAGAGAGCACATCGCTGACCTTGCTAGGATCTACGGCTACGCCTCCCGTTGAAAGAACATGGCCCAAGAATGCCACTTCTTCCAACCAAAATTCACACTTGCTGAATTTCGCGTATAGCGGTGCTCACGCAGCTTCTCCAACACTAACCGCAGGTGTTGGACATGCTCTTCATCATTCTTCGAGTAGATGAGGATGTCATCTATGAAAACCACCACAAACTTGTCCAAATACTCTATGAAGACCATATTCATAAGACTCATGAAAAGGGTAGGAGCATTCGTCAAGCCGAAAGACATGACGGTATACTCGTACAATCCGTAGCGAGTAGAGAAAGTCGTATTGGGAATATCTTCAGATCTGATCCTGACTTGGTGATAGTCCAATCTCATATCAATCTTGGAGAATACCCGAGCTCCGGTCAATTGATCAAAAAGGTCATCAATCCGGGGCAGTGGGTACTCGTTCTTCACTGTCACTTCATTAAGTGGACGGTAATCAACACACATCCGTAGGGTCTTGTCCTTCTTCTTCACAAAGATTGCTGGACAACCCCCATGGAGATGAGCTAGAGCGAATGAAACCCTTCTCTAGCAGTTCACCAAGTTGCTTCTTCAATTCTTCTAATTCATTTGGAGGCATCTGGTATAGCCTCTTCGAAATTGGGGTGGTACCGGGCAACAACTCGATGATGAATCCAATGTCTCGGGTTGGCGGTATCCTAGGTAATTCTTCGATAAAGACATCGAGAAAGTCACACACCGTTGGTATTTCATGAATCTCTAGCCGGCTTTGCCTCAAGTGCAAAGAGATGCGGCTCTTGCAATTTGGACGGAATTCCAATTTGCAGACCGGAGGGACTTGTGAGGGAGATGAATTTCTTGGTACAATCGATTTGTCCCAAGTATTGGGACAACTAATCCATGCCAAGTATCACATCTAAACTTACTGATTTGAGGAGAACAAGATTTGCCAGAAACCCCACTCCTTCAATCTCAATAGATACGTTCCAACACTCAAGTTTAGCTCTTATTTCTGATCCCGAGGAGTGAATAATCAGAGGGGCATGCATAGGAGCAATTTGAATATCACCACTTGCATCAAAGGATTGTGATATAAAAGAATGTGAAGCTCCATAATCGAATAAAAACTGTAGCAGGGCGAGAATTGACGAGAACCGTCCCCAACACGACGTTGGGTGCCTCCTGCGCTTCCTCGGTAGAGATATAGTTGACTCGACCATGAGCAACCTTCTGAGCTTGCTGGGCCACCTTCTGAGCTAGGGGATGACCACGACATTGCCCTTGCACTTGCCCCTGATTAGGGCGAGTGGCCGCTTCATTCTTCACAGGACAGCTGTTAGCGTAGTGTCCCTTGTTGTGGCAATAGAAGCAAATGACCTCGGCAGCTAGATTGCAGAGGCCACCTTGCTGTCCCGTAGGTGCACGTGGTTGAAACACGACCTGCGGAGGGCGAGGTACAAACATCGGCGGCCTTGGGGGCGGTGGAGCTTGAGGACAGGGCACCAGGGCTTGCCCGAAGCGAGGACAGGGAAGGCTGCCACCTGTTGATCTCTACGCCTCCCACTTGCGCTTGCGGTACTCGCCAAGCGCTCTTCTCTTGTACTCAGCAACAATGGCCTTGTCGACCAATGTCTGGAAGTCAGGGAAATCAACGATAGACAGCTTGTCCTGCAGCTCCTCAGACAAAAAGCCATCCATGAACTTTTCCTGCTTGGTGGCGTCGGTGGGCACATCTTCTGGAGCATACCGAGCCAAATGGTTGAACTCGTGTAAATACAATGTCACTTATTTGCACCCTTGCTTCAGCGTAAGAAACTCCTTCTTCTTCAGCTTCATCAAGTCGGCGGGGACGTGAGCCCGTCGGAAAGCAGTACGGAACTCCTCCCAGGTGACAGCTCGGCCTGCTGGCTGCATGGCAAGGAAGTTCTCCCACCATGAAAGTGCTGCCCCCTCTAGTTGATGAGAGGCAAAGAGCTCCTTCTCATGATCCTGGCATTGGACGATGCCGAGCTTCCGCTCGACTAGACGTAGTTAGTCGTCTGCGTCAAGTGGGTCTTCAGATCGTGAGAAAGTCGGTGGCTGGGTGCGAAGGAATTCTGAGAGTCCTCTCCGCGGTTGATGTTCACCTCCTCCTGATCCAGAGGAGCCTGAGAGAGCAGAAGTGTTCCGAGCAATAACCTCGAGGATTCGTGTCTGATCCATCCGATTCTGCTCGATCTGAGCGAGAACCTTGGCCATGGTGGGAGGAGGCGGAAGTTCCTCATCATGGCCAGCTTACTGACCTTGCCCACTTTGGGTTCATCCAGACATCCTATTCCAACAAATAGGGTTAGCAACATCACCCGAACACTAGATGCAAAAGACAGCAGCTAAAGAAGCAATCTACTAAGAAAGAAAGCGATATTACCCTATCATCTGTGCACACAATTATTTAACAAGAAATAAACTACAAATGTATGAAGACATAAAAGCCAACACAAAAACCAATTTTTATTGCATTAGCATGGTAAGGTAAATCTAGCTAGGGGTACCTTTAACACTAGACTTCTATGCTAACACCTTCATTGAACCCCCAAATTTGAATTGAAACGTATACTATAGCTCTCGAAAAGAGACAAGGGAGGGAAACATCTTTTGACAAATCAAATCAGAACCAGGTGAGATTAAGAAGGTAAGATAGGTAAGGAGTAAAATCTGAAAACTAACTTAACATTTTCACCAAGCTAGGGGTTTCTACGGTCAGTATGGCTCTGATACCAACTTTTGTGAGAGCCGTCGGGCGATTTAATTTGTAATGCTTAACCTTTCTGTTGGTCCTAGCATCACAAATCAAATTTCCCCGCTCTCGGTGTATTATGTACCTCCCTGAATTGCGGTACACATACACCTTACAAAAAAAAAGCATCAACTCCATACACAAGATATTACATTACCGAAATCTTCATAATTTTCAACATATTTAACATACGACTAAGATTTCATACAAAGGCCGACTGGCCAAACAACAAAACAGAGTACTAGTATTGCAGCAGAAACATATGCCATAAGATGGCAGTAAACAAAAGCCAACTGGCTGCCCTTACCCATAAGGAAACCGACCGAAAATGTCGAGCTAGTCGTCGAGAGCAAAGTCGGTCTCACACACGTTAACCCCTTGGGGGTCAACCTCTTCTGCAGTAAATAGACAATGCCGTTGAGTACAAAATTGTACTCGCAAGACTTACGATTAACAAACCTATGCATAGCTACATACAAGCTTGATTTAATGGAGATGACTATAGAGCTCATTTTCAGTATAAAGCGACATTTCATTTGCAATAGTGTAATAGATTGAAAGGCAATTTATCAAAATAGTTTTTAATTGATCAAATAACAGTGAGACAGAAATTATAAACATAATTAACATCCTAGAGGTGACTTCCCAACAGCCACCACAACAATAGCACGAATTACCCATTCGTACCACCTGATCTCAAGTTTTATCAAAATGCAGGGCGTACAACTTTACCCACATGTCAGACCGCCTTTTTGCCAAGCTATAGAGCACACTTCTTTAGGTATGCCGGCAAGGCTAAGTCCTACGAGACGATTTCCAATGTTATGTATTAACTACGAGCCACCAGATGGATAGAAACTCATACGTTGTGTCAAGTCATTGTAAAGCCTTAGTCAACTACCCTTGGGGTAAAGCCTCGGACAATTACAATGCCCCTCGGTGTGGAGAACCTAGACAGGAACCCACTCCAGCACACCCAACAACAACGACACATCACTTTTTAAACACCACACACAACCACCGGCTGTGATTCGGAACTAACACACGCCGAAGTACTAAGTCAAGAGGGGTTCTCAATACCCTCATGTGGATGTATGCAAAAGTGCTTGGATCAGTGTAACAAGATGTTTTGTCCTTGTTAACTCGGGCACCAACCACACACCCGATAATCACACCTACCAACCATATGCTCAAGTCTAAATCATTTTGTTTTCGGTTTTAGTTTTTTCCAAATGCAATACATACATGAGTACCCTGACTCAAGTATTTAAAGTGTCGATATAATGACCATCGCCGAAACGATGATCCCCATGCTACCGTTCTAAGCATTGCTAAGCGACATCAACTCGCATACTAAAAATAAAGTGACTAGAGCCCATCCATCGAGCTCTAAATCACCACTGATATAAACCTAGGCTCAGTGGTAAAGGATGGATGTTTACCTACAGTTCATGTATCTATTCAGGTTAACTATCGCGAACTGAGAAATTACTCATCAACATAGCATACATACATACAGTTGAAATTAAAATATTAGCATGCGAACATAATAGGATCAACGTGCATCAAAGGAGGAACTGCTTGCCTTGCTGGAGATAGTCTTCTTGTTGCTGCGGATCACTCTCGTAAGTACCTGATTTGTCAAAATCTATCGATCGAGCAAAAGAACGAATAACACCGAAAATAACCAAAAATTCAATTTCATCTAACATGCATACACAGCGGGTATAGTATGATTTTTAAAGAATTTAGGTGAAAGTTTTTTTTCCAACATATGGAATTTCTAAGAATTTAACAAGTTAAATACATAAGGGCACAAATAAATCAATTATCAAAATTTTATGAAACAGGAACAGATCTCAAACTTAAGCCAAGTTAAAGTACAGTAAAAATGAAAATTAACAAAATTAATTTCACTCAATTTGGAGTTAAGATGAATTACTTATGAATTTTTAAATTTTAAACAATTTTCTAGTGTAAAAACAATTCCTTTTAAACACTAACTCAACTCCAATATTTTCTGGAACAGAAACATACTTAAAAATCTATTCCGATTAAAATTATACTAAAAATGAAAATTAACAAAATTGGTTTCATTCAATTTGGAGCTAAATTGAATTAGTTATGAATTTTCTAAGTTATTTGAATTTTCAGTGTAAAACTAATTCGTTTTGGAATTTCTAAAAACATTTAATACTTTTTATACCCGCGCGCAGCTACCACAGCCAATGACAGGTGGGACCGAGGTCAGTGTTGACCCAGTCCACTCAAGCTTGGTCAACCGGCCTCGCGGGACCCACACGTCAGTGGCTCGGTCCATGCGAACAGTGCATGGACCGTAATCACGCGGTCCACCGGCCCATTGTTACTATACAGTTAAGCATTTGCCCCCACATGTCAATGACTCCAAGGCTTAACAGGTTCTTATTCGGTTTCTTATCATGTTTAGAACAATGGAGCCTACACGTCATACACACTCTAATCAAACAGTTAAGTACTAATGATCGGATCTTTACCCTAATGTGCAGGTGGCTCGTCAGAGCTCCTGAGCGCGATCGCGCACGGCAAGGTGGTCGATCTGGCGAAGGAGTGATGCTCCGGGCTCGAAATTGGCTCCACGAAGTGCGCAGCAGCCCCACGCGGAAAAGACTCTACGAGCTTCTAGAAGACTCGGGGAGGTGCGCCTCGGGATCACCTTGGCCCCAGGAGCACAACGCCCACGATCTTGATGTCGATGGAGGCTGGTGGCGGCCGGAATCGAGGCGGCGGTGGTTGACCGTGCTTGGAGAAGATGATGTTGCACGCCCTCGGTGAAGCACCAAACACAAATTAGCTTCACTATTAAGCTCAACGAAACCACACGATCCTAAAGGACCAAACGACGAGGAGAAAGACTCACCGGAATGCTTTAAGGGCTACGGGGCCATGGCCGCCGGAAGCGAAGACGATGAAGTCGCTTCAGGCGATTCCGTGGATGAAAAGAGCTCAGACCCGAGAAAATGGACATGGTGTCGAGAGAGGAACTCAGCTTTGGGGTCGCGGACTCGAGGGCGGCATCGAGGCGAGCTCTAGCTCGACATCTTCTTCCTCGACCGAAACCAAAAAGACGTCGGAAGGCGCGAGAAGAGGTGAGAGGGAGAGAGTGAGTGGGCTTAGGAGCTTCGTGAAGTCTCGACGACGCTTCAAGGCTGGACACGGAAGCATGAGGTGGCGAGGTGCGCCGCTCGACTTAAGCGGCGAGGAAGAGGACGAAATTGACCAGTGGGGCCCACTGGTCAGTGGCTGAAGAAACAGCGCAGTGAGTGGGTTTTGGTCCGAGTCTGACTCGGGTCCAGTGTGATGGCATAGTCGAGCCAGGTCACTAGGGTTTAGGTTCGGTCGGAGTTAGAGTTTGGATTTTGATTTGATCGAAATACAACTAGTTTGACTTAGCGGTTTAAAATAGCAATTAAATTCTAAAAATTCTGAAAATTTTTGTGAGTATTTTTAGATTCAAATAGGACTTAGGAAAAATAGTTGTATGTACTGTTTATTCACAAATTGGCAGATTTAAATCCTTTTTCAAAACTACATTAGAGAAGTGGTTTGGATTTTTAAGAAGTCAGATTAACTTCTAAAAATTTGGAAAAATTTACATTAATTCATGATAATTAATCTAGTATTTAAATAAAATATTTCCAGAAACTTTTATAAGCATATTTTTCTGAAATCAAAATGAAACTTGAATTCGAGTCAAAAGTTTGAAATTTCAAAAGAAACTTTAGAAAACTAAGTGCAAACTTATGAGATACACCAAAAGTTTTAAAAAGCTCATACTTTTATACATTTGAAATACAAACATAAGTTTAGATTGTTACCAGGGGCAGCACTGGTATCTTCGCCACCCTCGTCGTAAACATGCGACGGGGTGCTAGTGCCGAGGACTATTTGAGGGACAGGCTCACTATGCCAAACGAGCCGCCACCTCATCTGCCTCCGCCGTGGCATGCTCGCCTGCCAAATCCATCCATCCACCATGGAGCACAGCGATGGGGAGGTTGCCGCCAAGCGCGCGAGGCTCTCCTCCACCGCCGGCGGCGGCAACGAGGACCGCCTCAGCATGCTAACCGACGACGTTCTTGCCCACACCCTTCTCGGCTTCGCCGCCGCCGCCGCTCGAACCAGCGTCCTCTCCCTTCTTGGCGCCGCCTCTGGCCCTCCTCCGGATCTCCGCTCCAAGATCGACTTTCACCCCGCGCATCCGCGCTGCCCACCACCACCACGAAACGCCGGCCCTCCGCCATCGCCTCGTCGCCTCCCTGGACGCCACTCTCGACTCCGTGGCGGCCTGGCTCCCCATCGCCGCGTGCGGCCTCTACGGCGATCTGATCTTCGGCAACATTGCGCTGCGGAAAGATGCGAAGGACGACGACGTGGAGGACAAGACCGGGGAGAGAGGCGCCTTCGAGCTGCCCTGCTTCGAGAACACCACCTTCATCTGGCTCGACCTAGGGTCTTGGTCTCGCCGTGCCGCCTTCCGGCGTATTCGCCCGGCTCACCGACCTCTCCTTGAACCGCGTCCAGCTCCACGATCCGTGCGAGCTCGGTGACGCTGTCTCCTCGCCGTGGTGCCCATCCTTACGAAAACTCACCGTCCGCGATGCCCGGGGCCTGAGCAACTTCACCATCCACTCGGAGTCTCTCCTGCAAATGGAGCTGAAGAATCTGCGTGGCTTGAAGCAGCTCACTGTCGTGGCGCCGAAACTCAAAGAGTTAAATGTGCTGTACTGCTTTGCTAATGCTCTGAATCCGAGCCAACCGGTTGCCAACATCTCAGCCCCTCTGCTGGTGTTGCTCGAGTGGGGGGATGCTTATGATCCAAGAACCGTCCAGGTTGGGAAGATGGCACATCTCCAATGGCTGGGCACCTGCTTTTTTCTTGTACATGGACAATATGACTCTACACACAATCGCGATTGTCTAAGGCTCTTGCGGCGCTTTGAGGTCATCCACAGTCTTAATGTCACGCTGGCCTATCTGCGGGTGAGTTCATTCCCCTCTTAGGTGGAGTTATGCCATCATTATTGTTATGAATATTGTGTGCTTATTGAAGAGGTCTAATAGACGATATATAGGAGTACAAGAGGTGTATGCTATATACACATAAGGCAATACAAAATGATTCCTATCTCTATCTCTAACACCCCCCAAATGTAAAGCATATGCAATAGCATTGCATTTGAAAATAGTTGACACTAAAATATGAAAAATCCAAAGTCCGAGTCTTGATAATATCGTCGTAGCATGCAGCTCTTGAAAAATATGTTGAGTATCAAAAGATCTCTCATCTGGGGTTGTGCAATAGCCCATAAAACACAAAGTGCAGGGGCTGAGAAAGTTAATCGCGGCAACATGACGAAGAAGATGAAACCGACATAAATAGAGAGAGAGCTGTCAAATCAACCTGAATAGGAATAGGTGGAAGCATGACAGCGCAGATCGAATCCTAAGATGGCGGCGACGCAAAAGAAGCGCGGCGGCCTTAGAAGCTTAGAGCGGCGGTATCATAACGACTTATACGATCTGCATGCGGCTCAAGAAAAAGAGTGGGAGAGGCAGCTGCTGCCATGCATAAGGCAATTCCTATGCTTCTATGATTGACAATAAATTTGTGGACAGATAAAAGATTTAACTCAAAGATTAAGTAATATGATTTGGATGGACGCAACGGAAGAAATGATACAAAGAATATAACCTAAGGATAACTAGCAGCAGATACTAGGATAGCAGATACTAGGATAACTAGTGCATGTCCCCATCCAACTAAGCAACACCAAACGACATGGCCCAGCCCATAAAGTGCACTGCGCTACACTATGCCATCCGTCCCTCTCCAGTCTCCACCAACAGCAGCAGCAGCAAATCATCTCCTCTTCGCTCCACGTCCCCTTGATCCGATACAAAGCGCTGCAGCGCCTCGTCGCGCGGCACAGCTCCCGCAATTGGTCCCTCCAGCAACGCGGGCG
Source organism: Phyllostachys edulis (assembly GCA_036346405.1). NCBI lineage: Eukaryota > Viridiplantae > Streptophyta > Magnoliopsida > Poales > Poaceae > Phyllostachys > Phyllostachys edulis. The sequence goes on along the minus strand of CM070557.1, from coordinate 37,343,799 downwards.
GGGCTTGGGCGGCGCGGTGAAGAAAAAGTGTAGGCGGAGCGGACTGACTCGGGCTTGCGGGATCCAGCGCAGGCGGCGCGTCGGGTGACGGGCCGACGTCGGGCGTGCGGAGGCGGCGGCGTCGGGCGACGGGCCGGTGTTGGGCGGCGTGTCCCCCGACGTTGAGGTCGAGGTCGACCGCGGCAGCCCCGAGCACAGCCGCCCGGTATCCTCCAGATCCATGCCGACGAGCCAAGGCGGCGCGGTATCCAAGCGCGGATTTGGCGGCTGGCAGAGAGGCAGAGCACGGGGCGAGGTGTGGCGGTGGCGGCCCGTCGGTGCATCATCGGGCGAGCAAGGATCCCGTCGAAGCATCCCCCAAGCGTTAGTTAAAGGAGGCGGCCAGTCGGTCCGAAGGTGAAGGTGAAGGTGAAGGCCATGTTGAAGACAACCACCATGCTCTGCGCTGTCGACCGGATCTCCAGCGAAGGCTTCGATCTGCGTTGTGGGTCGATGGAAGAGGAAGCCCGGGGTGGCCTGCTGGCCTCTGTTCCCCGACGTGACCCAAGAAGGCGCTCAGAGTAGGAGGCCCGATCCAGATTGGATCTGGGGAGGCGGCGGCCGAGAAGAGCGTCTCGGGCAGGCGTCGGGATGCGTACGAAGATGGAGGCGCAGTACGAGGCCGTCCTCGGGAGCAGAGATTGCTCCTCTCGGGAGCAGCGGGCAGCAGAAGCGACGAAGGTTAGGTAGTAGGCTAGGGTTTAGAACCTTTGCTCTGATACCATTTTATGAATACTGTGTGTATATTGAAGAGGTCCAATAGGCAATATATATAAGGTGTACAAGAATACATATCATATACAGATAATGCAATACAAATGACAGATAAAGAAATATAAAAGAGTCCTTATTCTAACACCCATTAGGTTGCCATTGTGATCAGCCATCAAACTGGAAAACCGAGGTACTCTCGTTGAATTGCCTCCAGGAAGTAGAAATCAGTGACTTCAGAGAAACTGAACGTGAAGTTTCTTTTGTGAAACGACTATTCAATTGGGCGACAGTGCTAAAAAAGATGACAGTAACTTTTCATCACTCAATCACTGAAAGCAAGGCCAAGGAGCTGTGCCAGATGTTACTAAGCTTCTCTAGGCCAGAAATATGTATGATGTTTTATGTGTACCGGAACTTGAGTAAGGTGTTGTATGTACCAGAAGACTAAGGCACCGACTACTTCTAGGCACACACTGGTTATAGTTTGTAGTTTTCTTCTTGGTATGAACTGCCCTGCATGTGAACTTCACAACAAAATGCTAGCAGATCCTTCCAAAATGCTACAATGTCATCATCCTATGGTGCAGGGTGTAGATTGTAGAGTGTTTTAGCTTGGTTCATGTTTTGTTTGAAATGTTCTTTCACAAGCTCGAAGTGTGCGAGATATGAATGTTGGCATGCTGAAGAGTGGTGACGAGCTATGTTTGGATGACTATACAATGACTCTGCAATTCTGTTCCAATATTCACATAATTAATTTTACCAACTGCTCCAGACAAACCGTACCTCTCATGTTCAGGTTACAACTGTATGATCTACGCTTTTAGCTGGGCATTCCATGATGCGATATGGCAGGTTACAGAACTCAAATGAAACATTTTGCAAATAAAAAATCAAATAAAACCTGTTCTGTACACAGAGAACCCAGTGGAACAATGATACAACAAAAATATGATTACCAGCAATATCAACATTATCTACGGCTAAATTCCTATTGGTTTGGGAGGGGGGGGGGGCGCTTTCAGATTTATCTACAGCTAATCCTAATTCTATGCTACACAAAAAAAAATTCATCACCATTTCCCCAGAACAATGAGCATCCATGCTTTCATGGATCTCCCTCACTCAGCAACATTCAGTTGCCAGCATATTGTGAGTCTTGACAGGCTGACAGCCTTCTTGTCATCACTATTTTACAAGAATTCAGTAAACTGTGCAAATTCATATGGTGTAACTGTTGCACAAAATGGTTAGAAGTTAAGATGACGACTGCAAAACTTCGACGTCTTCCATCACATGACTGTTAGTGCTAGTAGGGCTCTTCAGGGATGCAGTGTTCCTTCCACCATTACATCATGCGCAGCTGATTCTTATAAAGCACAACATCCTAGCTGCACGAGATTTTATTTCCCTCTAGTATCTTTCCATTCTTTCTCTGCTATAATTTTATAAGGTACACTTTGATCGGTTTGATATTATGCAAAGGAGCTGTGCACCAGAACAAGATACCAGATAGAAGTGGCATTCCCCATGGCATGCAGCGCTTTATATGTTTAGAACAGAACCTCCTTTCCGTTAGGCCTTGGCAATGGACTAGGCTGAGGGTTTGAAATCGGAAAATGCAGGGTGTTCGTTGAATTGGCTGAAGAACCAGGATTGGAGGCTATACCTAATGGTCGAGGGGAAAAATTAGGCGTGGCTTCCTGTATTGTTAGTGGAGTCAATCGAAAAGTTGATGATTTGGAAGGCCTAGCATTGTTTGGCTCACTGGCAATAAAAAGAAATGTCAGGTCTGTTAGGATCTAGCAAACGAAAACCGAATAAGAGAAATATTTTGATTAAGACAAAAATAAATGAAAGGAAGCTACTCACCCAATAGTATTTTTTCCTTTCAAGCACGGATCACTCTTCGATGATATTTTGTCTCTAGAACCGTATCCATTATCCTGTCATACAGCAGTGACGTTACACCAATGACCAATCTAAGGATCTTTTCTGTCTTTTTCACAGGTGGGGGCTGGGGGTGTGTGGCAAAGGGCCATGCAGGAGAGACTTACATGAACTTTAATCCCCGCAAATGAATGTATGGAACCATGTTTGCTGTAATGAGTTGAATTCCGGATAAATGGATGATCCAACAACTCGCTTGCGGTTGGCCTCTCTGCTGGATTCCTCTTGAAACAGCATTGCAGAAATTTTTTTCCCTCATGTGATAAATTGTCAGGAAGCGGTGGGTCTTTATGCAAAACCTTAAACATTGCAGCAGGCTGTAGTACAGAAAAGGTTTCTTAAAATAGAGCTTCAGAATATAAAGTTATGATGTTGATACCCAGACTACCAAGTTACCAATGATCAATAACTAATGACAACGCTTTTGTTACCTTTTGTAACTATTTGTGTGATCTGGTGCCATTATAGAATTAAAATTACACTATGATAGCATATTCAGGCCCTTTAACCCCAATTTTCTTGTTCCAGTCCTGACATAAGAGTATGAGAACAAAACTTCAAGTTTTCAAAACTCACAATTTGTACAGCATTAAATCTTTTCTTTTAGACATTTATTTACATTATAATTTCACAAATTCATTGAGCAATCACATGGTTGCATATATCACATAAACATGTAAAAAGGGCTAGAGACATGATGACCATGAAACATAATACTTACAAACCAACATTTTTGGGTGGGTTAAGTGCTTCATTTTAAATGATATTATCCATGCTAGGCAGACTAGATTCATGAAATGCATGTTAGTAAGCTTACTGCAAAGCTAAACGCTCCAAGTTATTACCCCTTCAAGATCACTCCAAGGAGGTTTTCCATTGAACATCTCAATGATGGTGCAACCAAGACTCCAGATATCAACAGCAAGATCATAGCCTACGTCTTTAACTAGTGTAGCCTGAACCATCTGCAGAAGAAGAAACAAACTAAATTTCAGTACGCATAAGGTACAACTAAATTTCTATAGCCCCAACCCCAAGCATGTTAAGTAACTCGAATATGAAAAATAAAACATGAAGTCACATAATACTTTATTAGGCTTGTTTGTAACATGGTAAATTGATTTCCATTAATGACCTCAACTGATTTTCATTAAATAAGCTGCCCGTGCAATTGTGAATTAGAGAAATGTGGTGCTATTTAAGTTCTTTCAGGTCATATTTCTGTTATTCCAAAGCAACTGGTTGCCTAACCATATTCCCAGTTGTGAGGTAGATACATCAAAAAGTATTATCAAGGTTCACTTTAACTGATTTCACGCAAAGAAATAACAACACCTAATCCCATTAACTTGATAACTATTCCTATTCCTTTCGTTACATAAACTGAGTTCAGAGCTGTACCACAGGCAGAACTCCTGCCTTTATTTTTATTTTTATTTTTTAAAAAAGAGAACTGTACCAGCCCATGTAATAGGAACATGCTTTGCACAATATACTTTTACTTTGCAGTGTCATTAAATACAGCAAGTCTGCAAAGCAGGAAATTGAATGTATGCAATCCAGAAGAAGCTAAAGTGAGCTAGATCACCCATGTAGAAAACAGTATATGGTTAAAGAAAAACATTGCATCGTATAGACTTCCACTCTCTACACAGTCCTAAGGCTTTTTTTCTTCTTAAACTTGATATGATGAGAACTTTAGTGGTACAAGGAATATCTGAGCATACTTCTGGAGCCATCCAGTATGGTGTTCCTTTCAATGAAAGATTAGGGGCTGCAGTACTTAACTGATAAAAAGAGAAAAATAGTGTCAGCAGTCAGCAGTACATAAAAGGGAGGATATATAGAAAATGTTTCCAATTGTTTTAAAAGTTGCCCTGGCAAAGCATGCTATCAACAGTTGGAGTGCCCCTTTTCCTAACAAAGCTATTGTGGGTGATATAATAGCACACGAAAAAATGGACTATCAAACAATGATGCAAACAATGAACACAATTCAATTAATATAACAGTAAAAAAGTGTTATATCAAATAATGCAGCAAACAATGAACACATTTTAATAGGATTTCAGTGATCAACAACATACAGCAGATGAAAGATATGCACTTAATTACTTATGGCATAGTACATCCAACAACTTCCCCGCTCTAGTAATGATGGTCAGTTATGGATAAATATTAGATAAGCATCTGGTGTTTAATCATTCTAAAATGTCTTGCAAATGTACCTTTAAAATGGATAGGCACAACACAGTACCATATGTAAAAATGCTACTAAACTTTGTAAGGATATACTTACATGCTTGGCCATTCGAAGTCGGCCAATTTGACCGTACCATTAACATCAACTAGCAGATTTGCTCCTTTGATATCCCTGCAAGAGTATATTCTTTTACTTTTACATGCATGACAGAAAGTGACATTAATTGCAGAAGTGTATACCAACAAAAACAATTCTGAAAGGTGCCCATGATAGTACTCTCTTGAAAAAACTTGGTCTAGTTTGAAGTTGCTCAACTTTGATACACAGAACAATACACATTAAAAAGAAAAACAAATCACATAAAGACTTGTAAGCTCGAAAGTATCATCTGAGCCCTCTACCAGTGTACATGCATCTAGAGCAAGAGCAAAAGCAGATGAACATTCATGTTCCCCCTTGAACCTGTCCTCCTTCCATCCCCACATTCCTATATATGTCTGATGGCACAACAAAAGGAAACAGAAATAGTTTGTAGGGTCCACTTCGAAGTCCTTACTTTTTGAGGTGATTGTTACTTGGTTCCCAGTGTGGTGAGGATCGAGGTAAAATGGTATGGTCTTAAGCTAACAAAAATCAATAGGGAATAAGGAACAAGTATGAGAAGGTTATAGTGCCAGTTCCAAGTACAACTTTGAACCTTTTCATTATATAAGCCGAGCTGAAATAAAGTATGTCAAAGTCGAATTGAACAGAAAATTAAGACCTGAGATCATAATTCCTCCAACTCTCATCCTATATGTTCAGATGGCAGGAGCAATGGTAAGATAGGTAGAGGTGGTGATGAGAAGGGGAGAGAAAGGCAACCAACAGCGTCACAGCGATATATATTGGCCCTCATGAAGATGCATTAAATAGCTTAACATACCACAATCTTATAAACCAACATCGGACAGAACATACCAAAATGAGCTAAAAAAGACAATTAGTGCATGAAGGTCTATGTGGGAAAATCTAAAACAACAGAGGAAGATATAGAAAATCCCAAACAGCAGTGAGAGGCAAACCATGGGTTCACATAACAATTGACCTACCAATAAAAAGACTGTAACCAAGGCTAGAGATTCGCACACACCTATGCATAATCTTTTGGCCATGCAAAAATGCTAAACCTCTAAGAATATGGCGGGTGAAGTTGCGGACAACTGATTCTGTCATTGCTCCATAATGTTGTTTGACATACTTATTAATTGAACCCGGATGAACATATTCCAGGTAAATGTAGAAGCGGTCTTCAATCTGCAAGATCCTCCAAGAAACAGCTTTTAGATTACATTAGAAAAACAAGTATATTTACTTATCTCAGATTACAATGGGGAACTTACAGTGTCACTGCCATAATACTGCACTATGTTATCATGCTTAAATTGGCTTAGGAACTTTATTTCCTGAAACATATAGAAGTAAGTCAACAAAGCTAACTATGAAACTTGCATATATGTCACTACAGAGGAGAAAAGGCAAGTACTAAACGACTTTTACAACTTACAATGAAAATTAAGATGACATTATCAGGAAGATTACAACTGGAGTGCTCTAGAGATTATAAGTTTACTTTTTGTGAGGAAGATTATAAGTATTTCAATGAGCATATGACATATTACTGTCGTAGCTTGTAGGTAATAGTTAGAAAAGGCACAACAAACTCAAGCAGCTAGAAACTTATTTCTCAGCATAAAAAATACTCAACACAATAACATAGAAAAGTATTCAGACAACTAATGGGACTGACAAAAAAATGTAAAGATTCCTCATTTCTGCAAAAGAACAGCATGCATTTTCTTTAGGACACACTGTCAAGTTTAATAACCTGCTCTAGTTGCTTCAAAGACTCAGCAGATTTAGCATCATCAGGAATTATGTTGACCTCTTTCATTGCACAAAGTGCTCCAGTGTGCCTACAGGTAAATGGCAGTAAACCAACATTCAGAATTTAACATGAAGTAATAGTTGCAATTGTATACCAAATACACTTCCATACCTATTGGTAGCTTCATATACACAGCCAAATGTACCACTACCTAGAAGTCTTCCTTTTGCCACTGACCAGCCACTGAGGGCATTTCGACTTTTGGAGCAGGCTGGTTGCTAAAAGCTGTATACATTGGGCTTATAGCACCAGGAGGGAGCGGTAATGGATGAAGACTGACACTCCCATTGCCTTCAGTACGAGAAATATGGTTTTCTAGGAATAATTTCGGGTGCATAGGTGAAGGAGGAGCACTGGTATTCCTTGGCATAAGTTTAGGACTTCTCAATGCACTATAGCAAGGAGATCGCTCTGGACCCCCTGTATATTTTTCAGGTGAAGTCCGAGGAGATGAAGCTCCCATAAAATCTACAGAGCGGATAGATGGAGCTGACCACGCTTGGGGACCTTGAGCAGATGCCACTGTGGATGAGAATTCAGCATTGCTCGATCTTCGAGGGCTGCATACAGGACTTGAAAATCCACTGCTTGGAACACTTTTAGCAGGAATGTTCAATCGGAAGTTCATGGATTCAGCTGAACTCTTATCCTGGAACTTTTCATGGAACACCTTTCTGTGGTGGCTAGAGGTAGTTCGCTTTGTACCATTTTGGCACAAATCATTATGCTCATGAAACTTTTGCACAATCTGGCTTGTCACCCTATAATCACAAGACCTGTAAGCATCAGGAAATATCAAAACGAGTAATGCAAATTTAGCTACAGCTGCACTTCAACAAGGTATGAAGCATCTTTAAAGAATATAAATTATTAGTTTAGTCACATCCAAACTAAAATCGATCATCCATCTTGTGATTCCCATATATTTTGAAAATGTATTCCAGATTCCCAAGAAAAACCATTGATATAACTTGCTCTGAATTAGAGTGCCAACCAGACAGCCATCACAAATTGAGGCAATTCCATAAAAGCTAACAACGTCAGAAATGACGACTAAATTTATCTGATAAAGATCACAGTTTTCTTCCACCAATTGCTCAGTGATCAAGTTTTATCCATTTCACATTCAATCACACAATCCCGAGCGACTAAATTCAGAGCAATGTAGGCAAAAGAAAAATCGTTGAAAGGGCAAAAGTTATCAATCACATTACCTCGGCATGCGCAACGACGATGACGGCGTCATCCTCTCGTCCCCACCTCCGTGGCCCCAGCCTGCTCCGCCGTCTCCAATTCCGACGGCCTCGGCGACGGCAGCGGCAACGGGTGAAGCACGGGCGACGACGCCGACCTCGGTGGTGGGGCTATGCCATCCGCGGTGCTGGTGGACCTCGAGATCGGGGTCGAGCTAGGGAGCCCGACAGCATCGGACGCAGAGACGCGGCCCCTAGAAGGTGGCGAGGAGGACGCGACGTCGAGGCCGAGGTCGGCGAGCCCGACATCGATATCGTCGACGTGGCGCAGCTTCCGCTGGCGGGTGAGCTGCCGCGGCGGCGCGAGGAGGTCCCCGGCGTCGCACCCGCGGCGCTGCTGGGCGCGCGAGGTGGAGGCCCGCGCGGGGGAGGCCGGGTTGGAGGCGGAGGTGGCGGTGATGGAGCGGTGGAAGGCGGATTTGGAGCGCTTCCACCAGGACGGCATCACGGGGGCTCACGACAAGGAGGCGGAGGGGGAGGAATCCCTAACCGCAAGCGTATGGTTAATGGCATATGACTTGGAGAGAGGGAGGAGAGAGGAAGGGGTGGACGGAGACGGCGGCGGCGGCGGCGGCGACGACGACGACCTCCCCATTAGGAGCATATATTTTTTTGGGTGGTTTGTTGTTGGAGGGAGGGGGAGGAAGGAGAGGTGGTTAGTTTCCGTTGGTTTCTCGCTATGATGTGTGGCAGTGTGGCATTTTGCGTTTCGCGGGAGCACGCGGCAACGGGGAAGAAGGGAGCCAAAACAAAACCAAGGCAAGGGCAACACTCGGCAAAACCAACCATTTTATTGCCTTCAGGATGTCCGCGTGTTGCATTATTATATTCCATTAGCGACAACAAATATTCACCGATGTTAGCGATAACGAAATGGAAGCGACTAGGAACGTTATAGCAACGCAATAGCAGCGAGTTTTATCGTGTATCAAAAAGTTTCGTGAGAACATTTTGAAAGGTTCAGGTTTAGTCGCTCGGGATACGAGAGAAATAAGAGAGAGAGAGAGAGGTGCGAAGGAGACACAATCTTATGATGTGAGAGGCGAATCGAGAGACTGGATCTATACCGTCGTATGCTACAGTATTCTGTAGTATTTTTCTAACGAAATTGCTCCTTAGTTTGTCATCCAACGCACACAGGCATCCTTCAGCACAGATAAACGGCAATTAACATTGAAATAGCAACTTTTCAGTAAGCAAAATTGCAGTTCAACTTTGCATATCCTTCAGCATTGTCATTGAGGGCACACAAATATTAATGCCTAAGGGTCTGTTTGCTTGGCTCCCTGGCCAACTTGTCTGGACTGGGAGTGTCACGGAGTGCACTGAATCTTGATTGGGTGAGCTCACAGATTTAGACGACAGCCGGGCCAGTAATCAACTCCAGGCGTTAAAATCGAACGCCTTTGGACTCGCATAAATCCATCTACTATTCCTATCTTCGATCCAACGGTCTATTTTTTATCTACTAATTTCAGACACAGGTGTCCAACCAAACAACTCATCTTCAGGTTTGTCTGGCCAGACAAAAATCATCTACTCTCTAGGCTACCTCCAGACACCACTTTTTCTCAGACATAAAATTCAAAACACCAACCAAACAGACCCTAACTCACCCAGAGGTACATGATGAGCCCGACCACCACAATCATAGCACAGATTCTTTCACCTTCACCCTCTCCAAGAAAAGCAACTCCACCTTCGCCACCGGTCATCTCCTCAGCAGCCAGACCACCGGTCTTCTCCTCAATAGCCAGAGCAGTCGTCTTGTCCCCACGGGTCTTCTCCTCAGCAGCCTTCTTCTCCAGCATAGAAACACTGCGGTCGCCGGTCGGCATTCTCAAGACGAGCAAGGAGGTTCACCTCTCCAGTCGAATCACCTAGATAAAAGGCAATCGTGAGAAAAATCAACACGCAAACCAGCTTTCTTCTCAAGAGCCTCAACTCTTTCCCGCAGGTTAGCCACAATTTTTATCAGTATTGTTGAGCCCAAACTGGAAAGCAGATAGTGTTGCTGGTATAGCAATCAGATCTGTGCAAAGGATGCCAATGGCTCCTATCAGTGCAGTTTTCATCCACCGGGCACTCCTTTCCAGATTTTCCACACGGCTGTTGATATCAACCATTAACATTTTTTAATTGTGTGTAGTGCTGTAAAAAAAACTCGAGGCTTGTGAACTGTTTGAGCTTAGCTCAATTTAGGCTCGAGTTCCAAACGAACTGAACACAAACATGATCTTAAGCCTGTGAGTCTTAACGAGTCGAGCTCGAATAGCTCGTAAGTTGAAATGTAACTGTTACCGGATTTATCTCGAATAACCCTCCCATCTTGTTGAAAATTGCTCAGATGGTCTTTCTATCTTGTTGAAAATTGTTGTATGTTAACTATTACTGAGCTTTCCTCGAGCTTGAGCATACTTGAGCTTTTCTAATTGTTGAAAATTGATGTATGTTTTTTACTAGCTACTGAGCTTACTCGAGCCTACTCAAGCTTGGGCCAAGCTGAGCTCGAGTCCAAGTCCAAACTCAGATCCCAACTCAGACTTGCTTGAGCTCGGCTCGAGCTCGAGCCTAGGAGGCCAGGCTCGCTCGAGCTCGACTCATTTACATTCTTAATTGTGTGGCTGCAAAAGATTAATGCCCTGTTTGGAATGCCATAGCTTTGCTGAAAAGCTGCTTTTGGCTTTCTGAGCTGAAAAGCTGCTTTTGGCTTTCTGAGCTGAAAAGCTGTTTTTGGCTTTTCTATGCCGAAAAGTAGTTGTAGTTGATGGCTGTAGTTTTCCTAAGAAGTCGCTTGACAACCTAGCTTTTTGTTGAACTGCTAACAACTGCAGCTGTAAATGAACGGTGGAATGTATGAAATATCGTTGAGAGTTCTCAAGGCTTGTTTATGTGCCGATTTAACGTAAATATTTGATTTTTTTGTTTTTTAATAAAAATATTGATTAAACGACTTGTTTTTTTTAAAAAAATCATGAATAATTGAGCAATATATTGCAACGTAAAAATCATATTTAGAAATTACAAGTGGATTTTTTTCATGTTTGGATACAAAATGTAATTTTAAAAATTGCATTATAAGTTTCGAACTTAATTGTTTATCGTCATTGTCATCTTCACCGATAAAAGCGGATTTTTCAGATCTAAAACACATCGTATTTCCATCTTAAATGAACGGTGGAATGTATGAAATATCGTTGAGAGTTCTCAAAGCTTGTTTATGTGCCGATTTAACGTAAATATTTGATTTTTTTGTTTTTAATAAAATATTGATTAAACGACTTGTTTTTTAAAAAAAATCATGAATAATTGAGCAATATATTGCAACGTAAAAATCATATTTAGAAATTACAAGTGGATTTTTTCATGTTTGGATACAAAATGTAATTTTAAAAATTGCATTATAAGTTTCTAACTTAATTGTTTATCGTCATTGTCATCTTTCACCGATAAAAACGGATTTTTCAGATCTAAAAACACATCGTATTTCCATCTTCACCGTAGCTCCACCGTTATTGCTTGCCGCCATCATCTGGCCCTTGCCTTCTCTGAATCTGCAACGTCGAATCCGGGGCCGTATTTGCATCTGAATCGGATGATATCCAATAGCTAGTCGGGTTTCCAGTTTCCTGCACGACTCGAAATCAGATCAGCGCGGCAGGTTTGGTTGGGCGGCCAAGATTGGACGGTGAGGCAAATCCGACTCGGTGGGGGAACGGAATATGGAGGGGAACGTGGAATTCGGGGAGCGAGCAATCCCTACATTTTGCCCGCACCGCAGCCTTCCCAATCCGACCAGAGAGAGAGAGAGAGGTCAGAACTAAGAAGAGGAGGGTCGGTCAGGAGCAGAGGCAGAAGAGGATGGCGATGGTGCGATCGGCGTTGGGTAGGCTTTGCCTTCGCCGCCGCCTCTCCGGATCCTCGGCAGCCCCGTCGGTTCGGCCGGAGATCCACGAAGCGCCGCGTCCGCCCTCCCTCCTCCCTGCGGCGCCATGGATGCCGCGTCCTGGACCAACAGCCCAGCCGATGAGGAGCTTCACGTCTCCACCGGCCGCTGCGGCTGCGCGCACCCGCCGCGTCCCTAACCTCGAGGTGAGGCTACGTCTTCAATTCAGGTGCTTGCTCTATTATGAATCGCATGGTTAAATCAAGTTTACAAAATTTGAAGTGGTCTAATTTACATACAGGACCTTTTGGGTGAAGTTGTTCTTGCGAGGTTTGTTATCGGTTTGTATATATTTCAGTTTGTCAGTCATCTGGTAAGCTTGAATCAATGTTGTAAAGACCCCAGCCCCACTGTATGCCACAAATCCTGCAGGTTTCAATGAATGTTTTCTTTGATGACTCAATGTTGTTGTTTATTTCTATTATTGGCTTTGACATCTAATGATTTGACTTTTGTATGAAGAGCATTCTCTTCTTGATGCTCCGCTTGCGACGGAATCATTATAGTTATAGATGATGTTTCGGTTTTGTTTGTGTGGGTTCCTTAACATTGTGGTACGACTGTATTGGTCCCATTTGATGGTTTAACGCTTTTGCCCGTGGCAAGTTCCACTTGGGCATGGGGATTCCAGGGTTGTCCCCGTCACTTCAAGTAGGTTAACTACTATGATGCACCGATACACGATACCTGTACGGCGATACCCATTCCCCCCAAAAAACCGATACGACGATACAGATATATATATTGAAAATAGTAAAAATATAAAATATAATACTTGATAAGTTTCAGACAAGAATTTACCTATGCATAAGTGTTAATTTCATTGAACATAACACTGAAGAATTTAAGAATTTATTAGCTTATCCTGTACTATGACCAACAACAATAGCAAAACCTAAAAAGAGTTCAAAAACATTGTGTTGCTACACATTAGAGCTGCCATTGCAACCTAATGACCTATGCTTTATTGAATCGAAAAGGAACTCCACAAAAGTATAAGCATTGGTAGCTGAACAGAATAAGGAGAAGACGAGGAATCCAATCCAAACTCAGATATGAGGGGAACCCAACAAATAAGCAAGAAGGGCACAAGAAGAAGCACTTGGCCGGAGCCCTGCTGGATGCTGGAGTTGGAGTGGGCGCCGCTAGCCGCTGGAGGTGGAGAGGATGGAGCGCCGCTGGTCGCCGGTTGCTTGGGGAAGATGGAGGCGCACGGAAGGGGGCAGAGACAGGGCTGGAGGCTCACAGGACCAACAAAGAGGGAGGTGCAGGGAGGAGGGACCCCTTCGGTCCTTGCTAAGGTTGTGGGCTAGGGTTAGAATAAGTGGGTTGGGCTTGAATTATGGGCTATATCGAGGTATTGGGAAGTATCGAGTTTTTTTTTTAAAAAAAAATAAATGTTTCCGATACTTCCCGATACGTATCAGCGCCATATAGGAGCCGTACCCATATCCGATACGTATCGGGATACTGGTACGCTTTTGGTCAGGAGTATCGGCGCATCAGGTTAAGTGATAGCAGTACACACCAATGTTCACCTTGTTTGATTTAATGTTTAGAACTTAACCTTATAGTATTATGTATTTGTCTTTTTCATATCTTCATTTAGGTTGTCTTCTTCATTTAGGTTGTCTTCTTCTGGCTTCTCTTATTTAAATTTGTATTGAGCTTGTAAATGAAATGTATTTTAATTATGTTCCTAACAGTGCCCGTATAAAAAAAAATGCCCCCTGGGAATGATGGGAGAAAAATGATCCCACTATTTTAATTTTGCATGGGTTGTAGATCCATTTTTAGTTGCATGGTACATCCAAGAACTTAAATTTACCTACGGTCCTAGGAGAAAAAATACCAGCCGAAAACTTTCAAACTTGAATTTGAATTTTGACTGTATAATGCCATTCCTAGGTTGGTTTAGGCATTTTTTGTGCTAGAATACGTATTGCATGAGCTAAATATACTTGAATTAATATAGAACGATCAATTCATCAATGTTTATTTGTGCATCCGGTTTTTTCAACTTGTTTTTCTGGTTACCGGGCAGTAACCGGACCGGTTTCCAGAAACAAGGGGGGTTCAAAATTCGGTTTGCGAATTTTCTCTGGATTTTCACCGATTTCGGTTCTCGGCGATAGCAAATCTGCTATCGTTCGAACGGGATTTTGTCCGTTAACGGTTCTTTGATCCTTGGGTACATCCCAAGAACTAAGAAAGAAGAAATGATGTCTGCTTGCCCCCCTTCTAGGTGTTTATTTGTTAATCTTAACGATTTGGTAGTAATTCAAAAAGCTAAAATTTTGCACTTAAGAACAACGCAACATTGTGTCATGTCCTTGTGATATAAGAAGGTTGGCCAAAAAAGGATAATAAACTCTTGCACCTTTGACCTTGTGCACGTGACATGCAGTTTCCACAATATCTATTTCATCTGACAATTGAGTACAGTAAGTAATTTTTTTACCACAATCAATCTGTTTGCTATAATTATCTTTTGCACTTGATATTGACCAGAATGCTTATTGCAGGGCCGTCAACATTTCCCTGCCATCTGTAAAGGAACTGAGGGTATGAAGCGGGCAGAGCAAAAGAGGTTCCTCTCAGTGAGTGGGAAAGCTAAGGATGTTAAGCTTATGGAATTGGCACGGTGAGTACATAAGGATAGGATGCAACAGAACAGTTTATTGTTGTTAATCCAGTGCACGTACCGTTTTAAACCTGTAGGTTGTGTTTCTCATTGATGAACCGTGCTCCCGGTTTCAGTTTTGCCCTATTTTACATTGATGTGCTAATTTGTTTGCTGTTTCTAGCTTTATAATCTGTTTTTTTATACCTACAATAGTGCTAATGAATATCAATAGTAGAATGCTAGAGTTCACTGTTCTGCTAGCTCTGTACTTGTTTTTGAATATTATTTTGAAATGTATAGGTATTATCTATCTGTTCTGCTAGCTCTGTACATGTTCTTGAATATTATTTGGAAATGTATAGGTAATATGGTTCTATTTAGTTAAGTCAGTGACTCCAAGTTAGACATTAAGAATCGTTTGGGCAAAGAACATGTAGCTACTAGACCTGGTCTTGTAATTTGTCTTATCTGCTGTACTATTTGTATGCGCTCGTATGCTTGTTGACGTTTAATGAGTTGAACTTGTCTGGTTGATTCCATTCACTTCAGCAAAAGGTTCTGAAGCTTTCATGCTCGAGGTACATGCCTCTCTGCCCAATTGTAAACTGCACATAAATCGTCAGCTTTGCCAACAACAGCATGCTCAAGTTTTTTTTTTAAAAAAAATCAACAGCTTGCTCAAGTTAATCCATGGATCAATGTGTCCACTAGCATGATCAGCTCAACCTCCACACCGTGCTTCATTATTCGTCACAAAGGGGGAAAGCATGATAGCAGATCAAATAAGTTCCTAGTTGTATCTAGCAATTTCAAGCCACAACAAGTTGAACCAAAACCAAAATTAGGCTGGAGTAACTCGGTGCACATGAGATTACGATGTTTCAGCATATACTAATACTCAAATTTCCTAAAGCACACATACTTTTAGACAAAAGGAGTCAAGAATAACAGCATAAGCATTCGAGTGCACACATCCAGTAGACAGTGGCATGGACAATATTTGGACAAGACCATTAGAGTTGTCTGAAAACGGAGGATGCAGTTCGTACATATTGTAACTTTATATTAATTAATATATTACAGTCTCCTACTGTTTTCCCTCGAAAAAAATGGAGGATGCAGCATCTTTGTCAGGCAAAAAGGTCCTGGGATCACTCTCACAATCTTATAAAACTACTCCAAGAACAAATCGATGGTTCAGACTATCTTGATAACCAACGAAGGCTGCGGGCTGCATGCCATTGGCCATCAGGGAAATGGCGGGGATCGACGGGGGGGCAATGACGACATTGGTGACGTCACCCTTGCCGCCAAGCTGCGATGTCTGTAGTCGATGGAAATGCATTGCACATTTGCACCATGGGTACAGTTTTTGTCTCTTTCTCTGAGCTAGTGGTTAAGCTTCAGAAAGCAGCAATAATTAATATTTCGTACAGACACGTAATTGCATTTTCAGCACTCCATGGAGAGACGAGCATTTGGTTATGGCAAACTGAAGATTCTGAACACCCTTGCTGTCATCCAGTTATTTCTAGCTCTTATTAATTTCTTACAATCCTGACATGGAACTGTTCATATTGCACTTTTCAAGTGTAGCACTACCGAACATTCCTGTGGTCAGATCTAAAACGAGCATTCGATTGTAGTATTAAGATCACATGAATCTTCTGCTTTTACACCCGGGGGGAGCAAATAACATGTACTAGCTGGTTGGGCAAACACTAGCTAGCAAGTTATTCCTTGCTTCAGGTAACAGTTATGCCTTTGCTTTGCTAAGGTTCTTCAGTGAATTAGTTTGCTAGATACATTCCTTGCCAGTTCAAGACCACAGTAAACAACCTTGAAGGATTAAATTCTTTCCTGAAGGTATAGACTTCTTGATGTCAGTCAGATACCACGAGCACAGCTACCATTGGTTCTCCCTTCCACCTCACACGCCACGTGGCATGTCGCCTTTGGCCACACACGCTGCCACGCCCCCAGCGCGACGCCCTCACTACTTCCCTACACCAGGTGCACGTACACCACAGGCTTCCACCATCCCGACCATCCAGTTCATGCACCCGGTCCACGGGAGCCCGCACCCCCTTCTTCCTCCGCTTTATGTGCTCCCGCGTACACCTCACTCCTCTATATCTATCTCTCTTCTCCTGCTCTCGACTAGCCACACCTCACCACTTTCCTCATCGACTCCTCGAAGCCTCGCGAGCCCTAACCCTAGCCATGGCCAGGAGGCGTCGGCCTCCGCGTCGGCGCCTGCGCCCGCGCCAGACACGCCGCAGCCCGCCGGCGGCGGGACACGCCGCGCCGCCGCCGCCAGCGCTCCCGCCCGACCCGCTCCTCATCGTCTGCCGTTGCTTCAACGTCGTCACGGCCGCCATCGCCGCCCTCTGCGTCGCCGTCAACGTCCTCTCGGCCGTCCATTCCTTCCGCGCCGGCGCCGACGTAAGCCGCTTATTAGTCCCCTTTCCAGCCCTGCTTAATGGGTAGCCTCTTGAGGTAACGCGCGGTTACGAGCTGATTTGGTGCGCGTGGGGTTTCAGATATTTGGGGCATATTCCGGTGCTACGCGGTGCTGATCTCGCTGTTCGTGGGCGTCGTCGAGACCGAGTGGGGATTCATCATGAAATTCTGCAAGGTTCGCTTCGTTCCGCCTTGTCAGCCATTTCCCTCGATGTACATTGTGATATGGCATGATAGGTTGTTAAACACATAGAATAATTAGGTGATTGCTTGTATTGTCTAATTCGAGCTGTTTTGTGGATAAATCTAAACTATGTAGTGTACGATGTGATTAATTTTGCATTTCAGCCTCCAAGTCTTGCTTATGTTCCTTGATCCACACAATTATTTGTTGGGTACCATGGGCTGGTTGCGGACTTGTGCTGTGTGGATGTCGGTATTTTAATTGGTTTTAGGTATTTGTTGTGTTTAGCAATGCAGATAGTTTCATAAATTTAGGTGACTATTTGTGCTTTTTCTGATGTCATGTCATTATCATCGTTGATGATCTGATTGGTCGTTTAACTGTTTTTGTCAGTAAATCTTAATTGATCGCCCTTTAGTTATTTTTACTCATGGGTTGAATTTATGTAATTTAATTGTCTATGAATCAGGTGTTATTTAGTGGCGTTGGCTTAACATTTTGAAATTCTATTGGCCTTTTAAATTTAGTAATGTTTATACCTGTTAATGTGACTAGATATTGGAATACTGGCCTGCAAGAGGAATGCTACAGATCTTGTAAGTGTTCTGGATGAGCATATTTTTCTACTCTTAATATGTTTCCAAAATTCAATTCTCAATTTGTGCATATTTATTAGAATATACTATTGTGCAGACCACTTAATGTATATGTTTGGTATCATCTTAAGCTCATCCAGATCGTGCCTCTAGATTTGGTAGATTTTTTTCATTTTTCAAAGGAAAGTTGGTTCTCTAGCTCCGTTCGATTTTTTGAAATGACGAAAATGCCCTCGCCTCGGGGGATGCAATGCACCAAGGGTGAGGGCATTTTCGTCATTTCACCTGCACTACTAACACCAGAATGGACGGAATGGTAAAAACCGAACGGAGCAAACTTTCAGTGGTAAAAAACTTAACGGAAATCTTTTGATGGTATTTTCCTAAAACGTGTACCTTTTGATGCTATAGAACCAATTATTTCTTTTTGGAATTGGGTTGTTTATGAAAACAAAAAATTAGCTGTTATAAGATAAAGATATAGTTGCTTATTTTGCAAACACTCTGTGTCAGCATAGCCATGACATATAGAGAAAACAACACAAAACAACTTTCTTCATGAACCTGGCCCTAAATTGGATGATGATGCTTATGTCATATTAGTGCTATTGCTATATTAAGGTCAGCTGTGAGCAACTCTAACCTTCACCACATCGATAGTGTCTTATGACATATAAATGCTGTATTAAGGCCAGTTATATACAAGTCTATCATCCTTCCAGTGCATCGTGGTCCTCATGTTCAGAGTCGCATGCATGCATGAACTAGAGATTGCCTATGTTAGCATGCATTGTTGTGACTTGTGATTGCCTATGTTAGCATGCATTGTTGTGACTTGTGAGAATACTTTGTTCATGATTATCTAGGTTTCGAGACATATTAATGAATCAAAATAGTTTCAACCAGGGTGATTATAAATGCAAGAACAATATTAAGTGTACACACTTGAGTGAAATGTTTTAGAGTACTGGGACGAGAAAATTTGGCAATTCAGACCATGAATTCTGAGTAAAGCTCTTATCATCCAGCTGGTATTCACCATATTGACATCGTCACATTCACAGCACATGCACCAAGAACTATTACAATCGCATGCACCAGCTGCACCATAAATGCTGGGATCATGATTATTTTAATTTTAAGTTTCTTGTCTGTGAGAAGTGCCATAAACAAAAACAGGGGAACATATCCTATGCACACAGGGGTGTTGGTGCACCCATGCACTCCCCCAGCCATGCACACAGGGATATATGTTCCTAGTAATTATTCTTGTTGTATGTTGAAATGTATTTCATGTCTATTCCTCTGGTGAATTCATTTTTCCTTTGGTTCCTGGCAGCGTCGCTGTCATGACAAAGGCATACCCAAATGTTGAAAGGGGGGATCTGATTTTGCTTCAGGAGATTGCAAGCTATCTGCTTCTTGCATGTGGACTGATCTATATTATCTCGGTGAGTAAAGAGAATTATGTGTTTACACACTTTGCAACAGCCTTTCTAATTCTGAAATTTAAACACGATACTGTCTGATGGTTGGATATCAAATCTGGTAGCAAAAACTAATGCCTTATAATTTTCAATCATTTGTTATTTGGAAAATTACGTCAGTAACTACTGGAGCTTGAATGACTAGATAGCATTATGCACCAGTTGAAAACTTGAAATACGGCCTCAAATTTTCTCTTACAAGCACTAGTAAGAGATATTTCCTCTAATAGTATCATTAATTTGTCCTTAGCCACGCATGTCTATTATAGCCAAGTATGAACAAATGATCAACATTGCCTTTTGTTTATATTGCACAGCCACAATTTTTTTATTTGCACTAAAAGCTTTGAACATGTAGGGGATATTGTGCCTTGGTGTCTTAAAGCATTCTAGGCAGCAGAAAGCAACATCACGAGAGCAAGCAGTCAGGGATCTGGAGGTGAGTACTTGGTCTTAAATGTGTATAGTGGTAGGTTTTTCTGTGGTTTGACTCATGATTTTGTCAGGTTGTAAAACACCCTTTCTGTGGTTCTTGCCTGAATTTACTCAGCATGCCTTTAGTTTGACCTTTGGTTACTGTACATTTTTAATGCATAAGTGTGTCATAAGATTCCTCCAGTACGACTTGTTTTGCTTTCCATTTACAGTTCAGGAAAATCTGTAGCTAAAACCAAGTGCGTGTGCGTCTATACAAAAATATATAAACCCGACATTCCAAGAGGGCGACCTTTTCAAGCTCAAAGCAGGGCTGATGGCCCTGTTTTGCCAAGCTTATCTTTGTTAAGGTTGGAATATGAAGGAATTCTGATTCGTACTCTGGTATGACATCAAATAAAACATGTGCTCACAAGAGAACCCATATCCATTTATAAAAGAGGATTCACACCATTGTTTTCCATTGATCAGGGTCGGGCAATTGTCTATTGCATACCCTTTTTTTTTCACTGCCCTTGCCCTTCCCTTTCTACTTGGGAGTCTTTGGCTGAAATGGCCTCTTTTTGAAACAAAATAGCCAAACTATCCACCGTGCGAACGAAATGGCAAAAATGACACTCCTACTGCGCAAATTCACCATGGCTGGCAACATGCCGCGCGAAATCGGTGCGGTAGGGGTGCCATTTCGTTCGCACGAGGGGTACTTTTGGCTTTTGCTATTTCGTTTCAAAAAAAGACTAAATGAGCCAAAAACTCTTCTACATGGGTTCAGATTCATACCCCCTGACATTGCGTGGCAATGTTAGGAAGCACAGTGCAGGTGCCTGAGGGGGGATGGCAGACTGTAGCAGGATACTGTGCCGAAAACACTGCTAAAATTGCTTCTTAGTTTCTCTGTCAAGGGCATAGGACTACAGTGTACAAGTATAGTTTCGTTCCCTACCACACGGTTATCTGCTGACCATTCCTCAATTTCGGTTGGTGTTTCAGGAGCTGGAGAAGCGGAGAGAAGAACTTGAGGCACTGTTAATTGCTGAGAGGTCTGAGACAGTCTGAAGAATCCGACCACAATGATCTAACATCTCGTTCAGTGTAGACAAATTGTTGTTCCTGCTGATTGCGTACTGCTTGTTCATGGTCAACGATCTGCCATCCAAAACCATTTTCGTTGAAATACTTCTTCCTGTAAGTATGAACGATTGAACGTTTGCTAATTACAGATATAGAGCTCGATATCTCCGCAAAGTGCGTGCTATGTTTAGCATCATCGGATCATAACGTTTCTTTATCACACCCATATTTTTATCTTGCAAACATCACGCGGTTAATGGACAGGTGTAGTGGTTTTCCTCTGGATTTCTGCTGAATTCTTGGTTTCTGATGTTTCGGAGCATTGCGTGGATGCGTCGGCTGGGATTATTTTGTTTCCGTTAGATTATGTTATATAGGCCGTAGGTCTCATTGTACGACATGTAACGTGGTGTGTGTTCGTCTCTGTAGTCCGTATGGACGCTAAATAATTTGCCTGAATTTTTTTTTAACTGTAGGGATCCGTGCTTGCTTAACAGCGTTCATGAATTCAAGCAACTTACATTTGAGAGTGAATTCAACTAACTAGTTTTCATATACGAATTCATAACTTTATCTACCAAGCGGTGAGTTGGTGAGCAGTGCAAGCGGTGAGGGCGTGAGGCACCATGTCTTGTGGCTAAAGAGCACAGCTAATCCAACCTTCAAAGAGAGTGTTAATCGACTGACATTTTTTGTTGGAGAATTCATTTTTGAGACTAGAATAGGCATACGCATGTGTAGTGGTGAAGCTAGGATGAAAATAGAGGTGGTGGTCCAAGGTTAAAGCTAACACAAGATAAATTTACCAAACATATATCGAACGGTTTTGTGCAATCCAAATTCATACATAAGTAGAAAAAATGTAAAATATAGTGAAAATAAAATATCACTACTAGATAGTGTTGTCTGAATAACTATAATTATACACGGGTAGTAATAGGGTTAATATAAGTGTGACGGGCGGAGCCAGTACTCCCAAGCCCAAGCGGGGGAAAGTCTCACCCATGCGCATGTGTACATACTGTTACGCATATGCCTAGAATTGCGAATGCTAACATAAATCCACGTTTTTAGAGGGCGATGTACCATCACGATCCACGATTATAGAGAACGATGGCGTATCTCTGCTTCATTCTTGAAACCCCTTTTATCGTAGAATTCAATTAACCTGGAAGTGTTTTAACAGTGTAGATAGAAAAAGAAAGGGAAAGAAAATTCAACGTCAGGGAGCCGTCGAAGAGGTCCAAAAGCAAGGAGGATTGAAGATGTCATACAATTGCCTCTCAAGGCGAAGCCACAACCGACCTCAAAGACTATGATCAAGGAGCTGGCAAATCTTTGTGGTTTCAAGGCGACTGAAACTTTCAAAGAGACAGCACTCATTGAGAAGGCCACTTCAGATGCTGGCACTTCTGCTGATGTTTAAGTCCGTTAACGTGGCATCCTGCCGCCCGGAGCAGCCGTCCACTGCATTGTCTTTTGTCCCTGCGCTAGTGCTTCGCTTGGCCTGCGAGCTTAGCTTATCTGCTATGCGCTCAAACCCACTGTCCGGGTCTGAGCTCCGTTTAGTTTCTAGCCGATTAGGGCCTCACCTTAATCCTTTTTCTGCCCTCTGTTCCTCTAGCTATTGTACGTTTCTTGTGTTGTTCTACTTTGATTTCGCTCCGGGGGTATTATCGTTTGCTTCTCCTTTTGCGTTTTGCTATCTTTTTGTTGAGTTTGGGTGTGTTCTTTCATAGAGACAGCACTCATTGAGAAGGCCACTTCAGATGCTGGCACTTCTGCTGATGTCTAAGTCCGTTAACGTGGCATCCCGCCGCCCGGAGCAGCCGTCCACTGCATTGTCTTTTGTCCCTGCGCTAGTGCTTCGCTTGGCCTGCGAGCTTAGCTTATCTGCTATGCGCTCAAACCCACTGTCCGGGTCTGAGCTCCGTTTAGTTTCTAGCCGATTAGGGCCTCACCTTAATCCTTTTTCTGCCCTCTGTTCCTCTAGCTATTGTACGTTTCTTGTGTTGTTCTACTTTGATTTCGCTCCGGGGGTATTATCGTTTGCTTCTCCTTTTGCGTTTTGCTATCTTTTTGTTGAGTTTGGGTGTGTTTGTTTTGCTACCTGATAAGAGCAAGCCTGGCTAGGGAGCAAGCCGGGTGGCTGCCTGCCCTTCGCTTGGATCGAGCCTGGCAACCAGGCGTAGAAAATAGAGGCCTGGCAGGCAGCTAGCTCTTTTTCTCTTTTTAGTTTTTTCTCTCTCCTTTCTTTCTATCTCTAGGCGCATATCATCAACCAAATATATATCTTCAGATTTGCCTACAGCTGAGTAGAAGACGGCTGCATGAGGATTTTAACTTGGAATGTGCATGGTTTGGGAGATGAGTAGAAGACAACATTAGTTTACCAAACTCTTTTGGACTTGAAACCGGATATCATTTGCCTACAGGAACTAAATTGATCACCGTAGACAGATTTAAAGCAATTAGATTCTTGCTCCCAAACCTGCGAAGCTATCACTACCATCCGTCCGCACAGGCCTATGGTGGAATCCTTATGGCCTGGTGCAGTGCAGAATTTGATGCCTCCCTTCTACATGCTGATGATTCTTCGCTCTCTTAGGCCTTTTTTTTTAGATAATGGAAAGGTAAGTCTTTCGGTCTCTGCATCATACGATAGCTCTCTTTGGCCCTACAATCCAAAACTGACAGACTACAGTTCAGCGTAACAAACATTTATGCACCCTTCGATGGTCAGGGGCGACAGCCTTTCTTCGATGCATTAGCTGATCTCCGGCGAGACATATCTGGGCCGGGATGGTTCTCGGGGATTTTAATATCTACATATACTCACACGAGAAGAATAATGACCATATAAATTGGACCGGAATGAATATCTTCAATTCTTGGATTCATGACCAAGGCCTCATAGATATAGACATTCCTAATAAGAAATTCACCTGGACAAACAAAAGCAGGAATCCAACTCTAGTCAAGCTTGATAGGATCCTCATTGATACCGAATGGAGCCAGGATTTTTTGGGCACTTCAGAAGTACCCGCCACTTCGGACCATACCCCAGTCATTGCATATGTCACAACCAGCAAACCTTCATCCATAAGAAATTTTTACTGTTTTGATCCTGTAGGAAATTTTTTTTCAAAAGTAGCCTCCGCTCGTTATAATTTACAAGTTTGGCCCCAAAACAAAGCAGATGCATCGCGCCCACCGGGCGGTAGACTCCGCCCCGACCGGGCGGGCAGGACTCTTCTACCCCGGCGCAAGCAGTCACTCGCTTGGTATATAGCGCAGTGCCCATCATTTTTTTTTCTCGTCGTCTGTTAAAATATTATTTCTTTATATTTTGTAAAAAACGAAATTCCATTATATTTGATTGAAAATGAATATCGGACTGAGATTCATTTCTTTATTTTTTCTCGTCGTCTGTTAAAATATTATTTCATTATATTTTGTAAAAAAACAAAATTCCATTATATTTGATTGAAAATGAATATCGGCCTTGAGATTTATAAAAAATTTCATTAAGAAATAAGGGCAAGGAGTAGGGTTTTTTATCCAAATCGTGGTTTCGCATAGTTTGAGCGCATATATATAAAAAGGTATCAGACTATTGGAGTGTCTCCACGATGAAATCGTCTCGAGCGTATACATGTATATAGATGCATCGATGAGGTACTTTATGAAGCTTATACTGAGAATGTGATTGCAGGGTTGGGAACAGTCGTTGTGATGATGAAGATGTCCGAAAATACGGAGTGTCTCCTCGATGAAGACATACTTGCAATATATGCTTAGCGGAGACACTAACAAGAACTACATTAGAGTATGCGATGTACATCGCTTCACGTAGTGACATGGCATGATGGTCCGCTAATTGCTTTAGTCATCCTCGCTACTACTACGATACATCTGCGACACAAGCATCCGGACCATATAAGTACACATGCCTTTAGGGATAGTAAAATACATGGGGGTAGGACGGAGACTACTACGTAATGATCTCGACCTCCATGCATGGACCGGGCCATTTTCCTTCCTTGCTAGCTCGGCATTGAACTCCTCGCCGGCCTTCCCTTCCCTTCCCTTGTCGCGGAGTGTCCACGTCGGCCGGTATGTCGGTCGTCCATGTCCTCGCGATTTCACGATGTAAGTTCATCGATAGTGGAAATCGGAAGAATGATGTAAATTCTTCATAACTCACGCCGTCGACACGGATTACGCCGGACGACCGGATACATCAGGTCGGCCGCTCACCGCATGAGCCTTTCCTTGCCCTTGTCGCGGGATCGCCCACGCCGGGTCGGTATGTCGAAGTCGTCCATGTCCTGCGACTCCATGATGTTAGTGCGCCTATAGTGAAAATCGTAAGAATGATGTAAATTCTTCAGTAACTCACGTCGTGGATACGAGACGCCCGGCGATCGGAACGCTGTGGGCGGGCTCACCAAGATGAGCCTTTCCTTGCCCTTGTCGCGGATCGCCCACGGGGCGTGTATGTCGAAGTCGCCCATGTCCCGTGATTGTATGATGTAAGTGAAAAACGTAAAAGGATGTAAATTCTTCATAACTCACGCCGCTACATGGATTACGCCGGTGACTCTTGGGCTCCTTCGGTGCGTCCTCAACAGGTCCCAGACGTAAGGTTTCCACCGCGACGAAGTTCTCGCCCGCACCGAGTAGTTCAAAGATATACTCCGGATGAATGCCACGTCGACATCTCCCGGCCGCCGATCCATCGGAAGAAGTGGCAACGATCTCTGCCGCCATTTCATGGGGATGAAGTTAAAACTTTACTAAGTCAACGCTGACAAAAATCAATGCGTGAAAGAAATGCTTACGAGGTGGTGCCCGCGACGCGTAGTACGCCCGCCGCGGTGGTCGGGTGTGTGGATGAATGATCTCGCCGGTTCGCCACACACACATTGGGATCGGAAAACGTGGTGGTACCGGAGCATCTTTCATTGATTTATCTGGGTATTGTAGCTGTTTCCTCTTCTGCTTAAGCCAATTTTGCTTCTTCAACAGCCTCGCGTAGAAGTTTGCCGAAGAGTCCATAGCTGGGTATCTATTGTGTAGTGTTCGGTTTGGTTTAACCCCCTTTTATAAGCCCTATGGTTGGCATGGTGTGGTTAATTTCTTGTCACCGCGAAAGTCGCTCCTTTGTTGCTTTGGTCTAATCACCGGGCAAAGCCACCGGTGTGGTCTTGTCATCGCCAAGCAAAGTCGGTCTACTTTGTCCGCTTTGGTCTTATCATCGGGCAAAGCCGCCCGTGTGGTCTTTTCATCGCAAAAAGTCGTCTCCTTTGTCTCTTTGGTCTTATCACCGGGCAAAGCTGCCTGTGGTCTTGTCACGCACAAAGTCGCTCCTTTGGTCTTATCACCGCGAAAGTTGTCTCCTTTTGGTCTTATCATCGCGCAAAGCTTGCCCGTGTGGTCTTGTCATCGCAAGCAAAGTCGTCTCCTTTGGTCTTATCACCGCGAAAGTCATCTCCTTTTGGTCTTATCATCGCGCAAAGCTTGCCCGTGTGGTGTTGTCACCGCAAGAAAGTCAGTCTCCTTTGGTCTTATCATCGCGAAAGTCGCTTCCTTTGGTCTTATCATCAAGCAAAGCCGCCTGTGTAGGACCTCCTCGGAGACCTCGTGGCAGACCTCCTTACGACCTCTTCCAAGACCTCCAGAACCTCCTCAGACCACGCCCAGACCTCCCCTAGGACCTCTTCGAGGACCTCCTCCAAGACCTCCCTCAGACCTCCTTACAACCTCTTCCAAGACCTCCTCCGACCTTAGGACCTCCTCACGACCTCCCTTAAGACCTCCTCCACGACCTCCTCAAGACCTCCTCCAGACCTCTGGACCTCTTCCACGACCTCCTCAGACCTCCTCCAGACCCCCTCAGACCCCCTCAGACCTCCTCCAGACCTCCCTAGGACCTCCTTAGGACCTCCTCAGACCTCCCCAAGGACCTCCCTCAGACCTCCTCTAGGACCTCCCCAAGGACCTCCCTCAGACCTCCCCAAGGACCTCCCTCAGACCTCGATCGTTCCTCTCGTGAATCTCTCCTCTTTGTGAGGTGCCTCCCTCTCCCGTACCTAACATTTTTCTATGTCCTTTGTCTGAATTCGTTAGTCGTTACTAATGCGATGCATGTTTGAATTTGCACTTCCGTGTCTGAGGTTCAAGAGTTGGTAACGTCGTAACGGTAAGTTCATTTCAGCAACGCACGTATGGTTCTTATGTTGTGTGTTGGTTGAAATATTGTCTTATTTTATGTCAGAAATGGAGACACTGTACGTGTTCCATGGTAACGTGCGTGCCGGTCCAAACGGAGTTGATTTGTCCACCGCCAACACGCCTTTGCAAACGCTTCCCAACCCGCACGTCGATTTCTTTGGAGCTACGACGGTGCATTCGCGCATTGTTTGATAGCCACGCCGCTAGGAACAAGATAGTATATAGGCGGTCATCGCCACCATGGTCCCACAACACGGGCAGATGTTGTGGGGCCTGGTGAAGGTGACCAGCAGTGGCATGTGGGCAGAGTACATGGAGATCGTTAGCAATCCTCACGCTCCGATCTATGGACGACCCATGGTGTACGTCAATTTTGTTTATCCTGCTCAATCCTCCGGGGCGCCGTTCAAGGAGCCAGCGACGCTCTTGTCCCCCTCTTTGGTTTAATGACGATGGGAGAGGTCTCGAGAGCGCCAGACGTCGTTACGCAGGATGCTCCAGTTGATGGAGATTCTGGTACTTTCCAACCAAATGAAGGTGTGGATAGATGGCGGGATGCTCGTGTTGATTGTCACGAGATTATCGATGGCATGTCCGAGGGCACTGCCACCGAAGATGAGGACGACTTTGACTCGCAATCCAGCGAGGACGAAGCCGATGATGAGGGCGGGATCGTCGGTGGCATTGTTTCGACTGACACGGACTATGTTCCAAGTCGGTTGGATTGCTGCCGGCCTCTTCCCTTGTTCTCGCCCCGGGAGCACGTCGTCGTCAGGCCTTCGATGCGACACACCCGCCAGGGGGGCAATATTTCCCACACAAGGCCGCCCCGAGCAAGCTATCGTGAGTTTCGCGGTGAAGACCAGTCGGACTTACCGAGTGTACAGGTGAGTTTGAACTTTGTTTGATGTATCTTCAACCATCTACAGTACGTTGTACTAACTAATATATGTCGTCTGTTATGTGCAGGTCTAATCCTGACACTTACATAGTTAAGTGCGTTTTACCTCTTGCCCTGCAAAGTCCGTGGCGCAGAGATTCCCTGGGGCGGAACGGCCTTCCGTATCACAAGTCGTGACGGATCACACATGTGAGCTTCAGAGCCATTGCAAACGCATAAGAATGTAACCTCGGCCTACATCGCGAGCATTGTAAGCCATGCGCTTGTCGCCGATTTGACCATTTCGCCAAAGGTTCTCATGGCTAACGAGCTAATACAATAGGGTATGTCGTTAGCTACATGAAGGTCCGGCGAGCGGCGAAAAGGTCCTTGAAGGGTTGTACGGTACCTACAAGGAGGCGCATTTACCTAGTCCCCGAATCGTTGAAGCAAATTGCGGATGCTAATCCGGGACATGCGTCAATAGGGACGATAGGTCTGACAGTCCAACAACCCAAATTCCCTAATCCTTGATCGAGTCTTACGGGCTTTTGGCCGGCAAATTGTGGTTTACCACCGCTGCCGTCCGCCCCGAGTATGGACGGTACTTTCCTTTATGGAAATACAAGGGCACCATTCTCACCGCTATTGCCACGATGGCAACGACTCAATTGCTCCCGATTGCCTTTGCAATTGTGGAGAATGAGAACACCGCCATTGGCTATGGTTTCTAGCCAACATAAAGCAACATGTTGTAAGGGATCGGCGAATGTGTGTGTCATAACCGGCCGTCATGCCGGGTTGTTGTCTCGTTGCGCACTATGCGCATCGGTATTAGGCACCGCTCAATGGAACGACATGCGCACACGCTTGGTGCATGCGCATCTAGTCGCCAATTTCCACACACGCTCGAAGCAAAGACCTCATGAAGAAGTTCAAGAAGCTCGCCACGTAACCGTAAGCGCAAGTTCGATGCCGTGGTGGCGGAACTTGAGGTCGAAACCCCGCGTGCAAGTGGAGGTTCTGGCCCAGGCGCACCGCAAAGTGAGTTCGCTGAGTGGATGAGCGAGCATGCCCCCGACTATGAGAAATGGTCCCTTCTTCACGACACCTATGGTGCTCGATGACGCATCATGACAACCAACATGTCCGAGGTCTACAACGGTGTGTTGAAAGGGGTCCGTGCCCTCCCCATCACCGCTGTTGTAGACGAGACATGGAACCGTACGGTCGGTTACTTCGTAAATCGGGCAATGATGGCCAAGCAAAGATTTGGATTTAAGGGAAGCAAGATTCGGAGGTTACCCTTGCGCATATGGAGAAGAAAATTACGGCGGCCGATCCCATGTAGCTATCACAATGGATGGCGGAGAAGGAAGTTCGAGATCCGCTTATGGACAGTACGTTCATGCCACATGAGAGGTGACCGAAGCATGTTTGTACTATAGGCGATGTGGCGCTTTGCACCGCAACAAGCCTCAATCGCCTGCACAAGCCTTGCTCCCACGATATGCCGCATGTGCAGATTTCACCAATCTTCTAGCTTGTACATGTCGGAGTACTACGACATACGACACCTGTATGATACTTGAACGGGAGTTCAACTCCTACGGAGTGGAAAGCCACCACAGGACCTATGGCGGGAGCGAGTGAAGTGGTCACCGAATGAAGCACTACGGCATCTGTGCCGTGGGAGGCGTCGACCAAGGCGCATCCGCAACGACATGGATGCGAGCCAACGTGGAGATCGCCAACACCAATAAGGTGTAGGCTATGTAAGACTCGTGGGCACTCATTCAGAACCGCCGAGTAGACCTTCTTCCTCGGCGCCACTTAGTATCCGTAAGCTATCCGTGTATTTGAGTCATGTCGGTGTTGTAGTGATGTGAGTGTTGTAATGATTTGCGTTGTAACCTCGCAGCTTCAAGTTACTATTACCGCTTCGCTTGGGTTACGCCGTGCTTTGCGTAAAGTAGTCGCGTCCCCGCTTCCGCAGAGTTGTCACTTCTCGCTTCCAGAGAGTGGTCAC